>CM027122.1:54765170-55427998 GCA_015476505.1 Urochloa ruziziensis | reverse complement strand
TGCTGCATTGTCTGATGGATTAATTAGTTGCTCTTGCACGTATTATGTTATTTCTGACAGCAAATTGTCTACTGGCTTCTTTATGATTCCCTTACTTTAGATATTCCTAACAAGTACCATATTTGCTTTCTGAAAATGACATTGCTAGTTTTAGTTTGCCCTCCCTTGCTTCTGTTTATGTGGGCTTTTATGATGCAACTGCCTAAATAACTCCCTCGATGAAATTGTGGATATTTGAACTTTTGTGCAGTTTGCGATGAACTTATGCTTTGGGTCCCAGTTTTTGCTTGGTGGCTTGGAATCGCAGCACTACTCTGCATCGTGCTGGCGTTGCTGTCACCTCTTGTTCTCCCGCTGCACAAGCCCCTTAACCATGAAGGCTCAGATTTGAGCAAAGCTGACGCCACTAAGATGTCGTGATGGGTGAAATGGGGCTGCAATACCCTAGTGCTCAATTTTGCAAATTAGATCGATTTCAGATGATTCAAGCACCTGACGGTGATTTTTGTACTTTGGAGTTTGGTGATGTACACATCCTCTTCATTCCTGTAGTGACAGATCAATTGATCGACCTTAGTTTGTGTTGATATCCTTGTTGTGATAAAGCGCGGTACAACACTTTGCAAGTTCCAGACCTTGTGGTGTTGGTGTTGCAGGTGCCGCTCCGGTGGGGTGACAGCTGACGGTCGTCGGGAAACAGATCCTCTGAAGCACTAACCTCTGCAGTTGAGTCACTGACATGTGGGTCTAGGCCCACACGTCAGTGGCGCAGCTGCGGAGGAGCCTCACCAGCGGCCAAATAGGTCGCGGTTATTTCTCTAACGTAACTTCGTATGATATTTTTCTTTCGAAAAAACTCTACCTCCCGCTGTTGGCACCCTTTACCGCTCGCGACAATCTCTTATGCCTTTCTCTTCGTCGTCAATAGCATGTTGGCTCCGATCAAAAAACGATGCACTTTTTGCAATTTTTTCTGGCCGCGCTTCTTCCACCGCTCCCATTGTACTAAACACACAGAAGCTGGATCAAACTCGCTTCCCAGAGAAATCGCTTTTCTCCGCCTACCGAAGAGGGGCTTTTGAAAAAGAGTAAATTTCATGGCCGGTCCTTAAACTATTGGGCAGTTCTTATCTACGTCCACGAACTATAAAATTGCATTTTTAGGTCTCTAAACTATCTAACTGGGTCATCTAGGTCCAAATCTACCATGGGGACATCCAATATCTGACATAGTGTGCTGACCGTGAAGCCTACATGGAACCTGACACGTGGGGGCCATATGTTAGCCTCCAAGCAACGTGGGCCGTCTCCCCGCACTCCCCCGGTGGTATCCCCCTGGCGACCCCAGCCCCGCTCGCCCTGCTATCGCTCGCCTGACCTTCTTCTCCTCCTGGCGATGTCGGTCGTCACCCGCGCTCCCCAGGCCGTCTCTACCTGGCGACACTGGCTGTCTCGCCTCGCGCTCGCCCGTCTGTCTCCCCCGCGACAACCTCGGCTTCGCTCGCCCAGTGGCCATCTCCCGGTATCGCCTTCCAATGCTTGCTCCTCACCGGAGCCCTCCTCCGTGCGCCATTGTGCCACCGTCGTCCTCGCATTGTTCTCCCCGCCCACGGCGGAGCTCCCCTGGGTGGAACCTGAGCTCGCTCAACCGGCGGCAAGGCTCGCTCGGCCCTCGGAGCCATGATTCCTCGTGATTCCTGTGGTCCCTATCACCGAAGCTATTCAATAATGGTTCAGGGCAGAGCTAGGGAGGTGAGAGAGCTTGTGGCGTGGGGAATCGGGTGGAGATGGAGCGCCGACGCCGAAGTTGGACGACGGTTGGAGCTCGGTTGGTGGGGAATCGTTGAGAAAGAGGGAGAGAGAGGAGGAGGAGGCTGACATATGGGTCCCACATGTCTGGTTCCACGTAGGCATACAATCAGCACGTCATGTCAGCTCTTGGATGTCCCGTGGCAGATTTGGATCTAGATGACCCACTTAGATAGTTTAGGGACCCAAAAATGCAATTTTATAGTTCGTGGACCTAGATGAGAACTGCCCAATAGTTTAGGGACCAGCCATGAAATTTACTCTATGAAAAACCTCTGATCGAAACACCCATGCCTCGTCAGAGAGGCAGAGACGAGGAGCTCCTTGGAGGCTTGGAGAAGAGAATATGCTCGTTTTTTTTTCTTCTTTTTTTTTTCTTTGCAAAATCATCTCGCCTTCTACTTAGTGGACGCATTCGGGCCTGCGGAAATCTAGTGATCGCAGTCATACATCTTGAGTTTTTCGACATTGACGTGGCCTGTGGAAATCTGCTGTGATTGACACACGTCGACGTCGAACTGTCGCATTATCTACTGGAAAGCAGCGCGCCGCATACCACACAAGCGCCGAAGCGCGCACCGTAAACTGGCGGACTAGCGAAAGCTGCCGGCTGCCGGCGCCTCGAGTCGTTCGCCTCCCTGTCCAGCACCAGCCCTCTCTGGCAGAGACTTCCTTCACGACAGACATGGCTGCCGCCGTTGCAGCAATCGTCTCCCTGTTGCTGTTCTTCTCCGCCCACGGCGCGGCTCCCGTTCTTGGCTTCGCGAGAGGCGACTTCCCTGAAGATTTCGTCTTCGGATCCGCTACCTCGGCTTATCAGGTAAAGGTCAATCCAATCAATACACTCGTGCATGGAGTCGTGGGGTTTCCCTTGCGTGCTCTACTCGAAGCCGATTATTTTGGTGTGTACGCGAATCATGGGTCTCTTTTTCTTTTTTGGAAAAGCTATCATGGATCATTTTGGTACCTATCGTTTACTCTTTTTGGTAATTGATGATCTCTGCTGCAGTATGAGGGTGCTGTTGCAGAGGATGGCAGGAGCCCAAGCATCTGGGATACCTTCACTCACGCAGGTTCGCGCGTTGCTCGATCGGCGGTTGTATCTCTGCAGCTGAAGAAATTAAAATTGGACGCTAATGTCAATCATTCTTGTTTATTTCATTGATTTAAGCTAACCATGCAGCCTGATGGAGTATCACTGACCATTTTTTTTCATCTCTATAACAGGGAGAATGCCGGACAAAAGCAATGGCGATGTAGCCGCCGACGGGTACCACAAATACAAGGTGAAAAATTAGCTAAAACTGTCTTCATTGCTGCAGTCAGATGCTAAACAGTTTCCTACTCCGGTGCCTTCCCTAACTATAGACATGCAGAGCACGATCTCCCTGCACAATTCTTTGTCAGCGTGAGCAATTTTTTTTTTATAATAGAGCTGGTGATTTCTTACTATGCCTAACACACTAACCTCTTGCCTGATCTCTAAATATTTTCAAGAGAAATTTAAAGTCTAAATATAAAAGGTGCTATCCTTATTCCTAACAAAAAAATTCTGAAAAATTCTTGTCCTGATGTACTGTTACTACTAAAATTTGGAGATAAATGGTTCAGCATTAATTCTGAAACGATAACTCTTGATTTTTTTTGTTTCCTTTGACCTTAACCATCTGATGTTTCAGGATGACGTCAAGCTCATAACTGACACTAACCTTGAGGCTTATAGATTCTCCATCTCCTGGTCCAGGCTTATACCAAGTACAGCCGTTTATTTATATAAAAAAAATAATGATGCACTCGGAAATAAATTTCCAGGATTTTTAATTAAGCATCCTTGAATTGAAATATACAGAAGGAAGGGGAGCTGTGAATCCAAAAGGGTTAGAGTACTACAACAATCTTATAGATGAACTAGTGAGACATGGTACGTCTATTGCAAAATCATTGAATAGAACTATTCTGCTAAAACATAAAATTATTTCATGTTGATAATGTATGGGCATTAGCAATAGTGATAACTATTTGGTTCTTCAGGCGTCCAAGTCCATGTTATGATTTACCAGCTGGATCTTCCTCAGGTTCTGGAAGATGAGTACGGTGGATGGTTAAACCCCAAAATTGTGTAAGATCCAGTGACTTAAGCTGTTAACGATAGTTTGCAAGAATGAACTTCTACTGATGGCCAATGGCACTGCACAACGCAGGGAGGATTTTACAGCATATGCAGATGTGTGCTTCAAGGAGTTTGGCGACAGGGTTTCATACTGGACTACTCTGGATGAAGTCAATGTCGCTGCACTCGGGTCGTATGATATTGGACAAATCCCACCTGGACGATGTTCTGATCCATTCGGAGTAACAAAATGTACAGTGGGGAACTCAAGTGTGGAGCCATATATAGCAGCTCATAACATGTTATTGGCACATGCATCAGCTACCAGACTGTACAGAGGAAAATATCAAGTGAGCAATCTTGTACATGAAAACAGCACTAGTGTCATAGCATTAGTAATATGTTGACATCCAGGGTCTATCCATTACATTTGAACACGTTTTGCCCTTGAGTCAATGCAGTTTTTCTTCTAACTACATCAATATCGTTCCGCTGGTTTCTTGAATTCTGTTTATCAGAGTTAGGATTTTTTATGCACCCATAAAATGATTTTGGCTTGTAGGCCATTCAAAAAGGAGTTGTTGGCGTAAATATATACACGATGTGGCCATACCCATTAACAAACTCCACTGCTGATTTAGAAGCAACTCAAAGATTTCGGGACTTCTACTTTGGCTGGTATATTTTTCACTCCTGTAGCGTCAGAAATGTGAAACATTTATAAAGCTAATGGGAACAAGACGTGCGGATTGTAGGATACTAGAACCAATGGTGTTTGGAGATTATCCACGGGCAATGAAGAAGAATGTTGGTTCTCGCCTCCCGTCTTTCACAAAAGTCCAATCTGAGGCCATCAGGGGTACTATAGATTTCATTGGAATAAACCACTATTATTCTTTCTATGTGAACGACCGCCCTTTAGAAAAAGGCATTCGTGACTTCTCACTGGACGTTTCTGCTGAATACAGAGGTAAATCAGTTAGTCAGTCAATGCAGAATTATCCTTCTACTGCTCGTAATTATGTTATATCCCTGGGATTTTTTATTAGTTTATCTAGTGTTACATAAATAGCGATAGCATTTATGCTTCTGAAACTTATTGCAATGTTACAAAATCGTCAAGCCAAATGGTGCATCTAATAAAACAATTATTCTTTGGAGCAGGCTCGAGAACAGATCCGCCCATTGGCCAGGTAAAGTTTCTCATCAAAATTATTCAGAGGCATAGATTAGATAAAAAAATTCACTGAAAGATCCTCTTATTTAGATGAGCAATATCTGGAACTTTGTCAAAGCTGTGACAGATACAGCTTTCATTTTAATGCAGCACGCCCCAACATCTATTCCGGCTGATCCCAAAGGATTGCAACTTTTGGTGGAGTACCTAAATGAAGCCTATGGGAACCTTCCCATTTATATCCAAGAGACAGGCAACTCTATTTCCCTGCTATAGATCTCTAAAATTTTGGTTCAGATATTGTAAGAAATACCTGTAAACCACTATGCGGATATCTGTTTTCGAAAACAAAAAAGCACTATCCAGACACCAATGCATCTTGTACAAGCCGAAAATATACTTTGCCCAGTCAATGATTTTTACTTTTCACATCTTCATGTGCTACTTTGATCGCTATTTTTTTCAATATAACAAATCTTGAGATTCTGAAAGTATTGTAAGACAAATCTACCATATGATTTACTATGTTTCCAAACTTGTGCTTCAAAAGTACTGACAGTTAAAGTTTTGAAAAGTTTAGTCGTATCTGGTCTGAAACAAGGCATTTATGCCATAAAGACTATTTGTTTATACCTTCTTCCCTATCCTTTCTTTTTCTGTCTTTAGGTTATGCAACCACAAATGGCAGCCTCCATGATACTGACAGGGTTGATTACATGAAGAACCACATAAGGAGCACATTGGCTGCACTAAGGTGAGGTGTGACATCAGTAAGAGGATTTTATGGTCCTTAGGTACCTAAATTTTAACTCGAATGAGCAGCTTTCCAAGGATATGGTAATAAGTGACAACTAGAACTTTTTTTTAAAAAAAAAAGAATATATTAATATCCTAGCCGCTGCATCGACAACTAGAACCCATAAACTCAGCAATATCATACCAGTCCGACAACAGATGTCACGAATTGTTCAGACAACCTTCTTCAGAAATGACTATGGTTTAGAAATTTTAGATGGATTTATCCTTACCTTAACCTACATTGCTCTGCAGGAACGGAACCAATGTGAAAGGATACTTCGCGTGGTGCTTCATGGACGTCTTCGAGTACCTGACTGGATTCATGTCGCAATACGGCCTGTACCGCGTCGACTTTGAGGATGATGCGCTTCCAAGGCAAGCCAGGCTCTCTGCTCGCTGGTACTCAGAGTTCCTCAAGAATAAGGAGATCCAGATCCGTGAAGAGAATGAGCTCAACGATGCAGGGTCACACGCTCAGCAATGAGTCATGTGCAGTTCTTTGCAGTGATTTATCATTTCTCAAGCCTTCAGAAGAAGAACCATAGGTTTTTAAGTAAAATAAAACTGGCAAGGGATTTGCTAGATTTGTGTTAACAAAGAAGAGGTTTACAGAGGCCTAGAGCGAAAGGAAAAAAAAACTAGTCAGATTAGCGCGCTATGCGCGCTACTATAAAAATTTTCTATGTTCTGAAATATTAATAAAATAACATATATTGCTTGTATTGTGTTAGTAGTAACATTATATTGATTATTAAATCAAGAAATCAATTAAAATAATTAAAAATTTAATTGATCAGTATTAGAATATAAATTCATCCCAAAATAGTTATACCTTACATCATTGGTTATTTGAGTCTGAGCGCCATACAATAATTTTCGTGATTGAGAATTTGATAATTATTAGGCATTTATGTTGTATTGGTTCTTTAAGCACGATATAATATTTTTCAAAAATTGTAAGTCATGTTTTGCAAAAAAAAAATGGTGGGCCCCACATATAGTGGTCCGTGGGTCCCATGTACGGGTATGCGGGTCCCACATATGCAGGTCATGTGGGCCCCACACACGCGTGTCACGTGGGTCCCACGCATGGTGGTCCCGTGGGACCCATGAATAGTAGCACCTAGCCTAGGATTGCTCCAATTCTTGGAGCTTTAATATATAGGAATAGATGTACAAGAAATGGCACAGTAGATCTGTAGAGGGAACTTCCCATGACCTGTACTGTAAGCGCTTCCAAGTAGGAAGAGATTTTTGCTCTTTGTAATTTAATTTAATCAGAGGTCAATGCATCCATACTCCCTGTAAAGATACAGATAAAAACGTCATCGTTCTAATGTCACCAGACACAATTTTTAAATCTTACTATCTTTGTTCTTTGTTCTTAAGTATTTGTGTTTAGAGCACATTAATTAGTTGAAAATGAACTTAATTAGTTGTCCTTCAACATAAGGAGGGTATTCAAGAAGGGAGTAGCTCTCTACTGTTGAGATGAAATTTGGCATTGCATCTATTGGACAGAGTGTAATACTAGCTGAATTCAATCTTGGTAGGATAACCAAGTATAATATGAGTAGTTTAGCCTAATGTGGTTATTTATTCAGTAGTAGGCTACTCCCGAGTATTTAGCATCTTGTGCGTTTCATAATGTGGTTATTTATTCAGTAGTAGGCTTGCAGGATGCGTTCAGCCTATGCGTCTCATACTCTCATACTGTTTTCGATTTGCAAACAAACACAATAGGATGGAAATCGAACGTCTTATACTGATCAAAAGTCAAAACTGAGGAAGTCGTTGTATTCTTCCTGCCTGCTTGCTGCTGTGTTCTGGTTACGTTTGATCATTGGCCCGGCCCAAAAGGGGAAGGACTTCGGCTGAGCACAAGAAAACCCAAACCCACTGCGGCGCCGCACCAGACCCCCACCGTCGCCATGTCCGCCGCCGCAGCCGACTGGCTGCCGTCAGCATCCGTGACGGCGTCCGGCCGCCCGGTGCTGTCCGCCGGCGAGGTGGAGCGGAACCTGCTCCCGCTCGCCGACCTCGAGCCCGAGGAGAACCCGCGCCTCGCGCCCCTCCGCGGCTGCCTCCTCGCGCTCACCTCCCACCGCCTCATCTTCCTCCACGAGCCCTCCCGCTCCGCGCGCGGCCTCCCGCTCGCCGCCGTCGTCCACGCCTACCCTCCGCACCGCAGGCACAGCCACAACCCCCTCCGCTCCATCTTCTCCTCCTCATCTTCCTCGTCGCAGCACCACCGCATTCGCCTCCAGATCTCCATGCCGCCCGCGCGATCGGAGGTCGTCGCCATCGTCGTGACATGCAAAGCCGACGTGGATGTCTTCTTCGGGAGGCTGCTCGAGGCGATCCGCGCGAGGGCCTGGGAGATGACCCCCGCGGCTGCTCCGGCGAGCGGCGCCCCCGTGGCGGAGGGGGCGGCGCCGGCGGAGGACACCGCGATCCGGATGCCCGTTGTTGGGGTCTCGGGGATACTACGGATGGAGCAGGAGTCGTGGGAGAGCGCCGGGCAGAACTTGCAGGATGCGTTCCAGGATCTCAACGCCCTCATGGTCTGAATTGCATAGCTATAATCTCAGATTGATCACCATGGTCTAATCTGAACTCGATTATTGTTTTTTTTTTTTCTGCTCCAGAGCAAAGCTAAGGAAATGATGCAGCTAGCGGAGAAAATGAGGCTAAAGCTATTAACAAACTCATCTACTGAACCAAATTCCAATGATGAAGAGATGGGTTCTAAGCAAGACATGCAGGATTTGCTATTGAGTGTTGGTATTGTGTCTCCTGTGACGAAAGAAACTGCTGGTGCTTTGTATCATCAGCAGTTGTCACTACAGGTAACTTGCACTTGCTTGTTTATCAGTTTCCAATTTTCTTCATGTAAGAATCAAATTGTTACTAATTGTGTAGCTTTGTGTTGGATTGTAAATTGGCTTTGGTAGTGCATGAATTCTCTAAGAAGTTGATGTAGATTACACTAAATATTCAGTTTAAGAATTCATCGCCATATGGCATATGCACAGTATATTACAGAATAAATTGCTTTTGATTGACAACTATACCTTCTCCATCTGCTGGGAACCTGTACTTCTATTGAGTAGTAACTATGAGTCATTTTCATGTGTTAGCTAGACGCCTGGACCAACTATTATTTTACCATTACTATAATTTAGTCAGGAGGGGCCTTATCTTTGGCTGTGAATATGTGCACATAGATAGGGGAAGGGGATATTATCGTTTATTAACACATCAACATCAAGCATCAACAAACTACACGATTCACAGCCTTATCTTTGGCTGTGAATATGTGCACATAGATAGGGGCAGGGATAAAAATTTTATCCATGCCTTCAGAGTTTCCTTCTAATCTGAGAGACATGGTTCCTGTTAGCGTGAGGATTATAGCCGGCCATCTGGGCCTGGGTGTGCTGGCCGCACGGCCCATTGCCGTGCGCCACCCCCATAGGGTTTTGGATAGATTTGTCTTGTACGGCAAGGATCTCCTGATTGGTGGTGTTTCTATAAACCCTAGAGATCCTTGCCTATATATGTATATGTGCCTTTGCACCTCATAATCAATCTATTCTTCCCAGCCATATTGCTTTCAGTTCCATATCTCCTCTTCTCCTTAAGCTGTGTTATACTAAGAGCTGGATTTGTTATTTGTTAACGATTATTTTGTCGGTTCATTGCCAGCTGGCAGACTTTGTAAGAATACCGCTGGACAAAGCAGGTGGTATGATGGCACTAGTCGATGTATATTGTCTCTTCAACCGTGCCAGGGGAACAGGTCTGTGTTTTTCTGTTAATAATATCCACATAGAATTCCCCTGTTATCTGTGTTCTGAAATTAGTTTGTTTTTTTCTAGAGTTAATCTCACCAGAGGATCTTTTGCAAGCGTGTTCGCTCTGGGAGAAAGTTGATGTGTATGTATATCATGCTTTTGATGATTACTAAACTACCAAATTCTCTACTTTCTGAGCACAATATAGGATGATGGGGAATAGCATAGAGTAGTTTAGTGCCTCTCCAGCTGGCCCATCACCAGCCATTGATCATGGTTTTGATGTTTTGCTTATAGATGTTGATTTGTAATGAGCAGCCCAGTCATGCTCAGGAAATTTGATAGTGGGGTGAAGGTGATCCAGACCAAGACACATAGTGATGAAGAGGTAAGCCTTTGCAACAAATCTTGATGCTATCTTAATGCATACTGAATGTCCACTAAACCACATATTGCCGCCAATTAGTGTTAACTCATATTGAATGTCCACCAAACCACTTATTGCAGCCAATTAGTATTGACTCTGTTAGTGGATTATACTGCCAGCACTATTCTATGCACTTTTCTACAATGTATCTTTTGCCACTAGCATTGTATTTAGCACTAGGCACTAGTATGTGCTGATCTTTTCCTCGACATAGGTATTTGCAAGAATCTTATCACTTGCACAAAAGCCGGATGCTCTTCAGAAAGGGATTAGCCCAAGTGATGCTGCATTCACTCTGGGAATTGCGCCAGCTTTAGCAAAGGAGCATCTTCTAAATGCAGAAAATAAAGGTATGCTATGGCTCTAGCTTTGAAGTATTTTGCAAGCTATACATTTGATTCGAAAATGGAACTTAAATACCACTGTTTCTCTCAGGCTTGCTGTGCAGGGATGTCAGTCCAGATGGATTCCGCTTCTTTATCAATTTGTTTAATGATATTGATGACCAAAATATTTATACGTAAGTAGATCGCACCCTGCCTCCCTGCAGATTTCTTCTGAGATATTATATCTCGTATTGATTGTGAGCTTTCCAGGCAAAAACCTTATGGACTGTACCACGCGTGGATCTCTGTTGCTGTGGCATCTCAGTGACACTGGTTAGATCATATTGGTGTAAGCATAATATCCTTTGAAAAGGTTTGATTCAAGTTTTGTCTGAATATCCTGTCAGGCTGCCACTGTGTATCAAGTGTAACACACCTAAAGACCGAAAGACACATCATGTAGCACACCTAAAGATGTGATGTAACAAATTCATGAATTTTGTTGAATGAATGAGCGTTTGAGTGCGCTGTGTAGTTGGTCTTTGGGAGTTACATGAATGTTTGGACTACTAGCCTACTAGGTGCATCATCAAAAGTTAGCATGTAACGCTAGCCAAGCATTCGTCATAATCCTATCAATACGTGATAGTGTCTACCTTTTGTTCTCAAACGTTTAGCAAGTCAAACTAGATACAGCGCTGAATTGGCAGAATAGAATGCAAGTACTGTAAGGCAAATTGGCATAACAGCGCTGAATTGGCAGAACAGAATGCAAGTACTGTCTAGATACAGCGCTGAATTTCCGTCTACGAAAAGAACGAGGTTTGCGATGCATACAAGATGCAACAGTGAGTTGGCACGAGTTAACGTACGGGAAAGCATCTCGATTTTAATTTAACAAAAAATATAGGAACTTACACCTGTTATAGCACTGGATCGGCAAAGCATGTCAAATTAATTTACCACACATCTCCGAACATATAGGTACACATGACTGACAGTCAGTTTTGTGGAACCAAACAGGTGATAATACCGACCCAAAAATCAAAAACACAACCGAATCTGGTACTAGCCCCTCAAAAGAGAGCGAGCTTCCTTTTCTTCACAAACACCCACACTATCTACTGTAGATTGTATAATTTTATAATATGTAGAAAGGCAGCAATAAGTCGTTCAGACATCTTCCTTTTCCTGGGAGCTCTGCTGAAAAGCTTCAAGCCTATGCAAACATATGGAGTGGAAACACAGTCAGTTGCCAGTATCATTTTTTTATAATCTAAGTCACTACAGCTATAGCCGGTCATGTACAACAGTACCAAGGAGTTTGATGCTATGCAGAACTGTCAAGTATGGTAGTGCAGTACTGCAGTCCCTAAAAATAGTGCGGTAATGCAGTCCCTAAAAAACAGTGTTGGTAGTGCAGAACAGAGGAATATGCCTGTCCAAGACTGCTCAACTCTGTTCTATGCCTAAAGAAGCACTGCAATCCCAACTATACTGAGGCTGCTATAATAGAGCTATGTGCACAAGTGCAACAGTTCGCCAAAGTATTCAAGTAACGCACAAACAAGTCATTGGCATACACCTATCTCACCTTGTTGGCAATGTTGTTGGAAAGCCAATCAAGCCCCTCGTACAACCCTTCACCAGATGTAGCACAAGTGCTCTGGATGTACCTGCGTCCCAGGGAGAATTTTATGTTAATACTAACGCATATTTCTGTTAGAATCCAAAAGGAAACAGTGACATTGGCAATTATTTGAGACATGATACAGCACTGCAGAATGGAAGTAAAAGGATTCAACCCAATCACAGTATCTCAAGTGGTGTGAATTAATGTAACATTTTCACATCCTATAGTCTATAGACATGATAACTGAAGCAAGAACGCTTCAAACATATGGTATATATACTTGCAAATGTGTCCAATATAGACACTAACTAATTTCAGAATGCCAGGGAAACTATGGCCATGCTATGTGAAGCATATTGAAAATGAAATTTCTTACCAGTGCCGCTGGCGCAGGGAATGCAGCCCAAGCTTGTCAGTGATTTCAGCAGCATTCATGGCATTAGGAAGATCTTGTTTGTTTGCAAATACAAGCAGCACAGCATCACGCAGCTCATCCTATAAAATAGAAAGATATCCAAATTATTAGGAATTAGGTCAATTAAAATGGATAGAGGACCAGAAAAGTTATCCAAAAAAAAAAACAGGAATGGTGTTTAATGTTTTAGCATCCATATGCAATTATGCATGCCTCATAAGCTGCTCGATGAGCTCTAAAAAAATTTGATTGGCAAGCCAGCTTATAACCTCCCAAATTCATTATTGCAATATCGTTGAAACCAAAACTTCATTTACAGACCGGATATTTGCAAAGTGGGTTTTTTCTAACTAAAGTAAGACTAGCATGTTACCTCATTCAGCATCCTGTGGAGCTCATCCCTAGCCTCAACAACACGCTCCCTGTCATTGCTATCCACGACAAAAATGAGACCCTGCGTGTTCTGGAAGTAGTGCCTCCACAGGGGCCTGATCTGTTTTGACATAAAGAACCAAAAGTATATTAGAAAATATTGCTATGAATCTTGACAGAAGAATATATTAACAAGAATTGATGTACATCTGAGATATATCTCAATTATAATAGCTTTTGATTACCTTGTCCTGGCCACCGACATCCCAAACAGTGAAGCTAATGTTCTTGTACTCAACAGTTTCGACGTTGAATCCTGCCAAATTCAAAGATAAACCAATCCTATCAATGAAAGTACAGTAAAGCCAACACAGAAGTTAGTAGCAAATATATTTCATATTTTACCGATTTCTGATATACTAGTATATGTTCAGTATGTCTTAACAAATATTATCAATACAATGTTCCTAAAAACATGACACGTCATCAAGAAGGCCTCGTTGTTCGTCGAGTTACACTTCTGACAAAACATTTTTGTTGCACGAAAATGACTGAATGCAAAAGACCAATGTTCAGGAATCAGGATGGAATTTGCTGGACTTTCAGATGTCTAAAATCATTATAATCAGATTACAGTAAACTGAGTCATTTTCTCGAACTGTCAGAAAATGGAAGGCCCCAATGTGAACTGCCAATATGTTTGATATTGCATCTCAGAAAATAAATGCGCTGTGCAGTTTAGAACAGTATAGATTAACATGCAGAGGAGAAGCATGTGGTGGAGGAAGGGCTCACCGATGGTGGGGATGGTGGTGACGATCTCGCCGAGCTTGAGCTTGTAGAGGATGGTGGTCTTACCGGCGGCATCAAGCCCGACCATGAGGATCCTCATCTCCTTCTTGGCGAAGAGGCGGCTGAACAGCTTCCCGAACGAGAGCCCCATCTCTTCTCTCTACCACAAACAGAAAGCGAGACAGGTTTCAGCCAACCGCGCACAGATCCACAGACACTCGCCTCGATTCCAACGAGCGTAACCAAGCACGTCCCACGGGAATCCCGCAGGAATGGATCCCAGGTCACGAGATCCAAAGCAAGGCGCGGGATCGAATCGGATTCGCAGGAGAAAAACAGAGACGCGCGAACGAACATATTCGCCAACGCTAGCGTGCAGCGGAAGCTAAATCATGCCGCGGCGGTGGAAAAACAGGACCCGATCGCCGGCCAGGCGACCGAGCGGATCAGATCCGCGAGGCGCGGGGGGCGGAATTCATGGAAGCGCGAAGGAGGCGCGGGGGGAGCACTCACCGAGACGGTGGCGAACGCCTTCCTCCGCCGCCGCGCGAGCTCCCTCCCTCCCTCCCCCTTGCCCCTGCGCCGCCGGACTTGGGCGATCTGCGTGCGCGGATCGGCGGAGGCGGGGAGCACCGGTCGGGAGCGAGCGAGCGAATGCGACGCGAGGCTCTGCGGCTGCGGTGCGGTGCGGTCCGAGCGGCTGGCCCGAGGCGGGCTGCGATAAAATAGAGGAGACGAGCGCTCTCGCGCGGGGCCCGGCCGAGTCGACCCGCGTCGCATGCGAGGCGGGCGGGATGGAATGGAATCAGCCATGTTGGATGAGGCTGCCATGTGGGGCTTCCAAGCATGGGCCCAACTAGAGACTACACAAATTGGGCTAGCGATGGCGGGCGTGGGCGGATTCGATCTTAGCCGCACTTTATTCGCGGGCCGCGAAAGTGGACAGGTTTGGTTTAATTTGGGCTAGTTGGATACGGAATTGCGTTTTCAGGCGGCCCGCCTAGAGTCACTGCCGCATCTGGTTCTTTTGACCGGTTGTCAAAATTCAGTTGCCATCTCTTGGATCTTCGGTCTTTTTGTTCTTTCTTTTCCGATGACTCCAATCCATAGTGCTCTGGCGTTGGCAGCTACGGGAATGTAAATATTTGCTAGCGTAGCAGACGATTATGGCTTGATTCACATACTCCGTACTACCTCTTTGCACACGCGTGGATCGATCATGAACCTCCGCACACGCACGTCCCAAAGCCTTGTTATCTACGATAGGTTCTTATGGCTACGCATGTTCTATTCTACCCCGGTTCATGACTTTTCTTTTCTTTTTTTGCGAGGACGGTTCTTGCTTGGTTGGCACCGACGCCTGTTCACGCTACTATTCTAGGTAGATGTTCTCTATTCGCAACAATATTCACTAAACATTATTAGGTCCCGTTTCTATCCTCTCAACTATTATAAGCTGAAATAGCTGAGAGAACAAGCTTA
This sequence comes from Urochloa ruziziensis, assembly GCA_015476505.1. Classification (NCBI taxonomy): domain Eukaryota; kingdom Viridiplantae; phylum Streptophyta; class Magnoliopsida; order Poales; family Poaceae; genus Urochloa; species Urochloa ruziziensis. The sequence goes on along the minus strand of CM027122.1, from coordinate 55,412,860 downwards.
TAGCATTATAAGATGGGTAGTCAGGTTAGTTGAGAAGCTGATTATAAAAACCGACCCATTTAGATCGGTAGCTATAGCCTTTTTTTAGCTTTCTGCTCATCCACACGGGCTAATTAAAAGGGTTATTCTTATCAATTCAATGCAAGAGGAAGGTAACTTGACACGAACACACATTCGAAAGCACACGACATGGGGCAACAGAAACATGTCATTTCAGTTGATCGGGTATCTAGCTACAACAGAGCATGTGCATCGCATCAGTCACAACCGCACGCACACTTGTCACGGCATCCAACTCGGACAGCCGGAAGCCCGGATACATGAGCGTAGTGCGCCGCGCCGTTAGCCGACAAGTTACAAGTTACCATGACTTCCAAGAGTGGATCATCCCAAAAGCTCGAGCCCTCCCGGGTCCCGGCCTCCCACTCACACACACCCCAAAATGATCGAGAGCTGGCACACCCACCAGCCCACCACAGCATTTTTATACACGACAAAAACGCGCTTGATCGCCGCCGGCCACCTCGCCGGTCACTACCAGAACCAAAATGCCACCCAGAACCACAGGAAACCGACACGTTGTCACGTAATTACACAATTTACACGGTCATCGGTGTGGAGCGTGCACCCACGGGACGGGACGCCGGCGGATCACCGCCAGCGCCCGGACGCCAGCGAGCTGATGGCGGCGGCGGCGGCGTAGGAGACGGCGTCGGCTCCGGAAGCATCGTCGACGGCGGCGGGGAGCTGGACAGCATCGACGTGGCCAGGGCCGGCGGCCGAGCCGCCGGGCGCGTCGAACAGGGCCTCGATGTCGTCCTCGAAACGCCCGGCGTCCGGCAGCGGGAGGCCGTGGAGCTGGCCGTCGTCGTCGTCGGGCAGCCAGCCGGGCGCGCGGGCGGTGTACCGGGCCTCGAAGTCAGCGGCGTCCATGCCGAGCACCGGCAGGATCTCGGCGATGGCGTGGTCCACGTCGTCCGCGTCGCGGAGCACGGGGCCCGGCGGCAGCGCCGACGCCAGGGGATCGGTCAGAAGCTCGTCCTCGGGCTCAGGCTTGGGCGTCAGGAGCGGCGTGTTCCAGCTAGCCGTTGCCATGGTGGTGGTGGGCGGCGGCGGCGGCGGCGCCAGTGCCTCGACCACGGGCTCGGCCTTTGGCTTCAGAGCCGGCCTCGGCGGCTCGAGCTGTCGCTGCAGGTAGTCGGCGTAGCAGCTGATGTCGAAGTTGGTGATCGCGGTGTGGCCCCGCAAGTCGAGAGCTGCGAGGTCGTAGGCCCGGGCTGCCTCCTCCTGGGTCCCTGCACGCAGAGAGAAAGATCCAAGGGGGACTAGTCACCAGCCAACAATTCAGAAGTACATTCCGTGGGCCTTCACGGCAGCAGCAGCATGCAGAAAGCGAGAAAGGGTCTACTGGAAAAGGCTAATCATCCAAGAAATGCAGTTGCTTTAAGGAAATTCAGAAGTACATTAACACCAGAAATGCAGGATCAAATTGCGAAATGCCCTTATTACTATTAGTTTTTTTTTTTGAGGGCACCCTTATTACTAGTAGTTGGGACACAGGGAGTTGCCAAAAAGGATAAAATGCTGGATGCACGATGACACATGTCACCAACTTTTGTACAATGGTTTTTGTTAACAAAAATGTGGTTTTTTCAGATCAGAAGCAAAATGCAGTTGAACTGTTGAAGGCCAAAGAATGAGACAGATACCGTAGGTTCCCAAATAGAGGTACTTCTTGCCACTAGCATAGCCTATCCTGGCCTCCCACCTGCCATTCTGGTGGTGCCTACGAATGCAAAAAATCTCATCAGTACTTCCCTGATGACCGAGAAAAAAGAACAATCAGATAGCATGGCTTCAAGGGCAGGGTGACACCAGAAAAATTGCAGTCACATTGCAGACAAGTTGGAAAAAAAAAGAAACTTCATCCCAGTTTGTGGCATTGCGTATTCAATGCCACTAAGCCAGCGCTTGATTGGATAGATACAGCGATAGTTCAAGCAACGTGTCCATGCGTGCTTACCTGGCCACTCCCCTGTACGCGGAGGCGCCTCTCGAGAAGCTGCTGCTCCCGCGCCGCAGAGTGGCCAGGTACGCCTCCCTTGTCATGCGCTGCATCCTCTCATGCTCCTGCTTGTACGATTCCAGCTGCATTAATTTACCAGGGAGAGAGCTTAGCCTCAACACAATCACACGAGTACGGTATGCATAGAATTAGCAGCAAATCGCAGTGCTGAGACAAAGGGCAGATGCAACTCTCTAAACTTGTACCGGGAAGTTGAGTTGGCAGTTTGAGCCCCAGTACTTGAGCGCTGCAAGATCGTAGGTGTGGGCTGCTGCCTCCTCGTTGTCAAAGGCTCCTACGAAGAAACAAGATTTAGGATCTTAACTCGTGTTATTGCATTTGTGAAGGAAATGCCATCTATGCAAGTGTCTATCCTTTGTGCAAACGTTATGTTTCTGAATGTAGATTATACATGTTACACGGGGATGAAGCAAAAATGCAGCCCTTTCAACTTTACCCAAATCTAGTTTTTTCTTCCCCCAAACTCGATCTGTCTTGTGTTGGAAAAAAAGAAGGGAGAAAGCAGTTGCAGACTTGAAAATGGAAATCAATCCGAACAGCACAATGCTGTTCAAGTGTTCATTCGCAATCATACCAAATAATTTGTGAATAATAGCATGGGAAAGTTGTGAACTTCTTCTGGATGTGAGAGCTGAGAGGAACTTGACTCACCAAGATAAACTATTGGCAGCGAGCAGACCATCATCAGACATGATTACATGAAACATCCACATATCACACGAATGCCGAGGCCGCCAAGCACAAACCCAACACACAAAATCAGAAGAAACAGAAAATACTGTCAGTGCATTTTGCTACAACGTGTGAGGAATCAGATGATAAAAAAAATGGGAGAGAGACTAGAGAATAAACAAAAAAATCCCATATGCTCTTCAGCTGGATAAATAAAGACTCCACCTTGCCTGCCCTTCTTGCTCTTGGTCGGATTCCGGACATGACCGTCCCACAGGTGCGCCTCGAACTTCCCCGTGCCCCGGTGCCTGCACACCAACGATCGAACACGGCGACGCGTCTCCCGCTCAGAAAATCACAATCGCAGAACCGAACCACCCCGGCGACGAAGAGAAAGATGAAGCCTTTGCATTGGCCGATCACGCACCTGGTGACGCCCCTGTAGATGGAGCTGTTCCTCCTCGGCACGGCACCGGCGGCGCCGTTCTTGGCCCTCCTGCGGTCGCTCCACCTCTTCTTGTCGCCGCGCTTGGGTGGCCACGGCGCCGGCAGGTAGCAGGAGCCCGAGGAGGAGGACGCGGAGGAGGAGACGCAGGAGAGGGAAGAGGAGGCGCCCCGGGACGAAGGGGAAAGAGGGGTGGCCGCGCAATGCGGCCTCGTCATGGCTGGCGGGTGGCCCAGGGTTTAGCCCCGACGGGCGCCGACCGGCCGCGGCTTCGCTTTCTTTTCTTGGCCCGTGATCGCTCCCTTTAACTTGCCTGCCTCTTTGAGTTGAACGGCTTGGCGCTGGAGGTAAACAGCAAGCGTGCTGACTGCAGACTTTGCAGAGTGGTGGCTGGAAGGTTACTACTAATGGGAAGAAGATCAGGGCCACGGCCGGGCAGAGCAGGTGAGTGAGCCTGCCTGCCTATATGGAGGAGGAAATGGCTCATCACACACACCGCTTCCTTTTTTGGGAGGAGGAATTAACCATGGTAGGTTTCACTGAGAGCTTGGTGAGTCGGTAAAATTGTAAAAACCAGCGGTAACCGTGGTTAGTCGTAGTGAAATAAAATACCCCAAGCTGGGCCCAACGGTCAGCGGCTGAGCGCTGCGGGTAGAGGAGAGGGATGACAGGAGGAAGCCGGAGAGGTTTTGGGAGCAGGGCTTGGTGGCAGCCACATCGCCTGCGTGGGTTTATGTGTGCGCCGGCGCGGTGACACTTGGCCCCTAGGCCACGGTAATGGTAGGTGAGCGTTTTGCAGTCAAGGGCTTGGAGAAGTTGGGGTATCCTGCAGGGACGCAAAGAAGTCTAGCAGCTGAATGTGGAGGGGACGTGCTGCGAAATCCCGGCGTGGATGGGGCTCCGCTGCGAAAGAACGGGGGGCTCGCTCGCTGCGAGTTCTGTTCTTGCGTGCTCCACAGTGGCTTCGCCGTTCTGACTTCAGGGGCAGCGAAGCCTCTGCTTCGCAAGCAGACACGTGCACCCGTGCGTGTGCGTACGTAATGTTGACAGAAGGCACGAGTGTGTACCATGGTACAATTGTCCAGCATGCGGCACACTATTCATTGCCAATATACCAACCGATGTAAAGGCCAAGAGCTCACCACGTGTCCCTTGCCCAGATTTGTTTGGGTGGCTTTCAGGTTCAGGATGAGTCAATTTTCATCAGCAGGTAGATTGGTTGACTATCACGGTTCTACATGGATTTAATCAGCAGGTACCTGTTATGCGTATTTTTCCAGTACCCATTGCCAGGGTCCAAATTGTAGGAAAAACAAAGTCCTCATCGTAGTGGCCAGAAACATGTCGTGTTGTTAAACCAAGCCCAATACACAAAGTCATGTATTTACCACAATATTTTTTCCCTCTAATACTTAAGAGATATGTGTATGTTTGTATTTAAAAGTACTACATTCATTTCAAATTATAAGTCGTTTTGATTTTTCTAGGTTCATCATCTTTGTTATGCATCTAGATAAACGCTATGTCTAGATTCATAGCAAAATCTATAAACTAAAAAAAGTCAAAATGATTAGATTTGATTGTTGCAGCCCCACACGTCGAATGGGAGATCGATGGCCTCTGCTGTGCTGTGCTTTGTCTTGTTTCTCCTCCCAGATGTCATGTTCTTCGCAAAACAAATGTGCAGGAGGAGCCCAAAACTGTGCTCTGGCAGCACTGTACAGGCCACTTCTCAGAGAGCTGGGCCGCAGCGTCGCGCGCGGAAGGTGGCCACGCACGCCCGGCCCGAGATCACACTACTTGCGCTAGTCAGCCATGGAGAACACGCGCCGGCCTGCCTGCGTCCGCCGAACTCCCCTGCCGCCGCGTTGCGTCCTCACGCTCTCCAGGCTCCAGCCCTCCACTTGGACGATTCATCCGGTACTCTCCTGTAGCCGCCCGGTCGATCCGTGCAGGGCCGACACTTGGCGAGTGCCGGAGCCGCCGAGTGCGGAGGCCTCTGCTCCGTCCGTCCCGGCCGCGGTGGTGGACCGTGGACGCGGACGCGGGCGCGCCCGCGCGGTTGCTGTGGGTTGTCAACTCGGCCTCTCCCCGTCATGGGCATGGTGAGCGATCAACTCAAACCTCTACTCTACTCTCGCGTCTCCCCATGCCCACTACACGCCGCCCCCACGGCGGCACCTAAAGCGAAGCGGAGGCACCAACGGTGGAAGGGCCACCCCGGGTGAGCGACGCGACGCCCGGGCAATCATTCTGCCTGCCTCCTCTTCCTCTGCTCGAGTGGCCGAGGAATTCTCTCGTTCGAGCCAGGGGCGCCGGCCGGGCCGGCCATCATGCCATTGTTTCCTTAAACCTTTATGACCGTCCAATCTTAGTATAGGTCTACATGTCTATAGGAGGCAATGGGACGCGATGATGCCTCACTTGCAGTCACAGCCTCGCATTAGGAGGCAGGGCCTGCCATACGTGCGTGCGTTGCTTGCCCCATTCCATTCTCTAATCCAAATGGTCTTGCTAGCACTCGATGATATGCCATCACCGGCCACCTTGTTTGATAATGCTCTAAGCCTCTTAAAGTCAGCCACTCCAATTGGGTTGGTTGGTCTACGAAATGATGCATTGCCGGCCGAAAATGTTAATAAGAGCCGTGGAATATACTCCATATTTAATCGGCTAGAATTCAAGATGACCAAGCCGGCATTAAGCCCTTTTGCATTTGGTTTTGCTTTGCTCAACGTGCTTCCTAGTTCCTTGTTAACCTTCTACTGTACTGAGCATATGCCCTGCGATATGTCTTAAGAGGAAGGGAGGCAATCAGACAAACAGCAGGCGTCTGCAGAAGAGCGCGGCCAGTGAAGTCATCAAGCAGGAGCAAGGCACTTGGCGCCTTGTTGGAATTATAGTTTTTGTTTAGATGGCCGCCATCATTCCATCACTAGGCACCCTCGCTTTAATTTATCTTATTGCGTTTCCTTTTTCTTCCAACGCGAATATTGTACATCAGAGTATATCACTGTCACTCTATAGCTACGCTGTTCTTTATTGCTAATGGGACACATGACACAAGATTAAAAAAAAAAATGCTCACAGCTCGCTTCCCGGCTTTGCCAAGTCTCATCATTTCCCACGAGAAAGTTCCATCCACATACCATGTTAGTACCGATCGATCAGCAGCTCAGAGAAAGATATCAAACAAAAATATTAACTTATATTCAAGTTCTAATTTAAACTCTCTAATGATTTTCGCTCCTTTTTTAGATCACTGCAAATTAAGCTATAGATGTACGGAGCCCAGCTTAATATTTATCCGTACGGTATTCCTAAAAAAACACAGTGGGGGGCAAGCCGAATATACCTAAGAGATGCTCCAGATTGCCGACCATTGGAAAATTTGGTCCCGGTTGCCAAGGGATCTAAAACAGAACTTCCAAACCGTCTTTTTTTTTATAACTTCCAAACCGTCTTATTCACAGTTTATGCCGAAAAGGGCTTGAAAGGTTAAAGTAACAAGTTGGTATCAGTACGGCAGTGCTGATTAGATTATGCTGCCTCTTTAACCCATGCACATAGAAATGCATTTATCCAATTATCAAGATCTTAGCCTATTTTCAATTTACAAAATCTCTTATCTTCATTTCATTTCATGGTGCATATTCGATGGAAATAGCATAGATGCTGAAATCGTGAAAATTTAAATCCGTATTCTAAATTTTTAAAAAAAACTTTGAAACTCGGCGCATACGTAGGTCATCCGCAGATGCATATTGCCACAAAAGTTGATGTTCAAGATTGTCCCGTATTAATTCATGCAAGATAAAAAAAACTCAGGTGCACTTGCACTTAAAGGCAAAATTGACCTCTACTCATATTCATAGAAAATCTATCATTTTGTATAAAGTCACTGTACTCAAATCCATAGACCATAGACACGATTAGTCACACCTTTGCAAAAGACAGCTCGTCAGGCACTATTTGCAGGTCCTTCGTGCTAAAACCAGCTGAGCAGTCTATGGATCTGGCTATCACTCGCACAATAAGGAAACCTGCTTATGAGTTAATTAAGCTCTGACCACCAATATACGCTTGTTAGCTTGTACTCCTATATGCTTATGTAGTATGGGTGTTATATTCTTTGCGTGGCCCCTGGTGGTGTCGGCTCCGCTACACAGGGCTGCTCGGCAGGTTTGGTGATGAAGTGGTTATACAGGAGCTACGAGCGAAATTTTCATTCAATGTCGTGTCAGTGTCAGCAACGACGGTGTCGTTTTTCTCCATTAGAGTGTTTGTTGTAATGTCAGTGATCTTCTAGGTGAAAACATTAGACATTGTTGTCTTCAAAGTCAGAGGCGAAGCCAGGAATGGAAGGGAGGGGGGGGCTGATGACCTTCTTCTTCCTTGCTCCCCCTTTCCTTCATCAATGGCCTCCAAAATTTTAGAAGGGGCTGTGGGGGGCTCTATGGGGTTTTAGGCAGTAGGGGGGGCTGGAGCCCCCCAGCTCCCTTGTAGATTCACCACTGTTCAAAGTCATGGACGAAAAAAATAAAGCTTAGTCTTCCAATTAATTTTCTTTGTCTTAGAGTTTTATTTCTTGTGTTTTCTTTGCCTGTTATAACTTTTGGATGTATTATATCCACCGTATATAGAAAGGCTGGATTTTTTCCCTTAATTTAAAAATAATTATCTCATTGTACGCTTGGTAGCATAGAAAAAAATACGTGGCCCATATTTATTCTGTTAATATACAATCGGTCAAAATTTACAGCCGTAGTCAGAAACGTTAAACAAAAGGGATAAGAGTGGACACGGGTGCACACTGAAAAACACTTCTGCATCTAGCCGTGTAGGAGGCCTCCTGCAGTCCTGCCCTCCTCTTTCCAGCCATGCGAAGACAAAAGCGTGACCCTCGTTTCCATTCCTTTTTTTCATTCCGCTGAGTGGGACCCACGCTCCAGTTCTTAATTACCCTCACACCAGTTTCAAGCCTTAGTTTTAGTAGTACCACGACTACTTAACTCCAAACAAGATCCCTCTCCCGAGCCCCAAATCCTCTCCCATGGTTTCGTCGCGCACCCACCACATGGCCACCTCCTCCCCTTCCACCTCCACCTCAATGGCGGATGCTAGTCGGCGGCGCCTCCCTGCGAAGTAAAAAGGAGAAATTTTTGCACCCGCGCACCCGGCTAGGTCTCTGTCGGCCACGTTCCGGTCACCAGGTGTCTGACCCACTCCTGTTCCGCTCGAAGCTGCCCCAGACCGACGCCAGGGCAGTCGTCGACGGTCGTGGCGAGCTGAGAGGCGGTGTCTTCGCCAAGTCCGGCGCCGGCGAGGGTTGCGCGTCTCACGTGTAGGTAAGCGCCTCTTTTCCCCCTATCCTATCCCTAAATGGATTCGTGGTAATCTTGCCCCCTTCTCAGTTTTACTATCCGTGTCGGGTTCCCTGGCAGCTGCCTGATGGCTCCCCCTGTATTGTGGATCTGCAGGTTGTGATCTGCCAGCCGTAGACGCGTGATTTGTCTTTGCTTGAACTGAGTGTCAGTAAAACGGAGACCGGATAGCGTTTTGTTCCTGAAATCTGTTGGTTCATGGGAAGTCAGACAATGGCATCACAGGCTGGGGGAGGCGGGGGCGGCAGTGGCGGTGCCGGCACAGCGCAACGCGGGCAGATGCAGAACCTGGGAAGACAAGGGTCTCTGTATAGCCTCACTCTTGATGAGGTAGAGAGCCATTTGGGGGAACCCCTGCACAGCATGAACCTTGATGAGTTGCTTAAGAGCGTCTTTCCTGATGGCCTTGACCATGATGGTGGCAGTGGCACTACCAGCCACTATGAGCAGACTCCGGGCCTCTTGCGACAGGGGAGCATCTCCATGCCGCCTGAGCTCAGCAAGAAGACTGTGGATGAGGTGTGGAAGGGCATCCAGGATGCACCGAAGAGAAATGTCGCAGAGGGTGGTCGGAGGAGACGGGAGCGGCAGCCAACGCTTGGGGAGATGACACTTGAGGATTTCTTAGTGAAAGCTGGGGTCGTCACCCAAGGATATCTGAAGGACTTGAACGATGTAGGTGATGTGGAGCAGATTGGTAGTGCTAGGGCTGTCGGTTTGACAGCGGGATCGCAGTGGTTAGACCACTATCAGCAGCAGATTACAGCTATCGAGCCCCATCGGCACGGGCAACACACTGTGCCAGGTGCTTATATGCCAAGTCAGTTAGCCCTTCAGCCACTGAATGTTGGGCCGGGTGCTATTCTGGAATCATACTCTGATGGACACATTACTTCGCCAATGATGGGTGCGCTTTCTGATTCCCCGATACCTAGTAGGAAGCGCGGTGCCCCAGGAGATGTGGCGGATAAGTTGATGGAGAGAAGGCAAAAGAGGATGATAAAGAATAGGGAGTCAGCTGCTCGTTCAAGGGCTAGGAAGCAGGTTGCAACATATGTCTGCTACCTTTCTATGTTTGACATTCTTTTGCTTAGCAATTCTCTAGATATAGATCAGTGTCCATGGATGTTAATTTCTTAAGCTTGTTTTTCTTGTGATCAGTGAGTAGAAAATGTTAGACATGATGACTTGCTGTTCTTCTTAAGCCGGAGTATTACTTACACTATATTTGCAACAGGCCTACACTAATGAACTGGAAAACAAGGTATCTATATTAGAAGAGGAGAATGAGAGGCTAAAGAGGCAAAAGGTACTGTGTCATCCGCTTTTTGCCAACAAGTGTTGTTTTCTTTCTCCATGTTTGGCTTGTGCAGATGTGCAATTACCAATTAGTTTCCCTCTTTTATCCACACTTTCAGTTTCTGAACAGGTGTCAGGAAATAAATGTGATTACTCTTACTAACATATGCGTCTAATGTTCACGTTGTGAAGCCACTTTTAAGACCTGCATTTTTCTAAACATCAGTGAACCCCACCTCAGTTCATAACTCCCATTTGCTCTATAATTGTATACTTTTTTTTGTTCCCATAAGTGAAGATAAACCGTGCTTACATAGGTATATGAACTAAGATCAGTACAGCATGTGTTGTTTGATCTAATTATAAGATTTGTGCTTTTTGTCCGCTAAAAGTATTTATTGAAGTAGATGCAAGTACTGAGGACTAATTCTTATTTGTAACTGTAGCTGATTATTTGGGGTCATCTTTATTTACCTTAGATTCCAAAGTCCAACTGACATTGTTAAGTTACATTATGCTATGGTGAATTACGTGCCAAAAAATAGATAGACATGTTTATTTTATAATTCCAGAGAGCCATTTCACTTTCTTATGGGGATTTGAATGTACAACAACATTCTGATGGTTTGTCCTGCATTAGACAGGGTTGGATCAAAACACTCTATATCTAATTCTAACATTGCAGAGTGGAACAATACTGCAACTCTATAGACATATGTTATTACTAATTAATATTGTTATTATCGTTTGGTTGCGGAAACTATCTTCTGAAGTTTTTCTGGATGACTCAAAAGTCCTAGTTTAGTTTTAGTGTAACTTGATGATGTTTCATGTGTTAAATATTATTGAAACTGTGCAGGTTTGAATTATGCTTTATATTATGGGTTCAGACTTCACTTACACAAATGTATTACAGTACTAGTAACATTATTATAAGTTAGAACTACCGTTCTTATCTTTATATATGCTACCATTGATTGGTGATATGTAACTGCAAATTCAGAATTGATACCTTGGTCTTGGTTGCTACTTTGTAACGTTGATATTGGTAACTTTATGTTTTGTACCACCACCCATTCAATTAGTATGTTACTCAATAGCCTTACCCATGCGTTTTTGGCAACATTCAGCTGTACTTTAACCCCAACTCACTGATTCACAGCTGAAACTTAGTTCTTGGGGAGGCGATTTTGTTTTTTTGGCCGCATATATTAGTCTTCTATCTGATGCTGAAGGCATTAGATGGCTATTTCATTGCTAAATAATTCATCTTACATGCTGTAGTAAATTTATCTTTCTCAGAAATTATGCAGGTTGAAACAATTTTATGATATTGTATTCTCACAATCTATTTTTTTATGTGGCAATTTTTTTTTGACACAACATTGACACTCTGCCATGGATGCTAAAGCTTAGATACTTGCAAACAATTTGTTGGTCTTATTTTTTGCTTATTTTATTCAATTCAATACGGTTCCGCAATAGGTTCTCATATTCAATTCATTGACTCGTATTCCCTGTTTTATGTTATTGTCAGGAGTTGGAGAAGATCCTTTTCTCTGCGCCTCTGCCTGAACCCAAATATCAACTCAGGAGAACAGGATCGGCATCTTTCTGATTATGTCCAGAATATCTAGTTTTGTAGTAGTTCTCTAAGTGCTGTGGCTTGTAAGTTTTTGCCTCTGGCTTAGAATCATTTGCTAGCTTGGGAGTTTTTGGCATATCCTAGCTCGATGGTTTGCTCTCTAGATTAGCAGGAGCCTAGCATGTGCTGTCTGAGCACGCCATCTCTCTTCCGAGGCCTTGCTACTAGCCCTAGTATGTAAATCTAAATCTGCAGGATACATTTTAGGTGGTTGTAGCTTTATTTACATGGTGACTTAACCCCTGCTCTTCCATGTGTGTGATTCTGTGCTTGCGAAACTTGCATTGTGCCAGATGGATACATATAACTATGAGCAGTATGAAACTTTTTTCTTGTAACTTTAGTTAAATTACTTAAAGACTCTTGTGCCCATTGTTCTTCCATCCCCCTTTATCAGGCGATGGTAACAACGTACGAGTCAAATTATTGATGCATCCTCTAGGAGAATGGCTTAACTATATCGCTTAATTGTTGAAATGCTCGTCTTTTCTGAATGTGGGCACAGAGAATCAATTGATGCATGTGCCATTGAGCCCTTGGTCCTTAACCCCTGTGTACAATATTATCTACTCGGAGATTTTTTTTTTCTGCTTACTTGTGGACTTGCAGTTAAGCCTATACATCCTGCACGCTACTGCATCATGTTCTGGAGCCTCCATCATGCTGTTTCGATCTGTAACTGTTGTTGCCTTATCTGCTGGTGAAGTGTCGTTTACAGTGAGATCAAGATGTTGATACGTTTTCCTCCAAAAAATTATTGTTGATGCGTCTATTTTGTCAGCACAAAGTGTGAATTGTCCCAAGCGCAGGTTGAGATAACAAATCAACTGCAGACTGTCAACCTCGCATTATCAATTGATTGAACCTTGTCCGCCGTTGGTTTAATTGTGATTAGATGTATACCTGCTTATTCATACAATCTAATCGGCAAATCAGATGATACAGTTACACAAAAGACATAATGACACATTGGTGGTGTTTGGATACACGGACTAAAGTTTATCAGGTGTCAAATCGAAGATACACGGACTAAAGTTTATCAGGTGTCAAATCGAATCTTCCGATGCCTAGGTCGTCGTCCGTTGGCGGGTGCGTTGCCGCCTCTCGCTATGCTCACGGTTGCTTTGCCGTCGTTTGGTGGATGCTTTGCCACCTTTGTCGCGTCGGGCAGATGCTTGGCCGCCATGCCCTGGTTGTCCGGTGGATGTTTTTGCCACTGCTGCTGCTTTGTTCAATGGATACTTTGCCACCTTTGGTCGTCGTCTGTTGGCGGGTTGTCGCCCATCTCTTCGCAGGCGGTTTCTTTGCCGTCGTTTGGTGGATGCTTGGCCACCTCTGCTGCTCTCGGGCGGATGCTTGGCCACCATGTCTTTGTGATTGGTGGATGCTTTGCCACCAATACCGTTGCTTGAGGACCTTTGGCGATCTTGGCGGTGTGGTATCTCTTCGGCAGGCTTTGAAGTTTAGTCTTATTTAGGTTGGCATGTTATGTGGGTTAGGGTGGCCGCTCCTCTTTCTGTTTCTATTGTGGGTTGATCAGGTCGTTTGGGTCTTTTGTTTAGCTTTAGTTTTTGTTTTGGTGTTGTGTTCTTGCGCTTTGAGGGCCTCTCAAAGTGGCTTCGTTGTAAAACTCTCTTCCGCTTAATGAAAAACGTGTTATGCACGTTCTAAAGAAAGAATCTTCGAATGTTAATTAAAAGGATTAAACATGAACTAATAATAAACTAATTAGACAAATAGAGGCTAATTCGCGAGAGGAATCCGATAAATCTAATTACGTTCACTGTAAACGCGCCACATGTCGTCTCGCAGGTCGCAGCCGCCACTTCGCTAAACGCGCCTCACTGTCTGACTGCCTCAGTGCCTCTGTACGAAAGTACGCTTTGCTTCTCAGAAAGCGTAAACATTAGTTGTTCTGGGACAGCGTGGGGGTGGTGGGGGTCGACCGGCCAAGTGTTCAACTTCTTCCGAGTGCGGAGCAGCGAGCGGCGAGGGCGACAGGGAAATTGGAGGGGATGAGCCGGAGCAGCGGCGACCAAGTTCCTCTGGCGACGGCAAGCGGCGACCGCCTCGCGGTCATCGCGTCTCACCTATCCTCCTCTCGGCTCAACAGTCCGGCCAGCATGGCCGGCGAGAAGGATGCCACGCTCGCCGCCGAGCCCGTCGACGGCCCCACCATGTCAGCATCTCTCAACCGCTGCTCCCAATCCTATATACTGTCAATTTAATTTGGATGAATATGACAGAAGGCTCGTCTGAGCCGGCTGTAGTTTTGCTTCCTTCTAGCACGCGGGAGCCGAATCCTGGATTCTGGGTCGTACTGTAGCATGGTAGGGATAGTTGTATTTCAGAGCGGAACCGTCTGCCCTCTGAATACCAGCTCGAGCGATGGTTGCTATGGTCAGAATCCTATTCTATTCCACCGAAATCCATTCGATGGGTTTTGTAGGGGACGTCGATGTTCCTGTATGATCCAAGTTTTGCTTATTATCACTCGTTTGGGTGAATTTAGGCTGATATATGGGAAAACCGTTTGTCCGTGTTGTACTGTTGTCATTCAGATGGCAACATTTTAATACCTACCTAAGGTCCTGCTTTGCAAGGGTTCCATTGCATATTGCAACCACCACATTCAGGAGCACAAAACCCGTGTCCTCAACAGGTGGGGAATGTTCATTGAGCTCCTGAGAATCTATGGTTGCTCTGGCAACATTTGTTTGTCCATTCGGATGCACGGAACCTGTGGCCGGGAAACATGCAGAAATCTTCCTCTGACAACCTTTGTGTAGCACACCCAGTCAGCTACTCAAATTTTTGGTGATCTGCAAGATGTAGGAGTATCTGAGTATATGGACAAACAATAGAAACAGATAATCAAATATTAGGCACATTTGATGCTGGGATATGCCAAAGCCAAAAAGGGCGGCCTTTGGTGCAGTGGTAGAGCTTCACCGCCTGTGACCGGAAGGTCCAGGGTTCAAGCCCCAGCCTCTGCACATTTATGTGCGGGAAAGGCTGTGCGCAACAATCTGCCCCCAGACCCCGCATAGTGCGGGAGCCTACGGCACTGGGTACGCCCTTTTTTTTTATATGCCAAAGCCAACATTTGCTGAATTTTAAGTCTCATTTTTCTCTTTTCTGAATAAAGAGTTGTCCCCATCACATATGCATGTGCCGTATGTTCTCCATTCAGATAATCAATCAGTTCTCTAATTTTTGCAGTTTTGACAAAATTATCAGGAAGGAGATCTCATCTCAGGTGGTTTATGAGGACCAAAAGGTAATCTTATCTGTGCTCTCTGGGGTCAAATCCTTAGTTATCTTAGGCCAGCAACTTTCTGCTATTGCCAGCTTAAAAATTCATGACACCTCCATCACCCTTGGTGCCATGTCGCCAAGGATGATGTTCCCCCTTGACATGACGCAACTCAAGAAACACTTATCCTCATATGGCTCCTCCTTGACAATCTGGTTCAGGAATCTGTTGAAACTTAAGTCTCACCTGGTGCCATTAAGCACAGGGGGTCCATGCTCTCAAGTCTGAAGTCTTCAGCAATTTGTGTTCCTGAAATAACACTGCACATATATCGAAGAATTACTGTCAAACATTTTAGTATTCTCCATTTGCCACACTCACTGCAGAGCTGCAGAACAAGTGGGTTTATGCAGTGCTGATATAGCACGTGATTACAGTAAAAAAAATTATCATGTCATATTCATTTGTTCATTACTGCAGATCCTTGCATTCAGAGACATCTCACCTCAAGCTCCCATACATATTATAATCATCCCCAAGGTTAAAGATGGGTTATCTAGGCTGTCGAAGGTACTTATATTCACCTCTTTATTTTCCCTACCAAATGGAATTATTTAGGGATTCAGGTTGTTGTCAATTGCAATTCACTGCATATACTGATGGCAAAATAATCAGCTGCAACTGCAATGCGTTTTCATGTGTTCTAAGGCAGAAGAAAGGCACGTCGAAGTTCTGGGCAGTCTTCTTTATGCTGCAAATATTGTAGCAAAACAGGAAGGCCTTGAGGATGGCTTCAGGATTGTCATCAACGATGGACCCAAAGGATGTATGTTCATTGATTTCGACGAGGTCCATCTCCATTGCTGTCCGTTCGACTCATTTTTCTGTTTTTTGTTACGTAGGTCAATCTGTGTATCACCTCCACGTTCATCTTCTCGGGGGACGGCAGATGAATTGGCCACCAGGTTGAGTTGGTGTCGCAGTTTCCACAAGAGGAATTTACACGAGTAGAATCCAATTACTACTGCAGTAAGATGCATATTGTTCATATGCACTGGAGTCTGTAATGCAATCTGTGTGTCACCATTGTTTGCAGTTTGTCAAGTGTTGTAAAACATGTTATTAGATGGAGAACAGACATCCGTAGACATCGTTCCTGTGATTCTGCATGCGGAGCTCCTCCGTTTCCTTCCTCTCCTCCTCATTTTTCTCGTCTGTGGCAAGAACAGACGATTACTGCTTGGTAAATGGTAAATAAGTTAATCTCATGACCACCTCTGTTTCTCAATCCACACCGGCACTCCTACTATGCTTTCTCTGATTCTCTCACTACGAAACACATGTCCCCTGCAATCATTTCTAATCATGCGATTGTTCTCGGAGCCAAAACTGGAAAACGACTATCCCCTCCCCTCACATGTTTTTTCTTTATTATCGAAACCTTATGGCCCTGTTCAGATGAAACGTGAATTTTTTTTCGAGTACGTCGGGCACACATTTAAAGTATTAAATATAGACTAACTACAAAACTAATTACAGATTCTGTCAGTAAATCGCAAGACGAACCTAACGAGTCTAATTAATCCATCATTAGCACATGTTTACTGTAGCAATTTATTGTCTAATCACGACCTAACTAGGCTCATTAGATTCGTCTCGCGAAGTACACTCCATCCATATAATGGGTTATTTTTTCGACTACATTTAATATGCCATACATGTGAGGGAACATGCTCGAAAAAAATTTCGCGAAACATCTGGGCCATTTTCGAAAAAACAGAGGAACTCAATTTCGCGTACTGTACTTGTCAGCAACCAAGCGCCAGGTTTCAACAGCAGCAGGCCAGCTGCGATGGGGCGGCAGCCGTAGGTGGAGGTGGACAGGTGGTCGCGCGCACGCAGGAGGGCCCGCAGGCGCACTTGGTACAAGTCCCCACCAGGCCACCACCAACTCCCCCCACACCAAACCAAACCACCCTTTCACTACTTCACTACACCAACCCCCCTCGCCCCAAACCAAAACCCTTTTCCCCATCCGAGGCCGTCACACTAGCCACCTTTCCCCGCGCCGCCGCCGCCGCCGTCTCGCACGCGGGGCAGAGGACGCGCGCGATCCCCCTCCTCGCCCTCCCCACCAGATCGCGCCATGGCCTCCACGGCCTTCGCCGCCGCCAAGTGCCTCCCGGCCCACCTCGACTCGTCCCCGCGCATCGCGCCGCACCGAGCCGGCCCCACCGCGAATCTCTCCTTCTCCCCGCTTTCCGGCTCCTCCTCCTCCGCGGCGTCGCTCCTCCGCCTCCGATCCCCATCGCCGTCCGGCCCGGGAGGCAGGCTGCCCCCGCCCCCGCCCCCGCGCTCCTACGGCGGCGGCGGATCTGGCGACGCCGCGGACTCCGGCGGCGACGGCGGCAGCGGCAGCCGCGGGGGCATCCTCGGCGTGTTCCTCGCCGGGTGGGCCGCCCGCGTCGCCGCGGACCCGCAGTTCCCGTTCAAGGTGCTCATGGAGGAGCTCGTCGGCGTCACCGCCTGCGTGCTCGGCGACATGGCCTCCCGCCCAAACTTCGGCCTCAACGAGCTCGACTTCGTCTTCTCCACCCTCGTCGTCGGATCCATCCTCAACTTCGTCCTCATGTACCTCCTCGCGCCCACCGCCGGCGTCGCCGCCGCCGCCTCCGCGCTCCCCAGCCACATGTTCGAGCCCGGCGCCTACACGCTCGGCTCCCGCGTCACCACGCTCTTGTCCAAGGGCGCCACCTTCGCGGCGGTCGGCTTCGCGGCCGGGCTCGCCGGCACCGCGCTCTCCAACGGCCTCATCGCGATGCGGAAGCGCATGGACCCGTCGTTCGAGACGCCCAACAAGCCGCCGCCCACGCTGCTCAACGCGGCCACCTGGGCGCTCCACATGGGCGTCAGCAGTAATCTGCGTTACCAGACCCTGAATGGGGTCGAGTACTTCCTCGGCAAGGTCGCGCCAGCGCCAGTGTTCAAGGTGTCCGTTGTCGCTCTCCGGTGCATGAACAACGTGCTCGGTGGCGTGTCCTTCGTGTTGCTTGCCCGGATGACTGGGTCGCAAAAGTCAGATAAGCCGGCAACTGTTGCAGAAGAGAAGGAAAGGTTGATTGCTGTGGGAAATGCCGCTGCAGATGCCATCAGCGAGGCGAAGGACGGAGAGGGTAAGTAAGCAGGTAGGGGAGATTGCAAGTGGATGCATGCATGCTGGTGCCATGCATCAACTGAGCTTCCTCTGCTTCTTGGACATAGGCCAGGAAACCTGTAGATGATAAGTGAGTTGGTTGGAATAAGGAGTGAGGCTCGAAACATTTTCTTCAGTCTGTTTGTGGTTTCTTGGTGTTGCCGGATGACATGCTTAGTTGATCTTAGAATAAAGTCCTTCTCTTGTTCATTTGGTCGTTGACTCAATGAGTAGCATGTTTGCCATACTTGAAGTTGTTTGATTTGCATGAATGATTCTAGGATGTAAAGATGATTGAACTCATGACCAAAAAAGGAAAAGGAAAACTTATCTTTGTTTCCATGTAACCAAACCAGTGGAAAAATGCAGGCTGACACTTTTGCTCAATTGTTGGAAAGCAATAGTCCTTTTGTTGAATGCAAATCTATGTTAGTTTTTCTGCTGCTATGGAAATGGCTATGCTATGCCAGAATAATCAAGATTTTATATTGAATGCCTTTCAAATGCAGTAAGGCTGCAACATCTTTGTTTGAAACCACATTTCGTTACATTTCATTGTAATCAAGTTCATGTAAAAGTTAAATGTAATGCTTCAAGTTACATTTCATTGTAGTCAAGTTCATGTAAAAGTTAAATGTAATGCTTCAAGGTACATTTCATTCATTCATTCTTGTCAAGTTCATGTAAAAGTTTAATGCTTCAAGATCAAGTGGGGAAAAGAGCGAATTTCGACAATTGTTTACACATTGGCACATTGCTGTCCTTTGTCATTACAAATTGAGCCGTGGGTTTTAGTTGAAGTAGACCTTAAACTCCAATGTTTATGGAAGCAATGCTATAGCTCTTAGCTGTGTATGTATCAGTAGCTATCTATAATTTCTTGTGTCAATCGTCAGCCTTGTTTTCTCTAAAAAAACGTTTTAAATACAGGAGCTCTTATTGCTTGTTTCTGTGGCTGTGCAGCTGTTGATGTTCAGAAACTTTGAAAAGCTCGGTAGAATCTAAGCTTCAGAATGCTCCCTGTTCGTCAGACTTACCTTTCTCAATCAGACCCGTGTTTGTGCTGTGCAAGAAAGTTCGTCTGTGAATTTTCAATAAAGAGAAATATCGTCTAAATGCTTCTTACTGTCCTGGGAAGTCTGGTGTTAGCTGTGCTTATTATTCACGTCTTTTTTTTTTCTTTCCTGAACAAAACTGGAGAAATAGCTCTCCTGACTCCTGAGCATATTCGTTTGTGATCGAATTGTTGGGACATCCACAGCTTCGGCATAGCCGCATATTTGATATGCCCTCTTGCCTTTGTTCCACTTGACCAATATGATTTTGATACTCGTTTTAGTTTGTTGTGACGCTGTTGCTGGTAGACATTGCCCTGGTCCCCAAATTCAGATGCCTCCCTCACCTTTGTTGTTGTTGGTAGACAGTGACCACCTCCAGGCCCCAACAATTCCAGGTCCAGCAGCACTGAGAGTTTGGGCAGATTAGCGCTTGGCGTGTTACGCTTGCTCGGATCGCAATTCTTCCTAAGGCCATGTTTAGTTTCCACCCGAAATAAAACATCTGAAATATTTTCATCCATCACATCAAAGGAGAATCTTTGATGCATGAAGTATTAAATGTAAACGAAAAAGGTGAAAAGTTATATGGATAGACTGTAAATCGCGAGACGAATCTAATGAGTCTACTTAATCCATGATTTGCAACAGTAGTGCTACAGTAATCATCCGCTAATTATGGATTAATTACCCTCTAATTACCATCGTTAGATTCGTCTCGAGATTTCCAACCTATCCATATAACTTTCCACCTTTTTCGTCTACATTTACTACTTCTAAATTGATAAAATTAAAACCTGAAATCTTTTCACGAAATGTTTTCGCGAACTAAACACGGGCTAAGATGATCCCCTCGAGAGAGAAAAGACGCGACGCGCCACGACGTCCATGTCACCAGCAGCAGATCGTGTGTTGAGGCTTTTCGGTTTGCGCGTCGACGGCGCGTCGTCGCGACCCAAACTGGGGATTGCGACGCACGCGGCGGAGGCCGTGGTCGCACGCCGAGCACGGCGGGGTGGCGCCGGCGCTGCGGCGGACTCGTCGTCTCCGTCACGCCTCCGGCGCCGCCACGCCACTTGCCCTGCGCTGCAGCTACGGTCCTCGTCATCCGCCTGTAGTAGCTGCCAAAGCAGCTTTCAGATGCCTTGGAATGGTTGCCTGGATGGGTCGGAGTAGCCAAGCAAAGCTGCAGGGTTCCGTGCCGAATCCTGCCGCGCAAAGCAAGCCAGCTTTTGGCGCGGACGGTGCCAAATGTGCCGTTCGGAGACGGCCGTGCTGGCCTACTTTTTACTCTTGTGCCTTGTCTGTTTGGGTCGCCCGGGGGCGCGCCGCTCCAGCCATGCCACGCGACTACGCGTTGGGCACGCCGCTGCGCGGCGCGATCACGGGCTCGTGCCGCCGTGGAATCACACATGTCGCGTGCATGTTACAGTAGACCAACAGCGCCGCATCGGTCAAACTCCGGGTGGCATATGCGGATATGCCTCGTCGGGAATGCTAGAGCTTTTCATTATTTTTTTTTGGGGGCAAGGTGATGACAAGGGTAGAATCGTATAGAGGGACTGATGCGTTGAGGCAATGATTAGCGTGGTCAAACTGGCGAGTCCAAGGGCTGGGGTCTTTGAGATTTTGAGATGGATCTGTCATGTGGGTGTTGGCATGTGGAGGCTCACCCTTGTTTCTGTTATTCTAAACTCTAATTACAACATACGGAGTATTTGGTGCCAATTAAATCTCCAGTCACATGATCACCCTTGCTTTACGAGTCAGGTGCATTGGCTGGTTTTCTCTTGGAGTCAATTCCTTATATGTCATTAAAAAATACAACTCATCCCTTATGTGCCATTGAAAAATAGCTCATCCCTTCTATGTCATTGGTTATAATTTTTCATCCCTTATATGCCATTGCCGTTAAAAGAGGCTAACGGAGCCGTTAAATAGAAGTGCAAAATGACCATAATACCCCTAGCTAGAATGTGACCTTTCATCCTTGACATGCCATTACAATCAACAACAATAATGAGCTAATACTGGAAGTATGTAAAATCATTCTAACTAGGGATATTCTAGTCTAACAATAAATTTTATTTATTTTATATATCTCTATATGACCCATTTTACATACATCCAGTGTCATCTCATTATTGTTATTGATTGAAATGGCATGACAAGGATGAAATGTCATAAATATGTTTCGTTCTAACTAGGGGTATTATGGTCTTTTCATCCTTCCATTTAACGGCTCTGTTAGCCTCTTTTAACGGCAATGACACATAAGGGATAAAAAATTATAACCGACATAGAAGGATGAGTTGTATTTTTAATAGCATATAAGGAATTGACTCTTTCTCTTGACACTGCTGATATCTGAATCTGGAGCCACCGGCTCGTAAAGCAGCTTTGTAGCTTTCCCTTTCTCTAAAACAAACATAGATATTCTACTCTCTCTTTTTTTTTGAGAAGACATTGATATTCTACATAGTGAGTGATAGGATAGGATGCCTGAAAGTAGGAAGGACCACAGCAATCAGGAGCACAAGGCGAATGCGTTGTGATGGGCCGCTGGCCTCCAATATAGTATCAAGAAAGCATAATTTCCCTGAACATAAAAGCCATGCTCTGCAAGTGGACAGGAAATGAAATTAAGATTAGACCTGATCTCAAAACTCACATTAAGAATTGTTAAAAATAAAGAAACTCATGTTTCATAAACTAGGAAGCTTCTCCTAAAATTAGGACTTTATCACACACACAAAACAATACTAGAATATGGGCGTAAAATGATAGTGGATGCAATCTGTGGCTCCACCCTCTCCATGTGCTGCCCACAATCGCCGAGGTGTGCTCATGCAAAAGATAAAAATGCGAGTTGGTACATGGACCATTGTTACGCGACCATCACATGCTAAATCAAGCACAATCATGGGAGCTCCTGAGGCCGGATCTGTGATCTCTCGGTGCTGACTGTACTCACATGGAAGCTTTTATAAGAGCAGACCAGAGTTCACTCGCTTGATCTCAATCATTCACTCGCCAGTAGCTTCTATCTGGCCCTCTCAGCCAAAGCGTCAGCACGCAGCAGCCATGAGAGCTATCAGTGTCTGTGCTTCCTTCCTCTATGTCTTGCTACTTCTGCATTGCATCCTGCCGTCCTCTCGTGTTATGGTCTCAAAGGAGACGATCCAATCGAGGAAGCTCTTGCAGTTGCAGAGTGGATTCATCAGCTCGGAGAAAGCACGGCGACAGGTGTTGCACGCAGCGGCGGCGGCGGCGGCGGCAAACAAGATTCCTGGCGCCCAGGTGTCCGATAACATGAAGAAGCAGACGCCGAGCAGGTCCAACCCGATACAAAATTAACTGGAGTATATGAGCGACTCGGAAGGCACCCTCTGCATATGTGAAGTCTTTGTAGGGATTTGTTTTCTTTGCTTCTTTATCCCCCCATTTTGCTAAATTAGATACTTCCGTTTGTCATTGCTTGTACAGAGAAGATAGCATGGTTAGATGGAAAGGGGGGTTCTTTCTGTTGGTTCCCTCTCCAAATTGTTCATAGATTTTCTGTCACATTTAGCCTTTGTGAAGACCATTTTAGAGTTCTTTCTTTCAGCTTGCTGTTACCATTTTTATCCAAAAAAAATCTGAAATAGATTTCAATAACCGTCGACATGTTTCAGAAATTGTTAAACTATAGGTTTTGAATATTATTCTATATTTTTCAGAAATATTGAGGGGACCTTTAGCGTCTAATGACAGATAGGGACTTCTTGAGCGAAAGAACCCGCCGCTAGCTTCTAGATATTTTTATCTTTGGGTCATGATTTTTCAGACGTAGTCTGAAACGCCATACCATTCCCATGCCATTGCCGCCGAAATTCTCAACTTCGTTTTGCATGAGCCGAATCTTCATGATCCTGGACAATCTAAAAAATATTGGGCCAATATTTGGCCCATCGAGAGGGAAACCAAGGAGAGAACTTAATAAGCACAAACTGACTTCTATCTTTGGTTACACAAAGCGGAGTTTGAGCCGGATGCGAGCGAAGAGACGACTCCGATCAAATCCATATAGGCATCAGGGCACGTATGCCGCCTGATCTCCGGTTTATCGATTGGTTTGTTTCTTAATCGTCGCGCCGCGCCGGCGATCCTCACGGCCGGTGAAGCCGATCGGTCCGATAATGGCCGACTGCGTCGAGGACTGCTGCTGCCTCTGCTCGGCCGACTGCGTCGAGGAGTGCTGCTTCCTCTGCCGCTTCCTCTGCTTCTGTGCATGCGCATGCATTTGCACCCGCCGGACGCTGCTCATCGCCGTGCTGATCGCGGCGGCGCTCTCCGCCGTGCTCGTCCCGGCCTTCGGCATCGTCCTCCCTGTCCGCGCCACCGTGGAGGGCGCGTCGCTGTCGCGCCTCGCCCTCTCCGGCGCGAACGGCACGGCGCTCGCGTACGACCTCGCGCTCCCCGTCGCGCTGCACAACGGCAACTGGGCCATGCGCGCCGAGCACGCCGCGCCGCTCGAAGCCGAGCTCCGGTTCGCGGGGCGGCGCATCGACGGCGGCCGCCTTGATGTGGCCGGGAGGAGGAGCATCGAGCCGCGGAGGACGGAGGAGTTGCGCGTGGTGGCGGTGTCGTCGTCGCGGGGCGTGGAGCTCTCGGGCGACGAAGCCGCGGAGTTCGCGAGGCAGAGCGTCACGGGGGTGCTGGAGCTGGAGCTCAAGCTCTCTGGCGCGTTCGCGTTCGCGTACCGGCCGGTGCACGCCGGCGGGAGCAGGAGGATGGAGGTGACCTGCCCGGTGAGGCTGCAGATGGAGGAGGCTCCGTCGGGGACGTACTTCATGCTGTTCGACAAGGTCATCCAGTGCTACTAGAGCACTAGGTTGTTGAAGCCTGTCTGTCCTGCACGCGGGGTGAACAACAACGTGAATTTTTTTGACATGTAATGGCACAGACGATTTTATTAAACCTATTTATTTGCTTTAGGATTCGTGAAGCGAAGCGTGACAAAGTAAATTGTGTGTGCGTATATATGTGTGTTTTTATTCTATAGCAAGTTTATCTGAAAGAAAAATAAAGACACAAACACTCATATACACGCTTGCATGCACACTCGCCTGTCGACAAAGTCATACAAATATATTGATGTAAGTGGACACGTCTTATATTACTGAAAGAATAGCATTAGTTTTTTTTAAAAAAAAATTCAAGATAATTTGAGCACTGTCCATCATGGTGAGTAAGGACTCGAATTCAGTATTTGGAGTTTTGGACTCGAATTCACCGTGACATCGAAAAAAATATCACTATATTTATCTCTATAATGAAATCTAAAAGTTTTAAAATACGTTTCAAATATGCTCAGTGTAGACTGTGAATCCGACTAAATAAGTTTCCTGACAAGAACCTTTCTAATTATGTTACGCTCAGTTTTGTGATTTAAGTTAGGTTTTGTTTTTTGTGTGTGGTGTGGTTTGGTTTGGGTTTGGGAGACCGGGTCCGCTATTGACACGAGAGCGAAGAGAGTTAGAAAAAATCAAAGGAAGACTAGAAGGATTCTATTTCTTGGGCTGTAAAACTAGCCAGACGAGGCGCACGAAATACTTACGAAGCAATCTCCGAGCCGATCTAGTAGCCTTTTTGGTCGTCGCGCCGACATACTCAAGTCACCAAAGGTGTTGGAAGCTATGTTCCACCGAAGTGCCGTACCCGTATCCGATACTTCCGATACTTCTTCGATACGTTAGCAGCAAGCTAGGACATCAGTACATAAATATCGTTATGATTTATCATAACTCGTGTGTGAAATTTGATGACTAATTGGCTACTATGATCAACCCATAGGCTAACAAGTTGCCTAGTAACAATAATTTAACTTCCACCTCTTTTTTCTATAAAATAGGTATTATATTTTTATATATTAGTATATATTTGTTGTATCGGCGTATCCTTAATTTTGAAAAATGAGGTATCGCCGTTTTCGTATGGGCTTATCCGTATCCCATATCGGTATTGATCGATCGGGATCATGGACGACGACGGCGACGGCGCCTGGTGTCTCCTCTGCATACTCAAGTCCTGCTTCGGCTGCATCTGCGGCAGCTGCCTCGGCGCTCTAGATTTCGCCTGTAGCAGCTGCGGCTGCTTCCTCATCGCCCTGGTGCTCATCTCCGTGCTCGTCCCGGCGTACGGCGTCGTCTGCCCCGTGCGCGCCACCGTCAAGGACGCGTCCGTGTCGCGCCTCGCCCTCGCCGGCGCCAACGGCACGGCGCTCGCGTACGGCCTGTCCTTCAACGTCGCCCTCCGCAACCGCAACTGGGCCATGCGCGCCGAGCGCACCGCGCCGCTCGACGCCGAGCTCCTGTTCGCGGGGCGGCGCTTGCAGGGCGCCCGGCTGGCGGACGCGGGCAGGAGCATGGACCCGAGGCACACGGAGGAGTTCCCCATGATGGCGGTGTCGTCGTTGCAGGGGCTAGAGGTGGGCGGCGACGCGGCGGCGGAGTTCGCGAGGGAGAGCGTCGCCGGCGTGGTCGAGCTGGAGCTGAGGCTCACCGGGGCGTTCAAGTACCGGCCGGTGCATGTGGGCGGGAGCAAGAGGCTGGACGTGACGTGCCCGCTTAAGTTGCCGGTGGCGGCGCCGGCGCCGGCCACGGCCACGGCGGGGCCGCACTTCACGTCGACGGCGTTCGACAAAGTCGTCATCTCGTGCTATTAGTATTAGGTATTAGCTAGCAGGATGAACATTATAGTATGCTTATTCGCTATGAGCAGAGTTAATCGTGTACATGGGTTTACTGTGAACATTTTTTTTTTGAAAAAAAACTGCTGTGAACATTATTATACTTTGCATAGTACGATACATTTATACTCTCTCCAACTTTCTGACATCTCTTTATCCATTGATCATGAAAGTTCTATTAACAAATTTTGTCATTGGGCTCAACTTGCCAATATAATTCTGTATGATATATACTAACAGGAAAAGGGAAAGAAAAGCAAGATTATACAAGCCATCAACTTTACCATCAAGTTCTTTATTAGCTCATTACGCAAACAAAAAAAATTAATTAATACTCAGATATTTCAAACAACAACGAATACAAAATAAGCCATGATCTATTTGTGTCATTATTAGTAGCAACACCAAATTATGATGTGAAACCAACATAATGAAATGCACTAAGCCATTGACTAAGTATGGATTGGCTGTTTAAAATAGCCTACCATAAAATATATATTATCTATTATCTTATTAAAACAGAAGCAAAAGGAGCCACCAGATTCACCGAGAGGGCCTAGAAAATCCCACGTTAATTCAAAAAAGAGAAAGATATAGGCCGTAGGATTTTATGAAGATCTAACGGTCTAAACTAGCCTAAAAAGCATATCCAATATGACTATTTCCAATTATATTTTAACACCATATCGGATACAAATCTTTCTAATTACATTGGATATGTATCCAATACACGTTGGTTATCGTTTTTATGTTGGGCAACACATAATTTTATTGTTTTTTATGTAACAAATACCCAATACACGCTAACATATGGCAGCTACATGACGAGAATGACATGGTCTTTGATGTCACTTTGGTGTCCTTTTCTTTTATACTAGCTTTATAGTAGTATATAATTTATTACTCCTTCTTGCAACGTGTATTATAGGTTTTAGCTATTATTCAATTGTCGCTTGATGTAATTTCAAACTTAGGCGGTGTTTATTTCCGGTGAAAAAACTTTACAAATGTCACATCAAAGAGAATCTTACTATTTAGGAGTAGACTAATAATAAAACTAACTACAGATCTTGCTAAACCGCAAGACGAAATAGGCAAATCATGGATTAAATAGGCCCATTAGATTCCTCTCGCGAAATACACTTTCATCCATGTAAATGCATGAATGTAAGATTCTCTTTGATGTGATGTAAGGTGAAATTTTTTTGAAGGAATTAAACACCGCGTAACATAGAAATTATATTGTTTTTTCTTCCACTAGCTATTTGGAATAAAATAATATTTTTTACGAAACATAGTGCACAACACACACAAATATGCTTAGATGCATGCATGCAACACTGCCCTTATAAGCACACTCGAGAAATTGAGCTAGGAGATCTTGATATTAACAGAGACAACAAAGACGTATTCATATCGGCACGAACATCTCCTGTCACTGAAAGAATAGCATCATTAATTTGTAAAAATAAAAGCCCATGTCGAGTTGAGGATTCAAACCTCGAAGAACATGTTCCACCACAAATGAGTCATGCTCAACTTATAAAGAAAAATAAAAAATTAATTAGCAATATGTATTCTCCCATTAATAATAATAAACATATCATGGCATGTGGTTAATATTTTTTCCTTAGCCATTAAAACATGTCGTTAATATTTTTCACTTTAGCCATTATAAAACATATTTTGGTTTCATATGATTGCATGTTGTTATGATTTTCCCCTTTAGCCATTAAAACATGTTTTGGTTCCTATATAGCTAAAATCATTGTTGTTGGTGTGCGTCGAAAGATCGATGGACCTATTGCTGCCTATATGGACGAATAGCAAATTTGGATGGGTGTGTGCATGTATATGTGTAAGCTATGCTCTTTTCTAGAGTTGGTAAAAACTAAAGTAAAGTAAATAAAGAGGTATTTATATATCTATATACAAATTGAATCCTATGTATTATAAATGCACAAAGACATGTTATGAACTAAAATACTATGTACGATAACTTTTTCAAAAAAATAACCAAAAGAATGCATCATATGTAATATTTATAAAAAAAATTAGTAGCGAGTATAGAAAAAGTACAACTTGATACAAAATGGTCTTTAACCATCTGCTACTAGCAACAAGAATCTATTCACTAAAAGAATATTGGTTGGAATGATCTTTAACCACCTGCTACTAGCAGCAAGAATCTATTCACGAAAGAACGTTGGTCGGAGGATAACCCCTAGCAACGCAGGCTTGCAATCTTTCACAAGAAAACATAGGGTTGGAAAATTGGACCTTGCCGTAGAACAAAACAAAGAAAAGGGTTAAAACTGCTGCATCAATAGACCACCAATCGCATCTCTCTAATTGACACACCAACTAGTAGAACGTGCCCTCACTAGCCCTTTGTTGGTGCCTGATCAGATGTCGTCATGGTATGAAGAGGCCATAGAGACCTTATTGCCATATACCATTAACGCCACCATTTTATGCCGATGTTAGGGATAAATTAAAATCTAGAAAAAAAAGAGTATAATAAAAACCAAATAATAAATTCAGATACCATTCAAATCATACACATTACCCCACTCCCTTCTCAAAAGTATAAAGAATTTCTTAGAGCCTCGATATGGAAAGAGAGAGGAAGGAGGGAGAAATTAGAACAAAGGAGAAAATGCTCCAGCCTCACTAATGTGGGTGTGCTCTAATGATTTTTGGTTGCTGCTTGGTTTGAAACCAAAGCATTGACATGCAGAAGTGTTGCGCCCAAGCTAAAACTAATAACATTTATTTTTTTCGCCAAGTCTTCTGCAAGCAAAAGAATTGTTCGCCCGCGCCTTGACACAATGAGCGTTAGGCAAGTATCAAACGAGCTTTATACCTTCGTAGCCCCAACAGTTAATTATTGACCCGAGCGTAGGGTTCATATTAGAAGAAAGATGTAGTAGCTATAAAACAATATGAGATAATGTATTTACGGGCTGTACCAAATGTCGATTAAAGAACAAAAGAGAGTTATGGATATACATAGCAAAAGT
The DNA here is from genome assembly GCA_015476505.1 of Urochloa ruziziensis. Classification (NCBI taxonomy): domain Eukaryota; kingdom Viridiplantae; phylum Streptophyta; class Magnoliopsida; order Poales; family Poaceae; genus Urochloa; species Urochloa ruziziensis. The sequence goes on along the minus strand of CM027122.1, from coordinate 55,384,072 downwards.
GACACGTCCATTGCTCATTAGCGTTTTTATGAATAAACAAGATTAAAGTCTTATTATTATTTCTGGCTATATACATCATTGATCCACCCGTCTAGATATTCTACTAAAGTTCTAATTGAAACGAAATGTACATCAAAAATTAAAAATCTAAACAATAATATTGTATCTAAAAAATATGTACTTTTATATGGATTCGATAACTACAAAGATACATTCATATTTTTTTTCTCTCTTGAAGTCATCTTCCAAAAAGATATGCTATAGAATATGACACAAAAAAGTGCATATATAATAACCTGATATGAACTATCCGCTTTCATTTATTCTAAAATAAAGTATCTAAATATTAGAAAAAGAGACTAGCTCCCCGCGCAAATTTGCGCGGGCCACCTTGCTAGTTCTAAGTAAACCATGTAGAAAGAGTAAAATTTTTATTTTAAGCAATCGAGCAACATGTCGCTGGCCATAAAAGTTTTCAGTATATTTGTGTTTCGTCTTTAAATAGATTAACTAATAATGAAAAAGTAATACTTATCATTAAGGGACTTGAGTATATTTCTCCTAAAAATTTTGAAGACATTCACACCAAGCGCATCTAGATAGAAACATAACAGCGTGTACATTATTATCAATGAGATATTGAACTCAAAAGATGGTTATCATCGTAAGATATGTGTACAAATATCAGCAATAAAGTAACCTGCTGGTATTATACCCACACAACTTAGATTACAGTGAAATATGCACTTTTAAAGGTGCATTTGATAGTTGGTAACTTGGTATCGCTGCGTTCCCGTGTACAACATCGAAGGAAAGGCTTCGTGGAAAGCGCGCAGCCACCTGCTGATAACTGGCTGAATTTTACGACGAGCAGAAAGATTGACATAGGAGCACGGTGCCTTTATACTACTGTGAAGTATCGTACTGAAGTGCGAAAAAAGCCGCAGGCATGTCAATATATATGTTGTTCTTGAGTCTTGACCCAAATAAGATGTGCACAGATAAAATAAGCTATTGAAACTGCATGTGCACACACTGCACACGCGTATACAAATACATCCGTACCTCTACTTGGCCACGTTCTACAAAAGTTCGTCGCTCGTGTCAATGTCATGTACGTGTACAAATGCTCAACACGAGAAACACAATGCGCGCACTAATACTCATGACCAAGCAAGCACTAGCTAATTAGGAAATTAACTATTTGGAGGTGAACGTGGTGATGATCTACGCACGCAGCTAGCTAGCTCGACCATCCTCTCTTAATGTACATCCATGAGGAGCGCGAAGTTGTCGAATACAGAGATCGTCCCCAAGAAGAGGAGCACGGTGTTGATGATCATGTACCCGACGTCTTTGGGGAAGGCGACGATGACGAGCCCCAGTTGCCAGGCCGAGATGAGCTGGTTGGCGGCGGAGGCCGCGAGCGCGACGAAGGCGAGGGCCCGGCGGCTGCGGCGGCGGCCGGGGCATCCCGAGAGCCACAGCGCCATCGCCGCGGCCGCCGCCTGGGGCGCGCTGCACAGCAGCATCGCGACATGGAGGGCGCGGTCCGTGGCCTTGTCCACGCCCGTCATGTCGTGGCAGAACAAGGACACCAGCCACTGGTCGGGGCGGCACGGGGTGTCGTCGCTGAGGAACCAGATGACCATGGCCGCGTTAAAGCAGGCGGTGGCGAGCGCGAAACGGGCGACGCTTCGGACTGCCCGGGAGGACAGCGACGGGCGACGACGAGGTCTCTTCACGGCGGCGTCCATGGATCCGGCGAGTTTATTTTCCCTTCTTGATTTTGTTATGCCGTCGGATAATGTGGCCACGAACCTCTTTGTCGTGAAAATATAAAGCCAACGCACAACGTGTGTGCTCGGCCCGGACCCCGATTCGACTAGATAGAGCCACGCATGACGCATTGTCACGTTACGTATTACGGCATCCTGTTGGGATACAATATACATTTAGGAATACGAGTCCGATTGGGCCCTGAAGATGATGTTGGTGCGGATCCTAGTTCTGGAAAACGAGCTGACCTGTCAGTGTCAGTAGCTGGGGCCAGCCTGCGAGGAGATAGCCGAGCTGTACGTCGCGCGGAAACAGAAGGACAAGGCCAGGAGTACAAAAGTCATCCATTTCGCAACACATTCTGCCGGCCGAGCGCTCTTCAGAAAAGCTGCGAGCTAACAACAATAACAAGAAGAAAAGGCGGCGAAGCTGGTCACGGTTGTTTTCAGTCTTTTTTTAAGAACGGTTGTTTTTAGTTAGTGGAAGCGTGCGGGGATGTATACTACGCGCTATGGTGATTTGTGGAATCTGAGCGTTAAATGGGTTGTAAAAAACAGGGCCGGAGTATAAAAGTGTGCACACGTTGATGAAACAGCATATGCAGTCTAAATAGGACTGTAGGAAGAAAATGACCTGAATACATCAAAAAATAAAGGAAGCAGCCGCTAACTGAATCGCCCGCAAGGAGAAGAGGTACCTGAAACCGCTGAAGAGCTCATAGGTACATGGGCAGCATAAACTTGACGGTCTTGAAGAGTAGGCGGAACATTGTGATGAACAGGATGTGCCCGAACAGACAACAGTGAAGAACGTATATGTTGAGCATCACGAGTTGGATGGCAAGCTATAACGGATGGGCCTGAGGATGACAACGCGTAGGCAGTGGCGGCCCTCTTGGTCGGCACCAGAATGGAGCAGCAGGAAACACTCAATGTTTTTTTAGAAATAAGAGCAAAGTAGTACACATGGTGAGGTAAGGACGGAACTAAATCGCGAATAAATGACTGTGCTGAACGCATTGTCCAATAATAGAATGCTGTCCATATAACAGGAATACGATCAATATTATGGCAAACATGGGCTGGTGTCACCGCAAATGCAAGTAGATATGCTGCAGCCGAGGTACCGTCGGTGGTATGTACCCAAAAATTAATAACTCAAACACGTTCTCACTCTGAGGAAAGGCAAATAACAGTAGTGGCAAAGAAGGGGGCTGACCGAGAGAGCACCCAAAGAAAGAACACCAAAGAACTGACCTTGCAGGGTTCCACTCCAATCCGAGCGTGAAGGACGCCGGTGCAGCAACCTGACAGGGGGGAATCAGAAACTGTAAGTAATAGAGGGAGAAGAAGCATAATGTACGGAGGGGCGAGTAAAAGAAGCAAGCAAACGATTGGAACGGCGAGAGGATGAAATCTGAGACCCGTAGGCAGAAACGCCGGAACCCCAATCAACGAGCAATGGCATGCACCGGTGGGCTGGGAAAGGAAACAGAGGAGTCGAGGAATGATGGCAGTGGCGAAGAACGGAAACGTCGAGGCGGGAGGCGCACCTTACTGAAGAAGCAGGCAAAAGAGGAGGGACCCGAGGGAGGAGGAGGCTAACAGGAAGACTGGAGCGCACAGTGTAAGTAAATCTAGGAGCCGCCGACAGCTGCGTGGACCAAGCCCAAATCTACAAAACTCAGAGCACACACGAGGGTTGCACACGGAGGCCCAAGGCCAACCAACATGGAGCAGGCAGAAAGCAAGTCAAAGGTGGACAGATGGAATGGCCCAAGAACGGCAGTAAATAAGCTTGGCGTGCACGTATGCAAACAGAGATCGGTAAAAACAAATCACAATTGAACGTGTCACGTTGCTATAGGAGTAGACTGGCCGAGCTGCTGTGAGACGCCCAATTTCTTGTGGCCTATGAAGGTGTATGTATGCAACCCAGGTGGAAATTAGGGAAATTAAGGCCTCACTTATTGATCGACTAGCTTTTGGTCATCTGCAGTAGCTTCATCACGTACACTAGCTCTCCTGCTGCGTGTTCTCGAAAAGAAAAAAGAACGACCGAAATCAGCTGAGAACTTGAGATGTACGTGCATGGCCGGGTGATCTTTCGCATCTGATCTCGCAAATTTTCCTTTATTCATAAGCAATCATATGTTGTATGTAAATGATGGCCAGTAAGTAATAAGGCCTTATTTGTGCGTGGTGTTACATATACACCTGTACAATAATCAGTTTTATTTACTATAAGCGGTAAAATCCTCCGATGGATCTATAGTTGTGTACTAGCTATAGTGGTGGTGAGGTCGACCGATCTCCCTCACGGACACAGCACGATGTCGTAGTTGGCACCCTGTGGGCAGTTGAAGGTGCTGGTCTGGTCATCCTTGGCGTAGCTATACGCGTCCGGGCACAACCCCTTGAAGAACCTGGAGTAATCCGTAGGCGGGCACTGGTCCTTGTACTGTCCCCGGCAGCAGTAAACATCCCCGCCCAACTTCTCGCACGCGCTGGCGCACCCGCCGGGCACCTTGAGCTCGCCGGGGCACCGCGCGTTCACGTCGGCGGCGCAGCTGGGGCCCTTGCCGCCGCACTGGAACGACATGGGCACGTTGAAGCCGTCGACGAGGGAGATGTCCACGTAGTCCGGGTTGCCCAGCGTGTACTCGGCCAGCGTCGCGGGGGGTTTCCCGGACACGGAGCACTCTAGAGCGCCGCCGCAGTCGCCCGTCTCGCAAGACCCCCGGCCGCTGCCGTCGAAGCTGCAGCCCGTGCGCGCCCACATCCGCGCGTGCGCCGTGCCCGCCGGCACCTCCACCGTCCACGTCTTGCCCGGGTCGAGCCGAGCGCCGCCGCCCGGGAGGGCGGCTGGCCATAGCGTGTCCTTGCAGCGGTTGATCACGTTGAAGGTGATCGCGTCCGCGGAGGTGGCGGCGAAGAGGACGACGATGGCGAGGAGGAGGACGGAGGGCTTGGCCAGAGACGCCATTGCTGATTAGTTTGCTTGCACTGTCAGATTTGAACAGATCAGATTGTGTGCGTGTGTGCTGTGAGCAAGTATGGAGTGGTTCATGCCTTCATGGGTTGCTGGGTTTTTATAGGTGCATGGGGGCAGGTTGGTGCTATGGCACGGTGCGGTTGCGTGTAGAAAATTCTCAACAAATTCCACAAGATGATGCGTTCGTGTTTGGCATGGCGTGGATGAGTTGTACTAAACTTTCGGTCTGGTCAAATGGTCTACATGCTCTAGACCATACGCGTATCTCGACGTACAGTAGGGTTTAGAAATGTATGCAGGTCTTCCAGCGGTTGGGGAAAGACCGAATCAACGCCCCCGGGCCGCCGGTTGCTAGGCGAGCCATGCCCGCTGGCAGGTGGCAGCAGACAGCCAGACACGGCCAATAAATCGTGTCAGGAAGGTACTTGTACGCATGGATGGGCTTCGTCCATGAAGACTTTCAGAGATGGCGTACGCAGCCGACACAAAAATATGTTTAAGTTCCTTATTTAAAAAAAAGCCATGTGGTTCAAGTTTATCCAGGTGCATGCACCGTTCGTCTGCAAGATGTGTCTGAATTTATGGGAAATAGAGTTTGTGCAGTGCCTCAATTAGTCTAGGAGCAAGGCGGAAGTAGTAGGGTGTTAATTTGGTTTTATGGATTAATTAACTTCAAGTCATAGATGGGATGGTTCCATTGAGTCCGTTCATCATGTCGTATCTATCTATATTAACCATCTTCGTGTCAGCCCATCAGTACTGGCTTGTTCCTCGGTTCAGACTTCAGAGAGCATCGAGCCTCGCCATTGACGCTTGAATGGTTGAGTCATCACTACAACCTGTTCTTCTTGGCAATCGAAAGTCCTCACGCGTCGGCTCTGTTGAAGATAAGAATTATGCTTGTCCTCGCAACGGCCTGGAACGCGTCTCGCGCCGCGTCACCGCCGCGCCGCCCAGCAGCACACCGTACGTGGTGAGCGAGATCCCGGCGGCGCCCATATATAGCTGCTCTCCGCGCCATCGAACCCTTCCATCTGGTCGAGGTAGCTATCCCCATCAGCAGGTGCAGCGCCTCGCAGTGTCGCCGGCCGGCCGGCCCGCCGCCGACGCCGGCGTGGCGTCGAACCGCGCCGCCGCGACGGCGTCCACCGCACCACCTCGATGAACGAAGGCAGCCGACGGAAACCTCCTCCCTGGGAAGCTGGAAGCCGGGAACACGTCACGGACCATCTCGGCGGCGTGGCCATCGCCAATGGTGCCGACCCGGCGGACCCCGGGGGTGGACGGTATCTCATCTACCGTCCGGGGTGGACGGTAAATGAAATACCGTCCGCCCCCTCGGCCTGTCTGGGGCGTTGGATCGCGCTTGGGCGGACGAGATCAGCGCAGATTGCGGCAAGGTAGCAAGGCGCCGTGGCCCTCTCCGCCTTCCTCGGCCCGAGCCGACGAGCGTGATGTGACGCACGCACCCCTTGCGATTCTCCTACGCGACCGGCTGACCTCTCGTGCGCCGCCGGCCACAGCGCCAGCAAGAATCGCCGCCCATGTATGGCTCTGTGCCGGCGGCGGCTGAGGCGTGCAATTGATCGAACGGCTCCGAGGTCAGGTGTGCCCGACATGGAGATCTCCGATGACTCGCGCGACCGCAGCCATGGACGACGGCGGCGGCGCGTCGCCGGCGTGGGCCAAGCTCCTCGCCAAAATTCTCCGCGCCGCCGAGTTCGTTGGCTTCCACGCCGCCATGTGCAGCAGGGCGCGGCATGGGCTCACCTCCCGCGGCTCGTCTGGACGCCGACGCCGACGCGCTCCCGGCGGCCGCTGTTGTCCCTTGTCCGTCGACGCGCTGCAAGTGGCAGGGCCGACGATGACACTAACCATCATATCTCTTCTCTGCTTCATCCTCGGCTAGGAATAGGAGAACAACTCTGCCATGGGTGCATGTGCTCTGTCTGCAGTGTGTGCGCAATGCGTATAATAACAGACAGCACAAACAAAAACTTTGCACACATACTTTCATTTGAACTTATGCCAGTACGTCAACTGCCAACTCTACCACTGAGCAACCTCTCAATCTCCAAGGTGTATGCATAAGTTATTTCTCTTTTTTTTGTTAAAAATTAAATTGCAACCTGATTCTGTTTACAGATTTCAAGTGAACTTTGCATATATTTTTTTACACTAATGTTATATTTGCCCAATAAGCAAAAAAAAATATTTGCACTACAAGTATGGCTTCAGCATCATACTCCCTCCGTTCCAAAAGGGATGACGTTATGGGAAGCATGCCGGTCAAACTTTTTCAATTTTGACTAAATTTATAGAAAAACGTGCAACATTTATATTTTTAAATAAATTTGTTAAAAAACTAGACTTAAAGATCTTTCCGATGATACTAATTACTTAACATAAATATTTATATATTTTAAAATATAATTGCCGACATTTTGAAAGCGTTGGCTTCTCGAGAAGCGAGAATGACATCTATTTTGGAACGGAGGGAGTAGGCTTTTGGAATCGGCTAACCACTGCCCAAAGTCTCTGTCCAACCTCAGCCAGTCCAGGGTGTGTGCGCGTTTGGGCAAGGCACGGTAAAAGTTACCAGAAAAACATACGAGCGAGAAGGGATAACTAGGAGATGGATGCGAGTTTGGGCAAAGGCAAAAATTACTGAAGAGTAAAAGCATAAGAGCAAACACTGAAAAAAAAACATGGCAAAAGTTTTCCCAAAAAAAAAAAACATCGCTACAATCTGTTCTTCTTGGCAACCTTGTACTCACGCGTCGGCTCTGTTGAAGATAAGAATTCTGCTTGTCCTCGCAACGGCCTGGAACGCGTCTCGCGCCGCGTCACCGCCGCGCCGCCCAGCAGCACACCGTACGTGGTGAGCGAGACCCCGGCGGCGCCCATATATAGCTGCTCTCCGCGCCATCGAACCCTTCCATCTGGTCGAGGTAGCTAGCCCCATCAGCAGGTCCAGCGCCTCGCAGTATCGCCGGCCGGCCGGCCCGCCGCCCACGCCGGCGTGGCGTCGAACCGCGCCGCCGCGACGGCGTCCACCGCACCACCTCGATGAACGAAGGCAGCCGACGGAAACCTCCTCCCTGGGAAGCTGGAAGCCTGGAACACGTTATGGACCATCTCGGCGGCGTGGCCATCGCCAATGGTGCCGACCCGGCGGACCCCAGGGGTGGACGGTATCTCATCTACCGTCCGGGGTGGACGGTAAATGAAATACCGTCCGCCCCCTCGGCCTGTCTGGGGCGTTGGATCGCGCTTGGGCGGACGAGATCAGCGCAGATTGCGGCAAGGTAGCAAGGCGCAGTGGCCCCTCTCCGCCTTCCTCGGCCCGAGCCGCCGAGCGTGATGTGACGCAGCGCATCCCTTGTGATTCTCCTCCGCCGGCCACAGCGCCAGCAAGAATCGCCGCCTATGTATGGCTCTGTGCCGGCGGCGGCTGAGGCGTGCAATTGATCGAACGGCTCCGAGGTCAGGTGTGCCCGACATGGAGATCTCCGTCGACTCGAGCGACCGCAGCCATGGACGACGGCGGCGGCGCGTCGCCGGCGTGGGCCAAGCTCCTCGCCAAAATTCTCCGCGCCGCCGAGTTCGTTGGCTTCCACGCCGCCATGTGCAGCAGGGCGCGGCATGGGCTCACCTCCCGCGGCTCGTCTGGACGCCGACGCCGACGCGCTCCCGGCGGCCGCTGTTGTCCCTTGTCCGTCGCCGCGCTGCAAGTGGGCAGGGCCGACGATGACACTAAACCATCGTATCTCTTCTCTGCTTCATCCTCGGGAGAACAGCTCTGCCATGGGTGCATGTGCTCTGTCTGCAGTGTGTGCGCAATGCGTATAATAACAGACAGCACAAACAAAAACTTTGCACACATACTTTCATTTGAACTTACGCCAGCACGTCAACTGCCAACTCTACCACTGAGCGACCTCTCAATCTCCAAGGTGTATGCATAAGTTATTTCTCTTTTTTTTGTTAAAAATTAAATTGCAACCTGATTCTGTTTACAGATTTCAAGTGAACTTTGCATATATTTTTTTACACTAATGTTATATTTGCCCAATAAGCAAAAAAAAAATATTTGCACTACAAGTATGGCTTCAGCATCTTAGGCTTTTGGAATCGGCTAACCACTGCCCAAAGTCTCTGTCCAACCTCAGCCAGTCCAGGGTGTGTGCGCGTTTGGGCAAGGCACGGTAAAAGTTACCAAAAAAACATACGAGCAAGAAGGGATAACTAGGAGATGGATGCGAGTTTGGGCAAAGGCAAAAATTACTGAAGAGTAAAACATAAGAGCAAACACTGAAAAAAAACATGGCAAAAGTTTTCCCCAAAAAAAAAAAAAAACATGGCAATGACAAAAGTAAACGACGCCTGAGAGATTCGAACTCTCGCGGGGAAACCCCATGTACTTAGCAGGCACACGCCTTAACCACTCGGCCAAAGCGTCGTTTGATGTTAGGCGTAGAATACAAAATCTAAAGACACCATTCTCAGCTGGCAGAGAGTGAAGAAGATCGAGGAATGGGCACACACATAATCCTTCATGCTAATTACGTGTTTTCAATAGGCACGGACGGTGTGCTGCCACAGTGCACAACGGAACACCCCAATTCTTTATGTAGGCTTAGGCAATGTACAATATTCATACGCTAAGATGATACTGCTGTACAAAGATCAGGCAGCTAATGAAGTACAGAAAAGCAAGATGCATCTCTGAAAGGCCTTGAGATTACTAGAACCCATTCATCTCCAGAAGGTACGTGCGCCTCTTCATCAGTGCCTTAACAGCAAACCTCAAAGGTCCATCGAACGTGGCTGAAGCAAAGGCTTCAGCTTCCTTCCGACTGCCATGGCCGCCACAGTTCCCATTGCCAGTGGGCTTGATGATAAGCAAGGTCGCGCCATGAAGTGCCAAGCCGCCAGGGAGCTCAAGGTAAGGAGCATATTTCAACTTCATGTTGCAGGAAGGGACCTGCGTTCTGTTGGAACATGCCGAGGCCAACAGCTGGTGTTCCCTGAAATCCTTCAGCTGCTCTGCCCCCATGCACAATGCGCCCTGCCCATCAGCATCTGCCAAAACCAGGTTTCTCAGTGTTGGATGGTCGTTGATGATTGATCGGAGAAGATAGTGCCTTGTCGAAGCGGCGATCAAACAGCTGATGGTCCACACAACACGGAGTTTCAGCCCACCATTTGTATAGAAAGATTCTGGCATGCTTCCATTGTCATCCAAAGATGGCCCGTGCTCAGTGCCAGTCGCCCCGCGATTAAGCAAGGTGCCACCCAGGATCACACAATTATGAAGTGTACTGCCATACTCTGCCCGCCATTTCAGCAGAACCCCCTCCTCGATACCGACATCCCCTGATGGCAGCTCTACCCGAAGATTGCGAACATGGGAGAAGTTCTTCAACACTTGTGCAGGTGAAGGCTGGGACTGTGGGAACAGTGACCGGCCTGCACCATTCGGATGGCGCATATCATGGAAGGGCTTGGTGATTGCGAACAGCATCATCTTGAACAAATGTGAGAGAATGTTCTGGGGCTTCTGCGACGACAGGTTCAGAGCATCATCAGAGTCACCATCCACAGTCACTACGCAGTCAATCTTGACACATACATCGTGCACAAGGGGAACCAGGCCACTGAACCTCTTCGACACGGCATAGCACCTGCCAAGTGAACGAACGTCATCGAGCTTGCTCAGGATCAGCAGCACGAGCGAATCATGCAAGCAGTCGAATCGGTCAAACTCCAGGACCGGTTCAACGTGGATTCGAGCCTTGGTATGCATTGCCCGATTCAAAAGTCGTCCCTCTTTGCTCCTTCAACTGATTGAAGAACTCTGAAATCGCTAAGAAATAACTGAATCTTTCTTTTATTGTCCAAGCTGGTCTGAACTAGCTAATAATTCTTCAGGTCTTCGAATTCAATCGGCTTTCTGAAACAAAAAGGAAACAAACTAACTACAGTAAACAACCAAGTCGAACGGGGTGGCAAGCTGAACTGTACGGTCGTACAGAGTAGCATGCATCACACAAATTTGATGTATGAAACGAACTGAACTAAGGAAAGCAAAGCAACATCATATCGGAAGCTGAAAAGTATTACTAAAATCGTCAGGCAGTACTACTTCTACAAACATTAAGCAGTAAACAATGCTCAACGAAGACGACAAGACATCAAAACTGAAAAGGGAATTAACTATGACTCGGCAGTTGGTAGATAAATCAAAGTAATCCACAAGAGCAGTACCTCAAGGTTCACCACGGGCACCGGCGCAGCTACGGGCAGCCCGAGAGTCCGAAGTAATGCCCTGTTCCTGTCGCCGGAAACGAGCCGGATCCAGCCCCGCCAAGCCAGTAACCAAAGCCGCGCTGGAGTAGACCGCTACTCCGGCAACGGCCGAAATCAGCGCCTTCAGGCTCCAAAACCGTCCTCACCGATTCCAGCACAACACGGCTTCGAAGCGCAACAAGCCGAGTTGACGCTCTGATTTGGGATACTGTACGGCGAATTCGCGCGAGGAGGAAGGATAGGGTGTAGAGAGGACGAGGAGCAGAGCTGGGGGGATTTTTGCTCTTGGGCTTCGGCGACGGTTTGCGAGGAGAAGCGTGCCGCGGCCGCTGGACGCGGCTTTAATACCAGGTTCAGTGGAGGCGGAGCAGTGGTAGGATTCTCGGGGGAGGTAAAGCGCGGGCCCCGCCACGGCGACGTGATTCGTTCGTGCTCCTCCGCTTCGGCGTGGCGTTCAGGGAAAAAGGTTTGAGAACCCGGTGGACCGGGACGGGCACGCGCGCGCGGACGCGATCGGCAGATGGCAGGCTGCCCAATTTGTTTACTGTTTGTGCACCTCCTTTTTCTTTTTCTTTTTAATAACCGTCGGGGGCATCTTAAGATGATCCTCCCTCCGATCATCTTGACCCTAAATATGTTACTAGGACACCGTTGCAGTCACTTTTTGACAAACAATATCTACAAAAATATAATCTTTACATAGAAAGCATAGTACAAAAATATGTTTTTTCATGACGAATCTAGCAACAACAGTCACATATTAATATTATTAAGTTTTAAGCTATTGAATGCTGATGATCGAAGTTAGCAGATTTTACTTAGGACAAAACCAAAATGTACCTACGATTAGAGCGTTTGATTTTACTTGCAATTAAAAATAGGGGTATTTGATTTTATTCATCTTCGGCTAGCTCTGGATTGGTCGGTCTATCTTTTGTAGCATGTTGCGCTATGTGTTGATTCATTGTATGAATTTTGATTCAAATGAATGGTTTATGAAACTCCAGTGGAGATACAAAGCATATCATCCGAAGAGATGTACAACTATTACACAAGATTCAAAACGGTGCTGTAAAAGTGAATCCTAATGGTGAAAGTTAAAAAAGGATTGGGCTTAATAATCATAGGGATAATGTAATAGTATTCAAAAGCAAAACTAATTAATAAGAGAAATAACTTTACTTATACTTCGGAGGGCTTGGAATTACTAGAATTAGTGCCTCCGATTCAAAACACTTATTGTTTAGTATCATTCTTTACCGTCATCAAAATCAAATTATTTGGTGTTTGACAACTTATTATTAGTAAATTTTACATACTTTTTTCAGTCTTAACCACATTAATTATCATCCAGTTACTTCTTTCCCAAGAATATACTCATAAGTGAATATTCATATAATCCTTTAGTGATGATTAATTAATGATGACTTAATCAGTTCATCTACCTTCTTAATTCTCGTGCCGAACTCTAAACCAGCATGCACTATGAATCAATCGAGCAACAACTAAAGTGGTAAAGCACACCATCACTATTTAGACACGAAAACACAGGTACTCTGACGTAAACAGCGACTGATTGTGAGTTAAACAACTCTAGCTCCCATCACCACGGGTGAGACTTGGAAAAAATCGCGGCAATAACCATGAGTCAAAGCGCCAGGAATGGCCACAGCAACTACATATTGACGAGGACTTCTTAGGGCTCGTTCGGTTTTGGTGGAATGGTTCCATCCGGATTAAGATCAATCTCTATGAACTTTATGATAGTTACAATGAGAGACCGTGATTTATTCCGGGTGAAGAACCAATTTACTTGTGATAAAGACAATAAAAGACCGGGAATCAATCCACTGGTCAACAGGTGAGGAACTAATCCAGGTTTTTTGTTGTCCGTATCATGAGTAAATTGGTTCTCCATCCAGAATAAATCATGGTATCTCATTGTAACTATCATAATTTTTTTACTATATTTATCATTTCCGGTCCAGATGAATCCGGTGGAACCGAATGAGGTCTATACAACTCACGGTAAGATGAAGAATTATACTTAGTATGCGTCACCTAGTAGAGCTTATGCAAGTCGGCACAAAAGATGAAAGAGAATATTTCATTTATTTACCGGCTGGTTGCCACTTTGGATCTGAGTGGTTCATATCACTAGTCCAGTTGAAGGGGTAATAAAGCACATGCAGTCAGTAATTGGTAATTAGACATGAAAACTAACTACTCCCTCCGGTTTAGTAAAAAAAGTCGTTTAGGACAGCGACACGGTCTCTAAAGTACAACTTTGACTTCTTATTTTTATAAAGATATTTATTAAAAACTAACATATGTATACTTTTATGAAAGTATTTTGCAAGACAAATCTATTCATGTAGTTTTCACATTTCCAAACTCAACGACTTAAAAGTTATTCACGATTTATATTCCCAATGTTTGACTCAAATCTTGTCCAAAACGACTTCTTTTACCGAACCGGAGGGAGCACTATCACGTCGACAGCGAATGACCCTGACTTAAAAAACCCTACCTCCCATCACCACGGATGAGACCGGGGCAAGGCCATGTTTAGTTCCCACTCGAAATATTTTCATCCATCACATCAAAGGAGAATCTTTGATGCATGAAGTATTAAATGTAAACGAAAAAAGTGAAAAGTTATATGGATAGACTGTAAATCGCGAGACGAATCTAATGAGTCTACTTAATCCATGATTTGCAACAGTAGTGCTACAGTAATCATCCGCTAATTATGTATTAATTACCCTCTAATTACCATCGTTAGATTCGTCTCGAGATTTCCAACCTATCCATATAACTTTTCACCATTTTCGTCTACATTTACTACTTCTAAATTGATAAAATCAAAACCCGAAATCTTTTCACGAAATGTTTTCGCGACCTAAACACGGGCAAAACCGCAGCAATAACCACGAGTCCACGAGTCAAAGCGCCAGGCGGAATGGCCGGAGCAGCGAGACAATCGACGGGAAAATCCACGGTAGGTTTGCAGCTTTCCCATACCATACGTGATGACGACGCTTGATGTTGTTGCTCTAGAGAATACAAATCCCCTGCCGTACTATCTGATTGGGTACGGCGTCGCAGTCAGATCGCTTTCCTCAATTGCCCAGGCAGTCTAGCAGAGCCGAGGCCGAGGTCGGCACAGGCCCAGTCACGAGGAACCCACCGGAAAACGCCGCGGGAGCAAGTGAACCACCCGGCGCGTGTAGCTTCGTTCCTTTCTTCCACCGTCGAAGCGTCGTCGCGCCACACCCTGCGCTAGAAGCCGAGCGCAGCAAGCAAAGAAAGCACGGCGTTTCTCCGCCCCCAAGCCCCCCAACCCAAGGCTTGGCTTGGCACTTTGGTAGGGGCGCAGGGCGCGGCGCGTCGCGTTCAGGCTGCAGGAGTCCAGACCGCGCCAACTGCCGAAGCCGCCGCGGCGCCGCAACTTCTTCGGTGGCTCCCCGACCCCGAGCCCCCCGTACCGTGCTTCGCGACGCAACCGCAAGCTGGGCTGGGCAATCAAACATGTACATGCTCGTCGGGGTCCAGGCGAGCAGTCCCAGACGAAACGTACAGTACCATCATCTGGCTATGGCTCGGATTTTGAGTCATCCGCGCAATGATCCCGTGGCTCATTCGGTCACACCCCATGACGCGGTCCCAGTCACAGAGTCGTTGGCGCTCAGCTCGGCCAGCAGATCGATGAGGAGGCCGCCGGCCGCGAGCGAATCAGCGAACACGCCGCAAAGGAAGTACTCCATCCGTCCCCTAATATAAGCATTTGTTGACTTTTGTGCATCACATTTGACCATCCGTCTTATTCAAAAATTTTATAAATATATTATTTGTTTTATTATGACTTGTTTTATCATTAGGTATACTTCAAATATGACTTATTTGTTTTTGTATTTTTTCAAATTTTTTGAATAAGACGGATGGTCAAACGTGATATACGAAAATCGAAAAATGCTTATACTATTGTACGGAGGGAGTAAGGAACAATTCCCATTCCAGCGCGGTGGGCCAGCATTATCGCCGAAAACGACCAGCCGCTGCTGCGCCCGTCCGGCCGCTCGCACTGCCGCTCGCTCGCGGCTCGCCGCACATGCCGCATGGTGATGCCCGCCTGCGCGGGGCCCCTCTTTGTGAAGCTGTGATCCGAGGCCGGGCCGAGAGGATCAGGAATTAAGGATGGCGTCGTCTTCGTCTCGCCCGCCTACAGCGGATTTAATCACGACGCCTGACTCGTCGCACGCCACACGCTGCCGCAGCGATGCGCCAGCGCCACGGTAGCTGCTACAGGCGCTTTATCCGAATTGATCTACTCCCTCCGTCCCTAAAAGAATGTCGTTTTGGGTGTGCGTGTCACAAGTTTGACTCGATTTGTAGAAATACGTACAACATTTGTATCTTCAAATAAATTTGTTAAAAAACTAGACTAAAAGATCTTCCCAATGGTACTAATTATGTATCATAAATATTAATATTTTTTAATATAAAATTAATCAAAGTAATTTCTCGGGAAGTGAGAAAGACACTCTTTTAGGGACGGAGGGAGTACATTTCTTTTTGTTTGCTTTGATTCGGTGCCAAACTGCCAGTTACGTGCTCGGCATCAGACTGCTGTTTAGGATAACGATGCACGCTGTACGGAGTGCCCGATCAGTTTCTGAAAGGGGCCCATTGACAGCTAGTAGTACTAGCTCTCTTGTTTTTCTTCTTTCTAATACGGTGTGTGTGTGTTTTCTGCACCGAATCTCATCCCCGACTATCTGGAACAGTGGCGTACCTAGGATTTAGAGAAGGGTATGCCATAACAATTTTTTGTTATACAATTTGGTATAATCCACATAGAAATAATATAGCTCACACAGTTTTACTTGCTAATAGCCTTTTGCTTGTATGGTTAATGGTCTTGAATCAAAATTTTCGGTATGCCAGTGGCATTCATGGGAATTATGTGAATGTGAGGATGTGAGCATTCATAGCTCAGGCGCTCGTGACTGCAAAGACAGTAGCAGACACAAGTTCATGTGACATTCCGGACCTAGGGTTCTGTCAGGCAAGCAGAGGCACCCACAACAAACTCGTACATTTCGTATTGGGATCCCTTTCGTATTTGACGTGAAAAAACATTCACAGTTTAAATCACGAGCAAGGTGAGTAGAGGATAATCTCTGGATCATTTTACGAAGGCATGGTGAGAATTTTCATTGTAGCCAATCCACTTGGTAGAATAACCAAATATTCAGGCAAAATGATACTACTGCTCGTCTTGGATATCCATCCGACAGGTACTGAAAGTGTAGTAACCACTGCAAATCATTTCACCGAGCCCGGAACTCCACACTTTTACACGTCCGCAACCTGTTTAGCATTGTTGAGGTAGTAACTCAACGCCAACACGTACGTCTTGACCAAAACAACAGAGGAGCAAATCAACAACAGCTCAAATCGGCAATTTCGCAGGATGCACGAATTGATATTATGATCCATATATATTACTCGATCAAACCAACTTACAGACGAGGAGCAAACTGCACTCCTGAAACGACAAATCCACCTGCTCGTCAGTTCCTCCAGGACAAAAAGCGCACCTTGACGTGGCACGACGCGGACACCACCTTGGCGTCGGCGGCGAGCCTGTCCACCACCACGGCGCAGCGCGCCCGCGCCGGCACGGCCCACGTTCTGACCCTGCCGATCCGCAGCCGCACGGGCACCTCGACGTCCACGTCAAACGGCACCGACCGGAGCCGCTCCGCCGCCGCCATCTGCCCGCGCACGCTCTCCGAGAACCGTATCCCGGACCCCTTCGCCTTCGCCACGAACACCGTCACGTTCCGGGGCCCCTGGTAGAAAGCCGGCCACGCGCCGCCAGCGAGGAGCACGCCGTCGTACGACACGGAGACGTGGCTCTTTTCGCCGTCGTAGTGCACGCCGATCCTCCCGTTGGGGTTGTCGGCGCGCACGGTGGCGGCGAACCCCGGCGAGAACGCGGCGGTGGCGGGAGTAGAGGAGGCGTTGCCGACGCCGGCGAGGCCCGACACGGCGAGCGCCTGGACGGCGTACGCGGGGCGCTTCGGCCGGAGGACAAGGTACGCGACGCCGGCGGCGGCGGCGAGGAGGACGGCGAGCGTGAGGAGCGCGGCGAGGAGACACGCGCAGACGCGGGCGCAGGAGCAGCGGCGGCGGCGCTTGGCGCGGCGGGTGTAGTGCTCGAAGAGGCGCGCGTTCTCCGGCGGCGGGACGCGGAAGACCTTGTCCTTGGGCACCTGCACAACGTACTCGCCGGGCTGCGCTGCCTTCGGCGGCGGCGGTGGCGGCGGGACGGGCTTCTCGAAGTGGAAGCTGTAGAGCGGACTGGAGGAAGGGTCGGAGGAGGGCGCGGAGACGGACTGGTTCATCTCGCCGGAGAAGTCGGAGCTGGACGCCGCCGGGTGGACGCGGCCGTGCCCACCATTCCCGTGCATCATGGGCTGCTCCTCGAGGCGCTCGTTCGAATCAATCTGCATTGCACCGGCGCGCAGGATTATATAATTTATAGAAGCTGTATTGATTGTTGATCAACGGCGTGAATCATCGACTCCTACAATAATAAATTCTTATTAATTACGCAGGGTGTGACTCTGATTCTTTTGAGAAAAAAGATTAAACCATGCCGTGTTTTTCAACAGATTTGAGAATGCCGTGTGCTGTCTCGGTAAATCAAGAGCGGTGCTCTTGGTTGGAAGTCCTTGGTTGCTTCCAAACAAAATCAGTCCCCCAAATAGCCAGATACAGTATTGAATTGCTCCTTATTTTTGAAAAGGGAAGGTATTAGTTCACACTCAATTAGAAAAGGAAATCGAGAGTAGAAGCCCGGATAAACTCTTCGAAATGGACAACGGCCTACTGCCAATTTCCCCTCTGGACGATCTCTCCTCATCGGAGGAGAACCGCCAGCAGCTATGGAACAAAATTGACACAGCCTCGATTTTTCATAAGAAAAGAGAAAACCCAGCATTTCGATCACACGAACAGAGGATGTCGGAAGACATTGACCAAGTTCTGGCCCTCGGCCCTCGACAAAAACCCGTGTTCGTCGCAAATGCAGCGGCGAACCAATCGAGAGCGAGATGCCGAGATGGAGACGTACCTTGCCTTGCTGGTGGCTGCTAGTTCTCCTCGTTGGCGATGCTTCTTCTCGATCCGTCCCCGTGCCTTGGGGATTCAATCAGAGTGACGCGGCCGGCTTGGAGGGCGTCGACCCCGGGGAGGCGGTGGACGTGCGACGGTGGACGTGCGAGGCAGTAGAGCTGAATAGCTAGCTGGAGCTGAGCTGAAGCAGGCGCGGACGCGGAGACGGGAGAGGCAGCTAAGGACCGGGGGCGAGGCGGTTTTATACGGTGGTGGCGCGGGCGCGGAGGCCCAGGCGGCGCGACGCGACGCGACCCGGGTGGCGTCCGGGGAAAGAAGAGTTGAAACCGTGTCGCGGCTTACTTCGAAAAAAAACCGTGTCGCGGCGCGGCCATGGGTCTATGGGAAAACGATGGAACCGGCTTGGACTGATCTGATCTGGGGGCTCCGGGCACTGGGGCCGGAGGGGTGCACGCAACGCGCGCACAGCAGGAAGCGCGTGTTCACACAACACAAGCGTCGAGCCGAGAGGGGCCCCTCGTATGTCGTATCTCGTGAATCCGTGATCCTTTCACAGCAAACAGTGGGCCGTGGCTAAAAGTAGCAGTAACTGAACGGATCCTTCATGGTGAAGGTTCGTCATACCATACGGGACTGCTTGCTACTACCAAGCATACCAACGTCGTTGCAAGCTGTAGCCTGCTCGTTGCCAAGCATTTCGGGCGGCGGCGGCTGGCCAGCTGGTGCACAACGGCAGGACGCGCCTGACAGTGGACCACGCAGGTTGGGGACGAAGCTGCTGCACGTAACCAGGTGATGGGCTGGCCTCGTTTATCCTCCAGTTAACAACAGCTTATATAGTTAGTCAAACAGACGGGGAACGATATGATTGCAGTCAAACACTCCTGCTAGGATTCAAGCTTGGGTGCCCCAGGAATGCTCGCACCAGCGGCCAAGGCCGGAGTAATGCGCCCCACGCTCTCGAGGCCCGGCCGGCAGCCGGCGAAGCCTTCGCCAGCACGTCTCGGGATTGTGCTAGTCCACACTGTCAATCCAGAGATAAACCAGTTTATTCTGGCAAGGCTCGAGATAATGCCAACGCAACAAAAGAATGCTTCAATAACGACCATTTGAGATATTAAATAATACTCGTGTCAAACAAGATACTGAGTGCAAAACTAAAAAGGACGAGCTTAAGGTTGTGATGCGATATACACTGACGATTGTCAAGTTCCAGCAGGACTATGACAGTGACAGTAGCAGATAAACATGCAACTGGAATGTTGTGAACCTGAAAATCTACGCACTGTAAGAACAGTAGCAGTCTAAGCGACTCAAACAGAAGGTAAACACGTGCCTTTCATAATTCTTCTGTTATCATCTCCACCAGTTCGATCAAATAATACAATAAAACCTCAATCACATGGTACTACAACAGATTGTTGTATCTCCCTGTCACCAAACCCGAGTGTCCGGGCAAAACTTACACCTCTTCAAATTACAGCCAAAGGAGGGGGCGATCAAACTAAAACAAAACCCGCCAAACCTTGAAAGAACAAAAGAAAGTTAAAACAAACGCATCCATTCACACGAAAAAATCTACATCAAAACTTTGTATTTTGGGTATTGTGAAGTATATGCACAGTGGCAGTGGCAGGCTCCTGATGAGCAGCTTCATCAATAGAACTCAGTAGCCCCTTCGCACTTCAAGGAAGGAGCATTTTTCGTCTCAAACTTGGTAACATCTCTGATTGGCATTCTATTTTTCTTTTGGTTTCAGCTGTCAACTCGGTAGCATTCATTGATGTTCATTTTCCTCCTTTCTTTCACGAGAATCCCCTGATTCTACCACCTCTGCGGTACTCTTGGTACTGCTATCGGAGACATCACTGAACACTGCATCAATATCATTGTGAGTCTTTGCCTCCTTAGAAACCATATCACGTGTACTCTCCAATTGTAGAGCATCCCTAGCATCTCCGACATTATGTGGATTTTCAGCATGTAATGCTTCAGGTTCATCCTGCTTTGTGGATTCTGCGGTTCCCCCATACCTGGCCTTACCTTCATTTTCTTCCAAAGACCTATTCACAACTGAGTCACAGTGCTCTTTGAAAGCAGCATGAATGTCATCTACAGATTTTGCATCAATGACATGGAGCTCTCCAGTCTCTTTGGGCTCTGAATCAACATTAACACCTGAGATATGTAAAATTTCAGTGTCCATGGCAGGCTCAGAAACCACACCATCACTAACTAGTTTAAAGGCAGTCTCAATATCCTCCAGAGATTTTGCATCTAGAATCGTCATCTCAGGATTGGTTGTGGTTTCCACTAACTCATTCGTAGCGATCTCCGGTGCACTTGATGCAGCTGCTAAGATTGCTGCTGGTGGTGTATCATCAGAAGGCACTTCTGACTCATTGTGTGGTGGCTTCAACTCCATGTTTACTGCTTCAGGTGGGCTAGCTTCAAGGATCCGTCTCCTAGGATTGTAGACAGTCTGCTCAGGGTCACCATGAGATGCTCCAAATGACCAACTAAATTCAGGGCCATTTAGGTCATCAACCACTGGAGACTGCTCCCTCGAGTCTTCAGCACTAGCTTCCGACATGGTCAAGGAGACATTGTCAGAAGTCTGAGGGCTAATCACAGAATCTGAAGCAACACCATTGGTTGGGTTTACATCATGGGAAATCTGATCTGGCATCTGCTGGTCCAGTCTCATTGGTTCTACTCCGAAGTCTCCCACTGCGTCCAATTCCGAGAGGAAACTTTCATCAATTCCAGTGTCCTCCATAGGCTCAGGATAGATTTTACCAGCCTCGTCATCAGAATCAAGTAGATAATCTGCAGTTGTCTCTTCGTTCATGTCACCCATATCCACCTTGTTAGGTTCAGCAGTCATGGAAACAAAGGGATTCAAGACTTCTGCATGTTCATTTGATGGAGACTGGATGGTGTCATTAGCTGGAGGATACGAGGAAACAGAGCTCAGACTTCTGTCAGATCCAACATCAAAGTGCTCTTCGATTACATGCAAGCCAGTCAAGGAAGCAGCTGAATCAGTAAATATTGCTGTTTCATGCTTTTCTTGCATGTTGAAGTTCTCAACAACTCTCTCCTCGGGGATAGGGTGCAGGTCTCTAGATATGATCTGCAATGTTTCAGTGACAAATTCAGAAGGCAGCTCCATAGACCCATGAATCAGGTTATCTGATAGCATTTCATTGTTCGAATAGGACATGAGATCAACATTTCCATCTTTCTCAGCACCAAGTACAACTGTAGTTGAGCTTGATGCAACGTCGGTGTCAAGGTACTCGGGAAGGTCCCTAGAATGTGATTCACCCGCTACAGTTGGCCTGGAGGACGAAATCCACTCTGAGCATTTAACTTCTGTGTTAAGTTCGAAGGAAGGTTTAGTACCAAGGCTGCTGTCACCTGCATAATGGGAGGTGGTTCAAATAAAAATTTGAAAAAAAAAAGTATTAAGCTATTATTATTTAATACAAAGTGGTACAATCAAACTTTCTTACCATCCGCATCTTCCCAGCTAAGCAAATCAGGAACTGGATGAAATGGCATCTTGGAATTCCCAGCTGATTTGGGTGAATAATCTTCTTCATGGTCCTTTCCTTTCATTGAGGCAAGATGCGCTTCCCTTTCTTGGGATCTTTCAAAGACGAAATGATGCAAAGCAATCTCACGGTCATCGATGTCACTGTTGTCTAGTTCAACATCTACGGAGTTGATTCCATCTGAGCACTCACTTCCAACATCCGCAAGGTCACTATCCTGTCTCACAAGAGCAGGTGACTCGTGTTCCATGTGTAAATCCTTTTCGTCATGGTCCTTGCGATCCTCTTGATCAGAAACTGAAGAAGCAACATCAGATTCAGTAACACAGCTCAATTTAGACTCACTCTTATCGCTAAACTGTCTTTGGAAATTGCTCGCGTTCCATTCCACGGTTTCAGGGACAAAATATGGCCTGAGTCTAGAAAAATGCCTCTCCTGGATTGCATCAGTCCTTCCAAAGTTAAAGCTTTCATGCCTTCTGAAGATCATGTCACGACGAGGTGACATCAAAGATTCTCCAGCATTTAAATTATCATGCGCGGGGGCACCACTGTCATGAGGCTGTTCAAGGGGAAGATCAAATGGGTTCTTCCGTGCATGCAGAATTGAAGGAGCTGAGCCAGGAATTGCAGCTTCTTCAGAATCATAAGGAAGATCAAAAGGGTTCCTTCTTGGCACTGAAATAGGAGGTACTTGTGCACGGAAGCGTGACAAATCATCTAAACTCCTACCAGCACCATTACTGTCAGCATCAATCAAATTATTGTCGATTTCAAATCTTATGTTCTTCCTTGATCTTCGCCTAGCCATCAAAAGTTCCAACCTACGGTTCCTTTCCATCTCAGAATACCCAAGATCCATCAGATTCTTTTCATCATCCGCTGTCCAAAGAAATGCAGCTTCTCTCCCATCATCTTTCTTCTTCCCCTCCACATTATCTTTAGCGTCATTCTCATCACCCTCGTCATTACTATCATCATCAATTTGATGATCCTCTGAGACGTCAGTATCTGAATCATCCTTGGGAATGGGATCAGGACAAGCAGAATCAGCACCCAAAAGTGGGTCAATCTCATCAAGAACTGGAGCAATGTCAGTCATGGAAGCATCAGGAGAAGAACTCTCAGCCCCATCAGAGTCAAAATCAGATGAACCATCCTGACTGCTAACTCTTGCCCATGGTGAGCCAAGAGAGGAATCAAGCAAATTGTCCTCGACAACATTCCTAGTATCAACATTAAGCCTGTCGGTCTTTTCCCATTGGTGAATAGAAATAGAAGAAGCTGATTTAATAGTTCCAGCAAGCTCTTCAGTTTGCTTCTCCTCAGAGACCCCTCTCTCTTTGCTAGCTGCTGAATCTGTAACTCTATCTTGATTCAGATTTCCCTCCATGTCAACTTCTTTATGAACATTCTCACTGGTTGAAAACAAACCAAAGGATGTATCTTTGCCATTCAGACCACTCAGATGGGCAACATCAAATTGGCTAGTCCACCCCTCAGCTCTATCTTGTATGAAAAATGAACCTTCTGATTCTCTTTTCTCATTAAAGTTCAAGTCCTCCCTGATCCCAGACTCTTGCCGAAGATTGACCATAGAAGGAAACGGTGTTAGTGTTCTAGGTATGTTACACCGGTCACCTCTCTCATCATCAGTTCTTCTAAGAAGAGGGACATCATCATCCAGATCAACATGCTCACTAGCCCTCTCTCTGAAGGAAACAGTCTGTTTAATTTCCCTCTCTTTGAAGTTTGATGTGTCCTGCCTAAATTCAGGCACTGAAAGTCTCTGGTTTGCTTCAAAGTGAATATCACTGGACGAATTTCCAACCTGGAATGCTGAGATTTCTGGAGTGCCCCTGTGAACTTCACTAGCCTCAGGAAGATTGATTTCTCCATAACTCAGTAGGGCTCCAAGAAGAATAGTAGTACATATAATTACAGGTGAAGAAGAAAGCAGGAATGCAAAGAACCCTGGTGAAGATCTGTACAATAAATAGAGCAAAACACCGAAACCAAAGAGGATCGGGTGTTCGGAAACAATTCTATAGCCTTTTCTAATAGAAAACCTCAAACTTTCTTGATACATAGAGCAGCTTGTTTCGCCTCAAGGGCCATGGCTTATAGACCTCTTAGCCCCCAACACAAACCTGCCACAATCACAAGGAAAAAGAAGTTGTTAGTTGAGTAGAACAAAGTGGCTATGTGTTGGATTAACTGATAGATACAAAGGAACTTGGAAGCGATGCTAATTTAATAGTAAACTCCAAGTTTAAATTAACCCTGCGAGTTAAAAACAAGCTGGTTCTGAGTTAACACAGATGCTCGCTGTTCATTTGGTCTAAAAGCACCAATCCAAATCGTACAGGAACAGGAATAGCCCAGCGCAAGCATGAGGCAAGTCCATAGCCAATCTATTATCTTAATAAAGCAGAAGCAAAAGAAGCCACCACGTTCGCCGAGAGGGCCTAGAAAATCCCACATTAATCCAAAAAAGAGAACAATATGAGCCGTTAGATTTTATGAACATCTAACGGTCCAAACTAGACTAAAGAGTCCATGCCAAAGACTACTAATAAATATATCTAAATTCAGATTTAAAATAAATAAAATAGCAGAATCCGATTTCTATACTCCATTGTCCTTTTTGTTGGCGTGCAAAGTATAGGAAGTCCAAATCCAAATAATAAAAAAAGAAAAGGAAGTAGAAACATGCCCGTTTTTATTATTCAGGACATCACATAAGTTTCTATTCACGCCAAAAACTACAAAAAGGTGACATCATGGAAAAATATAGTTTATTATTTTTTATTCACCTATTGGACTTGGACAAAATCACAAAATCCAAAAATGTGGCATACGTATGGAATTATTGCCAAGGTAAAATTAACCATATATGTTTACGTGTATGTTTACGTAATCATAATTGTGAGATGATTAGCGCATATGAAAGCCACGTAACAAGCATTACTCCTACATGCATACGCTAATAAAAATAATCCCAATGAGATCGTCTGGAGCAAAGGAGACCAAACTAAAATCAAATGCGTCATAATTTCTTTTGCTCAAAAAACCTACACACGATCACGACATGTTCATGATTGCTACCTTACAAATCAATACAACATTCATATAATTAATGTGACATTATAATCTGGGGACATGATAGAATAAATGGAGGACAAATTATTTTTCCAATATGAAGCCCACTTCATGCAATTTCAAGCACAATTTGACTAATACAACTGCCCCACTACACCATAAAAAGCTTAATTTTATCCACGAGAATTGTGGTCGCAAAAAAAATCAATACAATAGAATTTACGTTGGTAGAGACGACAAAGCAGACACACTCTCCGTGTGCCATGAGAGATTTAGTTGTAATGAAAACATTGGGTTTTGATTGGATGGAGTAACTCTTGATCCGGTAATAGAGCAGTCATTCCAGTTGGTTAGAAAAGAACACCAACACAGGAGAATTCAGGCCGAAAAATATGATAAAACAGACGCACAAAGGGAGAGAGAGAGTACAGAATTGTGAGTGTTGGTGTTAGTTGCTACCATCAACTATCCATGGCAAGTAGTAGAGCAAGTAATTGGAGCCAAACCAGATATGAAAATATATATGTATCCATCACCATTGTCATGTGCACCCCCCCCCCCTCCCCCCAAAAAACACACACCAAGGGACCAGCCAATATTGCTGGAATAAGAGCGTGTTGATTGGATGGAATATCTCTTTGATCCAGCAACAAAGCATTCATTCCAATTAGTTGGGAAAAAAAACGCCAACACGGGAGAATTTAAATTGGCGGAGATGACAAAGCAGACACACTGCCTATGTGTCACGAGAGATTTAGTTACAGTAAAATTGTTAGTTCTCGAAGAATATAGTGAAGCTCAACCATGACTTCTATTCAGCAGTTAGAAACACAAGGACCAAATGCTAGGGAGAGAAAGTGAAGGAAGTACATAAGTTGACATTGAATGGATATTTCTTTTGCTGAAGAGAGCATTGGAGTAAATTTGACAGGGAAGAAGATATAGAGGTAACAAATTTTACCAAATTGAAAAGGGGAGAAAGTAGATATGATTAAAAGAAATCGGCATCAGTAGGTAGAGATAAAAAACTTGCAAAACTAAATCATTTATGTATAATTTATTAGAAAAATAGTGTTGAATATTGGTATAAAATGCAGTGGACAACAAAGGAAGCAAGCAAGCAAAGAGGTGTTACTTTGTACCAGTGTGGTAACTGTACATCCCAACATTTGGTTGTTCTAATGTTGACTGAATTCATTACCGAATTTAATTAAAATATATATATTACTTTTGGTACGAGATATGCCACTAAAAGTCGTTATAGTGGGGTCTATGCAGGCAACAGAGTGGAGTCACGACAAACATCAACGGTAAAGAATATCGACGATGTTGTGGGATCATCATATGTTATACGAAGCATTTACAAAATTTTAAATTTATAAAAATTATAGCAGATCTAGCCCGCGCAATTTGCGCGGGTCACCTTGCTAGTTCTTATTCAACAAAACAGCACGAGCACAGCCTTGAATTACAGGCTGATCCCTAGATGAACAGCAGCAAGCACCTGTCAGCAAAACAGCCGAGCCTTGCAAGTTGATCAGCAGGTCATCAGCTACGGCATACAAACAATCTAACAGCTTAAGATTCTGATATCAAAAACCTAATCCCCAATCCGAGGGGGTAAAGAATCCCGATCTTGGCCTTCAACCAAGCCTTCAACCAGCCGAGACGGGGAGACATGGCCACCTCCACTGCCGATCAAGCTGGGGGCAAACGGATCTTCACTACCGACAACTAAGCACCACGGCTCAAATCCACGAATCAGCGAAGCGAGATCGACCGTCCCACAGTCCATCCCAGGCTCATCAACTACAGCCCGCCAGTTCAACCAGATGCAGTGTTACCGCCAAAGAGCGTACACGTACCTTTCGGGAAGCTCGGCGGCAGCAAGCAGCTGCGAGCGAGGCCGGAGAAAACTCCAAGGAGGAAGCAGAAGAAACGGACAACCAGAGCCCTGTGGCGACGTACAGCGACCCGGCGCCGGCAAGCTGAGGCAGGCAGGAGCGGAAGCGAGGGCCGGGTCAAGGAGAGTAAGGAGGGATCGCCCGGCCCCGAGGTCAAAGCCAGCCAGCAGCAGTGGCGTATGCGTGAAACGTGCGCGCGTATCCGTGCGGCGGGCGGGATACTAGCAGCAGCACAGGGAGGTCAGGGACTCAGGAGTCGGTGGGGCCTTGGACTACCGCCCCGCCACTTTCGGCTGCGGTCGCGGCGGGACGGAGTGGGCGGCGCGCGTCGGGACGGGGTGGGCGGTGGGTGGCGGCGGCGATGGCGATCGCCCGAGGAGCGGGGAGAAGAGGGGGGAAAGGGAAAGCGGCGGCAGTAGCAGAGCAGCAGCAGAAAGCGGAGGGGAGGAGGAGAGTGGTGGGCCCCGCTGTTGCGTCTGCGTTGGCACAGTTGTCGCGGGTGGCTTCGCCGCTCGGGGGCGGGGCTGACGGTGACGGTTCCGTGTGGCTGACGGCGGTGGCCCATGGCACGCGGGGCCCGGCGGCAGGGTCACAGAGGGGTGGGCGGTGGTGGGGACCCAAGAGGCCGCCGAGGAGCGGCGGCACCACGACAGCGGTGAGAATTTCGGGTGGTGCGCTGGCGCAGGCTCCGCTGTCGGAAGGCCGGCGCCCGGCGCGGCGGCGACTGTGCTTCGCTTCGCATTCGCATCTCGCGCTTTCGCGGCACTGCACGCACACAGCAGATGCTGCAGGGAATGGTTGCCTGGAATCAGCTGCTGCTGCTGCTGGCGGACAAATCCGACCGGCAAAGTGGCGCGTCCCAGTTGTGCTTACGCCAAGCATTGTACTGGCCTACTGCACGTCGATTCCTTCCCTTCTCTTTTTGTTCATCCATCAGCGACGTGCTCGTAGTCACTTGTCACGAAAGATCTTGGCACTGCTTCCACGGCCTTAAGGGCTGAATCGGTCTGAAATCTGAATGACTGGCTGGTGGTTCAATTGCGTTGAGTATGAACGTGCATTGCCACTCTCTTTGTCGTGCTCGTGCGGTTGAAATTCGGAAATTGGGTACTGAGCGCAGCCTTTTCGCGATCGATCTGACCAAAGAACCGTCTCTGTCACGTGCAGTGATTTCGGTGGACCAAACATTTTCAGATCGGACCGGGCGCAGCTGCGAAATAGTCAAACCCTGCTCGATCTCTCCAGGACGAATTGCCGCCGACGCATAGAAGCAAACATAAAGCATCGTGCGGCCGTGCCAACTTTCCAAGCAAGAGTTCAACACTGTTCGTGCATGTTTGTCTCCTAAAAATGGTAGTACACGTACGCATGCAACGCCAGCACGCAGTTAGGCGAGAAACGGACATTGCAAACCAAGCCACGCGTGATCCTGATTCCGATCACGAGAAAAACTTTTTTTGAAGCGGGATTCAGGAGAAAAACTGGACCTCAGGAGAGTCAGGAGTGGGTGTCGCGTGCCGTGCTGAAGAAAAGAGTTGCCATATGCTAACCACACTGAAACTGCGACGGAGACAAGCCACATGCGTGCATTGACTAAACACGGTACAAGATTTTCAGAAATCCAATCTTTTATTCAGATCTTCTTTTGTCCGAACAATTTTTTTTGTCTAAAAAATAAAAGCTGGGACCCAGCTCAACTGGTAGACAATTATTCTATCCACAGTTCGATTTCCTGTATTACCAGCAAAAAAATTATGTTTATCTTTCATGAATATTGTAATTTACATTAGAAAAATAAACAAAAGTTGGGAATGTATAGCTCATTTTATTTTTTCTCTCTCTCATAGTAAAATATATTTTTTCCTATGCAAAGTTAAATAAAATTCAGGGATGCAACTTAATTGGTACTACGTACAACGTTATATGCACATGACAAATGTTACAAGGTTCGATTCTTCGCATCTCAAATGACAAAACAAATTGTGGCGTAGCTCAATTGTTATAGCACTATTCCATCTGATTACACCCCTCGAATTCTAATGATTTTTATCTCTCTTCAATTTAATTAAAAATATATAATGATTAGTAAGACCCTGCTTAAATTCCTTTGACCTATAAAATTTATTGATATATATATTTCATTAATAAAATAAAATATTTATACTGGAAAACAAAGCAAAAATTGATTACATAGCGCCGTTTGTGTTTATTTCTCTTGTATCATTTAATAAAAAATATTTATAATTTAAATTAATAAAAATTGGGGATGCGGTTCAATTGTTAGAGCATTACAAGTGCATGTTTAAGGTACGAAGTTTGATTCCTCACATCTCCAGTCATATTTTTTGTCTGAACAATTTTTTTAGAAAAAGAAAAAATTCCGGCCTCTATGACCTGTCTGAACAATTTGTATTCAGAAATTAAAAAAAAAATAAAGAAACCATAGAGGCCAACCAAAAACTGGAGATCCTCGAGCCCGAGAGATTTGTTCATTCGAAGACAACCATACAGGCCAATGCCAACCAAAAACTGGATATCCTCGAGACAGACTGCCTGAGAGAGGCTTGTTCGTTCAAGGACATCTTCAAGAGGTTGCAGACCAACGAATCAAATAATCAATCGTTTGCTGCACATTTCAGCATTTGTTGTGCGTAGCGCTAGTACCTGCCCGACGGCACCGTATCCTATGAAAACCAACTTTGTGTGCAAACTATGAAAACTCCCATCACAACCTCTGAATCCCCATCCGAGGGCCAGATAAAGAGGTGAGAAATTTTAGCATTTAAATCCTTCCACCACTAGCTTTGTTAATCACAATTTTTCTAAAAACCGCCCTCCAAACCTGGAACGGAAGGATCCATCGTCACGCCTTTTTTTTTTTGAGCGAAGGATCCATCGTCACGCCTGCGTCGCCTAGGCCGCCGCCTGGGATCGTCGCCGCCTAGACTGGACCGCTACGTCGCTCAAGGTGCCTGGCCTTTTAGTTTTTCAAAATGTGAGTTAGCATGATTCATGGCCTGATTGGGATGAAATTTTGGATAATTTGGAGCAAGTACGGCCAATCCAAGAGATGTAAAACAGCTCCCGAAGCTATTATTTTACCAAGTATTGGTGTCTTCCACTGAACTGAAGCGGTAAAATCATGATATGCGACTCTCTGTATCCATGGCCTTGCTTCTGTAGTTCTGTCCATGCACCTCTAGTGCCTGCGGACTCTAGTAAGAACATGCAGATCAGTGCGCGGCAGCGAACATGGCGAGACACCCCTCCGGCAGCACAAATGGTATGAGACGCCGGCGGCACCTTGAGCGGCGTGGTGGTCAGAGAGCGGCCGCCAAGTCCAGGCGGCGACGATCCCAAGTGGCGGCGGCCCAGGCGACGC
Organism: Urochloa ruziziensis; assembly: GCA_015476505.1. Lineage (NCBI taxonomy): Eukaryota > Viridiplantae > Streptophyta > Magnoliopsida > Poales > Poaceae > Urochloa > Urochloa ruziziensis. The sequence goes on along the minus strand of CM027122.1, from coordinate 55,353,893 downwards.
GACGGATGTTGCACAGGCGTGATGGTGGGAGGGTCTAAGTGCTAAAATTATGATTAGCAAAGTTAATGGTAGGAGGGTTTAAGTTCTAAAATTTCCCATCTTTCTATCTGGCCCTCGGATGGAGATTTAGAGGTTGTGATGGGAGTTTTCATAGTTTGCACAAAGTTAGTTTGGGATACGGTGCCGCTGCCCGACAACCTCTACGTCGTCTAAATGATCGATTCATTGCTCATCAGCGCTCGGATCGGATAGAAGCCAGCAGCGGCGCGGGTACCTTCGCCCGTTCGCCGCCGCTGCAGTACATCCCCGGCCCTCCGCCACGGCGCCGTCGAGAGGAGAAATCGACGAGCCATGCGGGTGCGCCGCAGAGGGACGGATGCGTCTGCGACTCTGCGTGCACGGACTCGGCGTGCCCGGCGGCGGCGCAGTCGTGAGCGCCGAATGGCCACTCGCTCATGCCAAAATAATGCCACGCGCATCGCGTGACGGCCTCACCGCCTGACGATCGATGGGTGCGTCCGGAGGCGGGGCCAGCACAGCCATCCGTGCCCATGGCGCGCACGGCTCTCGTAGGCTGCCCATGATAACAAGAAAAATTAGGCATGGCTTGCAGGCCCAATGACAGAGAAGTGCGTAAAATATTAATTAGTACCAAGTACGAGGATGCCCAACAGATCGATGTGCAGCACACAGAATGATCGAAGAATAAAAGAAACTGATCCTGTGCACCTAAAAGGACGAGTCCAACGCAAGAACTGATATCAGAAAGGTTAGGTACATGGCGTTTGCGACCGTGCAGTGTCGCGACCTCCTCATGCCATGCGTGATACATTTATACAACATCTTTTGGGTTCCAACTCTGAAGCCACAATGTCACAACCCTAATCATTCATCACCTGGCATCTTATCGTCGCTTTTCTCTCCAGCCACCAGCTAAAGCTAGCAGATTTCCAAAGGCAGCGAAAGCCAAAGCTGGCGGTGCAAGATTGGTGCTATCACTGAACCAGGAACCTAAATATGATGCGTGCATATATTTTCTCAATTTCATATAGCAATTTAATGCACATCTCAAAAACCATCAATTTAGCAGGCTGCAGAAATGATATACTAGCAGCAATGTATGCTTCAGTAAATTGCTGCAAAATGCAAATATATCCTAGCTAGAGATAGTACACAACACAATATGAAATAACTGATGTTACATTGTTCAAACAAAATCATGAAGCATTTCCAACAGAATCCAGTTCAAAGGGATGACAAAAACGGTTCTCTAATAGAAAGCAACAAAGTAAATACCGGCTTATCTCCATGCGCTTTATTCGACAAAAGGACCAGTCGCATGAAGAACATCACATCTGGTAGCTGCTGCACCTGCAGGCCCTCAAAGGGTCCCTGTCAGTAATGCAACGTCACAATCAACGAGGCCTTCCCTGGCATTGACCTCAATACAATCGGCAAGAACGTCGGCAAGAAGAGAACTGCCTTCAGCGTTATAAGAAAGAGCAGGAAATTCATTTGAATTCCGAAATTTCACATGCATGTGGCACGTTGCTCCATGAGGAAGAACCAAATGTGTTTACACCACCATGAATAGGTTTGCACTCGGCATTCATGTCATTGCCCAGTAGAATTGCAATGGCATCACTGAAAGTGGAAGCATCAGCTGTGTTACCAGAGAATAGTGCGTCTGGCCTCAGGTTTTCAGGATGAGGTGAACCTGCCGACTCATGTCTAGGCTCTACTGCCTGCTCACCAGAGCCCATTGAAGGACTTTGTGCTGCAAATGAATAAGCAGTTAGCTGAAAGAAAGGGTGTCAATGAGAAGAAAGGATCAGAGAATTATATGTACTCACCAGGAGAAATTTTGGACAGCTGAAAGATGTCAGGTGATGCAGCACTAACAGGAGTGGATTCAGTGAATGAATATCCACTGAAAGGAGTGCATTCATTGAGGAAAGAACTGTGATGGTCCTCCCAATATTCCGGGCAGAGATCAAACTCTGGGCTAACCACCGTAGTAGTCTCACATGGTGTATTGGCAGAGGAACTTGAACTTCTGACAGATGGTTGTTGGTTCTTCCCAGATCTTAGTCCCTGAGCTTCATGAAGCAGCTCTTCCAGAAGGCCACTGTTCCTTGGCGATGCACACTCAGATTTCACTGATGGGGTCGCTATTGGAGAGTGCAGGTAAGGATCAACTAACTCAGTAGGCTGCATTGCAGGAGCCAAAGTATACTTGAGCCAGCTATTTGGATCAGATTCAGTATCTTGGAGTGAAGGGAGCTCCATCTTCAAAGGACCATTGATGGGCCTAGAAGCAGAGAAGTTGCCATTTAAAAAGGCATGGCTGCCAGAAAGTGCAACGCCAAAAGGTGCAATATTCTTGCTGCTAGCATTGGCTTCATTGAGGTAATCAAAACCTAAAGCCTGCTTGAGTTTCTCAGAGTCATTTGAAAATTGGTCCACCGAGGAAAGCACTCCATCAACAGTGTCGCTCAATGCAGGAAGCACACAGCCAGATTGTTTCAGCATCCCTGTTTGGTCTACCTGATCCATGAAGCTACAATTCTTTGATGCAAAACTCTGGCCGAGCAAATTGCCTATTGACACAGCTGAAAGCTGTGGTGGATAGGATAAAGTCCCTGGATTAGCAATGAAATTGTCACTGGTAAAATCTGGTAGATAAAGACCATTCCCACCCAGAAGATCACTGGACATATTCTCGCCGCAGTTAAAATCACCAGATATTTGCTGATCTTCACATGAAGATTGATTGCATACACTAGCAGGATAGATAGGAAGACCAGCTCGTTGACATCTCTTTATTCGAGTGTTCCAGTAGTTCTTAATTTCATTGTCAGTACGCCCTGGCAACTGAGAAGGGTGCTCAAGGTTAATGGTGACAATGCAGGATAACATAAAGGCTAAAATTATTCAGGATAAAAATAGGAACTTACTAGATACATGCACACATGATAAGGCATATGAAATATTTCAAAATATAATAGCGTATTTTACCAAAAAAAAACAAGAAAATGAGAACTCTCAAGTTCTCAATTAAGGCACCTTATCATCAACTAGCTTGTATGTCAGACAATGACAGTCTTGCTAGATTGGTAGAGTTAACTAACATGAGAATATGAGTTGCGAAAGTGTCAAAATACAGATTGTATAAGAGATAAGATACAATTGCCGTGTTGAGTGTCCCTTCCAGTTGATTGTTGAAATTCAAAGAAAAACTAGTAGCAAAGCCAACATGCTTTTTGGGACAAAGAAAGTAGAGTCAGCCTCTGCGGTAGCTATCTTTGCTGCTCAGATGAAGTATTCCCACCTTTGAATATGACTACCAACGATGTCTTTATCCATAAAAGACTAACGATGACAAGTCATATGGAGTTGAAAACCAAACCTAAAAAAAATATTTGAAAGTGATCATTTCTTTGTGCCCCAGATTAGGAGTGATCATAGAAACTTGGGATTTGTGGACCAGGAGGATTTGAGCAGGTTGCTACACGAAAGTTACCAGGTCTAATTTTTAAACCCAAATATAGCATTTGCTGAACTAAACTATAAAACTGTCGACATAATTGCAGAGCAATAACGGTAAGCAACATGAACACATCAGTGCAGTTCCAATGCGTGAAACGAAATACGAGTATAGTACACAAAATAAGCCATCACTATTTCTCACGAGACGGTAATTCCCTAGTACAGAAATACACATCTTGAATTTAAAACTGCGCGTACGTGAACACCCAAGGAACGAATCAATTCTGGAAACTTGGTAAAGAACTGCATGGACATGTGCAGAGGATGGAATCGGCGTAGCACTTACATGAGCAGCCATCCTCGCCCACTTGTTCCCCATCTTTGCGTGGAGCTGGATGATGAGGCGCTCCTCCTCGGGCGTGAAGGCACCCTTCTTGAGGTTGGGCCTGAGGTGGTTCGCCCACCGGAGGCGGCAGCTCTTGCCGCAGCGGAAGAGCCCGGTGTTCTTCTGCACCGCGTTCCAGTTCCCCTCGCCGTGCTTCTTGACGTAGTCCACCAGGATGGCGTCCTCCGCCGAAGTCCACGGCCCTTTCTTCAGAGGCGGCCCGCTACCCGTGTGAGGCGACCCCCCGCCGCTGCTGACATCGTCGGCCACCGGCGAGTCCATCTGGTCCTGCAGCATCATGTCGCAGTCGCTCTCGCTCTTCACCCGATACATCGCGCCGCGCGCGGTCAGGGAGCCTGAATTATGCACGCAAAACAGAGTAGTATCAGATTAGCACTTGGGTTATTCCAAAAACAGTGAAAAGAGTGGTATCACAGGATGAAAACTAGTACTTCGTACTACCAAATTCCCAAATTCATCATCAGAGAGAAAAGAAAACAAGGACTTAATTAACGGCTAAACCATGTTCGGCTTAAGAACTCCAAGCAGTGGCAGCACTACAGTTTAGCCGAGATTTCCGGTAAACAGAAGCGAAAGAAAGGTGGTTTCGTTTCTCATAATAATTGACAGATCAAAGCACCACATGCCGTGAACAGGACTTCCCCACGTCCCGAGAACGGCAATTCTCGAACGGCAGAATTGGGACGGAGAAGGATAAGGGAACCAAATTGAGCAGTTTCCCCTCAGATCACGCCAGGTCACCTGAAACAAATCGAAATTCAGCAAGAACCGGAGCTACCTGGCCGATCTCGCAGCAGCCGATGCCGATCGAGCCGAGGTGGTGCTGAGTTGAGCTCCCCCAATGGCCCCCTGCTCTTGTGAGCAAAACAGAGGATTGCAAGAAAGGAGGCGACTTGGGTGGAGCAGAGGAGTGGAAACCGGGGGAGGAGGATCTCGCCTAAGCGAGATGCCGCCACCACTTAGAACCAGAGTATGTGGAGAATTTTCAGGGGAGGAGAGAGTTTTGAGGAGTGAGAGAGGAGGCGGAGGGGAGAGAGAGTGGGCGAGCCTGGCTGCAAGAGTTGGGGATTTGCTTGGGGCAGATTATAAAGCTGAAAGGTACAGCGCCAGAGAAGCCATGGCATTGGGCGTGAGCGCATGGGCACCTATTTTCTCTCTATAGGCCCCTAATTTCTTTAAAATTGCTTCTTCTCTTTTAACCATGGTAGAATACAACTTTGTGTTTACAGCAAGTCCTATGCTCTAGCAACTGAAATTGTGAATGTTTTCAAACACATATTGTGAAAAGCAACATTGCCGCCGGCCGCCATCGGGGGTTGCTAGTAGGCGGTGGCTAGGAGGGCACCCGGGAGCGCAAGAAGAGATATTTAGCATTTCAATGCGTGGCGGTCGCGAGCTCAGTAGTATGAGCACCGCAGGAATAGAGGCGAGTGAATAGGAGGCGGGAAAACGTACGAAGGAAAAAGAGATTTGTCGAGAGGTAGAAGACACAATCCCGACCTCTCGATCTTAATCCAACGTTAGGGACATTGACCGTCCGTTTTAGCTTTTTCAACCGTCAAATGTACGACATTGTCCCTTTTTCGACGTTTTTCATGTATTTATGACCTTAAAGTCGTAGGTTATACGTAAGTTGCCACGAGACTCATAAGAATTTTCTCCGTTCTAGCATAAAAATTGCAGACTCGTACCAATTTGTTATTGTGAACGACTTCGTTTATAAAATTTACAAGGAGTTTACAGCTTTGCATGAAGGCTATTGGTTTCTTTGGATTGATCCACTTGCTAAAAGAAAACAGCCAAGTGCCACTTATGGAATCTCCTTTTTATGTGTGTAGAACTTAGATGAAATGATGAATATACCGTGTGAATGAGAAGATACCTTCAGCTAAACGCCCCAAATAATTCCAACTTGCTCAAAGTAAAGGTGGCCTTTATACCAAATCTAGAGAATTTTTTCCCATTCATAGTAATGGTAGAGCCTTTCTTGCTTACTGTTTATAACCCAAATCCATTCTGCCACTGCTTTTCCCTCTATGGTTTCTTTCTTCAAAAAAAAATTAGAGTATTAGACCATGAGCTCTCCCAGTCACATAGGTAAACAAAAGAACAGTCCTAGGTTCAGGCCCAGATCAATATCGCGTCGACGTTGCGCATACAAATTGAGCATAACATGGTTCCATATGGCAGCAACAATCACGATACATATCTATGAGACTATGACTCCTCACAAAAATTTTCCACTCTCACTAGCTGGCATGTCATTTCAAATATTTATTCCTCCAAACCTTTTTTTTATCTTCTAAAACAATCCTATAGCACGCATGACAATTGTAAGTTTATTACAGTTTGCACCATTCTAATATGACAGGTCCCCAGGGGTTTTATTGAAAAAAGAAGGAGAAGAAAAGTAAAACGTCAAGGTTTCACGTAGAACGGGCACTAATTTTAGCGGATGTGCACCAACACTCACGGCCGGTGACGATCGCGTCACTCTTCCTCGATGCTCAAAGCCTTTTCTTTTTTTTTTCTTTTTACCTCAAACTTTGCTGCTCAATGAAGATTAACACTCCACATCCCAGTTCCACCGGACGACAAGTCAACCATCGCATTGCATGCACGCATCCATCGGCCACGGCCCGCCCACCACGCCACCAAAGCTCACCGCGCCGACCCCGTGCGCGCGCGCACGCGGCGTGCCAAATCCACGCTGCCCGCCGTGCACACCCCCATCGGTTTCTTCCTGGGCAAAGACGCCTCCTCCCGCGTTGCATTGCTTGCTCCGACCCCGCTCCGGGCCTCCGGCTTTGCGTTGCACGGCGGTGTTTGGTGGGGGATGGAGGAGTTGCTAAATCGGGGGGCGCACGTGGTGAGCCGATGGGGCGCTCGTCCCTGCGTGTCAGGGCCAGAGGGGAAACCGCACATGCCCCGGTCCATTAAATTTGTCTCACATCGTATCTTGTCCTGCAGGCTCTTTTAGTTCTACAACGAAAGACGCTAGCTAGCCAGGCCTGAATCTGATTAGGAGTGGCCCGGCATAAAATAGGAATTGACCGAGGATAGATATGCATTATTATTAATTGTTATATACAGTACACACATAGAGACGCAGATGCTTTTAGTGGTAAGGATTGCATATTCAACCTACACAGGGTGTATTTTTAAAGCAGAGGCGCATCTGGGTGCCCACTTAGCACATTTCTAGTTGTGGAAACGCAAAGAGAAGTAGTACTACACGTATAGAAACATAAAAAGCTCCATGTATTTACACACGTAGCATCGGTTTAACATAGGCATACGCATGCATACAAACTTTTTAAAATTTGTGTATAAGGGAACGGATTCTCTCAATTTTTTATTTCGAAATTAAGGCTCTATACATGTGTGTACCATGGGAATTTATAATTTATTACTGAATGGTGGCTGGACTTCAGCTGTACTTTGAACTCTTTTTTTTCAGAACTCTAATAAAATTATTGCATTTTGAAACAAATCCTAAGATTGACGGTAAGTCTTTTGAGGTCTCATGCGGAGGGAAAAAAAGGCTACCTACACCGATCCAAACATCTTCTTTGCCCGACTTTTATGGAAAGCTGATTGATTGCGGAGTTTAACGTTGACGTAGAACTTGCATCAGATGCAACGTCTCCTTTTCTTTTAAAAAACTATTATATGGGAGGACGATAATACGTGAAGATTTTAAAAAAACTATGCTAGTTTACGTGCATGGGGACCTGCATATGCTGTTAAAAAAAACAAAGCTTTCCGGTCAAAAAAACCCGTTCAATGGAAATGCAACATGTAAGGTAGGATAATGTTCCAAACACTTTGATGTAGTCGTAACCAGTAGCGTCGTAGATGCACCAACATATGGCTAGCTTCATTTCATCCTTCACATCAATTCTGGAACACAAATTTGCTTTTTTCACATGGACCTGGCATTTATTCCCCGTCAAACACTCCCACAAAGAAAGCGGTAAACAAAGGTGAAAGAGCATTTCACGTACGTGCATGCAACGCGATCGTGCTCGTAAAAAAGCTGCAGCATTAGATCCCTGGGAAAAGAAAAGTTACCGGTACAGTACAGAGAGAAGCAGGGTATACCAGCCCCCAGTAGTACTGTACTCCTCGAGTACGGAGTACCTAGCACAGCCGCACAGGCATGTGTCGGCCGGTAATTTCCCAGCTCTGCTCTAGTAGCAGAGAACGGTAACTCGGGCAGTTCTGGAAAAGGAAAGCAAGGACTGGGTAACGTACGTGGAGACACTACTCGGTCTGTGCTCACTTCAAGGGTACTCGATCCGTATTAAATTCTGCTAGAATGGTTGGTCATCAGTGGTGTCTGGCGAGGACAGGCGCGTAATTTCTTGTACGACCAGCACAGGTTGATGAACGAGAGAGCGGCCAGGAGCCCAGGACACGGGCGATTCAGAGCCGTAGGCCACAGGCCACGTATCTTCGCGCAATCTACAAGTACTGCAGAGCTTTTACTGGCGCTGTGTACTGTGGCAGTAATACTAAATTACTAATACGTCATATACTACTCATAATGCCCCACGTACGTATGGAAATATGGCTCGATCGTATATGTGCCGTATTGGTGTATGATTTATTTTTCTTTTAAAAGAAAATTTTGAAATGTTTTTCTCTTTAGCGTGTGAACATTGTGTTCCTCGTCGTATCACTAGCTAGTCTTTTTCTGCCGCCAGATAATCACATCCACACAGTTGAGCAGACATCCTTGCAACCATCAGACTGGAGGGGAACGTCAGTTGAAAAAAAGGAAAGAAAAAGGCGGAGGGACGAAAGGCCATGCGGCCATCATCATACAGTATGCATTGATTGATAGATATAGGCATCCACGAATCAGGGTTGCATGGAAAGAGCCGTGCATGCAGAAATGGATGGATCGGTCGCTAGCTAGCATACCGGACGCACACGCAACGTACAGCAAAGGATTTGGCCTTGGGGAGTTTGGGTGCTAGCCGTGCAGGATTGACCCGAAACCCAGTGCTGCTTACGGTACACCATCCCCAGAAATGAGAAACCTACGCAAGGCCGCAAGGGGGAAGAGGAGAGACGGCAGGACCGAGCACGAGTTTCGTGCTCCACCGTTCTCTTTGCTTTTTTTTTTTTTTAGAATTCCTCTTTGCTTATTTGTTCTCCAACCTCACCCGTCTCACCGTCCTGGTTCCAATCCAATCTGAAACGTTCCGATTGGATCCACGGCGCCTGGCGGGCACCTCGCCAATCAGAGAACCCTGCTCAGCCGCCCGCCCGCCCGCAGTACTGGCCGCCGCACCACCAGAGCACGCCACGGCGTCGGCGTCGGCGAAGAACCAGGAGGAGAAGCGCTCGGGCCCACGGGCGCGTCGCGCGATGCGGGTGACGCGCTCGGGCGTCCCTTGGGGGAATTTTTTTTCCGAGTATGTTCCCTCACATGCATAGCATATTAAATGTAGTCAAAAAAATAACCCATTATATGGGTAGAGTGTACTTCGCGAGACGAATCTAATGAGCTTAGTTAGGGCGTGATTAGACAATAAATTGCTACAGTAAACATGTGCTAATGACGGATTAATTAGCCTCATTAGGTTCGTCTTGCGATGAACTGACAGAATCTGTAATTAGTTTTGTAATTAGTCTATATTTAATACTTCAAATGTGTGTCCGACATACTGTAAAATTTTTTCGCGAAACATCTAAACACGGCCCTTTCCTTTTTCGCGGCAACCCTGCGTGGCGCCTACCACGGCAGAGTGGCCCACCGTGTGGGTCCGGCCGTCGTCCCCAGGGCGCGCGATGGCGTGGGCCCGTCCCGCTCTCGCGCTTCCAACCAGACCTGCGGACCCCACGCCGGACGAGCGAGAGAGCACACAGGGAGGGGGGGCAGGGCGAGGCGAGCAAGCAACCGGGGCGAACATGCAGGCCTCGTGGGAGTCGCGCGCGGGCCCCACTGACCCTCTCCTGCGGGAGGGGGAGTCTCGCTCTCGCGTGGTCCCACCACACCCCGCCCATGTTGCGCGGGGCGATCGGTGGTGGCCCTCGCTGCCTGTACTACCCGCCCCGCCACGCTCTGGCGCCCCGGAACCGGGAGGAGGGGCCATCATCCATGGAGGAGGCCGCAGGCGTCGACACAGCAGCCAGGCAGGCGGTGCCCGGTGGCGTCCTCCCCCTCCCCGTCCCCGGTTGGGGCAAGCGCGGTCGCTGCCTTTCGCGGCGCTCCGAATAATGCTGCCATCCTTGGGCGGTGGGGAGTGCGTGCGTGCGTGTCCGGCCGGGGCTCAGTCAGAGACCACGCCGTTTTCTCCGGCTCGGGCTCGGGCATGTTTAGGCGGATCGAGTTGAACACTGGACAGGGACGACACGCGCGTGCGGTGCCCGCTGCATTGATTCCCGTTTTTATGAGGAAATAGTGTGCGCTGCTGGCTGCGTTCGTGCCTGCAGCAGCTAGCTAGCAGCACTGTGAACACGCACACACCAGTGGAGCGCATGCAGTCGCCGTGACATCGGCGCTGCTGCCCGTCGGGCCGACCTCGCATGTGGCGGCCTGATCGTGCTTGCGCCGGCCACAGCCCAGGAATCCGCGGGTACACCGTACGCGTACAGGTGCAACGCTGCAGCCAGCAGGAAAGAAAGATACTACTACCGCGCGCGTCAGGTCAGCAGCGCGGCCGTTAATCAGCTGATGCCCGTGTAAGATTCTGGCTAACGTCAAGGTTCACACAGTTACCCCGCGCGCCGGAGGTTCCTTCCTGTGCAGGAAAAAAAAGAGGGAGAGAACCGAAAAAAGGAGACAGCAGAGGAGAGCAGGAATTTCGCTGAACTTTGCTGCGAAGAAACCGTTGGATTTGCCAGACGCTAGCTGAATTTCCGGCAAGGCCCTAGTGCATAGTCGTGCATTCGCGTGTGCACGCAAACCTACCCTGCTCTGCTCGACCAAATCTCACATGTACTGCCGTACGTGTTGGGTCATATCGAAGCACTGCTCTGGGTCAGTCTCGGTACCTCAGCACTGGTACGTGTTACTGCTGTTTTTGGTGCGTGCAGGTGTAACGACGTATACGCGTTTTCAAGGTCAGAAGTCCCAGCTCCCTCCAAAAAAAGAGAGGGGTTCAGAAGTCGTGGTAGTCCACCGTTTTATTTGTACTTGGGTGTTGACCGACACGCTGAAATCCCCATCATCTGCGACCATGTGAACGACAGAACGTACCTACTACGTACGTGCTTCGTGCAGGCCGGGGAGGAATTAACACAGGAGACGCGGTAATTCGATCTTAATTTGTACTACCAGAACGTTGTCAAGCTGAAACGCAGCTGATGCATGATGCCATGATCTCGTACGTCGTTCGCGATTGCACACGCCGCCGCCCGGCCGGGGTCGTTCGGATGATGAGAATGCTGAAGCAATCAAGCCGCCGAGACTAGCTGCAGTGATGAGGAAAAAAGTGGCCGGCCACCACCAGAGGCGAGCCGCGAGGGCCGTGCATGCCGTGGCCGATCGCGCGTTTGCTTTGCTTGTGCGCGACGATCGATGGGCCGGCCGGCCGATGAGCTCATCTCGCAGCGCGCACGCGGCTGCGCCCGGATGATCGATCTGAATGGATGATCATTCAGCGGCGGCCGGGCAATGGCGTCGACTCGACCAAGGGCGTGGAGACGCGTACGTGCGTGGTTTCGGCGAGTGGCAGCTGGGGTGCGACAATGGATGGATTGATTGGCTGTGCGGACGTCGCGCAACAACGGCGCGCGCGTATATACGGCGGCCGCCGGCATTCCGGCGTATGCCATGGCACGGCATGGATGTACGCCCCTGTTACGTAGGCGGCTGGCGACGACGCATGCGGATCAAGTGGATCCGCTCGACGCGTCTGGAAGTCCCCGAAAGTCCTGCAAGGTGCGTGGCAACTCAATTAAATGCGTGCTAAAAAGAAAAAGAAGAAGAAAACTGCACGCATGAGAGAAATTCAGCAGAACGTACTGCTGCGATCTGCTGTTTATGCATAAGTTATCTATTATCTTAATTAAGGTCAGTGACGCCTCCACTTTTTGTTGTCAGATGAAATTCACAAAAGGATGAAACGCATCATTGGATCCCTCGTTAACTAAGCTGGGCATATATATAGGGGAAAGAAAATTAAAGCAGCACGCAACTCATCATCGTATATATTGCCGGAAACGTACCCAAACTAAAGAAGAACACGCGTCCGTCGTGACCTGCCGAGCTTGTAGCTAGCTAGCAGGGCAAAAGGTGATTATCATTCCTCTCTTGAACGTGATGGTTTTTCATTTTTTCTACACTGTGAAATTTCTAGCTAGCTAGGTCGTCGTTTATTTGCAAATCAATTAGTACTAGGACCACAACAATAATTATACACGTTTTAATTGACGACAAATAAGAGATGAGTTTCGCAGAAATAATATCGGCAATCATCGATGATATCATCCAAGGCATACAGCCATGAGCCATCTAGCTAGCTTAGGCAACACAGTACGTCGTCAGAGTTGGGCGAGGCAACGCACAAACCGCATCGCCCGCCGCTAGCACACTTCTCTTATTGCCCTTCTTCGGCTGACATAAAGGATGACCTTGACACGATCGCAAGTGACGAGCTGCGCGTTTAGTTTGGTCTACGTACGCAAGCATGCATGCACTGATATGATGCACGCGCACACAACGCATCCTTCGCGCGGCGTATGGTGCGCGCGTGATCCTGCCTCCTTGCCTCTCGCTCGCTGTGAATGAGATCCCGTTTTCTTTCTCTTACGCCATGCATCAATAATTTCTCTGATGGCGACCTCTGCTGCCTCGGTCGTCATGCACGCCAATTGCCAAGTGGGCGGTGCACCGGTTTCCATCAGATATATACGGAGGCAGTCAAGAATATACAATAGCAGAAATGGTAGCATGACGAAACTAATAGTAGTAGTTTGCTAGCAACCTGTACCTGGTTTTTTTTGTATGAAAAATGTGAGGGCAAGGAAAATACGGTACGCTACACACATCTATCTTTTTTCAAAGGAAAAAGTGTGTTTTTCATCCTTCAAGTATCGCAAAAGTGTAAGTTTGGTCCCTTATGTTTCAAACGGGGCAAATCAACCCCTCAACTATCTAAACCGGTGCACTAACCATCCCCACCTTGGTTTATCAACGGTTTATGCCACATAATCATATGATTAACCACTGCTTATTCACGTCATACTGACTAATCATTGATGTCATACGGTCATCAATTTAAATCTTAGCACGAGTGCTCGTGAAGGTGGCGGCGGTAGTGTATTTCTAGAGGCGATCCCACTAGTGGAAGACAATATGAAGAAAATAGGTTCACTAGGCCTGCAACTCTTTAGATAAGGTCTTTTCTTTGCATCTCGTTTTTTATTTGTCTTGTGTTCATCCTCTATTTTTTCTATATGGCGTGACTATCTAGGACACATTTTTCTATAGGGTAGAGACGATGGTCTTGTGAGTAGTGGTGGCAATATGTCAGTAATGTCGGCAGGGCAGAGGACTTGGTATATACTGAACACAACAAGATGTCGCTAATAGAGATTAGAGGGCATTTTAGGGACGTGTCCGGTGTTATGTGGCAGATTAATCAAGGTGGGGATGATTAGTGCACTGGTTTAGATAGTTGAAGGATTGATTTGCACCGTTTGAAACATAAGGGATAAAACTTACACTTTTGCGATACTTGGAGGATGAAAAACACACTTTTTCCTTTTTCAAAAAGAAAATGGTGCACGGAGAAAGAGAAACAGAGGAGGAGTCCGAAATCTGTAGAAATACATAGATGGAATTTGTTTTAATAAAAAAGTGTGCAGATGGGCTTGTAGCTGTTTCAGCCCACACAGGTTGAGGCGTTGAGCAGCCTCACAATTGCCAATTTTGAGCCCATGAGCCCATAATCCACCCGAGGCCCATACACGGTTTTCTCGAGAAGAACAGAGCTGCGCATCAGTCCCCAGCTCTCCACGCTCAGCGAGTCACTCCCATGGCGGGGAAGCAGTTCCCCTCCCTGGCGCACGCGCGCTCCGCCTCCTCACGCCGGCTCCTCGCCGCCGCGGGCGCCTTCGTCCTCCTATCGGCCGCCTACTTCCTCCTCCTCTCCCCCTCCTCGGCCCGCCCCGCCGCCGCCATCCTCGCGAGCCCTAGCTCCTCCACCACCACCACGACCTCCTTCCTCGCCTCCCTCGACAGCTTCCTCGCGGCCCCGCACCCCTCCGACTCCGAGGCCGCACCCGGCGACCTTGACGCCGCGATCCGCGCCCAGGAGGAGGACCGGCTCTACGGGGACCCCGCGTGGCCCGCGCCCGCCGCGGGGCCGCTCAGGGTCTACGTGTACGAGATGCCGAGCAAGTTCACCTACGATCTGCTGAGGCTCTTCAGGGACTCGTACCGCGAGACGGACAACCTCACGTCCAATGGGAGCCCCGTGCACCGGCTCATCGAGCAGGTGCGCGTGCAGTGAGATCGAGCTTCAATTCTGTTCTGATTATTACTATATCTTGTAGAGATGATACCAGGGGTCTCTAGAACGGGTCGTGTGGAGTACTGGATTGTACGATGCTGGGCAATTTTATCGGTAGCTGTGAAAAACTGAAAGTCGTAGCACATTGATTCACGTGGATTGCTTGCTGGTTGGAAGTGGGATAATTATACTCTCCTAGTCTCCTTTATGATGCGTCTGCTCTCTGATGCTTTCGAAAGCTTGATGTTGCTCAAACTGGCTGTATGCTTGTGCGCTAGATCCCAGAGAGTTGGTAGAATTTTCATTATAAAAATTTTCTGCTGTGAGGTGAATGTGATTTACACTAGAGCGCACCGCATATTATAAAACAGTTTCATAATTTCTTTTTTGTGCTATGAAATTTACATGTATAAATGACTCTAGGCATTGTTTTGGGTAGTGAAGCAAAGATCATACCAGAAGCAACACACTTGAAGTTCACTATTCTTAGTATAAAATCATATGTGTGTAATTATGTGACAATTATTGCATAGTTTCCAATACACCTCTGTTCCAGCTAATAATCACGTGCTTAATTATGTAACAAATATCACATAGTTTTTAAGGTATTCAACTTTATTCCATCTGTCTACAGAATCAAACTGTTTCTTCATTCACATTTGCAGCATTCTATTGACTACTGGCTGTGGGCGGATCTCATTGCGCCTGAATCACAAAGACTTTTGAAGAGTGTCGTCAGGGTTCAGCGGCAAGAAGAAGCAGACATTTTCTATGTGCCATTCTTCACAACAATCAGCTACTTCTTGCTGGAGAAACAAGAATGCAAGGCACTTTATAGGGTGTGGGAGCATCTCTTAAGGTTTAATGTTCAGAAAATGATTGTTTTAGGACATCCACATGGACAAACTAGTGTTTATGTAGGCGAATTCATCGATGAAACTAAATTTGGTCTTTCTTATTGATTATCTGGATTTAATTAATGAAGATTGTGGGATTTGTCTCCCCAAATATATCTGAAATTATAGTGACAGACAACATTTCCTGAATCTGGTTCTACTAACAGTAAGACATTGTTTAAAATATTTACCACTATTTATGGAAAATATTTTGCTGTTTATTTTACCTCTTTTTATTCCAAAAGGACCTTATCAACATTACTCTTTGATTTCAGGAAGCTTTAAAGTGGGTGACTGATCAGCCAGCTTGGCAACGTTCAGAAGGCAGAGATCATGTCATTCCCGTTCATCACCCATGGTCATTTAAGTCAGTCCGGAGATTTGTGAAGAAGGCAATATGGCTTCTACCTGATATGGATTCAACCGGCAACTGGTATTGTATTCATTTTTTCCAGTTGCCACTTTATCTTGGAACACTGCTTGCATGCATCAGTTGAGCAATAGAATTCTCACGGTCTCACTGTCTTATTTCAGGTATAAACCAGGACAGGTGTATCTAGAAAAGGATGTCATCCTTCCATATGTCCCAAATGTTGATCTTTGTGATTTGAAGTGTGTATCAGAAACTCAATCCAAAAGAAGCATATTGCTGTTCTTTCGAGGAAGACTGAAGAGAAATGCTGTAAGTCTCTTGGTACCACTCTTTAGGTTTGGACAGTTCAGATTCAGAATATGCGTGCAGAATTCCCACTTGTGTGTGCCTTGTATGGTTTTTATGCATCTATTTCATTGAACCTTTTATCTCTAGGGAGGGAAGATCCGCAGTAAGCTTGTAGAGGAACTAAAAGGTGCAGAAGACATAGTTATAGAAGAAGGTTCTGCTGGAGCTCAGGGAAAAGCAGCAGCTCAGGATGGCATGCGCAAGTCTCTCTTTTGCCTGAGTCCAGCCGGAGATACCCCATCTTCTGCTCGCCTGTTTGATGCAATTGTTAGTGGATGTATCCCAGTTATAATAAGCGATGATCTGGAGCTTCCTTTTGAAGGAATACTTGACTATAGAGAGGTAAACATGGAGATCCAGACAGCTTTTAATATCTTTATGCTAATTTCACATGACTTTACCAATCTCTCTGAATCTGTAATGGCAATTTAACACAAGGTAGGCATAAGTAAATTTATATTTTCCCCAGAAACTGAAGGATATCTTGGTGTTTGCATTCCCTTAATACAAATACCTTTGTATGGTCAACAGTAGAACAGCTACTTGCACTTCTGTTGATAATAATGGACGGTTCTGGCATTATATTCTCCATAGATATTGATCGTTACGGTTATTTGATAAGCTGAGATATAGCTCAACCTCAATGGCACAAACAAGCCCGTTTTTGTCTACGCTTTGCTTGCCTTGGTTCATTATTTAATTAGTTTAATGGGAAGCTTTATTAGCTAATTAATTTGGAATAGAGCAATTAACACTGGTATAATGGGAAACTGGAATTGTTTTGTTTCTGAAATGTCTTGCTGCTGATAATGAGCTTATCATTGCATCTCACTGTTTTTAATGTTCCATTTAAGTCGCTGCAGTTAAAAACTACTTTTCACTCTAGTGTGAATCTGCAGTGCTCAATGATATGCTTTATTGTGCAGATAGCATTGTTTGTTTCATCAGGTGATGCTGTGCAACCTGGCTGGCTCGTGAAGTACCTAAGAAGAATCGATTCCAAAAGGATCAGAGAAATGCAATCTAATCTTATGAAGGTGATCGCTTTATCCAACTCTTATTGTACATACGGCCTGGGATCATTCAGTACTCATGACTAATACTTTACCTGTGCTTCATTTACAGTTTTCAATACATTTTTTGTATTCAAGTCCTGCTCACCCTCTTGGACCAGAAGACCTTACATGGAGAATGGTAATTCTGTCGATATTATTCTAGCAGTCGCCATCCATTCATGAACATTCCCGTTACTTCAATGCTCTTAAGTTCTAAGGATCTTAGGTTAATCGTTTCATTTGCAGTGGCATTCATATTTCTCATGAATCTTGTTACTTATAATTACAAAACACATGGTCAATTTTAACCATTTTGGATTCCAAAATCAAAATGCAGATTGCTGGTAAGCTGTTAAACATCAAGTTGCATATTCGACGTTCTCAACGTGTTGTCAGAGAGTCAAGGAGCATGTGTACATGTGAATGCAGAGTCGGGAACACCACGAAGATGCTTTAAACCAATCTTTTCATTTACCGTTTTAAAATTTTAAACTTCTGTAGCATAGCCAATTTTTAGTTGCCAATAGTGCAAGCTTTGAGTTAGGCAATTTTCTCCGATGTATGTAAACCTAACCGTTAGTTGTGTAACCAACGTTTGACTTGGAACTGGGAAAAGTTGTGATACTATAATTTGTGTATTGTGAAATCCTATCGTGGCCGAGATTCTACTTGGTTGCCGTTGCCCGGGCTTAACGTAGAGGCTCACTTTATCCGATTTTGAGCATCTACAGCCCAAGTTGTTGTTTCTCCCATATGGCCATATGCAGTTCAAACTATCATGAAACAAACGAACCATATTGACCAACTTGCTCAGTCATTCTCTGCATGACTGCATGCAACCAAATTAAACATACATGCTCAGTCATTCTCTTTTACCGCCGGCACCCTGCAAAATATATGAACACTAAAAGGAGGTATATTTTTGGAGATGGAGTGCTTGATAACCGTGGAGCGCTTCATATATTTTTTTCACAAAAAAATTGGCAATCCAATTGGGAAGAGAGAGAACAGGAAAAAAAAAAACAATCAAACCACCACAATAATGCCCTCGTATGTACATCCAGACAACCCTTAACCGCAAATAATGGGAGTTCAAATGACCAATAAACCATATGTCAGCATACCAGCAGTAATTCTGAACATCTTGCATACTTGGATTCACATAATTGACCGCCAAGGGCTCAGTTATTCTTACCCTGAAGGGCAAAAGGACTCAAAGTGTCCACAGAATTAGGCAGTACTACAGACTACAAAATTGATCCTGCAAGACCTACATTCTTTCCCCCACAAAAGGCACAGTTGTGCGGGAAAAGGGCATTTATAAAAGGAGAACATTAGTTAAATTAATGATTCCATAATGGCAGCCTTGATGTAAGCCTTTTGATGCGGTCCTGTTTTTACTTCCTTACCACCAAAAAGGATCTGCAAAAGGCACGCACGACCATTGGTAAGAGAGAATTCCACGACATATATCCACAACTATAGGTAGACTTGATTGAAAGAGTGTCACATAAAACATTTCCGAATACTGAGTGGCAATTTAAGACAATTTAAGTTTGATACTGTATGTAGCTGTTGAATTAACACAACAATTGGGAGCCGAAGTCAACATCACCGAGAACTTGCTAAGAGCGAAATCAGAAGTTGGATATGAAACAATAGAAATGGTTCCGTCCTCTTCATCGTGGCATGCATATAGTCTTTGGTTTGAGTAGGTAGGCAGTCGAGAGAATGAGTTGATCCATCACCTCCTCATTTTCCAGCATGTTGTTAGTTAGTAATGAGGAATGGTATCATCCCACCAAAATTCATGGGAGGACCCCATGATGGACCACTCTATTCTAACCGAGTTGATTCCTCGAACCAAACACCCTAATAACGTAAGGATATAAAACTTAGGTGATACATTGTCAGATAGCCTGCAGAGTAAAATGAGTACGAAACCAAAATCTAAAGTAGCTACGGCTTTACTGTAAGAAACATCAGCAGCAAAGAAGCTAAACAAGAATAGCACTAAAACAAACTGGATGTTTGTGAAATAACTCAACCCTTCACAAAAAAACAGGAATTTCAACAGTAACTATAAGAATGGCTGATGTTGAAAACTGGAAAATAAAAACAATCAGAAGTTTTACCTAACTGATGGTAATGTTGACACATATAATGCACATATTCTGTAGTCAGATAAAGAACCCCCGACAGTTCGAGGATCCACAGAGGCATTTCTTAGCTCCAGGAAGAACACTAGAATCAGTTCCAATGTCACCATAGTCATAAGTCAACTCCGTCATGGGAGGAATGTGCTTCAATGCAAAGAACATGATATGCGGGCGACGATCATCCTCATGGTTAAACTGAACTGGTTGCCAGAAGACATTAGGAGCACAACTATGGTTCATGAAACGCGAGACGTTTCCCATTTTTTTTGCACTTATCTTAATGGGCAGACGCTCAAAGGTATCAGCTGAAATATTTGTGCTTTGCTCCCCTATCAATTCAGGTCCATAATTCCATTTTAAAGTCTTCTCGCCAGGACATAATGTCTGAAACATGTAGTCATCTTCATGACTATTCAAATCACATTTAACATCATCAATAACCTCACCAACATACTCGCACAAAAATGAACCAGCTCGTATAGGGTCCCATGAACGAAGACCCCAGCCTCGGTTTCCAGTCTTAAAGACCTCAAAGTGGATCCTAATTCCTTTTTGGGTCACCTTGTTACGGCAGTTGAATGAACAGCGACAAGATTCACCACATTCATAAACCATAGGCTTGCGGCAGACAAGCAATCCTGATGAGCCATACGGTAGGTTGCCCCCATTACGCTGTGCACAACAGCAGTTGGAATCACCAGGCAGACAAACACTAAGACATGTACAACCCTGTAAAGGTTTCATAGAACTGAGTGGTTTTGAGTGTTTGACCTGAGTAATATAGGTGAAATGATGTGGTCCTTTATCATTGTCAAAGTCATTAACAAGAAACACTGGGAGATTTTCTGCACCAGAAGATAGATCAGGGTGTAAAACGCTACCTCTAGTTGTTGGATTCTCTACCCATTTCTGAGTCTTCTTCCAAATTGCAACCCCATCAGGTTGTCCTGGCTCTCGCAGGAGCTTGTACTTGAAACAAAATATTCCACCATTTGTTTTCTCCTTCCATGACTCGTGAATCCTGTAGAGGCCATCATACATATAAACCTTCCCAGTCAAGCAGCCTGGATCCTTATAGCCCCGTACTACCCGGATTACATTTTTTCTGGACAGGCTCCTCTCAAGAGCCAGGTTACCCCTCTCAAGCTTCTGGTCATGCCGCTCCTCATTGTTCTTGCCATTACCTCCTGAACCGCTGTAAACCAGCACATCTGTATCATCGTCATTGTTGTCATAACCACCTGCAGCAACAATACATATTGCAATGGAATCATCCTCATCACCAAACTTGGCAGTCATATAATCAATTCCGGCCATGCTAGGAGCATGCAGCCCAATAACACACAGTTCCATCCTGAAGTAGAAAATATCCCCTATTTCAACTCCAGGAACAACTCCTATCCTTTTCCCTGTGTTGGCCCTGAGATTACTGGACATCATGATGGTGCCAGCCTTCAGGTCTGCACGTTTGCTAGTCTCATGTGCCTCATCCATTTGAAGATGCCTACGCCGCAATGCCTCAAATGTCATGAGAACTGCCTCCACAGTTTCCCTGGGATCACCAGATGAAGGCACCATGGCAAGCGCATTGTGAGCAGAAGCTTTCTTGTGAGAGGGCTTGGAGCGTTTAGTCTTCATGCTATTGGAGCTGTCGCTGCCCAAACCATCATTCATATTATATCCGCTTAGGTGGGATGGCCTCTTAATCTTCCTTCCCGATGCTGATGTCTGGTTAGCAACATAATTCTCATCTTCGTCATCATCGTCGTCCAGTGATATAATATTAGGCTGTGTTGCCCTGTAAGCTGAAATGGGAGTGGCGTCAATGGGACCATTTGCATTGGCACCCACATCTGAAGTCCAATGTGCAGCAGCCTGGCCTCCAGCACAGCCCTGATCACCAATAGCAGCATTCCGCCTGCCAACAGCATCCTGATCGCCAAAAGTGGCAGGCTTGCAGCTATCAGCATTCTGATCACCAAAAGTATCAGCCTTGCCTCCACAAGCATCCTTGCCACCGAAAGCGAAAAATGACTTGGCAGCAGAATTGTTCCAAGCACCAAAAGCCCCTTGAAACTGCTCAGCAGGAGTGGTGAATATCAACGGTGGGGTGGTTGACTGATTAAATGTATTGACACCCAAGGGCGCAGGGAACATGGGAGACAATGTCCTCAAGGGCTTGATATCCAGAACATCCTGATCAGGAGTAGGCATGAAATTCGATGGCCGGTTCATCTCAACTCACAGCAATTGAGTTCCTGTGTGAAGAAAGCACGGTTAATGATCATGTCGTCCCCTAGCTCATTAACAAAATGGTAAAGTTTATATAACGTATATAATATGCACGTGACTTCTATAAACTATTTACCTTTCAAAAAAAACTTCTATAAATTATATATGCACACACACTAAGCGAGAGCAAAGAGCATCAGACTATGATGAACTGCATGACTAGCAAAGTTGCGGGCTCCTAATCACAGAACACAATTAGTTTAGCAATTGCAGAAAGTCCAGGACAGGACTAACTGCATTATGATTTGGTAACAATTCTGAATCATCAATTGGGGATGGATGATGGTTAATTGTATCATCCAGGTCCACCAGATTCCCATTCCAAAACCAGTAGTCACCTCGTCTGAGTCACCTCTACTGATTCACCAAACCCATTTCGAGCCTAGTACCTAGATTCCCCGTCCACTCTAGCATCCATATTCCTCACCGAAACAAGATAAGTAAGACCTTCAATAGGCGAATCAAACCCTCAATTTGGCACCCCCAAAAAAAACACCTTTTAGTCAAATCAAAGTTCCCCGTAGAACATATTCAATTTTGAACTACGAAAAGAAAAAACAAAACTTTCAATAGAATGCTTTGAACTCTAGAACGGCATATGCCCTAAAACGAATGTGGTAAATAGCCCAAAAAATTACCAATTTTCCCGGTATAGAACACCACGATGGGAAGTGGGGTTTTCGCCGGCAGATTCCGGAACTTCCGCACCCATTAGGGTACAGGAGGAACGGGGATAAGGGGGACGAAGAGGCGCAATAGGATAAAAGGGCGCGCGACCCACCGCCGGCGGGCCGGCGGTGCCGCGGTTAGGGTGTGGCCGATCAACACCCTTGGCCTGGTCCCCTATCTTCCGCCGTGGGCGGGGGCGAGAGAGGCAATCCGCGAGGCATCGAGTGCGTCTCCCCGCCGCAGGGTGCCAGTATATGACAAGGGGAACAAGGACAAGCGGCCGGATCGATGCGACGGCGAGCAACCGGCGGCGGCGGTCTCGAGAAGTCGCGCACAGATTGAGTTCAGTGGAAGGAAACGACCCCTCACCTGATCAGGATCCTCGCGGCTGCGGCTGCTTGGGGCGGGCGCGGAGGATCCGGAGCTAGGAGACGGACGCCATGGATGAGCGAGTGATCTGCCGGGCGGAGAGTGTTGAGTGGCGGTCTCTGCTCTGCTCAGAGGGGGAGGATGCGTTGGGGTTTTTCGTCCTGCACAGCGCTCGCGTCGCAGCTTGTGGTTTTCTGAGGGGGCTGCTGGTCCGTAGTCCGGCAGTCGGACCGCTCGGACGGGGTCACGGGGAACCCATAGATAGCTGGAACTGGAACGCCCAGCTGAACTCTTTTTGCAGAGACACTTGGTATACCAAGTTTCCATTTTTTTAAACTATTTTTTTCATCTCAAAATGTAGTAGTGCTTAAATTTGTCAACGATAAAGACGCACGATTACTAATTAAGAGCAACTTCAAAAGACTCTAAATTCTTCCTAATTATTAATTTTAAAGATTTTGACTAAAATAGTACCTTTCAACGGCATCTATATTTGATTATTCAAACATAGCCACTTTCTGTTCTGGATTTCTCGCTAGCAAAATATAGAAAAGAGAATAGCCCTCTACAGTGCATGAAAGTTATAGAAAAGCCGTTAAAAAACATGAAGATATAGAAAACAAATAACTCTCTAAATGCAGCATTTAGAGAGTAAGTTTGGAGTTACTCTAACTGCAGTAATGGAGAGTCAGGATCTGAACATAAAGGGTCAAGTTGCAATATATAGGAAACCTCTAGCCTCTAGTGCTAGGTGAGAGATACTTCGGGGTGTTTATTTACACCTCTCTTTATTGCTGTAAGATACGGTATAGTTTTCTCTAATTTTAGTTTCTTTATTTTGGTCACAAGAATATATGGCTTGTTCGTTGATTGGATTAACATTTTTAAGTATTATAGGTTGGGAGCTTGAAACAGCTCAACTAATAAAGATACAATGAGCTAGCTATTCCTGGCGGAGCAACTTGTCATTTATGCCTAACTTTAACAAAGAAGCAATCGATTATTCTCTTCCTCTTCGCTGGTCAGTAATGCTGGATTTGGAAGCACACATAGAGGGATCAGGTAATTCGATATATCAATCATATCTCATCATCATCTGATCACCATTATATCCAAAATGGTTGGGATGGGAGATTTGGGAGAGGGGACGTGCACGCACTTGGTACGATAGTGTGTAGTTTAGTTGTGGCTTAACGCAACGGTAGCCGCGGTCTCGAACTCGAAGGATTGGAGGGAGGCTAATTGCTTCGCAGATTGCAGAACAGCTGACAACAGGGCAAGGCCTTTCCCCTTCTCTCCGCCGTCCGCGTTGCATGTCAGCAGTCTCCACA
The DNA here is from genome assembly GCA_015476505.1 of Urochloa ruziziensis. Lineage (NCBI taxonomy): Eukaryota > Viridiplantae > Streptophyta > Magnoliopsida > Poales > Poaceae > Urochloa > Urochloa ruziziensis. Next base: position 55,330,034 of record CM027122.1, on the reverse strand, counting down.
ACAGCACGTGCCACGGCGCGGTCGCAACACCTACGATGCTACTAGTGACCGCCCCAGATGGATCCCTGCATACACGTATCCCTTCCAGATCCACACGTGTGCAGCTGCATGAACCCAGCTCGCTCCCTTTTAACACCAGCTCAACACCTTGCCTGTCCCCGTGCAAGTCCAGAGCGCAACTGCAAAAAAACAGAAGACGAGGTAGACAGAGAGAACAAAGAAGACCTCCCGATCCGATCCCATGGCGTCGTCGTACCACGACGTGGAGGTTCCCGGCAAGCCGACGGAGACTGGCACAGCGCTTCTCGAGACGGCGACGGGCACGATCCAGGGGTTCGCGCCGCTGGGCCAGATCCACCAGCACCTGTGCGCGTTCCACTTCTACGCGGACGACATGACGCGTCAGGTGGAGGCGCACCACTTCTGCGCGCACCTCAACGAGGACGTCCGCCAGTGCCTCGTCTTCGACGGCCCCGGCGCCGGCGCGCGGCTCATCGGCGTGGAGTACATCGTCTCGGAGCCGGTGTTCCTGACGCTGCCCGACGAGGAGAAGCCGCTGTGGCACACGCACGAGTTCGAGGTGAAAGGCGGGGTGCTCTTCATGCCGGGGGTGCCCGGCGTGGCGGAGCGGAGGGACCTGGAGAAGGTGTGCAGGACGTATGGGAAGACCGTGCACTTCTGGCAGGTGGACCGCGGCGACGCGCTCCCGCTTGGGTTGCCGCAGATCATGATGGCGCTCACCCGCGACGGGCAGCTCCGGCAGGACCTCGCTGGCTGTACGCGTGCTCGAGCAGCTTCACTGTGTATTTATTTGGTGGCTTCCAATTTTTTCTTTTTTTTTTTTTTGACCATGTTATGTTTCCGATGGATTGTGTCTGCTAGGTGTGGAGAAGAAGTTCAACGTGTCGTTCCAGAAGGAGAGGGAGAACCGGGCGTACATGAGCGGGCCGGAGCACGGCATCCACCCGCTGGCGAACGCCGCCGGCAAGGGCCTCAAGACCGAGATCCGTGAGGTGGACATCCCGGCGAGTACGACCGCAGGCGCCGCCAGGGTCTTCACTTGATCGCCGTGCGTGGCGCCGCGGGTGGATAGATGGAGTCTCTGCAGTAGTTGTATATAGGGTACTACCTAGGAGTGATCGTGCAGGCTAGTCGGTGGCTTTCCGTTTGTGCTTGTGTTGTGTTCGGAGTGTCTCCGTTCTCTCCTGACGACAGAGTCTCGGCCTCTGAACTCCGTGAACTGCGAATTTGGGTAAAATGATGGCTTCTTGTCATCATCCTTCGATGTGAATTAGAGTTGAAAAATGAAATAAATTCCTCTCAATCCCTCGTATGAATTGGTACACGAGAACTGGAGCGAAGTGAACAAGTTAGTAAGTACCTGTAACCGCCCGAGTGTACAATACTGTTGACCCACGGATAAACAAGCTGTTAAGAACGAGTCAATCTGAAAGTGTGAGTTTTTCCTTGCTCTATGTAGAATAGTTCTCTCTAATGCCTTGTTGTTCGTTTAATACCTTCCGCAGAGGTATTATTCGTTTAATACCTTCCGCAGAGGTATTGGAGTGTATTGAGAGATATTTTGACTTGTTAGGGATTTAATACATCCCAATACGACCCAATCCCCTCAATACGACTCAAAACGAACGAGGCCTAAAGCAACACGAGAAAGGGCGAGTGCATTGATGTCGAGGCTCCACTTGAAACAGGAGAATTCCATAAGAACCTTGCAGCAATTGCAAAATTACATTGGGGCAGCCAAATGCTTGAATGCAGAGTACATCTAAGGCATGAACAGAAAGGCTCAAGACATTTTCACACAGGACAAGCAGCTCATCGATCACATTTCATATTGTTTTGAGTTGTGACAGAAGGGGAATTTTGACCCAAACGCTCCGACAAATGCGCAGCATAAAGTTCCTGTGTAAGATCAATGACTAGAAGAAACCATTGCTCTTCTAGGAGTATGTAAAACAAAGGTTGCCGGGAGAACGATAGTAGCTGAAAGTTTCAAAATCAAATGATCATAAGCAGGTCTCAGATGTCAATCATCATTCACACATGTCGAACCATACGAACTCAGATGTCAATGTGAATTCAGATATGTATTTATGTAGAACCATAGAAATCGAATTTACCACCAACCTCAAATTTCTGGACAAAAGCAATCTGATCAACGCAAATGTTAGAGCGGAATTTACAACTGTTTACATGATCTCAACCTACAACACCTGACAACCAATCATCACAGCTCTGCTCCCAAGCCTAGAGCACAAGCTGAATCCAACAGATCTACGAAAGAATTGGGTTACCACTCTAGCCGAATCCTCCCAAAATCATGACGAAATCGTCACATGACCATCCCTCAGCGCTCAACGGGCACACCAAGGCACGAACCGACGAAAAATCGGGACTAAGAAGAATGAGCAGTCTTACACGCGGGGAGGGGAGAGCACAGACTGCGGGAACGGGGAGGGGGAGCGCGCGTCAGAGGAAGCCGAGGAGGACGGCGGCGCCGAGCACGAAGAGCCAGACGATGTGGACGAGCAGCAGCGCCTGGCCGGAGACGGGCGCGGAGCCGGCGCCGACCTCGCAGTAGCCGCGCCGCGCGACGCGGGCCCCCGCGCAGGCCGCCTCGGGGCAGCCGCACCAGTACGTGACCCCGTCGGCGCCGCAGACCGGGTCCGGTCGGAAGCACCGAACGGGGCACAGCGCGACCTCGCCGTCCGCGTCCGCCGCGGCGGCCGCCGCCGCGCAGGGGTCCCCGGGCTCCGCGGCCGCCCCCGCCGCCGTCGCGGCGGCGGGCGCCGGGGAGGAGGAGGCTAGGGTTTGCGCGAGGAGGAGCGAGAGCGTGGCGAGGAGGATAAGGTGGACGAGGCGTGAGGGCGGCATCCCGGGCGTCGCCGGCGGCCGATGGTCGCCGGCGAGGGGCGGGGAGGGAGTCACGGCGGCCCCCTGGGTCGGCGAGGAGGGCGCGGCCGCGGCGGTGGGGAGGAGGGGTGGGATTGCGGGCGCGGTGGAACCCGTCGGCGGGTTGAGAAGTTTCCGTTGGGGGTCGACGCGTCGGCCGGCCGGTCGGCGTGGTGGGTGGGGTGGGTTGGGTTGGACTTGGCTGGACCGCGTTGGCGTTGGGTTGGCCGCCTGCTCTTGTCCCGTTTCGCCTTGCCCCAGAAATAGCATTTGCCGAATTTTGGTCGCTTCGCCGAGTTAATTAAGGCAGACCAAATTGCAACGTGAAAAATATATCTGTAGATTTTTATATTTTTTTTAAAAAATAAATTAAATATAACTTAGATGTTGTGATTTTTGAAGTTGTTTTTTATTCCTACCGACAATTTCCATCTGTCATATTCTGGAAGTTGCCAGCTGGGTTGAGCTTAGATTGCCTCCTCTGGAAGATAAAGCGATGGGAATTACTTTATCATGCACCAGCATGCGATACCTTTCTTTAGTATGAATCATTCGTGCTTCCTTCGCTTTCGCTTTCTTCTCATGGGTTGGCTTAATCTTCTTTTGATTAACCGTACCTCCCTGGCGTGAGCTTTGCGATCACATGGACATCAACTATGTCGGGTGGAGAAGCCTGCTAAGTGCTAACCATATGGCAAATAACCTGCCTTGGTGCGACCAGAAACACAATTTAGTGTGCGTAACTGGTACAGCAGAAGCAATCATCCATTCATCCAGGTCGAAGAGACGGCATGGTGCAAACTGAAGACAAAGCATAGCTCGGATATCACTAGCTGCCTAGCTTTAAACTTCCACGAAAGCATAGTTCCATTAAGTACATATGAAGTTTAGAGGACATTGAAATAAAATCCGACAAATTGGCCATGTCCAGTCTCTGTCACCCCCAAAGGGATCAAAGATTTCAACAGCACCAGAAGATGAAATAAGTTCTGACTGTATTGTCAGTGTTCCTTAGTCAGCATCCATTTCCTCCAGAGCTGCCTGGGCAGCAGCCTTGGCCTGCTCCAACAGATCATTTGGTACCTGTACCACAAGTGATCAAACAAGTTTCGCTTCAAATTCACAAGGATGAAGAGAGGACAATTTTTCAGGTGAATATCTCAATACCTTCTGATGCTGAAAGTTTGAATCCTTACAGATCCAGCTCAACTCCAACTCGAAAGCTTTGTCCTTTGCTTCGTCATGAACTCCATAAATTCTGCATTGGCTAGATTGTGAGGATGCAAATTTTGAACAGTAGTAGCCTTTCCAGGGTCATTGGCATCAAATAAGCAGGAAAGTATGCAAGAAATTCGGCCATCTTTACATATCAAAGTTAAAACACCCGCAACAACTTGTTTTCTTTATCATAACTATACATTAGTTGTAAACTATCACACATGACTTACTGTAACAAAGAGTTGATTCTTAAGATCTATGCCAGTAGTTTGCAGTATTATCACTGTAATACAGTGCAATCAAATGATATTTCTAAGCAGATCTCTACCGAACCGATAACACTCCTACCAGCTAACTTTTGATCTAAAAAATTAGTATAAAAGGAATGTACTCACAGAAGTTCCTAACGACTAAACACATATAACAGGGGAATACATCCTTTTTTCCAGGTGTTGTATAAAAGTGAAAATTTTAGAATGACAAGGAACATGAAACAATGAGTGAAGTCAGTTAAACTAAAGCAAAAAGAATGAAAGCAAAGGTATAGACAATAACATGCAGGGAAAAATTATTAAACTAAAGATTGGTGAAGTGGCAAAATTGCACTGTTACGGGAAAAGAAACTCAGACATACATCTTTGCAACTTCAACAATGCCGTCTTTGCAGGTAAGCTCTGAAATCTTCAACTTCTCTATCTCACTGCCAGACAATATTCAAACAGTTGGGGTTTAGAATCATTCCGAGATCCATGCATAAAATAAAAGTTGGAACAAAGTAGCAAGAAAAAAAAATCCAGATGCTATTTAACAGTAAATGCAAAAATGGAGGTTGTGGAACAAAAAAGCTTTTCAATAATATTATTTTAGAAGTCAATATTTTATTGGAAATAAGGGGAAGGATACAAATAAAAATCTGAGCACCAATTATGTACAAGAATCCTGCCTGTCATGTTGACCATAAAGATGAAGCATATGCAGGAAAGATCACTGGACAAGTCATATAAGACTACTATATCAATATGCTAACAATGGTTTAATTTATAAAGAAGCACAAATATTGTAGCTATGAAATTATTCATACTATTGAATGCTATGATGATATTTGGAGGCCACTCCTTTCTCTTGTACATAAGCTAGGTTGTAATTATATATGCTTTACACTAAAAGAAAATATTATTTATTGATTATGTTTTTTATGCACGGGCAATTGATTGCAATAGAAGAACAAAAAACACAGAGAGCATTGAAAAGGTAATAAAAAAAGTGGAAAAACTTACGTTTTTGCAGCCTGTCTTCCCTTCCCCAATGCAGCACCGAAGTATTTCTGTTCAAGTTTGTAAAGTCAATAAACATTATGAAGTTCCAATTCACAAGACTCCTATAATTAATACTACTAAAAGCAAGGTCATCCATACTGAACATGAGTGCACAAACTGATGGAGCACATAGTTCATGTAAAACCTAAGATAATGAGCCTTTGCATTGATACAATTCTTTAATGACACAGTAACAACTTACATAGGAGACTCCTGAGGGCTCTATCATGTACAGCTGTGGCCCATCCCTATCATAACCTCCAAGAATAACACCGCAACCAAAAGGCCTGATACAACAGAAACCAAGTCAGAATTGTCAAATCTATTGATGAAAACACAAGTCGTGAAAATCCAGTAATCACGGCCACTACTGTTGAATATATTACCTCAGCCACCAGTACAGCGTGCAAAGATGAACATAACTTGCCACGCGATCTGCCAATTCCTTCACAGAAATGGGTTCCCCATAGACCCTGGTGCATTGTAGTTTTAGAAAATAGTCACATCAAGATGTTCATATGGTGTCTAAAAGACCAAGCGCTTACTTTTCATAATTGGCAGCTTCTGATTTGGCCCTTGAAACAATTTGCCTGCCATCTGCTGCTAAACCAGCAACAGCCTGCAAACAACAGTAAAGATTCATGGTTACAACACACAATTTGCAACAATAGGAAAGGCATCACAGCAAGAAAAGTCTCAATAGATACAACATCTTTACTGCTCTACATCAACAATTGATTGCATAGGAAAACGAGCATGCTTTTACAATTTACAGTCTTGCTCCTTTCATAATGGTTTAATTTTTTATGTCAAAGCCTCTATCAAATTGGAGTCACTTGTAAAGGCATTACCAAGCCAGAGTGCCGGTGCACTGAATGGATCCTCCGGTTGGACCCCTCCAGCATCATCTTTGAAGTTACCAGCTTCTCAACGCCCTGAAGGACAAAATCACAATCCAGTCAAGACATAAGAGGGCTCCAGCAACTTAAAAGCTGGACAGAATAAAACTAAAAAAACCCGAATCTTACCAGGACAATGCCATCTTTGCACTTGATCCCAACAACAGTCCTATTCACAAATATCAGGGCATCACCATAAGATCACACATCAAAAGGGAACAAGTAAAATAAAACAGAGTGGGAAGTAGTGGAATCGAACCCGCTGTTGTCGACAGCCTTGGTGGCGTACTCGACCTGGAAGACACGGCCATCCGGAGAGAAGGTGGTAACGGACAGATCGTAACCTGTGCCTATGCTGCTCATTTTCGCCTTTTCTCCGTCACCTTAAACACTATGGAGATAACTCCTGTAAGCAAAATACCAAAGCCCCCAGAGAATTAGCTACCAACACAGCGGCCGACTTAATGAGGGGAGGCACAAGGGTTCGTCGATGAAACCTATACTATAAACATATATCGGGGTTGTCCACTACGCCACGCCGTAAACAAATCGGTAAACCCTAAATCCGGCGGGCTGTGGTGAAACATATCGGGATTTCAGGGCTGACGGCAAAAGAAGGGGAAATTTCCGCGGCGAAGAAACTAAACGAGGATCGAGCAACCAAAGTAGGGGACCCTAACCGACGAAAGTACGAATCGATTCAAGACACGGGGTGGATCTCCGCGCCCGCGCCGGTCGATGGAAGCGGGGGGCGGCGAGGACGCCGACGGGCGGAGGGAGGAAGGAGCAATTACCTGGATCTGGACCGGCGGCGAGGGAGGTGGCGCCCCTGCGAAGCTGGGTTCGCTGAGCTCGGCGGCTTGGGGTGGGTTTGAGGAAGACGAGATCGGTGTGGAGAGAGGGGCGTGAGTAAGTGCGTCCCCTTTCTTTCTTCAGGCCCAAGCCGAGGCAAGGCCAGAAGAAAAACAACAGGAAGGCGATGCGGTTCGTGCGCGTGTACGACTCGGATTGCGCGTAGTCCGGTTCGAGGGTTGGGATTTGTCTGGGCCGTTTCAAGTGGGCAGAGTTACCCAGGCCATGGGCTCAATTTTCGTATAGAGAACTAAAACGTGTGTAATTTGCTCGATCGAGCCCGCTAGGTAGAGTAGGTATATTTTTACTTTCTTTTGATCGACGATGCAGTTACGATTTTATCATCCCTCGCGCCATTTGAATTCGATAGTTTACACGTGGCACTAGAGTTTCATCCTGTTTTATGGCCGAAAATAATCTCGGGAGTCTGGATGAGTCCATTCTCTCAATGGGTGTTTCATGAGCATTAAATAGGCTGTCATGTTAGCATTTTTTATGACGTGACAATGCATTAACGAGAAGAGAGGTGAAATGGGTTTCATGGTAACGAAACCCTCTCTACCAACGGCGAGCTCACTTCAACTCAAGGGTATTCAGTTGAATACAGGGGCGAAGCTAGACAAAGATTGAGGGGGTGCACCACTTCATAACTTATGTATTATGCTCAGGTTATTATGGTGAAAATTTAGACATTATAAAGGATTTTTGGATTTCTGTGGGTGCCAGGCACCAACCATTAACGTGGCTCCGCCCCTGGTTGAATACCTATTATTTTTGTCAAAACATTTTGTGCATGTATTCAAAAGAATAAAATGACATCTCTCAACAACTTTTGAAGTATTCAGTCCAAATATAAGGTCTGAAACTTCTAGGTCTTAGACACGAGTGAATAAATTTAGAATGTAAAAAATTTTGGCTTTGAAAAATTTGAATACTCATTCCTCGAATCCTAGGCCCGCCCCTGCTCTCTACACAATTAGCTAAATAGCTTGTGTCTTACATATAACCTAGAAAATAATAGAAGATGAAACTATGCATTAAGCTTAAACATTTTTAGATAATGTGTCACTCTAAATAATTGTGTTCATAAAATTTGCATTGAGAATGGCTGAGGGGGGACAGCGTGCGTGTGTACCGACAGTGCAACGCCGGTGCCGCGCACAGTTCAAACGTCTGCAGAGCCTCCTGCGGTCATGCCTCCGTGAAAAGCCACGGCTGCAGCACCGGCCAACCATCCGTGCACGGACAGGAAGAGCAGAGCTACGAGCGTGGAAATACACAACACGGCGGCACCAATACAACGGGGTCGGGGATGTTGCAGTGTTATTTCTTCCCGAAAGTATTACACACCGTGGAGTATGTTACAGGCAGCAGCTACATTTTCACCTTCGCGCCACTGGGTTGTTGAGTAGTTGAACATTTGGCACACTGCCATGCCACCCGGAAGCAGAAAACACGAGGCCGAGCTCCAGCACGCAACAGGCAGTTGATCACAGGATGGCGCATTTCTGGGGACGCTTGCCGGCGTCGGTCGACGGCCCCGGCGGCTTCTTCTTGCCGCGCCCCGGCTTCTCCTCCGCCCTCTTGTTCCTTCTTCTGCGCATGCAGAGAGACGAGTCAATAGTCATGAGTAAATTCAGATGGTTACAATTGTTTTTCTTTTCTTCAGAGGTAGAAAAAAAAGGTTCAGAGAGTTAATTTCCTCACTTGGCCACCATGACCTTGACGAACTCGTTGTAGTTGATGCGGCCGTCGCCGTCGACGTCGGCCTCGCGGACCATCTCGCCGACCTCGGCGTCGGTCAGCCTCTCGCCGAGGTTGGCCATCACGTGCCGGAGCTCGGCCGCCGTGATGAAGCCGTTCTGGTCCTTGTCGAACACGCGGAACGCCTCCCTGAGCTCCTCCTCCGAGTCGCTGTCCCGCATCCGGCGCGCCATCAGGCCCAGGAACTCCGGGAAGTCGACGGTGCCGTTGCCGTCGGCGTCCACCTCGTTGATCATGTCCTGCAGCTCCGCCTCCGTGGGGTTCTGCCCCAGGGATCGCATCACCGTCCCCAGCTCCTTGGTGGTGATGCAGCCTGCCAAGTTTATTTAATTAATTCGCATGAAAATGAGGGCAACAGCTGATGATCAGACTGGAGCGAACATTATACAATTAACGGACTAATCATGTCTTGGATGGCATTCCTGAATCTGAAACCTTGAAACGGAACATTGTTCTTCAGCAGACCGTGCCATATATCATTCTCAACCACCATTCTGAATTTCTGATACTAACCTTCACAGATCTTGCCCAGGCTTTTGCTAGTACCATAGTTCAGACTTTAAACGGAAAATGTTCAGCACAAAAACCCAGAAACAGGCCGTTTCCATCAGGCAACAATTTGAGTAATTGCAACTTAACTCATGAGAACATAGAGGACCTCGTATTGCTCAGGTCTCATCACACACCCAAATTAAACTAACTGATCTCATTTTCTGTGCTAAATTGTTGTTCAGATTATCACAGATCTTGTTAAAGTGTTCTTAAAAAGGAAAGTGTCCACTAAACACTTTTTTTTTAGTTAGCAGGAGCACTGCTAATAGTAAGAAATGTGCATTAAACACTACAAAAACATTTCGCAGGTACTTTCAGTAAAAATAAGAAGTTGACCTATTGTCGTCAACCCACAGCATATCAGGGGCTTCAAAGTTTAGCTTTGTTTGAAATTACAATATAAACATTTGATTTTCAAATAAAAAGATTAACACAGTCTTATATGTTTTCAAGTAAATAGCAGTAGGAGAATTTTTGGATAGTCAATTTACTTAAGAAAACATTGTTGACTAGTCCACTATTCTACCATGAATTAATTACAAGTGTTCTAGTATGTTCTTATTATATGCCAACATGGCTCGCCGGCTCATGTTATTAGGTTCAAATTCTCTTCCAACATCACTTTATTCTTCAACCTTTTTTCCCTGTTTGTGATGTGAGAATCAGAATCTGGTTCCATGGATCAAGTTAACCGCATTGCTTCCATATACAACTATTGAACACCACGCGGCTGCTGACAACTAATAAGACAGTATCTCCACAAACTTAAAAGGCTCTTATAGGTCTGCTGGAAATGCTCTTAGAGCAGATCTCTTCTCTTAAAGAATCTGTCTACTTAAGTTGAAAATCATGATATTCACTATTCTGCAGAACACTCTTGTTAAAAAATCATGTTTCCTATGATCTCTGCTCTAGGTGTGGTGTTGTGTTGTGTTGGGTTGGGTTTTGTAAAATTGCTGAACCTCATGTTTAATGAGCTTGCAAGAAGCTCCTTAATGAATGAAAAGGTGGGCAATACGATCGATTTGATGCGCCAATCGCTATGTCCAATACGGCAACACCTGTTCATCGAGCTTGCGACACTAATCCTTAAGAGCGGCGGTGCATGGTAGATCTAGCATGAAATAACCCAAGCCAGCGCCCAATCAGATGGAAACGGATGACTAGGAGGAGTGGCAGGCGAGAATTTTTTTTTCTTCTCGATGGTGTGGCCGTGAGAGATAAATCAGGGGAAGTAAAAAGGACACAGCGGGAGACGGGGAGGACGGAGAAGGTTGATACCGTTGCCGTCCTTGTCAAAGAGGCTGAACGCCTCCTTGAACTCAGCAATCTGGTCTTCGTCGAGCTGGTCCGCCATGGCGATGAACCTGGGTTCAGGAAGAGGAGGGAAAGCAAAAGCAGGGAAGGCTACGAGCGTGCGATAATGGCTACTGGCGTGGCGTGCCGCGTGCGCGAGACGGGGAGAGGCCATGTTGCGAGCTGGGGGGTTTTATACCGAGGAAGAAGGGCCCAGCAGCAAACGATTACCATGGGCTGTGGGGGCAGTAGTATCCGGTTCTTCACCTTCTACTACTCTTACTCTCTAGTCCCAAAAAAATATTAATTTTCCTCCTAAAACATATTTTATGTTTCTTAAGAACCTAAGGGCTTTTTATTTATCTCCTCACACGAAAAGAAAATTTATCTGGTTGCGGGTAAAAAGTAAACTTATCCTTAGCTAAACATTTTGCTTGAGAATATTTGTGTCCCAGTTGTGTGTGGAGCAATCATCATGTATGGCCTTTTGCTTTTTATCAATATTTATTGCAGAACCATTATATTCCTTCGTCATGCCACTACTATATTTATTAAGCTTAGTAAATACAACTTTCTGTGGGAGTGCAAAAACAAAACTATGTTCTGCCTTTCAATAACAAATAGTACGTTATATTTGGTGATATCATGTCCGTGATGATATGATAAAAAGTATTGGATTTACATTGAATAATGCCGAGAGCACAACGCCTAAAACGTTAATAGTTAAAATGAAAAAAATGCAACCAAACCTGCACAATTTGATCCCTAATTTGACGTCTACCAGTAGTAGTATTTGAAGCTAATCTTGCATACCGCGTTCTGTTGGGATTATGTTCTCATTTTATTATCGAGAATTTCAACATTTCGTGCATGAAAATTGGCAGATGCCCTTTAAGTTCATGACGCGTTAAAAGTCCAGGGCAAACAGAATCTAACTACAAAAAGATGACGACGATTGTCTAAAGAGCCTCCACATATTAAGCAAGGCAAGCAGCATACTATCACAGTATCACTGAGTTAATCAACGGAAGCACGTCGCTGCTCCAGCATACTTGTCCTTGTGATTACAAAAGGCGATCACATACCATTACCCTGCATACTATTTACTCAATGACAGCTGAAAGCTGAAAAAGAATAAATGTAGCTCAAGTAGCGGCCAAACTGAACCTCAAAGAGATTTTTTTAGTTTCTAGCGAATCTCCAAACAGAAGGTTAGCAACCACCATTTAAGAAAATTGATCATGATGAGATAAAAGCACCAGGCTAGGATATCGTATTCAGCAGAGGAAAATAAAAATAACCCTTGCTACAAAAAAAAAAAAAACATGGCAGCCAAAAGAATAAATAGCCGACTGCTTTTGCCCCAGCAACTATACATGTATATCTGACCATAGAATGAACTACAATGGTACAAAAATGATTTTTCAAGGCTCCAAGTTGCTTCCTATTTGGCCAGACAATTGCTCATCATCGGATTATACAACCAACCGTGTGTGTCATAGATCTTTCCATACCTTGTAGTCAGTATTTGAGCTGTTGGGATTTATCGGTGTATCCTGACATCCGATGAAGAAGGTAGGTTGCACATCCATATTGATCAAGGCATGTGCAGTTGATCTTGTGCTTGCAACAATGCCAACCTCGTCAGCCGCAATTATGGCCTCTCCATATCCCTTATCTTTTACATCAGCATTTTCTAACTGTTGATGATGGGAAACAAACATTCAAAACCAGAACGTATGCAATTCTCAGGAACTGCAACAATGGAAATCATTACCCTGAATTTCGTCTTTGCACCCCAGATGACAAGTGTTTCATTGCATGTATGGTGACGATGATTGCCACGTAAACCACCTGGCTGGATCTGTCCTACGTGCAGCGATAAACAAGCAAATGCACCACCTAAAAGAAATTGACATTAATAATGTCTACCAAACCATTCAACAAAACTTATCTATGTTTCATACACACCTGTTCTTTAAAGCACATTCCAAGCTATCATAACTATTGAGTGAGTACATAGATCTTTCTCCAAAATTAAAATACATTCACTGACGATAATCACCAAGAAAAAAATGAAGCATACTCGACCTATGCAGCTATTAGATGAACATTAAGTGCATTTCTTAAATTCAAATACATGACGATAATCATACTGGCTTTCCAAAATTAAAAAAGGCCCCCACAACTTCTTTAATTGATTAATGCCGCAATTATCTTGAGGGAATTTGGTTACACACTTTTGCTGCACTTGTGGAAGATTGGAATCTACATTCAACTACTACATAACCTCTAATATTATCACCAATAGAAATACTCAGAACACCAGAATTCATTGAATATTAGACAGAAGCCAAGTTGAGCCGAACATAATCACCTCCAAGATTACGTACTAAACTCTTTGGAGCACTGGGTATTGTGGGTTTATACAACGAATTCATTCCGACTACCAATCATGCACTGGAGAATAGTCTCAAGTTCAACATTGCAGTAAGCAGTAACAAACAATGTTAAGTGAATTTGATGGTCCTCCGCTTGGCCATAAAAAGGGCAACAAGAGATAGCACACATTAATGTTCTTAAACTTGGTTAGCTAAAACAAACAAGTTAGCTAAAGAATTTCTCTTTTTCTTCAGTTCCCCACTTAGGTCGAAACGATGAAAAACAGAATTCACCAGGACAGATGGGGCACTTGAGGACAAAGCAAACAGATATGTCTAATCTTGAGTAAATGTAGTTTAGCTAGTCAGATAAAATAAGAAACCCACATATCCATTAGGTCCAATAATGTGCATGGTATATTCTCAATAACTAGAATAAAATCGATGAGATGGAAAGGGTTCAAGGCAGTCTCCAGAGCATCTCTACAGAACAAGTTTGCCAAGTTGGAGCGTTGATCTTTAATAAGAGTGAAAAAAGGTATTACTGGGGTGCTTTTAGTTTTCTTACATGATAAAGAAATCCCTTCAGTTCGAATCTCAATAGCAATAACTGAAACAAGGTGTATCGGAACAACCAACGGACACCGTTTTTACCAATTTGGTGTAACAACTATGTATTGCAATCATGAGCCATGCCTATTACTCAGTTAGCACATCCATAGGCAAACGACTGATTTGAAATTTGAATATCAGCATAATGCAATTAGAATAAGATTCGATGGCATTATAGCAAAAAAACCATGCTAGAGGTCTAGAATTAAGGTTCAGCAATTGATTTCATGTCTTCCCCTGACAGTACAACTTTAAAAGCTGAAGAGTATACTGCCATATTGTTTCGTGAGCAACATAGCAAAGAGGCTCTGGAGGGTTCAAAACCACACATGATATATATGCCAGCTTCAAGTTTCAATAGCGTCATGATCAGAAACTGAGTTCTTTCTTTCACCATTAAATACCAACGGAATAAACATGAACTAGGTTTGCCGTTTGCATAAAAGTAGTATCTATTCCAATTATATCCAGTCAGATCGGCTTCAATTGTAACCCAATCGACTGCATTCAACCACATTATCCATCGATCTATTCTACCATCACTTGCTACCAAATTACCAGGAGCGATCTGCGTCACCACTAATCTAATCGCTGTCCTAAAACTGTAACACCAGGCGTCAGTCAAGGGGAACTCACCTAGAAGGCCGGCGTCGCGGGCTGCGGCGACGGGGTCGAGCAGCCACCCGCGGCCGTCGCGGGCGATGGGGGTGGGGTGAAGCTCGGCGGGGAAGCGGACGAGGTTGGCCTGGGGGTCGTGCACGACGGCGGGGCGGCCCCCGAGCGTCGGGGGCGGGGAGGGGCGGTGGAAGCGGAGCGAGAGCCAGGTGAGGAGGACGAAGAGGGAGAGGAGGAATGGGAACGACGCCGGCCGCTTCAGGAAGTGCAGCAGCGAAGACCCCAGCGAGGAGTGCGGCGGCAGTGGGGCTGTGGTGGGGAGCGGCGGCGGTTGGGTCTGGATGTGCAGCGCGATGGCTCTCCGTGGGTTCGCCATGCACGAACGCCGCCCGGTGGATCGGCGGTGGCGAACTGCTGGTGGTGGTGGAGTGGGCGAGACGGCGACGGGAGGAGTGCGGCGGCCGCAAAGGGCTCAGCCCACGGGTGCGGCGGCAGCCTGCTTGCAGCCAGAAAGGGCAGATTTGTCTATTGGGCCGAAGTTGAGCAAGCTCAAGATATTTTTTGCCAGCGCGCTCACTGATACAACCCATCACAGCCATCGATCGCAAAACGGACAGCTCATAATTCTCGTCCGCTTATCCTCTTCCTCCCCTTCCCCAACCCGAACCATAATTCCCCGCAAACCCCCTGCCGGAGCTCGCGGTCGCCGGTCGCCACCACCAATGGCGCCACCCGCCATGGCATTCCAACCTCTCACTCTCACGCCACTCCCCATCTCGCTCCCCAGCTCGCGCCGCCGCGTCCGCGTCCTCGCCGTAGCGGCCGACCAGACCCCTCCGCCGCCGCCGGTCCCCGATTCGGAGCCGGCGAACAGCCCGAGCCGCCTCCTCCGGGAGCTCGCTCAGAGGAAGAAGGCCGTATCCCCCAAGAAGAAGCACCCGCCCCGGCGGTTCATCCTCAAGCCGCCGCTCGACGACGAGCGCCTCACCCGGCGGTTCCTCAGCAGCCCGCAGCTGTCACTCAAGGCGCTCCCGCTGCTCTCCTCCTGCCTCCCCTCCGCGCCGCTCTCCACCGCGGACAGGACCTGGATGGACGAGTACCTCCTCGAGGCCAAGCAGGCGCTCGGGTACCCGCTCGCGCCCTCGGAGACGCTCGGCGAAGGCGATGACTGCCCCGCGCGCCATTTCGATGTGCTGCTCTACCTCGCGTTCCAGCATCTGGACCCTTCCTGCGAGCGCACGCGGACGCGGCACGTCCGGAACGGCCACTCCAGGCTCTGGTTCCTGGGTCAGTACGTTCTGGAGCTCGTGTTCTGCGAGTTCTTCTTGCAGAGGTACCCCAGGGAGTCACCCGGGCCGATGAGGGAGCGGGTGTTTGCTCTGATTGGGAAGAAGGTATTGCCCAAATGGCTAAAGGCGGCCAGCCTACACAATTTGGTGTTCCCTTATGATGATCTGGATAAGATGATACGCAAGGACCGGGAGCCACCATCCAAGTGAGTGTTCTGTTTTCTTATCCATATCCTGAAAGTTTGGGTTTCTTTGTTATGATAAAATTGTGCTATTGGAAGCGTAGAAATTAGAATCTTGTATTTGATCATAAGCTAAGATAATTTGATTAGTTACTGGTCGGTGTGTTGTGTGTGCCTAATGAAGCAACCTTATTTTGTCTGAGTAATTAGATTGCGATTTCCAGGAGACAACAGTTTTGGTGGTCCTTGACGAAAAATACAATTGCGCATTTTCAAAATTAGTAAAAACAATATCCTGCTACCTGTATCTTGTCAGTTATTTAGGGCTTGTTATTTTTTTTAATCTTTACACATCAGTAGTCGACTTGTTGAATGTATTTTGTTAGCTTTGGATCATGGTAGCATTAACAGGAGGATGAAAATGATTAGATTTTTTCCCCTCTGTCACTATGTGATTCAGTGCTACCTGTCCAATGCTGTGCAGCCTTCATGGTGAAGCTCTCTCTGTGTATGCCACTATGCCTAAATGTTATAATACTTATACAATGTTGCTATATTCCAGCTCTTTATAGCGTATCGCTAAGTACTTTTGGTGTGCTAATGCACTGTAGAAAACTGAGTACCATGAGAATATGGAGCTCGTAGCCTTGTCTTCACATCTTCGTGCTGATTCGATATATTGTGTTGCACATTCTTTCTGACTTTAGAATTTGTTACAGCAATGTGTGTTGCTTGTTTTGAGTACATTTCATTAAAATGTCTATCTGTGTCTCAGGGCTGTATTCTGGGCATTATTTGGGGCTATATATTTGTGCTTTGGGATGCCTGAAGTCTATCGAGTCCTTTTTGAGGCATTTGGGATGGACCCTGATGATGAGAGCTGTCAGCCAAAATTGAGGCGCCAACTAGAAGATGTTGATTATGTCTCGGTGGAATTTGAAAAGAGACAACTCACATGGCAGGATGTTGCTGCCTACAGGGTAATGGCTCTTACAGTTGTTGGTCCATATCCCCACCTTTTACTTTGTAACTTTGTTCTTAACTTGTTATATTCCATGCAGCCACCACCAGATGCTCTTTTCGCTCATCCGAGGCTTTTCCGTGCTTGTGTGCCACCAGGCATGCATCGTTTTAGAGGAAATATTTGGGATTTTGACAGTAGACCCAAGGTCATGGACACCCTAGGATATCCCTTGCCCATGAATGACAGAATTCCTGAGATCACAGATGCAAGGAATATAGAGCTTGGACTTGGTCTTCAGGTAATTTGATGTCCCTAGTCCATTTTTTTCTTCCCTTGTGTTAGTCCTTCCACGTTCCTTTGACTATCTGCAAAGCATGTCCACAAATTCTGTTTCCTACAACAATTAACACGAACCATAAATTAGAAAAGGAAATCAAAATACTGAAAATTCTTGAGCATCAAGTGGAAGATGTTGCTGTTCTGTAGTAACCAATGGGTACTCCATGTTCTCTTCATAAAATAGAAAAGAGAAACATGCCTAGCTACTTCAATTAGTGTGTTGTTTTCATGAGAGAAACTATGAGTTCTACTGTCACCGCTCAGTTAAAACAGATAAGCATATTACCTAGTAATTAGCAGAGATATGTCTAGATTCCATTTGCAAGAAAGAACTATGTCAAAATTTTAATTATTTAATGTGTTGAATATTGCTTCACTAATTTTACAATATGAAAAGTGAGATCATCATGGGCTCATGATGACTTGTTTCCTTACAGCTATGCTTTTTGCACCCGTCAAAACATAAGTTTGAGCATCCAAGATTCTGCTTTGAGCGTCTCGAATATGTTGGCCAGAAGATTCAGGTATTTTGCGTCCTCTTATAATGTTTTCATCATCTTACCACTGTCCAATGGCAATGGGACAACAGTCATACTGAAGATCTGAACGTCTTTGTTGCCAGGATCTTGTGCTGGCTGAGAGGCTGCTCATGAAGCATCTAGATGCACCTGGCAGGTGGTTGGCGGAGAAGCATAGGAGGATGTTGATGAACAAGTATTGCGGACGATACCTGCGGGACAAGCACCTTCACCACTATGTTATCTATGGGGAATCGGTGCAAGACAGATTTGAACACAACCGACGTCTCAGGAATCCTTCAACAACCTCTGTCCAGCAAGCGTTACATGGGCTTGCATACTGCGTGTATGGCAAGCCTGACGTCAGGCGCTTGATGTTTGAGGTATTCGACTTCGAACAGGTTCAGCCGAAAGCAGTATGAGGATGTTCGCCGCAAGTATTGATGCCGAGTTGCTGACCAACAAGACCGCCAGTGGCAGGGGTAAAAATACTGCAGCCTCAACAGGTGATCTTTCGATTCTGAAGTATGAGACCCGAGCTGGAAGCCTGGGATGGTAGATGAGCCAGTGGATCTGGCTTTCTGAAATCTGAATACATCACTTTCCAACCTTTTGCCCGTCCAAAATGTTAGAATAGAGATGCTGCAAATCGGCAACTGCAGCATTTTGGAGTTGCAGCCTTGACAATTGGTTGTAAATTATTATTTGAGCAGGAATGCAAATAGGAGCAGCACCAGCAACATGACAGATTCGTTTCCTGTCAGAATTTTGATTTGTAACCGGATACACAGACAGTTTCATCGGCCATGTTAGTGCGTGTATTTTATGCATATAATTCAGTTGCGCCTATGATTTACAAGAAGAAAAGGCGCCCTTCGCTGCGCCCGTTCCTGGTCACGGTTGTTTTCAGTTTTTTTTAAGAACGGTTGTTTTTAGTTAGTGAAAGCGTGCGGGGATATATACTACGCGCTATGGTGATTTGTGGAATCTGAGCGTTAAATGGGTTGTAAAAAACAGGGCCGAAGTATAAAGTGTGCACACGTTGATGAAACAGCATATGCAGTCTAAATAGGACTGTAGGAAGAAAATAACCTGAATACATCAAAAAATAAAGGAAGCAGCCCCTAACTGAATCGCCCGCAAGGAGAAGAGGTACCTGAAACCACTGAAGAGCTCATAGGTACATGGGCAGCATAAACTTGACGGTCTTAAAGAGTAGGCGGAACATTGTGATGAACAGGATGTGCCCGAACAGACAACGGTGAAGAACGTATATGTTGAGCATCACGAGTTGGATAGCAAACTATAACGGATGGGCCTGAGGATGACAACGCACGAGAGGACCCACAAAGGGACGCGTAGGCAGTGGCGGCCCTCTTGGTCGGCACCAGAATGGAGCAGCAGGAAACACTCAATGGTGAGGTAAGGACCGAACTAAATCGCGAATAAATGACTGTGCTGAACGCATTGTCCAATAATAGAATGTTGTCCATATAACAGGAATACGATCAATATTATGGCAAACATGGGCTGGTGTCGCCGCAAATGCAAGTAGATATGCTGCAGCCGAGGTACCGTCGGTGGTATGTACCCAAAAATTAATAACTCAAACACATTCTCACTCTGAGGAAAGGCAAATAACAGTAGTGGCAAAGAAGGGGGCTGACCGAGAGAGCACCCAAAGAAAGAACACCAAAGAACTGACCTTGCAGGGTTCCACTCCAATCCGAGCGTGAAGGACGCCGGTGCAGCAACCTGACAGGGGGGAATCAGAAACTGTAAGTAATAGAGGGAGAAGAAGCATAATGTACGGAGGGGCGAGTAAAAGAAGCAAGCAAACGATTGGAACGGCGAGAGGATGAAATCTGAGACCCGTAGGCAGAAACGCCGGAACCCCAATCAATGAGCAATGGCATGCACCGGTGGGCTGGGAAAGGAAACGGAGGAGTCGAGGAATGATGGCAGTGGCGAAGAACGGAAACGTCGAGGCAGGAGGCGCACCTTACTGAAAGAAGCGGGCAAAAGAGGAGGGACCCGAGGGAGGAGGAGGCTAACAAGAAGAATGGAGCGCACAGTGTAAGTAAATCTAGGAGCCGTCGACAGCTGTGTGGACCAAGCCCAAATCTGCAAAACTCAGAGCACACACGAGGGTTGCACACGGAGGCCCAAGGCCAACCAACATGGAACAGGCAGAAAGCAAGTCAAAGGTGGACAGATGGAATGGCCCAAGAACGGCAGTAAATAAGCCTGGCGTGCACGTATGCAAACAGAGATCGGTAAAAACAAATCACAATTGAACGTGTCACGTTGCTATAGGAGTAGACTGGCCGAGCTGCTGTGAGACGCCCAATTTCTTGTGGCCTATGAAGGTGTATATTTCGATACCGGACTGAACTGTGATTTATTGGATTTGGATCTTTTTGTAAAAGAAAAAAATGGATTTGGATGACTTTTTTTTTTTAACTGAACGGACGGCAACGGAAGAGACGAAGAGACCTACAAATGGGCCTCTAATGGGCCGGTTCGGACGGTAAGCCCAAAACTAAACCCCTGCTGAACCCTAGCTCGGCCTCCGCGGCTGGACTCCCACCCTCCTCGTCCTCGTCCCCTTCTTCCCTGGTCACCGCGCAGCTCTCCTGCCAAATCTGCCGCTCCTCCGCCTACCCCTCTTGCTCCATCGGAAGCAACGAGAGGGGGAGGAAGATGTCGTCGCTGCGGAACGCGCTTCCACGGCGGGCTCACAAGGAGCGCGCACAGCCGTAAGTTTCTCCGCCCGCAGATGCTCCCTGTTTTGTCATTCGAATTTGAGCAGGCATGGCGCCGCCGTCGGTCGAAATTCGGGGCCTGAGTTGGGGTCTGGGTGGAGATTTGCAGGGAGTCGAGGAAGAAGTTTGGGATTCTTGAGAAGCACAAGGACTATGTCGTCCGTGCGAGAGCTTTCCACCGCAAGGAGGAAATTATCAGGGTATTGTTTCTTTTCTATGCTTGGTCTAGTGCCTAGGAAGCCGGTAATTGTCGTGTTGTATCAGATTTAGATACGCCTAGCATGTTATTAGCTGTTTAACTATCTGTAGCTTTAGTCTACTTAGGTAGTTCATGGTTAAGGATGTTGTAACTGTCATAATCTAAGGCTTGTTGTTTTTAATTGATTGCAGAAACTGAGGGAGAAGGCAGCACTCAAGAATCCAGATGAGTTCTACTTTAAGATGATCAACAGTACGACTGTTGGTGGAGTTCATAGGCCTAAGTATGTACAATGCAGTCCCTCTGCCCTGGTCAGATTCACTATTATAAGGTTTGGTCTACCCTGTGTTTCGATTTTGACTGTGCTGTGTATTTTATTAGGCCTGAACCAAATAAGTATACTGAAGAGGAACTTCTGTTGTTGAAAAATAAAGATATGGGATATATCCTTCAGAGCATGCAAAGTGAAAAAAAGGTCTGTGATGACGTCTAAAGTATTCATAGCAATAAGTATGGTTTTGTTATTGTGGCTGAAGCTGTATTCTGTTTTAATTTGGATGGGACCACTTCATAGAAAATCGAGAAGTTAAGCTCAACACTCCATGAACTGGATGCCAAGCGTCCAAACAAGCATGTTTATTTTGCTGAAGACAGGTATGTGTAATGTGTTCATTTTGTTTATCATCTTGGAGTTGTCTGCTAGTTAAGCTTATGCCAATGTTGAAATGGCTTGCTCTTTTGTTTCAGGGAAGAAGCCAAAGAAATACGATCCAGGATAGGAGAAAGCAGCAACATGCCTGGTTTGGACAACATCCCTTCTCGTATAAAGAAGTAATGCACTTCTCTTTGGAATATAGCATATATGTGTTACATTGTTACTTTGATAGCTGCACTTGCATCACACTTATGGAGTCATTTTCACTGTTCATAGTCCGTCTTATTTGTATTTGTGTCCAGTTAACCAGGAAACTAATGAGTTTTCATATTTTATCTTTGGCATGGAATTGTGATGTTGTGCAGTTTATTTCATTGATGGCTACATGATAGACTTATCTGCTCTTGTCTAATCGTTTCCTTTCCGCTCCAGGAAAACAGCTTCTTCATACAGGGAATTAGAAGAGAGGAAGCAGAGGCTTCAAAAGCTTGAGAAATTGTATGGAGACATGGCCTTGCAAAAAGAATTGAAGGTATTCAATCATTTATAGTTTGAACTTTTAATTTTCTTAGATGCTACTTTTTAAGGGTTTAATTGAAACAATATGTGACTGGGTTGATGCTACCGGTCAATTTCTGGATTTAAAATTTTGTAGTATCCCATGGAATGTAGCCTTCCTTTACTTGGTGGTGGCCACAACCCTGACAAAATGCCATTGGTGTATTATGTTCTAATTTGTTCACTCAGTCACTCACTCAAGTTGATAGGGAAAGAAAGAATAATCCTGTAGAGACTGGCTGAATGATCAACTATGTTACTAGTTTTAGTCTTAGCTCCACTTTCCAGCTTTTTTCTGAAAGGATCTTTCAGTGTCATGTGGGCTTCGTTTTTAAGTCACTGGCAGCCTGAAGTTACCACGAATGGACCAAAAATTCTAGTTGCTCACTCTGTTACATTAACGGAAAAAATAAAACACAATGTATATCAGTTGGAAGTTGGCTATTTTACATCTTAACATGGCAACAGTTGCTGTATGTACTTTTGTGCTCTGTTGAACGAATTTCATGTTGTCTGAACAAGTAAAATGAAATTTGAAGTCCAGTCAATGAGCCACTCTCTTTTACATTTTGGCAGTTGTTTGCCTAAATTGGCCTAATTTGGGATCTATAAACCAACTTTGGTCAATTAAAGGAAGCTTGTGCTGGTACTTTATACTTTGTTTGCCACTATTTAGAATGTGCAGAAATATCTGTACTGTTTCACCCTTCATGGCTTGTGTAATACTTGGGCAGAAACCTGGACGCAAGAGGAAACTCCGTGAAGATGAGACGGTGAATCCAACATCACAGCCTGTTTATAAGTGGCGAGCACAGAGGAAGCGGTGAGATAATAACATGCCCACATTTCCCTCCTTTCTCTGTCGTGTTGACCTGTTAATTTTTCTCCTCACCCTCATTTTTCAAACTTCAGGTGATATGAATGATTGACGAAGGGAAGAAAAAGCGAAGTATTGCAAGTGGAAATACTGGTCATAAATTCATAATGGGAAATGAAAACTGGCGCTTGGACAGCTCTTCCTGAATCCTAAAATACTTGCCCGTAAATGTGGCCCTCCGCAAGAGATAGTAGATCCTTTGTCAAATTGTTAGGCAGACAGAATTAGGATAATACTGTACGAGTAACATTAATATATTATTAGGATGGTTCAATTCAATGGGCCATGTCTTCGTCTTCATTCCATTGTTCTCTAGTTTTCCAAATTCGCATACTTGACTGTGGTTTCTTGACCTATATTTGGATAGCAGCAAGCAACGCCAGAGGCAAGAGGATACTAAGATGGGGCTTATAGCATTTTTTTTTGGTGCGAGACTGAGCATGAGAATTTAACAGAATAGCATTTGGATGTTTGGCAAGTTATTATTCTGGAAGCTTCTTTGTGCGTTCTCTTGCATTCCTATCTGCCTAAAAGCCACATAAATCCAGTTATCCTAGAGCTAGGAACATATGTGATCCGCCTCCAGCGCCCAAACTAGATATCGGTCAGGTTCTGTATACACCAAAAAGTGTCGTACCACTTCGATTCCGATCATATTCATTTTTCTTTGAAACTTCCAACGAGTTTCAATTTCTAACATTTACACAGTAACAAGAATCCAAAAGATCTTAAGGGAAAAAAGCTCAACATACTCTTTACTGGACCGCTTACTTTTACCAAAGAAGTTCAACTTTTAAAATTGTACACAGCAACAAGAGTGGAAAAGATCAAAAGAAAACTGCTCAAAATACTCTACTGGATCACTTTATATGGTGAACCCTAGTCCTGATACGCCAAGTTCATCATTTCAATGCATGGAGCATCCAGCAATGAAGTGTTGTTTAGCACTTAGGAGACTCCCATCACAAACATCTTGAAACAATGTGTTCTGCAATCGCCAAGCTTGATGTCAAACCAGGGGATTCGATTCCGAACAAGTTAACTAGACCAGGAATACCATGTGTATCCTGCCCCTGCAGTCGTTCAACTTACAAGTTAACTGATTGATGAATGAACATGACAGCATGAGAAAAATGTCCTATATTTTTTGGGAGCAGATATAGAGAAAACGCTGATCAATATTCGAAACATATGATACCAGAAAGGCACCTGAATGACAAAATCCGAAGGAGTCTGTCCAGGACCGGAAAGCTTTGGTCGGATCCCAGAATAACCAGGTTCCAAAGACCCATCCTTGAGATTTGGAAAATACTTCCTTACCACAGGGTAGAATACAGAACATCTGGTGGGGTTGACTGAGTAATCAAACCTGATGAAGATAGAACAAGTTATGAACATCTTCATATTTTGCTCTACTGTATTCTAGATTCCATAAATCATGCTAACAGTAAATTAGTAATACACACTAGAAACATGGTATGGTACTGCACCCAATTGCATTTTCAAATTTTACATGAAAACACAGGTTTAATTATGTGCCATCCAGATACCTATAACTAACCTTGTCATCATTAGATAGTTGCTGCAAATTCTATCAAGCATTAATGCTATTGGCAAATTAAGAATACCAGCTTTGGCCTTATATAAGACAGGTACTGCTGGCATCTAGAACTGTTACAGCCTTCTTTGGACATGGACTGAGAAGCAAAATGTGTGTGCCTAAACAGAGCCTGAATTTCACCCGCATGAAAGTAACATGAAACATAATTCCACTTCTTGGGCTACTCTCGCTTCAAAACAGTGGCATGGTTTAATATTGAGCATATACATGTTTGCAATGGCTTACCTATTTAGAAAACATGACACAGGTTCCTCTCCACCATCTAGCCATTCAACATCTGGGCCAAACTTAACAAGGCCATTCAAGTCTATTGTGACATGGACTCCTATACCACCATCCTCTGGTAGAGGGTATATCAGGTGGCTGAAAGGACTCTTTGTTTGAGAGAGGGTGAAGTAGCATCCACGAGCATAATGAGGATCGGGCACAAATGCTTGGTCAAGTCCATGAAATCGTTTGGCAAGTGGAACTGCACTCAAACCTGCTGAGTTTATCAGAAGCTTTGGAAGCAAAACAAGCTGTGGGGTCACATGAGACCCTACAGGATGGTTCTGCAGTTCTTTGCTTTCACAAATATGGAGTTCGAAGCCTTCATATCCAACACGCCCACCGACAACTGCTGTGTTATAGGATATGGTTGTTCCCAAGTTTTCAGCATCAGCCTGAGTCACAAAAACAATCAAAATAAATAACAGCGCAAGAAAATTAAGAGTGATAGCAAAGTTTTCAATTCAAATTCAAGAACTGATGTATATGACGGCCAAGTACCAAAAGGGAGAGCATGAATGAATGAGAGTCAACTATCCCAGTACTAGGTGATAGTAAAGCTTTAAGACATCGGAGCTCAGGTTCCATCTCCATAGCTTGAGAACCCTCCATCAACTGGAGATCATTGACCCCATTTTCTTTAGCATTCCTGAGGAGCATGTCCAGCTTTCCGGTCTCTGCAGCACCAGTGGCAACAATGAGTTTACCGAGTTGTTTGTGGGCAACCCCTCGTTCTGCACAGTACTTGTAGAGCATTTCCTTTCCCCTCACACAAAGGCTAGCCTACAAGAAGCAATCCGCAGGTGGAATCAGTAACACACTAATGTGACGACTGACGACCGACAGGGCCCTGCATAAACGTTTTTTGTGCACTTTGAAGTTAAGAGTTGTTTTAACAATAGGTGCGTAATCCTTATACTAATAGTTATGGAACAGTCTAACATTCCAAAACACACCAACTGTTAAGTTTGCGAACATTCTGACCACAGACGGTTATGTAACATTGTGAGAACTAGTCCTAGTTTTCTGCAGGAATAAGACCTAGCTCCACTGCTCCAGTGATGCACTGTTCACAGAACACGGTTCGTACAACTCTTTTCTGCAAAGTGCAATCTCGAGTGATGCGTGCAATGTACTACAAGCCCCAATTCCTACCAAGCACTAAAGGATCGAGCTGCAAATAAATCTCATAGCTACATCTACATTTCCACCGTGGATCACTAAATGCTAAATGTTGGCCCAACCACTCTGCAAACACTCTTCCACTTGACTGAAGTGGTACCGCTACCAGAACCAACAAACACCTGAATTTGCAATCTGCGAGACAGAAATGGTACACAATTCTGGTGAAATCCGGCCAAGCAGCGACCAAACTCAATCACACCCAGAATTCGAGTCCAAGCGGGCGCCAGAAATCAGGATCCGTGCGCACTGCAGCCTGCCGTGTGCTGAATTGGGCGAGGGCAAGGAAGGGGGCGCGCGCACCTTGAGGCTGCGCGGCGGGTAGTAGATGCCGGCGTGGATGACCTCGCTGTTGCGGGAGCTGGTGCCGGTGCCGAAGCTTTGGGCGGACTCGACCACGACCACCTCGCGGCCGGCCATCGCGAGCGCGCGCGCCACCGCGAGGCCGACGACGCCCGCGCCCACCACCACGGCGTCCGCCGCCTCCCGCGGGACCCCCGAGGCGAGGCATCGCGCTGCGACCGCGAGGCCCCCCCGGTGGCCGTGGCCCGCCCCGGCCAGGCGCCGCAGCAGGAGCATGTCGGCCTCGCTGCCCCGTCGGGTGGGACTGTGGGAGGTTGGCGCTTGGTTGGCTGGCTAATTGCCAGGTGGAGAACCTGGCGAGTGACGACCGCGCGCGGCTCGTACACGCACACGGCCGTGTCCTTCCGATCTCGAGACTAGCACGGTAACGCGATTCACCCGGACGCGTGCGTTGCGCGTAGCATGGGAGCACGGGACACCGGTTCAGATGGTGAGGCTACAGCATGTCAGCATGCACGGGACGGGACACCGCGACTAGCTATGCTTCGGAGTGCGGATCGATGGGGAAAGGGCGTGCAGTGAGGTTCCAATTCACTTGCCCTTGCCCAAGGACGTAGCATATTCAGATAACAAGTTGCTTTCTCTGTTCCTCCGTGCCGTAAGTTCCTAGCTACCAGGAGAAACACTGCCTGCAAGAGTGAAAGCTGTCTCGTTCGTCACATGTTAGCATGAATGCTGCTGTTCCTCCGTTTAGGAAACTACTCGGTTGGCAGGTTAGGTTGGCATTATCAGAGCAGTATTCTAGACCGTAGTACACTGCCTATTGACTTGATTCACCAACTTGATCTACTTCGGGTCAGCAAGTAAGATGAACAATTCAAGCAGGTGTAAGACAAATTCAATTTTAGTTTACATCATATACCAACCGGCTATTCAACGATCTTGCGCAGCACAGGCGCACCTGCGTATGCCAAGCTTTGGATGGTAAAGTAAGCCCGACAAGAGCTGATGATGCTTACGAGTAGGTTGCAGTAAACAGCAGGACTTCCAGATCGCCAAGTTAAGGAACTGCGGTACTACCTTCATGTCAACGCCACCAGACAGGTTATGCCACCACAAATCAAGAATCAAACTTCACTTGTGATTCAGTATACTGACCTACTTTTGTGCCACGGTTTCATCCTTCCATGAATTTCCCACGTAACGTAACAGGTAGTCATTCAAAGTGAATTATACTTGCCACAAATTTGGTTGATATAACACAGTACAAAAGGAGGCAAAAGCTCGTGGCAGGGAAAACGACAATATCATTTCAGTCGTAATAAGCTGTTTCAAGTTTACTTTCACGGACAGAAAGCATTCTGCTAAAACATACAGCAACTTTCTTGCATACAGCAAGTGCAAATAAGAGCTATGCAGGAAGGATTACATAGTGGCAGCAGAACCAGACCTAACATAATCTATATCACCCGATTTTCAGTAACCTTGTACGCCCATTACTCTCTCTAGCCATTCTTCTGTTCACGTTCACGTTCCCTTCTAGCAGTTGGTGTCATACACGGCCAGGCCTTGTAGTTCTGGACCTTCCAAGCGTGGGTTCTTCTCAAAGCTGTGGGGGAAAACATAAGGCAAACAAGTTACTCCTTTCGGGAAGCACATGGATTGGTTTCTTGCAAATCACACAAAATAAGAATAATAGAAGTAAAACATGCACCACTGCAAAAATAAAACATGCATGCTGGAGATTACAGCATTCTCCAGGATAGAGAAGCACTCCTCTCGTTCTTAAAATCAGAAAAGAAAACGGACCACAGCATGTCCATAGAATTCTATCCCTTCTAACCAAAGAAAATGTGGAGTACAAAAAGATGTCCTTATAACACTGTACACATAAGGGACAGAACAAGTGCTTTTTTCTTTTACATAAATACAGCGAGGGAGGCCCCTGCTGACCGCTGCGACAGAACAAGTGCTTGGAACTTGGATTGACCAACTAAATTATTCTGAAATTCCAGGAAGCCACTAGGTTGAGTGCAGGACACCAGGACTCATCCAATTAGACAAGATACAGACTAATCTTTGGTGGACCAGGATACCCTTTCAGATTGATAAGATAAGATTCTTGGCATATCATTTCAAATCAATAAGCATATCGTTTCAGACCAATCACTTAAAGGTAATAGAAAAGGTAAAGGACCTAGTTTTGTTTTATTGTAAAAAAAATTATCCAGGTATGTTTGCAACAATACATCATGGAGTGAACCTTGATCTAGTTATTTAAGGATTAATTACAAACACATACAAATGAAATGTTGTATAACGAAGCTGAATCAACAGGAGGACATTAAACCTAGATAATGATGAATTTTGTGCACTCATACTGGCCGAGGAAGCCTAAATGTTTTGAGGTGCAATTTATCTTTAGAAAGTATGCCAAGATACGGAAACTGGCAATCAAACTTACTTGCTCAGAGGAATGCGCTCAAATGGTCCAGACGTGGGAATTGTCCCACACAGATCATTACTTGAAACATCACTGAAAGAACAAGGTAGATTGTCAAATGAAATTAATGTGGAGTGAATTGAACACCAAGCATTTGAAGTTGATCTGTACTTACACAACTTTGAGACTAGATATTCCAGACAGTTCCCTTGGGATCGGCCCAGTCAACCGATTGCCATTGAGCCGCCTACAAAGCAAAGCCATGTGTTAGCAAGGTATGATGATGTGGAAAGCATAGTAAACCTTACTAGACTAATGACCTTAAAGGTCAAAGCTGCAGTCAAAGCACAATATTCAAAAAAGACAATCTACCACAGTTCCTAACCTACCACAGCCAACCACAATTTTAAAAAGACAGAATGTTCAAAATCAACAGAACTAGTATGAAATGCATGTTTAGTTTCTGTTATACGGCAACTGTTTTACAAGATGTAAACAAAATTTGAAGATACAAACTTACAAGAATACAAGGGACTTCAACTTTCCAAGAGCAGGAGGTATTGTCCCTGAAATGTTGTTCTTGTACAAGTCCAAGCTTATTAGATTCTTCAAGTTACCAAGCTCAGATGGGATTGATCCTTGAATGTTGTTCTTGTAAAGTTCCCTGTTTCAATGCTGATGGTCAACACTACTAGTACAGTTCATTGAGATGGATGAATAATTGAGAGGCATATGTCAAACTAAGTGAAAAACATCAACTATATCAAGCCAAAATCATAACTGTAAACAAAAAGAACATGGACAAATTTGCAGGTTATACAAAATTGATCCTACCTACCTTTTAATATTGAAAAGTAAGCATTGAAAGCATAAATCATGAACAGGTTTCAGGAGGGTACTAGCCTACTAGTGAGGTGGAAAATGGGATCCTTTCCGCCGGATTAACCAAGGGTGACAAGCATAGTTTTATATATCTATACTAAAAAGCACGACGAAATTTCGTTTCGTCCGTGGTCCGTCATTAAAATTAGCCTACACCGTCGGATTTTATGACGATCGAACGCTCTAGATTAATCTAAAGAGTCCATGTTGACTACATCTCACCTCTGAGCTACACCGTCGGATTTTATGATGATCAAGCGCTCTAAATTAATCTAAAGAGTCCATATTAACTACATCTCTAAATTAGTTTTCTTTAAAACACGTGCCGCAGGCACGTGCCCTTCCGCTAGTTATAACTTAAGGTATTACAATCTTCTTTTACTGTAAATATATCAAGCTATGCTACTCTCATCAGGAATAAAGCAAATCCCTATAATCAACTTCCTTTAAGTCACTTAAAAGTTCACATCTGCCAGCTTTTACCCACCATAATGATCATGATTCGCTAGTATTGATAAAAGTACTGGAAAAAAGAGAATAGGGTTCAGAAATCCTCTAGTTTTAATAGTTTAGGTTGTGGCGTCATAATAATCGATTACAAAAATAGTCTAAACTGCCAAATTCATAAAATGGGCATAATAAGGTACATAGGCCTTAATAACAAAGCTCTTAAGAATTGCATCCATCAAGGCATCTACTATATAGTAGGTACTGCCCACTGTGCTGAGAACCACACATGATTTGATGAGCACATGTGCTGTATAATATCAGTCACGGTCTAAACTACAAATCGATCAAGGATGGGAACAAAGGAAGTTCAGTTACTAGTCCAGTTATTAGTGTTTGCAAGTAAATTGATTCGTGAGCCATTTCAATGGGAATAAAGGTATTTGATACAGAACGGCACGCCCAGATAAGCTGAACATAATAATGACTGTAAGTTCCAATCTCGTACTGAGTATAACAAGCAAGATATAAACCATTTGGGTAAGAACTTACAGGTACTGCAGATGCTCCAATTTCCCAAGCTCAGGCACCAAATGACCAGATAAGTTCAAATTACCAAGATCTCTGTTAGAATACAGGTAACAATCAGAAAAAGGTACTACTCTGAAATGTGAAAGACATATACACAATACAAGCACGCCATCAAAAGGTTTTCTAGATAGTTTTATAAATACTTCAACAAAATATGTAGTTCTACTAGTGTGTTATCTACGGAGTTATCATTTGAGCAAAGTTATCACATAAATTGCAGGCACAAGGACATATCGAAAGCTGAAAAACCACAATCGAACCGGAATACTGAAGAGAGAATGAAAGCGATGGAAATTATACGGTCAATTGAATTTTTTTTTTCTCGAATACGCAGGAGAGCTGCGTATCTTTATATTAATAGAGAGATATGAAACGGCCCCTTACAAGCGGCACCCCTCACTCCGAGCCGAGCTGTGAGGGGCTGAGATACAACAAACTGAGGTTTTAGGCTAGAAAGACACCAAAAAAAAAGACTTGACCCTTAGAGGCTGGAGCACTAGAAGCTAGCCTAGTCCAGCACCATGACCAGCACTCAAGGAGCTGAGGCTCCGAGCACCTGCCAAACACCACATATGGTGTTCATCTTTGAAAGCCCTGATTAAGTTTTCCAAGCTTGGACTATCTCCCTCAAACACACATGCATTTCTATGTTTCCAAATGAGCCATGCGCCTAATATGACCAGCGTGTTAAATCCTTTTCGTTTGTCTTTCGGAATCTTTTTGACACTCTTTCTCCACCACTCCGAGAAGGAGAGCTCTAGCATTCGTTTCAACAGTATTAAGAGGTATTTGTAATCCATACTTACAGCACAGTAGCTACTACATTTGCAACTTCCAGGCCTTACCAGAAAAAACTTTCAGGCCTTACCAGCCTCTTCTATCTAAAGGGTTCAACCACCTTCCTTATGGGCCACACAACCTTAACAACCCTCTACCACAATCCTCTAATTAACTCACTAGACTTCACTAGCCACAGAAACTGGGCAAACTAACATTTTCCGACCAGTTTAGGGTAATCTAGATTACACATCCTAATTCAGCTCCACTAGCTTCACAAATCAGTTCGTAAGCTGAGCTTTAAAAGTCCAACTCCTACTTGATTGCCTACGTCCTTTTGCAGTGAGCCTACCTCGCTAGTTGTCATTCCTTTTGCAACCACACACTGACTTGAGGAACTCATCAATTCGACCCCGATTTTCTCACCAAATCAAGTTCTAGCTCAGAGCGTCAAGGCACAGTAAGAAATCCACGGATTAACAGGTCCCATCTACAACAATTTACCCAATTAACGACTTACTGAAGTTGCTAATTGGGAATCAAATGAATCAGCACAGCTAAAACGTGAACGGTAGCTCCCCCAAGGACACAAGCTCAGGCATCCAACTCCCCCCGCCCACAAGCCGCGGCCCCCAACTCAGACGCATCACAGGGGAAAAGAGCGTGAACGAGTAGTTCGGACGAGGCTCACAGGCGTGTGACGCGGTTGGCGCTGTCGCAGGTGACGTGGAACCAGGTGCAGGGGTTGACGAGCGTGGGGTCCCAGCTCTGGAGCACGCCGCCGGGGTCCCTGAGGCTGCGGCGCAGTGCCGAGAGCGCGTCCCCCTCGGAGTTGGCCCCCGCCAGCGCGAGCACCAGCGCCAGCGCCAGCGCTCCCGCCGCCCTCGCCGCCGCAGCCGCCGCCATGCTGGGGGCCAGATCGGTTGGTGGCCGGATCTGGACGCGGACGACGGAGCGCAGCAGCAGCAGCCTAGCACTAGCAGCAGCAGCAGCAACAGCGGAAGCAAGAAGGGAACGGGAGGCGAGACGTATCGTGTGGTTTGCTTTTTCTCTGCCCGGTCCGGCGCTGGTGGGGGTGGCTGGTGGAAGTTGAACACTCGAACCAGCCAGTCCACTTTTGTATTGCTCCGCGTCTCGCGTCGTGTCGTGTCGCGTGGGGCGGGGCGGGGCGGGGTCGGCGGCGGCGAGGCTGTTGTGCGAGTAAAAGTGGAGTGGGGCGGAGCAGAGGCCCACCTGGTGGTGGTGGTGGTGGGTTGGGTACTTGGGCCACGCACGCCCTGCTGGTGGAATCGAGTGGAAAGCGAGAGGAGATGTGCGGGTTGACCCGAGTCTGCCCCTCGGTCGTTTTCCATTGCTATCCTCTCGCCTCTAATCTCAGATTATCTTGTAAAAAATGGCTTGCATTAGTGCAGATGTTCTTCCTCCACTACCACGAAAAGGCACGGGGAGTAGTAGTGGAGTTTGCAAAGAGGAACCGAGCAACGGGGAAGCCCAAGAGAGACATAAACAAAGGAGAAGATTCCGCGGCAACTAGGCGGGGCGCACCGGCACTGAGGCGTCGACGTCAATGTCCACTTCGCCTGCAAGCTCGCGCTGCTGGTTTCACGGGCCTTGTCTCTCCGCTTTTGCGCCCACTTTGCACTGCACGCAGGGCAGCGGCGTCAGGCGTCGATGTCCGTCCACTTCCGCCTGCACCCTCTCTGCTGCTGTTTTCTCGTCGGGCGTCGGTCAGAGGTTTTAAAGCTCCCGCGAAATGTAAAAATGTTCGAGGACCTCTGCTTTCCGGATCCCGTTTTTTTCTCCCTCTCGAAAGGCTGCTTTCTGGATTTGTTTTTTCTAGTTAAATGTTAAATATCGGTGTTTTCGCGTAACCTGGCTTTGTGAAAGAAGCGCGTTGCTGTCGGCGGCTTGGAGGGAGATGCACACTTGGGAAAAAGCCGATTATTTCGTAACACGGAACTCAACTGGAAATCCCAAAACACCAACGCATGATCGCTGGCGCTAAACCTTTTAATTTTTATTTTCTTCTGAGCATCTCTGTCCTTTGTTAGCACGCCCCGTGGGGACGCGACGGACTCTATGTCGTAGGCTTCTAGCAGCCCATCAACAACGTGGACCTTTCTAGCCCGTGCCATCTTCACTCCTCCGGCCCACCAAACTGGCCGTGCGCAGCCCACGCCGGGAGGCGCGCGTGTGACGTGGCGGGATAAGGTAAAAATGGAGGGAGCACCGGAGGAGCCGAGCAAACCGGCCGGCCGAGTTTATCATGCGATGCCTCTTCTTCCCTGTGGGCGGAGCCGCGGAGGCACCTTCCGAGCTAGTAGTAACCGGCGACGCCAGGCCTTGCACGTACAGGATCGCTGAAGCATGATCGTTGTAATGCTTATTACGAACACAATTACACGAGTCCCACGGTACGCATGCAAATGATGTAAAGGAAGGTGCCCAGGACGTTCCAAGCGCAAAAAGAGAGAGAGAATCTCTCCTTTCACCCACGACTTTTCTGATATGAAAGCATGTTACATTGTACCTTCCAGAGACCCAGTCTCATCGGCCCAACTTTAACAACCTCCCAACGACTCCTCCTGTAGACCATTGTTTCCCAAAATGTGCATTTTCATTAAGACGGGACTGCTGTTAACCTATGAACACCAAACCCATCATACACATGCCGGCATGCACCGGAAAGTAGAATGCGAGCACAACGGAGAAGGCACACAGCAACAGTAATGCTAATTAATTCCCTTCGTCTAATTAATTAAGGGTTCTCATGTCTGCAACCTTTTTTTTTGATCTTTTCGTCAGTGAATCCACATACACAAATCTGGTTGACTACTGAAAGGGACGAGCCATCAGATATATCAACCTCACGACACAGCGGGACACAATCGCCAGAGATATTCCTCTCATTCCTACGCACCCCTACGCTCCAGCTAACGACCGGCAACAAATAACACGACCAATTGCGGACCGGACCCCTCATATATATTCACATCTTTTGCAAATGAAAGATCCAGATGAAGAGAGCAGTTGCGTGCGGACCATCATCATCACCTGTGGATTCCAGTATTGTGTAGTATAAGAGCTCAAGACACGCGCCCAGCGTCACAACTGTTCTTGCGATTAACAGAATGGGAACTGTAGAAACAAGGAAAATGGACAGTGGTTAGTAATCGTTCAGATGAAACCAAAGAGCTTCAATTGCTGCATAACATGCATGTGCCAATTCAATGTATATAATGCAATGGAAGTTCTTGTATATGGAAAAAAGGGCTCAGGATGAACAAGTCAATGATCACTACGAAAATTACGAGCTCTAGAATTTTATGAGCAACACCAAACTTTAGGAGTTCATGAAGTAATCATGCCAATTTTGCAGAGAATAATGTTCCCTCTCTTGTTTTTATAGCGTATCCAAAATTTAAAAAAACACTGTGCTGCTCGGCAGTACTATTTCAGATATCTTAATTTCATTTCATCAGGAATAAGTCCAGTTTTTGGCTTAGTTTAATTGGATGCTGCCATTTGACAAGCAAAAACAAAATAATCCTAGCTATATATTCCATACCAGAACGCACCAAATGCCAATACATGTCCCACCAAAACCTAGGAACATTTGTTTCAAATATCTACAGAATTAATCAAAACAAAAATACAGCAGTAGCACGTACTGTGACAATTTGTACAGCATGCGAGCTTTGCGTTTCTTTGTGACAATTGTATTTTAATCAGAAACATTACTCTATTGGTAATTACTCCAGTACTGAACATCAGTGAACACAAAGAAGAGACTGTATAAAAAAAACTGGAAAAAAATCAGATAATATACTTTATGCAGCAAGTGGCTACATGCCCAAAACTCCAAATGAACCAAGCAATGTGAGGGTGACAAATGACAAGATGGTAACAATGCTTTAATCAAAGTGTACAGCTGACAGCTGTACTACAATGGTGTAAGGAAGATTCTTTTTAAGTATTATTACTAGAACTTTTAGGGTTGTTTGGGAAGGCTTTGTATTTCCAGCTTTGGTTTCACCTATTTGGGAAGTCGTTTTGGAAGCACATGCTAAAATGCATTAGAATCCAGGTGAAACACATTTTTTGACTTCATTGGTAAAGCTATTTTGAAGAAACCCCCCCAAGCAGCCTCTTAGTTTAGATCTACTGTTTGCAGTCCTGTTGGTCTCGGGATGCGATGCGTTGAGCCGGGGAGGTGGTGGGGGGTTAAGAAGCAAAATAAAAATCTAAATTAGGAGACAAAACATTACATTCCAAAATCTCATTAAAAAGTATCAAAACACCTAAATACTAAGTTTTCTGGCCAACTAAATTGGAGCTGATCAATTGTATTGACTGTTTGTTGGCGGTCGTATTGACCACTAACATCTAGTGAATATAGTACGTATAAATATATTTTTATGCACTATTTGCTTTGGAGTAACAAATTCCACAAGTTTTGGTAGTTGAGATGTTATGTAGGATTATGCTAAGAATATGCAAGAAACAACACTAGATGGAGCATATGCGAGCATGGTGCAACATGGACATAAAGACCAGACCATTGGAAACATTGCCCAATTCCCAATTGGACACCTCCACGTTGAGCAGCTCATCGAGATAATCATATTGGACATTTGGTTCATCCAGTTCGGAGTCCGGATACAAAACTTAAGCAAATCAAAAGTTCTGGACCTTTGTTGTGTGGAGGTAGCAAGCCAGCCCCACACCTTTGCACAACACGTCATATCTTGCCACAAGGCCACCAGGGAGACCCCAACTAGACCCTATTCACTAGAGGAATGAGGAAATGCCAAGCCCAGCTTCTATTATGGATTGGATGGGCACAACTTGGAGAAAACTCAAACCAAACTTGTCGAAATCGGGTGTGACCGATCAATGATGACCATCCAGTGGACAATGAAAGTTGATTGGACAACTTTGCTAGAAATCCTTGGCCGTCCGGATCAATCTGTAGAATATTGGGCAAACACCACACACCCTAGGAAGGGGGGGGGTGACCTTCATTATATAGGCCGGATAGGCTCGGAGTACAAGTTAGGTACAATACAAGACTATACACCTATACATATCTAATACCCGCCCGCAGTCGGGGGGGAGGTGAACGAACATCAAGACTGGATCTAAAATCAGTAAGTAACTGTACAGGAAGACCCTTGGTCATAATGTCAGCGTACTGATGAGAAGAAGGAACATGTAGCACTCGAACTTGTCCTAGAGCCACCTTCTCCCGAACAAAGTGAATATCGATCTCAATGTGTTTAGGGCGACGATGATGAACGGGGTTTCCAGTCATATAAACAGCACTAACATTTGTAGCCTTCTGAAGAGGAAGATGAAGCTCCTGAAGAAGTTGACGAAGCCAGCAACATTCGGCCACTACATGTGCCACAACACGGTATTCTGCCTCAGCACTAGAGCGAGAAACCGTAGTCTGGCGCTTGGAGGACCAAGACACCAGCGTGTCACCAAGATAGACACAATAACCTGAAGTAGAGCACCGAGAATCTGGAAAGCCAGCCCAATCAGCATCGGAATAGGCAGTGAGAGTATCAACTGGACCAGTGCCAATATGAAGACCATCAGACAAACTGCCCTTCAGGTAACGAAGAATGCGCTTAAGAAAAGCGAGATGAGGCCCTCTGGGATCATGCATAAATAGGCAGACTTGCTGAACAACATATGCAATGTCAGGGCGAGTGAGCGTGAGCCAGTGAAGAGACCCGGCAATACTCTTGTACCAGGAGGGATCATCAACAGGAGGACCAGTTTCAGCGGAGAGCTTGGATTTACTGTCCACAGGGCGTCAAGGTAGGATGACAGTCACTCATGCCAGCGCGCTGAAGAAGATCCAAAATATACTGTTTCTGAGACAGGAACAGTCCATCTGAGGTGCGTGTGACAGAGACCCCCAGAAAATGATGAAGAACACCGAGGTCAGTCATGGCAAACTCAGCATGAAGGCGTTGGATAATCCGCTAAAGCAAATCAGATGAGAAGGCTGTCAAAACAATATCATCCACATAAAGAAGTAGATAAGCAACACTGCTACCATCTTTGTAGATGAACAAAGAGACATCTGTGGCAATAGGAACAAATCCAAGTTGCTGAATATATGATGCAAATCGCTGGTACCAAGCTCGAGGTGCCTGTTTCAGACCATAGAGTGACCGTTGCAGGAGACAAACATGATCAGGCTGCGTAGGATCAACAAAACCTGGAGGCTGCTGACAATACACTGTCTCATTGAGATGACCATGAAGGAATGCGTTCTTGACATCAAGCTGATGAATGGGCCAATGACGAGAGGAAGCAATGGTGAGAACCGTCCTGATGGTGACCGGCTTCACAACCGGACTGAAAGTTTCGTCATAATCAACGCCATGTTGTTGAGAAAAACCCCGGACAACCCAACGAGCTTTATGACGAGCCAGAGAACCATCGGAATGATACTTGTGTTTAAAAATCCACTTTCCTGTCACAACATTGGCACCAGGTGGCTTAGGGACAAGACGCCAGGTGTCATTATCAATGAGAGCCTGATATTCTTCTGCCATAGCTGCACGCCTAGTTCGGATCAGCAAGAGCACTGCGATAATTTCCTGGAACAGGAGAAGCAACAAGATGTTGTGCTGATAGATTCCGATAACTGACAGGCGGAATGGTACCGGTCTGAAGGCGGGTGAGACGACACAATGGCGCAGGTGGTGAAGAACCGCGCATAGGCTGTCTCGGAGGTTCAAGAGGCTGAAGACTGCTGGCTGTTACACCATAGCGTCGCACTGGCAAAGGCCCATTATAATGGCCAGTGAAGATCTGCCCAGGACGCCTAGCTGGAGGCGAAGATGGCTGATCAGGTGGTGTAGAGGGCCGGCGGGCAAAAACCTGCCCAATGAAACGTCCAGGAGGTGGCTGCTGGATATGCGCCGAAACGGGTGCTGGAGCAGATGGTGCCGAAGCTGGCAGTGAGAGTTCTGACGGGGGCACAAGACCACGCCCGCCCGGATTAGAAGAAGCCGAAGGTCCTGATGGGGGTACAAAACCGCGCCCATCCGGACTGCTGGAAGAGGATCGCGGCTGCTCAACATCTCGGGAGGATGGAGCGACCGTGAAGGGCGCAGATGGGGGTACAGAACCGCTCCCATCAGCACCGGATGGCTGCTCATCATTCGTAGAACTAGCCGCTGCATTGTTAGTAGAGCAATGTACAACACAATCCAGATCATCGTCTCGCAGAAAATCATATGAAGGTGTGGAAGGGGAGCCATTTTGTGCAAAAGGAAAAGAAAGCTCATCAAACACAACATGGCGAGATATGATAACACGGCGAGTCAAGAGATCGAAGCAACGATATCCTTTATGCGCTGTGGGGTATCCTAGAAACACACATGCGGCTGAACGAGGAGCAAGCTTGTGAGGGGAGGTCGCTTGGAGATTGGGGTAGCAAAGACACCCAAAAACTCGCAAGTGATCATACGTGGGAGAGCTGCCATGAAGACGCGTATAGGGAATTTCGCCAGAAATAGAGGTGGATGGTCGCCTGTTCAGTAAATATGTGGCTGCAGACAGCGCCTCGGCCCAAAAAATGGGCGGCATGGAGGCATGCATGAGTAAGGTGCGCACAGAATTATTAAGTGTACGAAGAATACGTTCAGCTTTGCCGTTCTGTGAAGAAGTATAAGGGCAAGAATGACGAAAAGAGATGCCACGAGATGCTAGGAAGGTCGTGGTAGCATGATTAATAAATTCCCGCCCATTATCAGTCTGAAAACACTTAACGGGGAGACTGAACTGTGTCTGTGCGTACGAAACAAACTGAACAATATACTCATGAACATCGGACTTAAGGTGAAGAGGATACGTCCAACAATAATGAGTAAAATCATCTAGCAAAACCAAATAATATTTATAGCCGGAAACACTAGGAACAGGAGATGTCCAAACATCACAATGAACTAACTCAAAGGCAAAAGATGTCTGAGAGGTAGAAGTACTAAAGGGTAGACGCGTGTGTTTGCCAAGCTGACAAGCATGACACAAAGAGCGATCTACTTTATTACAAGTGATGTGTTTATTCTGGCGAAGCGAAGCAACGACGGCTGGGGCAGGATGACCAAGGCGCTGGTGCCACAAGGACGCGGAGGCAGCAAGGAGGGCGTGGGCAGTGGTGGGTGTAGCAGCAGCGATGGTGTACAGATCACCGTCGCTATTGCAGCGGAGAATCACGCGTCGCGTCTTGAGGTCCTTCACAGAAAAACCAGAGGCATCAAATTCGATGGAACAGCGGTTGTCGCGGGTGAACTGACAAACAGAAAGAAAGTTACGGACTATGGATGGAACGACAAGAACGTTGTTCAAAGCAAATCTAGATGCAGGTGTATGAAGGACTGACTGACCACGAGACGTGACAGGAAGATGAGTACCATTGCCTACAACAATAAAAGAGGGCAGCGAGGAAGAGCGGGACAGCAATATACCTTCCGAGGAGTGCATATGGGTGGAAGCGTCGGTGTCAACGACCCATGGAGAAGAGCC
Organism: Urochloa ruziziensis; assembly: GCA_015476505.1. NCBI lineage: Eukaryota > Viridiplantae > Streptophyta > Magnoliopsida > Poales > Poaceae > Urochloa > Urochloa ruziziensis. The sequence continues at coordinate 55,290,207 of CM027122.1, read as the reverse complement.
GTGGACAGACATCTGCTAGAGCGCAGCAATGAGACCCGCCGTATCCCAAGAGGGCGCCTGCGCCTGAGTCTGGTTGGAGTACTGGACAGGGGCGAAAGCTGCGTTGGCCTGGGGAGGACCAGAACCTAGCAGCCCCTGCCCCTGCGCGCCTTGCTGCACGCCACGCCAGCCAGGCTGCTGACCGACCCAACCGCCCGACGGACCACCTCCCGGACCGCCCCATGGACTGAAACAGAACCACGGACCGGATGAAGGGGGGAAACGCTGCTGCTGTCCACCTTGCTGGCTGCCACCACCCTGTTGTTGTCCGCCATAGCCGCGCTTGCCGCCGTTCTTCTTGGGGCGTCGCTGCTGCTGCTGTTGCTGGGAGCCGGAGGAAGACGATGACATGCGGCAGGCAGAGCCGCAACCGCTGGAAGCAGTAGAGGCGACGAGGGCAGTTGACGCTGTGACCTTGTCTTCATTAGCGAGGCGCAACTCCTTCAAGGCGAGCTGATCGAGCGCCTTGGAGAAGGTCATGTCGGCGGAGGCGGCAATGAAGTCGGCGGCGGTGCTGTACTTGGGGTTGACGCCGCGCAGGAGGTTGAGGACCATGTTGGGCTCGGAGACAGGTTGTCCAGCATCCCGAAGTCGATCGACGGCCTTCTTCATCAACTTGCCATACTCTTCAACAGAGAGATCTCCCTGAGTCATGGAGTGGAACTCATGGCTCAGGTAGATGGCACGGGGAGCCTGGTTGGCTTGGAAGTGCTGCTCGATGGCAACCCAGAGTTGCCGTGCAGATTGCCCCGGCGCCATGGCGAAGTCGAGGACAGATTCGGAGACGCAGGCATACAGCCAACTGCGGACGCAGCAGTCTGCTTGGTTCCATGCAGCATTAGGGTTAGCGGGGGGCGCCGTCCCATCAATGTGCGACAAGAGGCCAAACTTGCCGCACATCGCCTGGAAGAAGGAGCTCCACTTGGTGTAGTTGCCGGAGCGGAGTTCCAGCGTCACAGGGGACATGGGACTTGACGGGGATCGTCGCGTAGGGGCTGATGGCGTCACCCATTGCAGGACGAGGGGAGGAAGGGGCAGCAGATGGATTGCTGATCACTTCAGCAGGAGATGAGGGAGCAACGAAGGATTCGTTGATCACCTCGGACATCAACAGATAGATCTGTTGGAGGAGGGAGGCGCGCCTAGAGGGGCAGCGTCGGCGGTGGGTGAACCCTAGGGGGCGGGTACTGTTCACGTGAACAGTAACTCGAGGGAGGAGGAGGGGTGGTGCACGTGGGGGGAGTCCCACGCACAGCTAGGGCAGCGGAAGGGGGAGGAGGCACACGGCCGGCTAGGAGAGAGCTCGGACTCGTGATACCATGTAGAATATTGGGCAAACACCACACACCCTAGGAAGGGGGGTGACCTTCATTATATAGGCCGGATAGGCTCGGAGTACAAGTTAGGTACAATACAAGACTATACACCTATACATATCTAATACAATCCTTCTAGTGGAAAGCAACCGACATGAGGAAACTTGAGGCGGTGGGTTTATCGTGTAAGGAGGCAGGAGAAGAGCATTTGGATGGGAGCATTCCTTTTGGACTCCAAGAGCACTCCACTCTACCAAGGTGCCTCGAAGCTATAACCTCTCCCCTTGATTCTCATTTACACCATATTTCACCACTTTTCTCCAACTTGAGGAGGCCCCCTCTGGGTGGCGCTTCCCCGTGTAATCCAAAAGTTAGTTTGGGAGTTAGAGTCAGGAGCTCTCTTCGATTTTGGATTATGAGTTCCATTGTATCTTTACTTTCTTGTGAGACTTTGCCCTTTTTAATATAGTGGTCTTTCCGCATTTTCACCTATCAAGTGTTTACATTCCGCAATGCTTTGTAATGCCTAAGTTAGTAGCGGAACAGTTATGGAGCTTGGTAGCTGGGTTGCGCTTTAGCTTTCTATTTTCACTCATGGAGTCCCTTGCCGATCAGCGTAGATAGCAAGTTCCACCTATTTGCAAGTGCTCTCTACCTTTGATCATGATAGGAGTAAATGATTAGATTGCTAAGGCATGGTGTCTAGGCTTAATAGTTACCTTTGGTTCTATTATACCCCATGGGATTGTGGTAGGAGACAAGTGATGACAGCCATGTCCATTCTTGCTTCATAAGACAAGTCGGTTGTTTACGACTCCCTTCTCATTCCTGTCTGAGTCCTTTGCCAAGGCCCCCAAAGTGAACGAGATAGAATGCTAGTTTAGGTTCCCACTAACTTCGAGTTTATACTAAGCACACGTATCGTTCACTATTATACCTCTCGAAGTGTTAGCTTAGTTTGCATTTCCTGCACCTTAGCATGAGATATAGGAATGACCCATCATAGGAACCATGCTCTTGTACTGTTTACCTCCCGGCTATCTCTGTCCTTGCGGTGAGGATGTGTGGTGCTGTCTTTTCCTACATATCATTTGTTTGGAACAGGTGGCAACATTTAGACAATTGACAAACTAATTTCCATCGCCGAGCTGCTTCCCTAAGGAAATACAATAGTTTAGAATACTCTCAAGTGAAATGCTACAATGATATTCCGTGTGCTTGCAGATTTATTCTAAAGACTTAAGAAACGTCAACATAGTGGAATCAAATCTCACGCACCATGTCAGCTTTGATCTTGCACACGGTCATAGTGACACGCCCCTTGGTCAGATCGTTAGAGTCAGGAGAGCACATGACATGCTTAGGTGTTGGCGCTTGTTATTGTCACACTTTTATTGTCATTGTTTTCAGACTAATTCATATACTAAGCCGACACTTGGCATGCGAAATAACCTCGTTTTTGCATATGTGTTGTATTTTGAAGCATAATGTGTTTTGACAGGAAATACAACATATTCAAAGGGTTTTCACATGGACCTAAATGCATATGTCGACAAGGAACGTGGAGGAAGGCAAGCATGCGAAAGATGGAGGTAAGATGGGCTGGAAAAAGCAAATTGTTGCCTTTGCTTTTGTTCTACCCCATGGGACTGTGGTAGGAGACAACCATGTCCATCCTTGTTTCATAGAAGTAGTTGGTTGTTTACGACTCCCTTCTCATTTCTGTCTGAGTCCGTTGCCAAGGCCCCCAAAGTGAATGAGATAGAATGCTAGTTTGGGTTTCCAGTAACTTCGAGATTATAGTAATCTACTTAAGTGCTGCCAACAATAGGGCACTTGCCTCATCTTACATTCCTTTGGCCCGGCTCACAAAGACACCACATAGTTGGATCGTCGGCTTCTAGACATCACATCACATGCATAGGACACTTGCACGCCTCTTACCCCAGCTCTTCCCCACCCAAACGTTTATCCCAATAAAAAAATCCATAGGGGATGAGTCTAAGGGCCAAATCCACCCCCGTCCTCCATTGTTAAAGCTTTAGAATGCATTAGAGATCATCATGGAGGCTCCAACTTGAAATCTTCAACTTCATCATGGAGGTGCTGCATCTGGAGCACTAGGAAAAACCGCACGTGAAGGACCAGGCAGGCGTGAGAAACTGCACTGACACTACTACCTCGACGTGCTTCTCTACACCGAAACGGTTCCGCTGCATCTACGCATCTAGTGGTAATCCCGTGATCTATAACTGTAATCGATCTTGGTTTATGGGGACAAAAGTTTTTGTTTGTTCTAGCGTAGCCTTCCCATATCCCTACAGTGGTACCAGAGTCATAGCTGTTCATTTTAGATTCGAGATGTGTGCATATAGAGATATGCGTGATGTAGATGTCTCTGATCGGTTTCATGTTCTTGTTGTGATGGTTGTGTAACGATATACTCCTACCGGTCGGTGTTAAGTGATACACTTAAACCAAGTCACAACAAGGATCAAGTGCCATATGCATGTGATGCGCGGCGACGGTAGATTAGATTTACTATCGAGCCGAGAAAGATGCAAACACTGTGGTGTTCGGTAAAATAACCATAACTTTTACATATGAACTCGTATTGAGGCAATTTTATATAAAATTGATCTATAGAAAAAGTTACACATAATTTCAACGGCTTTGTTGGTTTTGGCGAAATCAGATTTGCAAAATTATGCTTAGAAGATGTTGTTCCGGGCGATTTAGGTTTAGAAGTTGGAATACGCCTAACTTGTTTTTATAAGAATTCATGTGATCGGTATGACCCTTATGTATATGTGATGCATGTGTGTAATTGAATCAGTCGTGAGTGCGGCAATACGGCTAGAGCCATATATATTGTCAAATTAATGCAATGGCCTGCATGCCAACTTGTGATAATTCGATGTGTGGCAGTGTAATTTATTTTACTAAGCATGTATTAGATAGTTCTTGGAGGATTCATCACTGGAGGATGACGCACATGGATCATGAAGATGGAGATCATCATGATGGACAGCACAATGAAGATGAAGATCAGCATGTGACTAATGGGCCATACCGTGGGTCACTACTATATGAATGTTGTTCTTACTGTTTTACTTCTACATATACAACGATAATGGTTATTTTCTTGCATGCGATGGTAGAAGTAGAACGATCCATCAACAATATTTAACTTTAATGCCCTCCCAAACCTTGCATTGTCACGAGTCTTGTACAATTGATGGTGGGTCTATAAATTATGGTGCCACCACTTTTCCGTGACTAGATGGGTTTGCATGAGATACTTACTGCATAAGATTTAGCTACTTGAACAAAGTCATCTTAACGGTTAAGAACTTAGGGGTATAAAAGTTGGACGCCGATACATAGAGATGTCACCAAACAATAAGAGTCAGATATGATATGATTAGTAAGGAGTTGGTTACCGATCTACCATGTCTCCTAGCGGTGATGCAAAAGCTCACTAGTAGACGTGTTAGATGTGGGTCTTTAATCACTAAGTATCAATGGAGTGATATTGATTTTAGTGAGAGTAAATTCAGTTAAATGCTTAATTTAATTTACTCGATCATGGATGCATTATCTTAGTATTTTGCATTATCGTTTTGTTGTAGATCAATGGCAAACCACACACCTTTTATGCATACGATCATTGAGAAGGAAAAAAAATAAATGGGACAAACTATGCAGATTGGATCCGCAACCTCAGAATTCTCAGGGATGAGAAAAAGGAAGTCATTCTAGACACCCTATTACCAGAAGAACATGATGAAAATGCCACTCTTGCTATGAGAAACGCTTACCAGATGACATTGGATGTTAATCGTGAAATAAGTTGCCTTATACTTGCAAGTATGGAGCCCGAGCTGCAGATGTAGTTGAGTCATACCATACACACGATATGATCGTGGCACTACAGAAAATGTTTCAAACACAGGCTAGGACAGAAAGGATGCTTGGTTACACTTAGGGATTGGAGAAGGTAGGCTTCTCAATATGCCAAGTTGTCCATTGATTTCATCCTTGAGTCACTTCCACCTATCTATGTAAACTTCATATTGAATTACCATATGCATGGGGCTGAGAAGGGCCTGAATGAGTTGTGTGGCATGCTGAAGACAACAAAAACTGACATTAAGAAAAGCGCTAGTAGTAGTCATATGATGACGATCTAGAGCAAGTCTACCTTTAAGAAAAAGGGTAATTCTTGAAAGAAGAAGGTTTTCATTTTGGTGGAGGGGGGGGAGGGGGGTAGCACCCCCTAATTTGTATGTAGCTCCGCCCCTGGACGGGCTAAAGATGGGATCTCCAAGCCAAACCCGACGCCCAAGGCTAAAGCTGGACCAGCTGCAGATAATGAGTGTTTTCACTGTCATAAATTTTGTCACTGAAAAAGAAACTGCAAGTTGTTCTTTGCTTCTTCGAATAACAAGAGAAGTAAGAGTACTTCCACTTGAGGTACACTTCATGTTTATGTTACAGACATTTTCTCGCTGATTCTTATATTAGTTCTTGGGTATTTGATACCGGATCAGTTGCTTATATTTGCAATTCGATGCAGGGAATGATAAGAAGTAGAAACGTGGAATAAGGAGAAGTTGATTTCCGCGTTGGCAATAATGCAAAAGTTGTTGCGTTGATCGTCTTTCTCTGGTTTTTTTGAGGGAGCCTCAGACTTGTTGAAACTTGTACATACCGATCTAGGCAAAATAACCAAGACATCTTTCTCTGTTTTTTGAGAGAGCCTCAGACTTGTTGAAACTTTTACATACCGATGTATGCGGCCCAATAAGTATGACAATTAGAGGTGGATTTCTATATTTCATAACTTTCACTATTGATTTAAGTTGATATGGCTATGTCTATTTAATGAAGCACAAGTCTAAACCCTTTGAAAAGTTCAAGAAATTTCAGAGTGAAGTAGAAAATCAACGTGGCATGAAAATCAAGGCCTTGCAATCTCATTGTGGAGGCGAATATTTGAGCCATGAGTTTAGCAATCATCTGAAGAGTTGCGGAATTGTTTCACAACTTACGCCGCCCGGAGCGCCTCAGAGGAACGGCGTGTCTGAGTGACATAATCGAACTTTTTTGGACACGGTTCGATCAATGATGAGCCAGTGGAACCTACCATTATCATTTTGGGGTTACGCTCTAGAAACAACAACTTTCATGTTAAATAGGGTTCCGTCTAAGTCAGTAGTTAAGACACCATATGAGATCTGGACTGGTAAGACTCCAGTTTGTCTTTTGTGAAAGTTTGGAGTTGTGAAGTTTTGTCAAGTGACTTCAGTGAGACAAGCTAACAACCAAATCGGGCAAGCGATTTTTTGTGGGATATCCTAAGGAGACTTTAGGGTATTACTTCTACAACCGATAAGAGGGCGAAGTGTTTGTTGCTCGGAATGGTGTTTTTTTTGGAGAAAAAGTTTCTCAAAAGCGAAAAATAGACAAAAGGTGTATCTTGAAGAAGTTCAAGATGAGCCGATGGGATAAGAATCTACGAGTGGTGCTAGTGTAGCAGAACAAGTCGAGGTACTCGTGGCAAGAGCAGCACCACCGCAACCACGAAGGTCAGAAAGGGCATGTCGCGCAACTGTCAAGTTGAATCTCCTAATTATGGGGAAACGCGACATATTGTTGTTAGACAATGATGAGCCCACGATTTATGCGGAAGCAATGATAGACCTAGATTCCAAGAAATGACAAAATGACATGAGATCCGAGATAGATTTCATAGGAGAAAATCAAGTTTGGGACTTGGTTGACCCGCCTGAGGGTGTTAGACCCATCGAGTGTAAATGGATCTATAAGAAGAAGACAGATATGGACGGAAATGTTTATGTCTAAAGCACGGCTTGTTGCAAAAAGTTTTCGACAAGTTCAAGGAGTTGACTATGACGAGACATTATCACCGATACTTAAATATATTAAAATTATTCTAGCAATAGTTGCATATTTTGATTATGAGATATGGCAGATGGATGTCAAAACAACTTCCCTAAATGGGAATATGGAAGAGAACGTGTATATGATACAGCCTGAGGGTTTTGTCGATCCAATTAATGCTAGAAAGATATGCAAACTTCATAAATCCATTCATGGGTTGAAGCAAGCATCTCAGAGTTGGAATATTCGTTTCGATAAAGTAGTCAAAGGCTTGTGTTTACAAGAAGGAAAGTGGGAGCTCTGTTGTGTTTCTGATCTTGTAGGTAGATGACATATTATTGATTAAGAATAACATTCGTATGCTCGAATCCGTGAAGACCTCAGTGAAAAATAGTTTTTTCCATGAAGGACTTAGGGAAAGCAACAAATATTCTGGGCATAAGGATCTATAGAGATAGATCAAGAAGGCTTATAGGATTAAGCCAAGATACTTTCATTGACAAAGTGCTGAAACGATTTAGCATGAAACGATTTAGCTTGGAACAGTCGAAGAAAGGGTTCTTGCCTGTGTCACATGGTATACACCTTAGCAAGATTCAATGTCCTTCGACCACTAATGAGTGAAAACTCATGAGTAAAGTGACATATGCTTCGGCGATTAGTTCTATCATGTATGCAATGATAAGTACTAGCCCAGATATCATATGCTCTAAGTGTTACGAGCAAATACCAGTCCAATCCAGGTTGAAAGTCACTAGAAAGCGAGAAAATATTATAAAGTAGTTCAAAACGAGTAAAGATATGTTCCTAGTCTATGGAGGTGAGGAAGAGCTCGTTGTAAATGGTTGTACCGACTCTAGTTTCCAAACTGATCCAGACGATTCAAAGTCGCAATCGGGATTTATATTCACAATAAACGGTGGTGTGGTGAGTTGGAAAGTTCCAAGCAAGAGACGGTGGCTAATTCTACAATTGAGGCCGAGTACATTGCAGCTTCTGAAGACGCGAAGGAAGGTGTTTGGATGAGAAAGTTTCAAATTGAGCTTGGTGTGTTTCCGAATGCGTCCAGCCCGTTGGATCTGTACTGTGACAACAATGGGGCAATTGCACAAGCAAAGGACCCAAGGAATCACCAGAAGAACAAAAACATGTAGTGCGAAAGTTTCATCTCATTTGAGAGTTCGTTAGACGGGGTGAGAACAAGATATGCACAATACATACAGATTTGAATTTGCTGATCCTTTGACAAAAGCTCTTCCACAGCCTAAGCATGAGGCCCGCACAAGAGCTATGGGTATTAGATATCTTCTGGATTAGCTCTAGTGCAAGTGAAAGGTTGTTAGAAATATGCCCTAGGGGTAATCATCATATTTCATTGTATCCATAGTATGTACTATGTGTTCATCGAATATTCATGAAATGCAACTTGTATTGATTGACAATTATGTGAATTGAAACTCTTTACTTGTATCGTTATTCCAAAGTTATCACAGGTCGGAATTCATGCAAGGACACACATGAATATTAGAATCGTTATTCTAAAATTATCCCTTGTCGAAATTCATGCAAGAACACACATGAATATTAAAATAGCGCATGTATTAGTTGATAGCTATGTTTCACAAATCATGAATATGGAGATGTATAACTAATAATGTTGGTGCATGTATGACTTGAGGCTAGATTTTTTGTCCTTAGACCTGAGATTGTCGTATGTTCTCAAGATGTGAACCGACCTACTTAGGGGCTATCAAATGCTACTCTGTAACTGGGTAGTTATAAAGAGAGTTTTTGGGTTTATCGTGAAGCACACTGTGAGACATAGTCAGTCAAGATGGGATTTGCCCCTCTCTATGCGAGAGACATCCTTAGGACCCTCAAGTGATCGGATAAAGAAATGCATGGCCATTCTAGGTCAAGGGTTACCCTATTGAAGGATCCAAATCACGGAATCGAGAAAGAGAGGTCACATGCTATTGATTTGTAATTCAGAAACAGTTTCTGCTCATGGCCATGTATGCATGACCCGAAAGGGTCACATGCTTAAGGGGTTGGAACGTTGACTTGCCTATATGATTGTCTCTAGTGCAAGTGAGAGATTGTTGGAGATGTGTCCAAGAGACAATCATAATTGGAGGCCTATCAGGATATTGATCCATGAGGGATTAGGGTTATTAATGGACCTACAAGGTGGAAGCCCATCAGTACGGCCTATATATACGTGGGAGGGGCAAGCGGGGCGCCCTATGCTTGTGCCGCCCCAAACCCTAGGCGCCTCCCCCTGGTCGCGGCCACCCTCTCCTCTCCCTCGCGGCGCCCGATGCTACCACACTTTGCATGGTGTTCCATCCTTGTACTTGTGGATACCTTGGTGGTGCTGCATCTGGAGCACTAGGATGAACTGAACATGAAAGACCAGGCGGACGTGAGCAACTGCACGACACTGCTACCTCGACACGCTTCTCTACACCGAGACAGTTCCGCTGCATCTGCGCGTCTAGTAGTAATCCCATGATCTATAGCTACAGTCGATCTTGGTTTATGGGGACAAAAGTTTTTGTTTGTGCTACCGTAGCCTCCCCATATCCCTACAGTATGGTACCTATTGTTCATTTTTTTATCACATGTCTTCTTCATTTAGTGAATTTGTTATGATTTATCAACTATCCACAACTGAATATATCCCTAATTCCAACATCATTTTTATCAGGGAAGTCGTTCTAGTTGCTTTGCATCAGATGATATTGTATTTAGACAATTCAAAAGCTGTGATAATGAACAAAGTGTAAAAGTGAACAAATTAAAAATGGATGCGTAAAAGACCAACTTACATAGTAGCTTCTGTTTTTACTAAATAATTCATGTATTTTAGACGTAAAAGGTAGCTAGCTACCACGGACTTTTCCTTAAAATCTATATTGTCTTATTTTAGGAAAAGACATGAAGTAAAGCTACATAGGACCTAGAAGTACATTTAAATTTTATTAAAAAATGCATTTCAGTTTGAGCATCAAATCGACATGCTTTTTTAAAATGGGTGCTAGTATATATCATAAGAGGAATTAAATAACAAAGTGGGCTGTTTTAGAAAGCTACAAGCCAGCTACTTACTGCTAAAGCAGCCAATTAGTCTTTTTGAACAGTGTGACTTCAGATAACATATTTAGTAATTGCAATTTGGTGTTATAGTCCAAACATGTGCATGCATTATGGAGTCATTATGCATTTGGGAGAGAGCAGTTTTCAACTTGTTGCGAATGGCTCATTAAAATGGAAAAGGAGCAGTATATATAATTGAGGACCACACAACAGTACTCTTAGTTGGGCACAATGATTAAAGCCATCTGGGCAACTATACATCAGTATACCCTCTGGGTATGCATATCAATTCGTGTGATCACCATCTGTAACAGTGTATGTATGCTAGCTGAGACCAATGTCCTAGCTCATGCTAAATACTTGGACCACTGTGATCGTAAAAGATCCACCACTATGCAATATTCCCATCAAGAAATGTACTTAACTAGATGCACCAATCAATAGTGTCAAACAAATGAAAGCAAAGAATCCCATAAAACAGGAGGAATGATAAATTCAGACCCAATATCAATCAAATCAAAACAAAAACAAAAGTATAGCACAAATCAACATAGGTTGGAAGAATCAAATAACAAAAGGAAATTGCATGAAGCAATGCCAAACACATCAAAGTGAAACAATCAGAGAACAAGAGTAACAATCCCCAGCCCATATTCAATCGAATAGTAGCAGAAGGACAAAAAAGAATGTAATCAAACATAAAAGTGCATTGACAAACTAATAAACTTGAGTGTAAATAGAAACGTGCACTGTAGTGCCAGGATCACAAGTTGTTTAGGATGTTAAAGATTGACCAAAACTATAGAATAATCCGCCTCAATTTGCTTGTAGTGCTCTCTTGATCGTCCAAGAACAAATGAAGGCAAACCGAAGAGTGTGTTCATATGTATTCAGCATCCACTATTCCTATTGAAATCACCTTGTCTTTCAGTACGTCATATGTTGGGCTGAATTCTATATCATCTTTTGAGCTAGACTATACAGGAGAAGTTTGCCGTGTGGTTTGGGCCTGGTCTGTACTGATGATGACAACTACAACGAAAGCACTGCTTGTAGGCTGTAGCAGCTTAGGTCCCAATCATTTGCAGGCCATCACAAATGGAAGACAAGAGAGAATAATGTGGTAATATCCTTTATTCGTAACGGAATTCAGATTCCAAATCAGTGCGAGTGAGGAAAAGGCCGGATAAGGCTGACCTTTACAGTAGTGGCTCATCAGCTGCTGGCTCTCATTTCCCCTAGGCATGATCACTAGTAAAAATTCTGATTCTTCTAGACGCTGGTGTGACTGTGTATCGCGCATTACTCTGTACCAACGTTTACAAAGCAAAGCCGGCTCTACACCATGTAATCTACTCACAAATCCAAGTGGTGGCCGGTGCACAGTACTGATGATCTGGCACTTGCTAGCTGAGAACTAACCGTGCCAAAGTGAGCACTACATGAAAAGGCGTCCCCCTCAAGCCTCCCATTGCAATCCCCACCATAAAATCAGAGAGCATTTTTCAAAACAAAAGATATCCAGGAAAGGAAAGGAGAATCACACCTGCCGGTTTATCAACGGTGATGATAGAACACATCCAAAATCACTTGCAAGTTGCAAAATAGTGGTTGACAACGTCCAGGCCCATCAAGTTGCTCTTGACAAAGCTATGGAGTGCTAGCAGCTAGAGAAGAAAGAGAACGCAAAAGCAGAGACAAATTACCACACAGTACCATACACACCCTCGTGTTTGCTGCTGTACTGTTGGCCTCTTGGGCATACGGCATGCAGTAGATTTTGAATTATGGAGCCGGATTGAAGCTAGCAGTTCACTACTAACACGCCGCACATGCAATACAAAATAGATGCTCATGTAGTCATGTCATGCAAAATGGGGGGCACGCGTCAAGCAGCGGCGAGGGGGGATCGATTGATCGGAGGACCGGGTATCACACCTTGCTGTGCGGGTGGTGGTCGTAGAGCAGCGTCGGCGGGGAGAGCACGCCGTAATTGTTCTCCAGCAGCTGCGACCCGAAGCCGCCCTCGTCCTCCTCCTCGTCGTCGTAATCCCCGCCGTACGGCGCGGCCACGGCGGAGGCGTCGTCGCCATGGTGGTCCGCCGCGGCAGGGCTGAAGCTGGCGACAACGGTGTCGCACGATGCCGCCGCGCCCCCGGGGATGAGGCCGTGCGCGGCGCCGCAGTCGAAGTCAGCGGCCGCGGCGGCGTCCTCGGCGGCGGCGGCTCCCGCGCCGGCGAGCTCGTCGGGGCTGTACTTGGAGGGGTCGGCGTCGCGGCCGGTGAGCTCCTGCACGAGGGCGCGGAATCCGGCGGCGTTGGTCTTGACGCGCATGGGGTTGGAGATGTACACCACCTTGATCGGCTTCTTGCCGCCGCCTTTGCCGCCGCCGCCGCCGCCCTTGTGCTTCCCCGACGATGCGCCGCCGCCGCCGCTCCCGGGAGCATTGCCCCTGGAACTACGCTGCTGCCGCTGGCGCCGCTGCACGTGATCCATCGATCGGCTCAGCTCTACTGGGAACGCGGCGATCTGAGGAGGAGTGGGAAGCTGGAGTTCGGAATGCGCGAGCGGGGGCGACGGCTGCTACTGCTACGACGTCTAGCCCCGGCCATGTAAGGACAAACGGGAGCTGAGGAAAAGGGGGATTTTAGCTGGGCGGTGGATCAGGAGTAATGGCACGGAGGCCTGGGCACGGTGGGGGCTCCCCGTTTTGGGGAGAGAGACAGGGGGCAGGCATGTGACCTGGAGGGAAAGGCGAGACGGGGAAGAGGGGTATTGGCTACGTCCACCAAAACAATAGTTTAAGCATACCAAGCCAAACAATCAGTCCAGAGGTTTTTTGTTTGGACAAGTTACTGATACCCACGTTGTCAGATTGTTGATGGAGTTTATAACCGTGGAACCCTGGTTCATCTGAGTACGAACTCTAATTCATCTCAGTTATCTGTATTGTCTTCTAATTTAATAATTTTATACTAATATAATATATTCCATGTCCTTTATCCATAAATATATACATCTTTAGAAAATTTAGAACAAACAAGAAGCAGCTAACAACAATGATAGAACCATTCAATTAATAACCAAGATTGCACGTGCAATTAGTATCTACTTCTAAACTAACTAGTCACTAAGATTAAATTGGTTGTAAGGGAGTAGAGGAGTGTTTCTATTTCTAAATAAATTTTGAATGCAAGATATGATTGTATTGTGAAGGGTGAAAGTAATTTTAGTCACGTGTATATAATATTAAATAAAAATGTAGTACAACCAAATGTTTTCAAATTTATAACTATTTAATATCCTCATTATGTTCATATTATATATATAAATTTAATTTAGAGCATCGTCACATATTGTGATATAGAGATATATTAAGAGAGAAATTACTATAAAAACAAAAAAATATGTTATTTTCAAATTGCTTTTGGTGAAGAAAAATACATGTTTCCAAAAGAACGAAGCATTAGGGGGAAACTACATAATATAGGGATGGGGAAACGTTTTAATAGAAAACTATATAAAATTTTCCAAAAGAAAGGAGTATTAGCTGAGAGTACACCACAAATCACTACTACCAAGAAAGAGATGCCTATTGGATTAGAGTAAATCAATAATGCTTACAAAAGCACATATTTCAAAGGTGAACGTTGCCTTCATGTATATAAAATGTTATTTTTCATAACTACATCTAAACACTTTGCAGGATCTTGTTGGAACACATGATTCGTACAAATATGGGGATGGGGATACATTTCATAGAAATGCAAGATTATTGGCTGGCCATGAATACTTTCCTAAACGCCGGTATTTTGTACTGCCATAACATCTTTATTTTTTTAGTAAGCTATAGTCAGCATGGTATTTCCATAAGTCAATAACTTCAACGTTAGTGGATAATATACGCTCATACATTTTCAAATATTATATGTTTAAGGAAAGATAATTATTTTATTTTCAACTAATTAGTTTACCCTAAAGGTTACATAATGGAAAGTCAAGAACATATATTATGATCGCTAACTATTCAAAATGGCTAGTTCCGGCAACCGAATTGGTCGTGTGTCTTATGTTGATTTTTTTGGGTTTGAGCCTTAGACTTTGTACGCATGCATACACACAATTAACTAGGATTATATTTTTTATAATAGGCCACATGTTAGAATCATCTATGGCGAATTCGTTAATCTAAAGATCTAGTAGCCGAGTCATCCAGATGTCTACAGAGCATAAAATGTGTGTATGAATCTGTGCTTATAGGAGTGAGTGTGCGTATATGTATTTGAGTTTATTGGACGCACCAATTTCTAAAAAACAAAAATAAATAAATATTTACAAATGGAAAAAAATCAAAAGAAACAAAAATTTGGCATAAATAGCATTTTTAGAGCTAAATGTCCGTATCCATTTTCAAAAAAACAATGGTATTTATATTCACTTTGACAGGTTTAACCTTCTTTTCGTAGGTTTGAGATATTAGTGTTGCCAATGTAAAAGAATTCTAGGTTTTTCCTCCTTTTTTCTGCAAAAGAAATATTACAGCTTCAGCACTGAAAAATACATGGATTCAAAGCAATAATTGTATTATTGGGTGGAGGGCTGGAGGCGTGGAGCTAGCATTTACGAATGGTCGTAACCGGAAAGCAGCTCCTGTCTACGAGGAGGTTAATGCAAAAGGGCAGGCAGCACATACAGCATACGGTGCCCAACCCCACGCCGATTACGTTCACGACGTGGCGAGCCTGCAGAGGGTGGGCCTTCGTCAGCTGTGGGTCCCACTATGACGTGATATAGCCCTCCTAATTCTTCGTCACCGCCCGCCGTCCCTTACCCGCTTCCCTTACCTCCGTGATACCCCGCTGACTCGTGGGACTCCATAAAACCAGCCAACCAGAGTGCAGGGTGGCGTCCACTTCACGTGCAAGCAGAAGGAAACCAGCAATTAGCCAAGAAATCAAATGAGCCGAAGAGAAATGGCGTGCCCGAGTCCTCCCGTGGGACCCATCTCTTGGAAGTGGTGCTCTCTTGAGGCATTGCTGTAGCAGTCCGCCAGTCCTTTATGTAGCGTGGACCACACAGCCAGCTCGATAAGGAAAGCTCCATCTACCGAGTTTGCACAATTTTGTGTACGTTATTGGTGCCACGACAATTTTGTCAGTATTTTAATTCTTTAAGATATCATGTCATGATTTCTCGTGCGCACCACTTGCTCCTTATTCAAAAGGAGAAAGTAGACTCGCTCAATTGTCCGTTTCGATGTGAGCTATATAAACTATTTATTTATTAAATAATATTTTTTTGAATTACACGGTACAGACGTAGACCGTGTATATAGATTTTACGAGACAATGACAAATCTAAAACTACATAAGAGTTCGCGGTGCATTATAGCATGACTATGTCATTACGAGTTGGTTTTTGGTATCACTTTGACATTACAATTTTCGGTACTACGAAACTATCGCACGATTCTCATCTAGGTCCATGTACTACGAAATTGTAGTTATGCCTCCCTAATCTATTCCAGCGGGTCGTTTAGGTCCAAATTTGCCACGACACAGCCACGCCGCCGACGTGGCTCGTCCACGTCAGTTTGGCGGGAGTTCTGGCGCCATTCTGAGGTTGGCAAAATACATTTAGGCCCCTCCCATGAACTTGCAGCACAATACCCCCCTCCTTCGTCACCAATTAATTTTGCCAGCGCCCAAGCTCATTTCTATATGACAGACTGTATGCATGGACTTTGAAATGAATGAAAGTGTCCAACTGAGACAGTCTAAATTGAACGATAAAGAAAGAAATGAAGTAGACAATTTTAAGCTTAATTGATAGCATTAATCTAACGCTTGCCATTATCAACCATAGCATCCCAGTTTTGCTATTACACATGACAAGTAGAAATTCTGAATCTTAGCAAATTAGTTTTTGCTAGTACAAAAGCCAACTATAATACATGCAAAAGCCAACTTTACCGCTGTACACAAAAGAGAAACATATGGCATCCACAAAAGGTCGTTGTTTCATTGCTACTAGGTGAAACAAAAGGGAGCTCGATCTCCACCAGCTTCAAGCATTTGAATTGTTGACTCCTAGTACAGATTTCTTCTTGGCAGGTCCAGGCTTTTTCTTTGCACCAGTTTGTCCATACTTCATCTTGTCACCAGCCTGTGCAGACTTTTTACTCTTGCTCATTCTTGCCTTGCCTGACTTTGTTGTAGTTGTAAGTGGAATTGGTCTTGTAGCAGGCTGGTTGGACTGGATGAAGGCACATTCTGAAACAGGAATAAAATGCTGGTCCATGCTTGAAGCCCTACTTGTCTAGCAAAACAAGGATACACAAATTCAGATAAAAAGAGGTCAATATCAACCTGAAAGTACAATGTTCAGTTTTAACTAACCTGAGAAAGCATATGTGAAAGCATAGTTGTGCTCTGTTGTGTGATAGCATATGAGACAACATGGTCATGAAGCTCTGGTTCAGAACCTGCATTTTCAGTTGTAGCTGGAACTTCATCTTGTTGGTCTTCAACTACATATGGTGGTGGTGCATTGCTGTCAGCTGCATGGTCGGGTTTGATGCCAGCTTTCTTAAAGCCACATGTTCTAACATTGTGCTCTGTAGAGTCACACCAACTGCAATGCATCACTACACCATGCTTTGACAGCTTAGGGCCATATTTACCTTGGATCTCTTGAGGTTGCTTCTTCCTTGCCTTAGGTGGTCTGCCAACTCTTTTCTCATAAACAGGAGGTGCCACTTCTGGTCCATCCATCTTTTGCCACTTAGTAATGTCCCTGCATGGCCAAATATTGCTACCATAAGCAGTAACAAAAGTCCCCACAGAGTAACAGTCAGCCACCACAGACTCTGGAGGTATCCTTTCATGCCTTAAGCAGGATATAGCATGTGAACAAGGAATCCCTGTAAGCTCCCACCTCCTGCAGTCACAAGTCTTACTCTCAATGTCCACAATGTGTTGGTAGTCTTTTACTTGAACCTGAAAAATCCCCTTTCCAGCCGGCATTGCATAACAAATGTTGGCAAATTCTGCATTTTTTGCAACCTTTTTCCTGATCTTCGGGCAGATGTCTCCTTGGAATGTCTCTGCCTCCTTCTGCTTGTTGTAATGTCTGGTCATGAGTTGAGATTTGATCCTTTGCAGCATGCTAAGAATAGGCAATTCCCTAGCCTCTAGGATGTAGTTGTTGAAGACCTCACATGAATTGTTCAGAAGAATATCACACTTGGGAAAAGTGCTAAAGAAAGCTCTAACCCAAGTGTTAGGTGGCATTTTTTCTAACCAGTCATATGCATCTTTGTTCAATATTTTCATTCTCTCCATATTTATTTCCCACTGCTTGATGGAACTAGATCTAGCACATGCCCACAATTGGTTTTTCAGATTCTCACCTTTGAAGTGACCTTGAAAGTTTTGGTACAGATGCCTCACACAAAACCTATGTTCAGCTTCTGGGAACACCTGATGTACAGCTGGTATGAGACCCTACACATATGACAGAAGAATGTTAGCATATATTCAGCAAGAGAATCCTAACAAACAATATTGCACAACAAGAGTACTGACCTTTTGCTTGTCTGTCATTATAGTCCAAGGGTATGTGTTGTCAATATGCAACTCATCTTTCAAAGTTTTCAGGAACCATTTCCATGTCACTAGTGATTCTACCTCCACCACTGCCACAGCAATTGGAAAGATGCAATCATTAGGATCAATTCCTACAGCAGTCAACAATTGACCTCCAAACTTAGTCTTGATGTGGCACCCATCCAAACATATAATTGGTCTACATCCATTCAAAAACCCTCTCTTGGAGGCATCAAGTGACATATATAGTGTGCTGAACGCTCCTCCATCAAGGTTCAGGTAGAATGTACTTCCAGGATTAGACCTTCTCAACTCCTGTCCAAAATCCCAAAGCTGATTGTATTGCTTCATCTCATCACCGTATATGGTCTTCCATGCCGACCTCCTTGCCCTAGATAGTTTGCTCCTAGAAGGGGTCATGTTCCACTCCTTTTGAACAGTTCTTGCAAAGTTGCTAAGTGTCATCTTATCATCTGCTCTAAATGTCTCTAAGTATTTTTCAGCCAACCACTTAGATGTGCACCTCTTCAACACCCACTCCTTCTGGCAATTGTGCTGTCCATTGTATGTCTTCACTACAAAACACTTGACTCTACTGTCCTTTGATGCATAGAGGGTCCAAGGACAACCATCTGCACAATGGGCCCTCACTCTAATGCTATCATTTCTTGGCATTAAGATGGCAACTCTATTCCTAAGACTGTACTCTGTGATGGCTTTCCTCAACAATTGAACTGTTTCAAAAGTTTGCCCAATAAAGAATGTTGGCCTCTCCAAGTCTTCAGTCCTAAAAGCCTTGAATCTCTTACTACTTGGCCCTTCATCATCTGAATTTGGTAGCTGCAATCCTTCCTCATCAGTAGAAAGTTCCTCATCTGTCCAAATTGTCTGACTAGTTGCTTGCTGGCCTCTGAGTTTACTACCACTAGCTTTTTTCCACTTCTTCCCATCACTCTCTTCAGTTACTTCTGCATCCACATTGTCCACAAAAAGGTCATCATCTCCATCTTCAATTTCATTGTCAGTGTCTATAAAGTCAGGATCATCATCACTGTCATCCTCATTGTCACTTATAGCTTCAACTTCAACTCCTTCAACTTCCACACTTGAGCTCAGATTACAGTAAAAATCTGGTAGCTTCTCTCCCATTTTCTTGGGGACTGTGGTCACCTTACTTGGGCTCAAGACCTTAGGCAAAGTTGCTACTGGGTTGGCAACAATGTCATCCCATAGCATGCCAGCAATAGTGTTATCATGGTCAAGATAGATCACTAGATTTTTGAACCTAGCTACAACTGAAACCATGACATTGGTGTCACCATCTGCTGATATAATTCTCAGACCATCTGCAAGAGTCTTTCTAGGTAACAACCAATATACCTGCAATCCGATGTTGTGATCATACCCAAGCTGAGAAATAAAGTCTTCTATCCAAACTGGACTCCAAGTGTCTGCTTCACAGTGATCAAACCAGTCAATCTTCCCATCAATATAAACTCGATTCAGACCATGTCCAACGAAAAATCCCCCATGATGCACCTCGAGGCTAAATTCATCAGAACCAGCACCTACCAAACCAAATGCGGGTACAAATTAGAGACTGTGAGAAAAGAATTTCATTCCAAACAGACCTAACAGTACATCAATCCATCAAACAAACCTAACAGTACATCAAACCCTAGAAGTAAAATCCATGTACAATGTCACCTAGAACTTTATCTCTGTTCCACCCAAGATGCAACATTGGAGTACAAAATAGCTGGGATTTCGATCACTTACCATATATGGGGGGCGGTTCTCCCTTCTTGCGCAGCCTTGGGGCCATCTTCGCCCTCGCACGCTGAGTCCCGGCCACCGGCGCTGGAGTCTTCATCGAGCACCGCCGCCTCTCCTCGCTGACCACCGCCGGCTCTCCCTCGCCGACCACCGCCGCTCTCCCTCCCCTCTCCGCCCCTCTCCGCCTGCCCACCCGTCTTGGAGAATGACGGGATGCGGTGCGGGCGAGACGGAAAAAAAAGAGTCGAGGAAAACGGTGCGGCTGCGACACAGGCAAAAGGAAAGATGGGATGTGGGGGTGGAAAAAAATCAGGATTACGTGGAGGGGTTCTTTGCTTAAGTTGTAGTGCTATCCCTTCTCAGATGCGGCTCACGTGCTACTGGTAGCCACAGTGGACGAGCCACGTCGGCGGCGTGGCTGTGTCGTGGCAAATTTGGACCTAAACGACCCGCTGGAATAGATTAGGGAGGCATAACTGCAATTTCGTAGTACATGGACCTGAATGAGAACCGCCCAATAGTTTAGGGACCGGCCATGAAATTTACTCATGAAATTAAGATACTGGTCTATATCTTAAGCTATGATCTGCATGTTTTCAATGCTGTATCATATAGAACTTTTGATAAAGTTGGGTGTAACGTCTCAAAATTGTGAGTTCTTACTCCTGGTAAGATGTTTTTATCGTATCTTATGTAGCGATTTCTTATTCTAAACAGATGTATAATTTCTAAGTTGTGACATTATAGCCTTTTAAGTATTGCTTAGTAATGTGGAGCTGATCAAGCGCTTTATTTCACGGCATCACAGTTTTAAACCCATGATCTGGGTTGACTAGATCATCTGTTTGTCACACGGATACGATAAAAAAGCGAAGAAGAGAAACACCGCGCGCACGCTCTGTCTTAGTCTCGTAACTTTAGTTTAGGACCATTGATGCGCTCTTCAGCGACATGTAGGCCATGGTGCCACCACCAGCATAAAACCCTCGGTTTCATAGTGCCTCCGCCGAGATTAGGACACTGAGGCGCACGGATGGAGTATCTGTGCCAGATTTCGCGCATGGCATATCCACTTTTGGGGCCACTTGAACGGATCGCGCAGGGCCTACGCAAAATCGCCAATCATGTATCGCCGTCCATGCCTGACCGACGTAGATCAAATGCGGTCGATGTCACCGGCTGGTTGCGTATGGGTGCTTCATGACACTGTTCGTTTGGAGTTAGCTATCGCTCACCGTTCTAATAATTTAATTTAATTTAATTAATTAATTCGTAACCCTTGTAGATGTACGGAGTATACTGTAGAGAAAAGCAACGCTATACTTGTAGAGCCCAATACCACATGATCTATATATGCACTCTAGTCCGATGTCGATCCTTGCGCATGGAAGAAATGGACGTTTTTGTTGAGGAGAGGACGGAGATCGATAGGGAGAGGGCCTTTTTGCCTGGATCGGAGCCGGAGCCTGACGTTTCTGTTGGAGGATGGAGAACTGGATATCCTTGTACATCTCCCAACGAAGGTCCTGGAGCCGGCCGGCCGTGGACTCACGGTGGCCGCTCGCTCGCCTCTGCTGTCGTCGACCAGAAGAGAAAACCAGCGGGGCACAGGGAAAACGGCATGGGAAGGGAGGGCCTCGAAGACGACGACCTCGCTAAACCAGGGCCCGGTCAGGCTCCCGGTCACTGTCCAGAGGCTACCTGTAGCTTATTATATTTTAGCTCTTAATTAATTGTGCTTTTATGTGGCGGGATATATAGGAGACATTTATTACGCGCTTGCGTGCGCGTTTCTACTGCGATATGACGTATCCACTGTTTCCATCTCTTGCGTCATCCAGCTCTGAGCTGTTGATTGACGGGATTTGCTGCGCACCTTGGCGTTGCGGCTTTTCCTCGCTCCTGTTGCTTCCTCGTTCTTTTCGCGTTTCCTATCCGGAACTGAAAGCTTGGATCGCGGAAAAGCTGCGCATTTTCCATGTGAAGAAGAAGTCAATTCTTTTGATGGCCTCCAAGATGTCAGGATTAATATCCGGTGGTTCCATTTGCTCATTTGTACGTCTAGATTGTTTCTGATAGAGAGAGGCTGGGTTCAGGAATCAGGATTCTATCCACATCATAAAGCAGCAGCTAATAGTCTAAGCTGAGTGGAGGAACTGATGATGGCCTAGTTTTTTCAGCCGCCGCTTCTATCATGATGGAATGGGGGCCGGGACTATAGGATGGGGCTCTGGCCAGAGTAATAGTGCCACTGCACAAAGAATAAGAGCTAAATTACGGCCTTGTTTAGTTCCCACCCGAAATCTTTTCACCCATCACATCAAAAGAGAAAGATGCATGAAGTATTAAATGTAAACGAAAAAGGTGAAAAGTTATATGGATGGGCTGTAAATCGCTAGACGAATCTAATGAGGCTACTTAATCCATGATGTGCAACAGTAGTGCTACAGTAACCATCCGCTAATTATGGATTAATTACCCTCTAATTACCATCGTTAGATTCGTCTCGAGATTTCCAACCTATCCATATAACTTTCCACCTTTTTCGTCTACATTTACTACTTCTAAATTGATAAAATCAAAACCTGAAATCTTTTCGCGAAATGTTTTCATCAACTAAACAAGGCCTAGATCAAGCAAAATAGTGCACCAAACCAGCTGGCGGCCGGTAGACAGAAATTGAAACCACCGGATATTAATCCTGACAATTGCATTTGCTGCATGAAGTCAGTGGGGTCATACGTTCATGGCAACCAACTCATGAACTCATAGAATGGTCGTCAGATCAGGCAGCCAAAAATCCCACCTCATTAACCCATCCACTATTCTCTTGGCAGGCACGCAGTTTAGTATATTTTGCATTGTTTTTTTCTAATTCCTAGCAGGATACATGAGTATATTCCATGAGTAGGTGCTTTATCCTCTTTCCTCTATGGTTCGTCCTAATGAAAAAAAGCTAATTAAACCGCTAGAATTCAAATACTGATATATTCCCTCTAAGAAAATTGTGAAGATTTGTGTGGTAGCCTCCAAAGCTTTTGGTACAGTAAGGAACATTTATGGTTATTTTGGTAGTTGTATGACAACATGACTTTTTACCTTCCACATTACTTATTACAATAGTACATTCAACTTTTTAGCTTTTATTTAGAATTTCCTTGTTAGTTTATAGGATTTGGAACATATGTTGAAAAGCTTTTGTGAGGTAGAAAATAGACTACATGTTTAATTAATCATGAGTTTTCAAATGTTTAATTACAAGCATAATTTTATAGATACTAGTTAAAGGTTTAAAAAACTTGGGACAACTAGGTGGCGAAGGAACTACGCACCAGTTTATACAGGATAATTAAACCAATATGGTCAATGGTTAAGAGCTCTTAGCTCTTGAGAGATGGAGCATAGTAAAGAGAGCTGAAGAATAGTCAAACGCTATGTTGTCTACTTTCCTAAACACTGAATTTTTTTTAAATGACACGAGAATATCTTTCTGGTTTGATCAGTGTTTTTAAGACATCCTTAAGGCAACAAGGCAGGCGGCGGTTCGCCTCGCCTTAAGCGTCGCCTTAGCCCATCTTATCCAGTCTAGGCGCCGCTTAAGCGATAAGGCGGTGGTGGCTCGTCTCGTCTTAATGCTTTAAAAACCATGGGGTTGATAGGTCTGTTACTAAGACATGATATTTCAAAGATTAAGTAGCTTATCCTTGAGTGCATAACACGTAATGACGTACATATTATATATATGATAGCAAACAGTCCAAAACAACATAAATTGAAAAAAAGAACCACAAGTGTTAGTTATCTTTAAAAGAATCATCAAACAGTTAAGCACAGAAAAGTCGTCACACATACTATTATCAACACCTTTCTGGATTACTTTTATTCAAATGTTCCAGAATTCTAGATAGCCAACTTTGTGGAGGTAATTGCACATTACTTTTACCATCGTTTTCCTTATTTAAATATACATCTCTTAGCAAATAATCTTTTTTTGGAAAAGTCTCTTAGCAAATAATCTGTTCACTCAAATTAGTTGGCACTTCACGGTTCATTCGCAAAGTGAGTCATGAATTCGTTTCTCACTCTTTATTTTTCACTTTCAAGAAGGGAAAAAACGATAACAGTGCAAATGATTATTAGCAGTACTAGCTTGAGTAACCAGTACATGGTTGACCTGCCACCACAGCTGTCTAGGAGGAAGGTTTACGACGTGACGAGCCTGCAGAGGCAGAGGGTGGGCGCCTGCGTCAGCTGTGGGTCGTGCCATGACGTGGTATATCCCCTTAATTCATTTGTCACCGCCCACCCATGTCTAACCCGTTCGCGGTACCGCAGGGCGAAGCGACCGGCATGCGGGACCCACTTCCGGGCGGCAGCCAACCAGGGCGCAGGGCAGCTTCCGTTTCATGTGCAAGAGTAGGAAATGGCTTTCCAAAAAAGAGTTGAGGAAATGCATCGTTCAAAAAAGAAGAAATGGCCGGCAGTGCAAGTCGTACCGCACGGCCACGGCTTGAAAGTGCTGCGGACCACGCAACCAGCTCGGTATGGGAGAGGAGTAGAGGACGCATCCGGATGGCTCAGCTCAATTTGTGTGTACATTAGCCGTGCCACGGCATCGATGTCAGGGTTATACTTGGCACCACTTGCTCCTTTCATAAAGAACGAGAGCGTACGGTCTATTATTGTTGAATTGTCGTTTCTATAAAGTTGTCAGCGATTTGAGTACTAGAAATATGTCGTTTGGAAATGTAGGAGATGTGGAGGTTATAAAACCACATAAGATAATTGGTTTCTTATACACCGCATGCAGTGTACATGTTGATCTTTTGTAGCACCTTAATAACGTTATAGTTTTCGGTTGTTACTTTATGCAGCTAAGCTATAAACAAATAGAAACATGTACAGGATTGCTAGCGCGTGGCATCACAGTTTGCGATGTTATTTGCATATCAAGTTATTATAAGTGATGGCTGAATATTATTTCTAATAAGACGTGGCACTATAGTTATCTTATGTACCAAGTTCATGTTACAGGTACAATTCCTTACATATATAAGCGATTCATTTGCAGAAAGATATATACGATTATACGGCAAAGGGAGATTGGCCTTTCCACAGCGCCATTATCGTGGTAGAGAACTCTCGGGAGATCGACGAGGAAAGGGGAAGAGATCTACAGGTACAGTATGCGGCTCGCTCACATGGCGCTGGCTAGATTTGGTAGAGTACCAGTCAGCCGTGTTCAGCAGGGCAGCGGCCAGCGGGGCCGGTCGAGACGTCCCTTTCCCAACGAAAGCCGTGGAGCCGGCCGGCCACATGGCAGCTGCTGGCCGGGGCCGGCCGCTCTCGATCGCCTGTCAACCTGACGGAAATCAGCAGGGAAAACCGCAGGCTTTTCTTCGGGTCTTGGAGTACACAGTACACTGTGCGGTCACAACTCAGCTACGTACTCTCGCTAGTGCAGTGTTACGCCTGCTATGGTCGTGTTTAGTTCCGCGGTGAAAAGATTTTGAAAGGGAATCTTTTCACATTTAAAATATTAAACGTAGACTAATTAAAAAACTAATTGCAGA
The DNA here is from genome assembly GCA_015476505.1 of Urochloa ruziziensis. Classification (NCBI taxonomy): domain Eukaryota; kingdom Viridiplantae; phylum Streptophyta; class Magnoliopsida; order Poales; family Poaceae; genus Urochloa; species Urochloa ruziziensis. The sequence goes on along the minus strand of CM027122.1, from coordinate 55,264,890 downwards.
TTACGTTTGGAATTCGCGAGACGAACCTAAAGAACCTAATTAATCTGTCATTAGAACATGTTTACTGTAGCAATTTAGTGTCTAATCACGGCCTAATTAGACTCATTGGATTCGTCTCGCAAATTCCAGTCCATCTATATAATGCGATTTGTTTTTTACCTACATTTAGTACCTCATACATGTGTCTAAACATTCATTTTGGATTTTGGATTTTGGAACTAAACAAGGCCTATAGCTTGCTTTTGTGGCTTGGTCCTATAGTTCTTCATTCATGATCAACAATTCAACGGGATTAACTGCTCGCAGGAACCCAAAGGCAGCCATCGCAGAGATTTGTTTCTCTCGTGTTTTTCTGTGGTTCTGTTTTTCTTTTTTCCCTCACGTACGCACGGCATGCGAGCCGCACTTCGATTTCTTTCAAGAAGCTAGGCCCCATCGTCCTTTGCTTTTCCTCACGTTTTCCCGGAAGCTCGAGATTGTATCGAGGTACCTTAATTTCACTGTGGGGATAGATCGGAAGTTCGGAACCAAAGGATAGAAAGGCACAGCATGGACGACAGTGTATGTGACGTGTGGCCACGGTGGACCACGGCATCGAGATCGCCTCGAGCCCTCCAACTTGATCGATCGTTGTTGCCTTGTTGGGAGCACGTACGTTCGCGCAACGCCGTGTGAGAATTCTCCCTGCAACTTTATTTTTCGGTCCCTTCTTCTGGCTTCTGCATCATTGCGCACTTAACACCTCTCCGTAGTTCGTACGTGCTCCCGTTACCGCTGGCCCGTGCAATATGTATTGGGCATTTTTTTTCTATCATGCGATCAATTTACAAGAAAATGAAATGCGATAGATATAAAACCTGACTATGGGGAGAAAAATGTGTTCACACTTTATTTTAGGAATTGATATTTTAGTTGCATTGCTATGAACATATTTTGATCACGCCAATTATATTTTAGGATAATTCCATAACACGTGCCATATGGTGATGAAGCATCGCAGGTCCAATTTCTTACATAAGAGCGATTGCCCATTTACATAACATATTATGATGACACATGACAGGTCTAACAGTTTTGTAAACCTAGATGCTATTCTTTTTTTATGTAAGAGGTGTTGTGTATTTCACGTGAACGTGGAAAATAGTTCTACATTCGAACGGTACAAATGTTTGTATATGCGAATTGGCTCGTAGTCCAGTGGTAGGACGGTCTAGTGGGACGCTACTCACCAGGGTTCAAATCCTGGTGCTCGCATCTTTTCCTGGATTTATTCAAGGATTTAACCGGCGCTATTTCTTTCAGTGGTAGGCGACGTGCCCGTCGATAGCGAGGCGCCAGTGGTGACTTCGTCAATCTCGAAGATCAGCCGGCCCAGTCTCTCGGAGGTGCTTATAGGGGTAGGGTTATGTGCGTGTGTTCATAGGGTTGAGCGTGCGTACATTTGTGAGCGTCTGCGTCTGTATTGTGTTTCGCCAAAAAAATGTTTGTATATATACATTTTTGGGATACTATAACGTGTTGGGCGCATGATTTAAATAAAGCCTACATAAATGATTAGGAAATGAGATAAGTGCAACCTAGTTTGAAAGGCTTCATCAATACTAGTTTACATGCGTGCGAGATGTATATATATCTCAGTTAACAAGAACAGAAAAAAAAAACTTTTTTCTGAAAAAATAACTATATCAATATGCTTTTGACCTCTTACCTCCTAATAAGCCATTGGTGCACTTCACTGTAACAAACCTAAATTGTGCATGTCCCATGTACAAACATATATATTTGTGATTCATATCCAAAAGGATTAGGGATTTATACTAGGATTGGGAATATATTCTCAGCGAAAGAAACTAGGAAGGGCGGCGCGCTACCGCAGTGCCCGTTAAATTACATGCGTAATTACTTGTTATCGTCGTGGTTGGTTTTTTATCTCATCTATTTCTTAATTTTTCTAATCACTAAAAATACAAAATGCTTACATGGATGAAACAAAACAAACATATATTGAATGAAGTAGACAATATGCATGGAATGTACGTACACAGTAGCAATCATGAACAGTGATGGTGTCATGCTGGCATGACTCCTCAACAAACTCGATGGCGGTAAGGCAGATGTTATCGACCATAGAGAGCATGGTTGTCTTGACATAGAGTGTGCAGTTAGGAGGGCCTTTTGCCATTATCGCGCTAGAGCTCGTGGGAACTGAGGACTGAAGCGGCGCGATGTGACGTTGTTGGCCTGCTGGCCGACGAATAAGAAAGAGAGGGGAGAGGACAACTTGAGGACAGAAACTACGGTTCGGCGAACTCGTCTCACGAAAAACGGTGGTCGTGAGCTTCACATGTAAGGTCGGTAAGCCCGTGGTGGACGGTATGTCCCTCCGAGGCAGTTGCACCACCTCTGATCCAAACTGGGGCTTAAGAGCAGGGAAAGAGGTGGCGAGTTGACATGTGACGCGAGAGATTGTGCGAGCAGCCGAGGAGTGCAATATTTGTGTCACGTTCTAAACTTCGTGAGGAGGCAACGACAGCTCTAATGCATGAAGGGCACCACAATTTCATTTGGAATCATGTGGCGAGGACGCACCAACTCTGGTTGGACGCATTTTTTACCGGTATGGATGCATGTATTTCTTCTAGAGATAATACTGAGGTACCACCAGACGTGATACTCGTGTGAAAAAAAAAGACATACTGCAACGAAAGAAATATGTTGTAAAAAAGATTTGAAAGGCAAAAAAAAAATGGTGCACTGTAGCGCACTGTAGCTGGCTGCAGCGCTACAGTGGCAGAGGCGCTGGGGAGGGCACAAACCTCCCTGACACCAAAATTTTATTTGCCAACAATACAAAATATTAATACGTGGCGACCGAGCAATTGCGTAACAGCGCAATGCTAGAAGCCTAGAACAACATGGCATGCCGAGATACCAACACGCAAAGTGCAACATTGAAAGTCTGAAACCACGTGTCTAGTGAGGATGCACCACTCTAAATGGACACGTTTTTTTAGTGATGTAGATATACTTATTTTTTAAGACAAAATTGAAACAGTGTTGGTATGAAAAAACAAAAAAAAGAAAAAAGAAAAAGAGAAGAGAAAAAAAAAGGAAAAAAAAGGTACAGTAGCACGGGCAAAAAAAATGGCGCTCTGTAGCTGACTGCGGCGCTACAGTGCAGAGGCGCTGGCGAGGGCGTAAACCTCCCCGCGCTATAGAGATACTTATATGCCATAAGAGATAGGGGGTTCAAAATTACTTTTGATGCTTGGGGCACATGTCCCCTGCTCGCCTTGGCTGGCTCCAACCCTGAACATATGCATCGCTCGTCCTCCTTTCAAGAGAATAATTACAATTAGGAAGAAGCTATTGCGATTTGCGGTAGTTAAATTAGGAATAAGCTCTGCCACTTTTTGTCACGACTCACAACTGCATCACTATGCCGGCGACGCCGTGCCCAGAGAAAAGCGCCACAAGATGGTTCTGGGAAGGAAAGGAAGGGATTGGGCTGGGGCAGGGCCTTGATATACCACAAAATAAAATGAATGAATTAATTAATTTATGGTGCTTTAAGACTCATGTTTTCTTAAGAAGGGAACATTAGAGCGGTTCTCGGATGTTCGTGTTTTCTTAGAAAACATAACAAAAAAATCAGTGCGCCTCCATGGCCATTTAGCCTGTTTAGACACCATGTGAACACAATACAGTGCGTAGCCGTATCTGTTTAATCACATGTTCTACTCGTGTAGTTTTCATATTCCAAATCCAACATAGAAAAGCAAGTTATAATAAACAAATAAAGATTAAAGTGATTGAGTATAAGCGGCAAAAAAAAGAAGCGAAATTTTGACTGGATGAAGTAAATGAAGAAAGCACACCTATGAGTTTTACATGTACTACTACGGCATAACCTGGCTCTAGAGAGCTAGAGCCAAAGCTTTGCTAAGCCATTTGAATTTGACCCGTGCCCTTTATTATTATGCTTCATATGGCCAAAAGTTTCAGGCGCTTAAAGGACAGGTGATGCTGTGTACTGAACCACTGATGTGTACAAGTATCGTTGTACTCGATCACTACGGCTCAAATTAAGCGTGACAAGTTTGATTCTTTTCTTTGTTTCAGAACCCACAGGAGATCTTCTGCACATCGTCAAAGGAAGAAGTGAAGCACAACTCTGCACTGCTGTGTGACGACAGAAGAGAACCGTGTGCCCAAATGTGCCCCCCTTTACTGGATTCTGGGTTTCGCGTATGCCTATTCTGTTTTCTTTACACATCTCTGAATATGTATACACAAAAACAGTTCTCCGTCGTCGCGGGTCGTGAGGCCACTGACGTATCCAAACCGTCAGTAACGTTTTACGAACAGTCCTAACGCAGGCTGCTGCTGAAATGGCTAGTCAGTACATGGCACGCATCGGCATCGCGCCCATCCTCTCATCTCATAGTTACATTGTACGTCCAGGCTCCCTGGCCCTTCCGATGTCTTGTCAAGATGATCGAGTGCGCGAGCATCTCGCAGCTGGTGCATTGCATTGCCTTGCCTCTGCTGAAGTGTGCGAGCGAACAGCCCGCAGTGGCGTCAACTCCGGTACGAGGACGAAACCGATGGGTCAGGTCAGGTGGGGAGAGACGAGCGAGCCGGCTGATTGATTATGCTAGCTCCGTCGTCTCGATGTCCTATAGCACGACGTCGCGCCGTTTCTTGGGGTTCTGCTCGGGGTTCCCTTTCCTCATCATCGCCACGAACTCGCTGTAGTCGATCCTCCCGTCCTGCGTTCCCCAACGATTTCCAGCCGATCAGTCATGTCACACTCGTAGCACCACGCGTGTGCTGCGAAAAAAGAAGACAAAGAAATGGCGTTGAAACTTACGTTGTCGGCGTCGACCTCTGAGATGATCTCCTTGATGTCCCTGCCGTCCATGAGGCCCTTCTCCTTGAGCGCCTGCTCCAGCTCCTCCTTGGAAATGCACCTGTCAACAAGGCACGAGAAACCCGGTAAGGATTCCATGGCGTTTTGCACCGACATCGTGAGCGAAGGGTGAGAGTGAGATGCCAGTTTGGTTACCCGCTGCCGTCCTTGTCGAAGTACTGGAACGCGGTGTAGAGGTGCTCCTCCCTGTCCATCCGGTTCATGTGCATCGTCGCGGTGATGAACTCCTCGTAGTCGATCGTGCCGTTCCCGTCCGCGTCGGCCTGCGTTTGTTTGCGATTGCCAAGCAATGTGGGATGCAGTGCAGTGTATTCAGAATTTCAGATAGGATATGTGAGATGCAAAAGTTTCTGCAAGGAAAGAAAACTCACGGCCTCCATTAGCTGCTCCACTTCGGCCTCGGTGAGCTTGGTGCCCTGCTTGGCCAGCCCTCGCCGCAGCTCGTCCACGGTGATGGTGCCGCTGTTGTCGGCGTCCATGCTCTTGAACATCTCCTTCAGCCCTCTGATCTCCTCCTCCGACAGGCACCCGGCAATGACCTGCCAGGCAGGGGATTCAATTTGTTCAGAGAGGAGACCCTGGCATGAACGTGTCTGATTTTTGAATGACTGAAAATCTGCATGTACCCTCAGCGCGGCTTTCTTGAACTGGTTCATTGCCCTGAACTGCTTGAGCCTGTTCATGACAGCGTTATCCAGTAGCGTGTCCGGTGCCTCACCGTCCTCCTTGATCCAAGGATGGTCTGCAAAGCAAACACATAGCACATCATTTCGATTCAGTGATTGAAAACAAGTAGCAGAGCCAGAGGAAGAACAACAAACATACTGAGGACGTCGTAGGCAGATATCCTCTTCTTGGGGTCAGTGGTGAGCATCTTCTTGACGAGATCCTTGGCGCCCGGCGAAATGCGCGGCCACGGGTCGCTGGAGAAGTCGACCTGGCCCCTCAGGATGGCGTTGAAGATGCCGTGCTCCGACTCTGAAATTCTCACAATCAGAACACTTGAAGATGGTGGCGTCGGAGCAAGGAACTACCTCGATCAGACACGAACGACACTTGCCTGCCCAGAATGGCGGCACTCCGCAGAGGAGGATGTATAGTATGACGCCGATGCTCCAGATGTCAGCCTCGGGCCCATAGCTCCTCTTGAGCACCTCCGGCGCGATGTAGTACGCGCTTCCAACGATATCCTTGAACACCTCCCCCTGCTTGAAGAACACCGAGAGCCCGAAATCCGTGGCCTTAAGCGGCGCGTTCTCGTCCTTGCTAAGCAGCAAGAAATTCTCCGGCTTGAGGTCCCTATGGATGACGCCCAGCGAGTGGCAGGTGTGCACGATCTCCACGATGGTGCGCAGCAGCGACGCCGCGGCGCGCTCCGTGTACTTCCCCTTGGCGATGATCCTGTCGAAGAGCTCCCCTCCCGCGCAGAGCTCCATGACGAGGTGCACCGACTGCTTGTCCTCGTAGGCGCCCTTGAGCTCCACGATGTTGGGCTGGCCGGCGAGGTGGTACATGATCTGGACCTCGCGCCGGACGTCCTCCACGTCCTCCTTGGTGGAGAGCTTCCGCTTGGCGATGGTCTTGCACGCGAACCGCTCCCCCGTGGCCTTGTGGGTGCAGAGGGAGGTGACGCCGAACTGGCCGCGGCCGAGCTCCTTGCCGACGGTGTAGATGCTGCGGACGTCCTCCATGGGGCGGCCGAGGACGGGGCCGATGGGGGCGGGGGGCTTGGTCGGGGTGGGAGCAGGAGCCCGCGGAGACGCCGGCCTTGAGGGAGGCGGCGCCGGAGCCGAGGCGGGAGGAAGGGTCGGCGGGGGTGGAGGTGGCGGGGGCGGGCTCCGCATCCCCGGAGCCTGGGCAGCAGTTGCCCATGGCGACGGTGGGGGGGAAGCGGCGGCGTGCGTCCGCCGGGGAAGGTGAGGGTGGTGGGGGGGATGCGGAGCCGTAGGGGGGGAGGAGGGAGGCGGAGTAGGAATTCTATAGCGCGCGGGGATCGGGCGGTGGTCGTGGCCGCAAGAGGGAAGGGTGGGTCGGGAGGAAATGGCGGGAAAGGCCACCGCACGCCTTCCTGTTCTTCTTGTTCGGTTTGGCCTATCTTCTCTTTAGGGGCCTTCTTGTTTTGGTTGCGATTTACCGAGGGCAAATTTAGGTACTCGTGGAAAGGTGGGTAAACAAGTTGGGTGAGATAATAAGCCACTGGTTTTAGGTAATTTCGGCAGCCGACTCTGCCTACTTTAACTATGTTAGCATTATATTCCGACCCAAGCAATATATGTTTTTTTTATAAATCTTACATGGTCAACGAATACTCAAAGATGACAGTTGAATTGTGAGTTGGAAATTGAACTTTTATCGTAGTTTGAAGTTAAAAATTGAACCTTTCCAAAAAAGGAAGCTCGCAGCTCTACCGTGAGGAAAGGATTTTTTTTTTTTGCACAATACAGCAATAGGCCCATGGGGCAATTGTTTAATGTCGGGCCTTTGGGCTTCCAGCTGAGTTTTTACTGTTGGGCCGCCGTTTCTTTTGCTTTTTATTGGCGTTGTCACGGCATGGTCGTTGAAGGACGGTACCTGCTTGCCCGCCTGTCCTCGCGATATATGGTGCCGACACGCCGTTGCGTACTTGCGTGAAGCATCAATATCTCTGCTGCACTGCGCTGCCTGCTCCGGTGCTCCCTCGACGTCACCCTCCGAAAGCGGCAAAGCCGATCGATCGACCAGCAACCGGGGCAGGGCAGCGGTGCAGAGGGGACGATCACTACCACAGCTGCTGAGTCAGCATGCTAATCAACCTAGCAGCAGCAAAAGTAACCATCTCATTGACAGGATGGAGGATGGTGGCGAGCAGGCAGGCAAAGACAGCGTAGCTTTGATGAAAAGTTTTTGGTGAAAAGATTTTGGATATTGATTTTACCAATTTAGGAGTAGTAAATGTGGACGAAAAAGGTGGAAAGTTATATGGATAGGTTGGAAATCTTGAGACGAATCTAACGACGGTAATTAGAGGGTAATTAATCCATAATTAGCGGATGGTTACGGTAGCCTTACTATTGCAAATTATGGATTAAGTAGCCTCATTAGATTCGTCTCGCGATTTACAGCCCATCCATATAACTTTTCACCTTTTTCGTCTACATTTAATACTTCATGCATCTAAGATTCTCCTTTGATGTGATGGGTGAAAAGATTTCGGGTGGTAACTAAACAAGGGCATAGGAGAGCCGTACCCGGGAGAAAATCCGCCGGGCGCGGCACGGCTGCCGAGGCGCGGCGTGGCCAACTGGCCAGGGGCCCCACCAAGCGGCCCAGCCGCGGCCGGGCAGCCGGCCATCCCATATCGCGGAACAGTGGCTGTAAAGATGGGCGTGGCTCGGATCGAACCGGCGGATCGTCGAACCAAACCATAAATTCGAACCTAATGGGCCCCTAATATAACCAACGAACTGACACATGAGCAATGGATCAGAACCATAGTATCCATAGGTTCGAGCGGATCGATCCACCGCCCTTCTATCTGCTGGCAGTAGCTTGTAAGGAATTTCAGGAACTTTGCTTCTTCAAACATTCAGAGTTCAGTTCAGAATTCAGTTAAGCCAATCTATGTTTTTGGAATGTATTGATGGAGAACCACAAATTCGTCATTCCAGCGTTGTGATGGAGACTTATGAATAATCCATGGCTCGACAGATTTGTATTAGAAGAGAACCACGCATCACAAAAACTGATTGGAGACGCTGCCCCCCCCCCCCCCCCCCTAGAACCCAGTTTTTTCACCATGCTGAAAATGTAATGATGTAACAAGCTTTGGCTCCAAAAGCCCCATCAATGAAATCCAGGTGGGGACACTCTCCCCCCCGTTGACCCTAAAAAAAAAACTGATTGGAGACAAGAGGATCATGCACGCTGTGTACTAACAAATGAAGAACAAGTCGTTAATATCTGGTGGATCTCCACTCTACTATACTGGAGATATTAATTCTATAGTGGCAGCAACGGATCGAGGATCCCATAGAAATAGAGAAAATGAGTAGCGATGCGTGATGCTCCCAGCAGCTCTCAGAGGTCGCCGGAGACGGCGATACACATACACTAGCCAGGAGCGCCAGAGTTCCCCAGCAGCATACACGCCGGAGAGATGAACACCGCTCCGCCTGTTCCGATCGTGGGTGGACCCACGTGGCCCATTGGATAACGAGTCCTAACCTGGCTGAACCAAATGGATCGACCCATAAACCTGCAAATGACGATTGGTTCGTTGTGGATCGAACCAATGCCCCTTAGGTGCATCCACGCCCATCTTTAAGTGGCTGCCGGCTGCCGGGCAGGGGCGCTCCGCTCCAGGATTGAACTGGGTTATCGGCCAGTTGGCCGGCCACGCGCGCCAAGCAAAAGCGGCCGTGCTGCAGCCTCGCGGGGAGCGCGGATCGGGGGCGCTCGCGTCGCAACTCGCAAGGCTGGGGATCTCGAATCCATCCCTTCCCTCCCCCGCGCGTGCGCGGTGCACCGCGCTCCGATGACCGCCGTGTCTGATTAACAACTTTTTTTTCTCTAAAATATAATGATTAACAACTTTCCTTGGATTCACCGCGGCCAATGCATGTGCCTGCCGGGCCTTGGCTCGGCCGACACGTAGACGCGAGCAGCGGACTAGCGCTCGGTACTCGCTCTCTGCACGAGTTTACGCGACAGATGCCGGGAAATGTAAGGTGCGCGCGCGCGCTGCGGCACTCTCTCTACCTTTTGGCCGTGCGACAGTATTTGTCTGCAAGTCGCCATGGATGACATCGACCAGCTGCATGCTCTCTGTACTCTGTAGCACTGCACAGTGCCACTTCTGCTTCTGCCTGTGTACCGGCCTCATCTCATCTCCCGGTCTCCGACTCCGATCCGCTCTCGTCACTGTACTAGCAGCCTCCATGCATGCAAACATAGCAGCCTCTCCATGCATGCAACATGCTGTTGCTGCGTGTGCCGCTGATGCAGGGCTAGTAGCTTTCGATCCGATCGCGCCTGCCAGCCCAATGACGAAACCGGCCCGGGCTCGCATGCATGTGGGCGATCGATCAGCACAGCAGCACTCCAGTCTTCAGCAATAATCAGCAGGCTACAGGAACACCGGAACACACTGACAGGCTAGCACCGTACACCGACAGCATCCGACTTCTTCAATGTGCCCCATCATTTTGCCAACCATCATGTGTGTGTGTGTTGGTGTCTGGTTACCGAATCCAAATCCCCGTTGGATATTGGATTAGATTCACAGGCAATCAGGCATATGGCCAAGCACATGCCGGTCGTCCCCCATCGTGACAAGACGGGAGAGGTGACCGGCAAATGCATGCTCCCTCCGTTCCAAAATAGATGTCATTCTCGCTTCCCGAGAAGTCAACATTTTCAAAATACCGGCAATTATATATTAAAATATATAAATATTTATGTTAAGTAATTAATATCATTGGAAAGATCTTTAAGTCTAGTTTTTTAACAAATTTATTTGGAGATGAAAATGTTGCACGTTTTTTCTACAAATCTAGTCAAAGTTGAGAAAGTTTGACCGGCACGCATCCTATAACGTCATCTATTTTGGAACGGAGGGAGTATACTGCTACATGTTGCCTGCTACGGCACCATACCGCTGCAACAAAGTTTATGTAACGAAAAAAAAACAGAGAGATGAGCAGTTCAGTATCAGCATCAGTGCCGTCCCGTCCCAAGTATCATTAGTCAAGTTGGAAAACAACATGCAACCTGCCACAGGCCCACAACAATGCAGATACATCCAACATCAGCATGTACAGTAGTACAGTATACTGAGCAGACAGACGATTACGGGATGGATACAGCAACCCCACTTCCAGATAAAATTAAAGCACGAAACAACAGAGCCGTCCCTGTCCATCTGGATTCTCCCGTCAAGAAAAACGACCGGCTCGAGCTCAGCTCCTGTAGCGGTCAATGGCGACGCCCTACCACTTCCTCGCTCCATCGATACTGCTCCGACTGAGGCAACACGACACGACAAACAGTGAAGCTGACGCGTGCCCCTGCGGCATCGTCAGTTGCAAACAAAAATGGGGAATTTTGAGCTGAGACGATAATTCATTTTCTTTTCAAAGAACTAGTGAGATTGCATTGATAGGTTAGGTTAGCTTGTGCATCGGTCGTCATGACATTATTGTGAACAATTGAGCACGAACATGCATGCCGACGATCATGTGGGCCCAACAGTCGCCCACCCCCAGTACTACTGAAGATGGTAAGCTCGGTTCTACCGGGTCTCTTGATATTGTGGATTACAAACGAAGATTGGACGGTCAGGATTGGCTGCATGATGAAGTGGCATAAACGTCTTCTATTGAACAGGCAGAATCAGCTCAGATGATCTATGTGCAAGACTTCCTTCACAGACACACTCACTGCTCAACCTTTCAAAAATAAAAAGTGTGAGCAAGGGTTACCGCTCAATAAAATTATAATAGAGAGAAAAAAAGATACACAGTAGGCTAGCAGAAAGCATATGAGCCTTTTCATTTCGCTGCCTCTGATTTGATTGTACAGTTTTCAGCTTTGCGACAGGGGGAAATGAAATCCAGATTGTTGTGACGTGAAAGATATGATAGAGAAATGGAACTGGTGGTGCTCCCGAGGGGGGTTAGTTGAAGAGATAACGAGGACTTAACAAATCATGGGAAACGGCGCAGAGGTTAGTACCGAATTATCAAAGGCAGGTGAAGAAATTTGCATCCAAAGCTCCTGATCGTCTGTGGCTGGGCCACACGGCACTCTTGCTGCACCAAAGCAAAAAATATGCGGATAGAGCACACGAATTTGCAGCTATGCAGTGGCGGAAGCAAATCTTCTTCCCCACCTCCACACCATCTTCTTATTTTCTTTCTATTTATTGATTTTTCTCTTCCTCCTTCCTTACCTTCAATGGAGTTCAAGGTCCTTACTCCTCCCCTTGTCCCTTGATCCACCTTTGTAAGTAGGGAATAACAACATTCTAATGCCACAATTAGACTATCTCTACAACATGTATAGGACTTGTAAAAAATATGTAACATATCTATTGTCATAAAACTTTAATGTAATGTATTTTCTAAAATAAGGTTACACCATGATTAGTCCAAGTAGTAAAGTGTTGACACTTAATACACCGGCACACGACACACCACGTGCAAGTTCGCACGAGAGCGCATTGCAGAACTTTTTGAAAAAAAAAAGTTCCATCTTATCAAACTGGACCAAAATCTTTGTTTTTTTTCCCGGTGTGGATTTTCATAATATGTATAACTTTCTCACCTTGAGTCCAAATTGAAATTGGATAACCTATCATCTTGCCAAGCTACGGAATTGCACAAATTTCTTCGAAGCCAGAGGTTTTAAGTTTACCTGGATGTGCCAAACGGTTAATAGAAAATAAAAGTTCCTGCAAGTTTTTACTGAATTTGTATAAAGACAGATAAAGGAGTAAAAACCTGAGACTCAGTAACGTTGCCACTGCAAACGAACATAACACGGTTTCAGAAAAAGGAAATGTGCATAACAAAGGTTTGCAGGTTGAGAAAAAATCGAACATTGGCACATTGCCCTGCCTCAGCGAAGGCCACTGTGCTCGCGGAAGCAGTGGATGGCTCTCTCCCGCCTAGAGATTGGCATGGTCCAAACGTCACTCCTCCTCCAGTGGCCGTGGGACTCACAGGCCAAGAAATCATTATAAAATGGCCGCAGTTCGAGGCGTTGGCAACCTCTGCTGCCTCTGCCCCTGCCGCCGCTGGAGTGGACGGACTCTCTCCTCCATTTCCTCCTGACCTCCTTCGCTTCGCCCAAACACAACCGGTTGATATCCCTACCGCTCCCCCCTCTCCCTGTCAAATCGCCGAACTGATCAGGCCGCGCAAAAACCCAAGCTTTTACTACAGGACCCTGCTGGTGCTGATCGTGGATGCTATATCTCGGAGGCAAAAGTCGTTGCTGCTTCTTCTTGTGATGGTTGTTTGGGCTTGCGAGCCTGCGACGAGGTGAGGCTACGGCGGCGCCCAGGGTTGCATGGTGATTGATGGTGGCCGATGGAGAGTAGGCGAGGTTCGTCGGCGGCGGCTGCAGAAGATGCGGGCGGGGCGATGCCGAGCTTTGGGCTTCCTCAGCACTCCATGTACGTTCCCACGCCACCGCTTCTCTGTCCTCTGATTGTTTCTTCCCGTTTCTGCTTGCTTTCTGATTGTCTCACCTGCCCGTGCATGAGCATCATGATGATCCCTGATTGTTGATTACTGCTGGTTAATTGATCATGGTACTGCGCAGCGCATGGATTGCGGCGGTGATTGCCTCTGCTTTCCAGGAGGAAAAAAGCTGATAGCTTTCCTGATTAGATTAGACCTTCGCCTCATGTGCCGTAATCATTGGATGATAACTTTGTTAGCAGTAGCAAGGGTTCTGTTGGCCTTATTATGCTCTGGTAGTGCAAGGAGTACTGGGAGGAGAAATGATTCTCATTGATTTCCCATGCGGCCTCACTCACTGCACTGGCCTAACAGTTTGGCAGCTTGCCCCTGGTCAACTGTCAGGGGCTTGGCTCGTTGCCATTTGCATGTTCCCAACCAGGGTACCGGAGATCATCGCAGTGGTAGGTCCAGATCTTCATGAAAGGAGAAGAGGGGCATCTGAGCCTCTGAGGCTGAGGATTGGCCATGCGCAACCCAACTCATATGGATTAGTACTATGTATTTTGGGTCAAGTAGGATAGCCAAGCATTGGGCGAGAAGTATACATTTTTGCTGAGCCTTGTATGGTTCCTGGCAGGGTCTTTCATAGTCTCAATCATTATGTATTGGAAAACTGTTGGGAAATAAGTTTAAGTTCTTGTCCGTTACTACTGCACCCATGGTCCCTTTGATGGTTAGTAAATACTTCCTCATGTCGTTATTGGTGTATGTGCCACAAGTTTGACTTGATTTATAAAAAATACGTACAACATTTGTATCTTTAAATAAATTTGTTAAAAAACTAGACTAAAAGATCTTTCCAATGATACTAATCATGTACCATAAATATTAATACTTTTTAATATAAAATTAAACAAAATTATTTCTTAGGAAGCTAGAAAAATAGTTATTTAGGGACGGAGGGAGTAAGCACGAGTCTGCAACCAATGTAATTGAATGCCATATTAAAATAGAAAGACAAAACAAGAACTATCTTCCCATGGTAAATATACTGAGTGTGGATTTTTGACAGTGCAGACCATTTTTTTCCAAAAAGAAATGTATATAGTTCTTTTATGTTCAGTATCTTATTTTGGTGAATGCTGGGTTTTCAGCCACACAGATATGAACAGCATGCAGCCTTCTCGAGTTGCTGACTTTGGGGCGCTTGCACAGTCTGCTGGATTCCGAATAGAAGATCTTGCTAACCTTAATACAAGTATGCATTCAGTTCTCAATCAAATATGCTAGAACTTACTTCTTATATATGTTCTTTTGTTGATCTAGGAAGTTCAACTATGAGCAATTGTATTATTCTCTACTTTGGGAATATATGTCTTATGCATCTGCCCTTCCATTTTGAATCTGATACCTAGTTGCACTTTATTACTCATTTTTTGGTTTGCTTGGTTACAATAAATACCAAAGATACCATTGCTGTTTACCATGTGTACTTGTAAGTGTAAGCTGTAAAGCTGGGTTTACAACACTATAGAGGTGTCACCTGCCGCTTGGGCTGTATACAGTGCAATACCTTTCACAGAGTGCAGTAGTTCTATGGATGTACATGCTCATTCACTATTTGCTGATATCCAGGCACTTTGTTCAATCTGAAGCCAAATACTCATACAATTAGCAACAATCCTCTTCAGTTTGGAAGTTACGGAAAGGTATGGATGCCACACACAGAAATTTCTGGTCCCTATCAAAAGCCCTTCAATTAAGTGATGTCATATACTTCCATCTACATTGGGAGTTGATGTAAATTTGCTTTCCTCTTTGTAGCCTATTTCTCCGTCTCATGTAAATACCACAACCGTAGCAACAGCTGCAGCAAGAATTGACCCTCAGTCGCTAGAACAACAAACAGGAGCACAACCAAATCTGGTGACTTTACCAACTGGTAATATAGAGAACTGGGGAGAGTCAGCTATGGCTGATAGTCCTTTGACTGACACATCAACAGATCCAGATACTGATGAGAGGAATCAGATGGTACCAACCAGTCTCGCACACACCTTTGTCGGTCTGTTTTATCATGATGATCATCATACGCTTGATGTTCACAGAATTGTTCATACTCGGTTTTGGGAGGTTTCTGATGTCTTTGTGAAGAATTTTTTAATTCGGAACATGCATGCTTTGAAATGTCAAATTTTGAATATCATACATATGCATAAACGCCCTGAACTTGTAGGCATTAACACTTCTCTTGCACAAAAATTTATATGGATGGCGCATTAGATAAAAACATTGTATGTACCAGTATGATTTGCTCCCAATATTTGATGAACTATTGCATGATTGTTGGTCAGTGTCTAGTTGCTGACATCATTTTTTCACATTTTTTAGCTTGGTGTAGATTCATTATCCTTAACCAAGTAATCAGTTGAATTACGCTTGCCAATAACAAACTTAATATATTTATTGTTGGAAGAATGGTGCATTGTATATATGCTAACATTTTAGTAACATTGATCATCTTGTACTAAAATATATTCTGCCTATCAGTTTGAACAAGGACTCGTTGCTGGCCCCATTGCTTCTGATTCTAGTGACAAATCAAGGGACAAACTAGATCAGAAGGTACTCTTTCACTATATTTATGATACACGGATCATGTGAATCCAGTGCTGAAAGTAAATATATATTTTTTAAAACAGACACTTCGTCGTCTTGCCCAAAATCGTGAAGCTGCCAGGAAAAGCCGTTTAAGAAAGAAGGTGACTTGGAACGTTTCTGAACTTTCATGCCTGTCAGATTTCATTTATGTTGTGCTCTCATCACCCTAGTGTGGTATCACTCTTGACATTACATATTATTTTGCACATGAGTTCTATTAGCAGACCATGCATCTAGACAATTTTGTGCCTAGCTGCTTCTCGTACTTGCAGTTGTAGATCCAATTAGCATTTCTGTGTCTACAATCCTACATTTTCGCCCTTTTATTTTATCTTTTGTTGCACCATTTTGGTAGAATCAATTTGCCATGTTTCACCTAATATTTGGATCAGGCCTACATCCAAAACCTTGAGAGTAGCAGACTGAAACTTACTCAGTTAGAGCAAGAGCTTCAGCGGGCTCGCCAGCAGGTCTTTCTATTTCATTCATAATTTGTAAGTTGTTTCTGGAGTAAAACATGCTGTACATGTATTGACCAATGTGTAATTCTTTAGGGTATTTTTATTTCGACATCAGGAGATCAACCTCAATCAACAAGCGGAAATGGTAATACTACACTCACATGACTCTTTCTAAAAATTATAGGTTGATGTACAAGTAGTGTGTAGTATGCATTATGAGACTTGACTTATGTGCTTGTTTCTTGGGTGCTCCTTATCACTTACGAGTTATGGGTAAAATAAGGACACGGCAATCAAATGAAACAACTCAAACAAGCTACAGTAGCACTTCACACACGATTGAGTTCCCAAAGATTTTTTTTTTCGAACAACAAGTTCCCAAAGAATTATTATAGCTTCTTTAAGATTAGAAGTTTACAGGCAGTTTTACCCTTGAAAACATTGTAAATTGTTTGTTTGATCCCATCATACTGCCAGTTCCTTTTATGTTAATGTTTTCTGCTCTGTAGGAGCTTTGGCATTTGACATGGAGTATGCACGCTGGCTTGAGGACCACAACAAACATGTAAATGAGTTGAGGGCTGCAGTCAATGCACATGCCGGCGATAATGATCTTCGGGGTATTGTTGATAGCATCATGGCACAGTACGACGAAATTTTCAGGCTCAAGGGTGTAGCAGCCAAAGCAGATGTTTTTCATGTGCTGTCTGGGATGTGGAAGACCCCTGCTGAGAGGTGTTTCATGTGGTTAGGTGGCTTCCGATCATCGGAGCTTCTTAAGGTACTAATCTTATGGTTTTATTCTGAATGCACGATAAAATTCCTTGACCTCTTGGCTATTGCCTATGGACTCCAAGGTCCCCTCAATGGAGTTCTCATTCTAACTGAACGGTTCTGCTTAACGACTTCAGCATTTTCTGTCTGAAAATGACTAAATGCGAATCTGTTAATTGTTATTTTTAAATACCCCTCATACAAAATGCAAGATGATATACTTCTATTTTTTTACGAGACAAACTTCTGACCAGTGCTCATGTTGTCACCTACTAGTTCTTTTAATTTTATACCAAAATTACTGTTGCAGTTACTGGCAGGTCAGCTAGAGCCTCTTACTGATCAGCAGCTTGTTGGTATATCCAACCTGCAACAGTCCTCCCAACAAGCTGAAGATGCTCTTTCTCAAGGGATGGAAGCATTACAACAGTCACTTGCAGAAACTCTAGCATCTGGATCCCTGGGTCCTGCTGGATCTTCCGGCAATGTTGCAAATTACATGGGACAAATGGCGATGGCTATGGGAAAGCTTGGAACCCTTGAAAACTTCCTACGACAGGTTTGTCATGCAAATCATGGGCTTCCAAATTTCATAACACAGTATTATCTTTCTTTTGCTAAATTTGCGAATACTGTTTAAGGACTATTGTGAAGATTATATCAGTGATGTACTTATGTAATGTACTTAAACCTATATCTTGAAGATCAAAATTGCTGAGCAGCTGATACAAGCTTACACTGACTGAAATACCTGAATGTCAATTGCATTATTGGAAAGGCTGGTGAAATACTATTCTTTTAAAAAATCCTGTTGACAGATAATGATATAGTCCCTCATTTCTTTTGGGATATATGATGTACTCCCTCATTTTTTTTTTGGAATATATGATGTTTTGGGACAAGCTAATCTGAACTAATTCTACTTTAGCAGTCATAGCAAGAAGTATCTAATTCTGTTTAACAATGTCATCTGCAGGCTGATAATCTGCGTCTGCAAACACTCCAGCAAATGCAGCGCATCTTAACCACTCGTCAATCTGCACGAGCTCTACTTGCCATAAGCGACTACTTCTCTCGGCTACGTGCTCTGAGTTCTCTTTGGCTTGCTCGTCCACGAGAATAAATTCAATTAATTCATAATAGGATAATTTTAGGTACTGTCTCTAGTATGTCCATTAGTTTCTTCACATTGCTCATGTGTCGGTGAGATGTTTGGATCAGAATCTTGTGTATGTGTTCAGGTCAATGTTCAGTTCATATTGTAGGTCATTATGAGTTATTGGACAAGTTTGTAACAATTTTGAAAAAAAAAACTCGGAGTTGTAAATACATGCGGAATAATCTAAGATCTTATTAGGGGATCACATTGGCAGATATGAACCACGGACAAATCAGTGCACATCACTGTGAGTGATACGGAGTGACTATATCAAATTAAACAGTTGAACATCTATTTGCACAGTTCTGTTCCTCCAAAGAAAGTGCTGTGTAGATCATCCTTCATGAAACAATCAACAATCATGTTCTTTTAGCATGTATTGGGGATGATTCATGATGTATATGATGAAGGATTTAACAGACATTACAACACAGGTGATAGATGATGTAATAAGATTATGATTGCATCAAACACCTAAATGTATGAATCCATACAACTTTGGTGGTACAATACCAGATTTTCATCCCATTTATTGGGATAGCAAGTTGCTGGTTGTACAAACTGTCTGGAACTAGTAAATTTCTGGGTCACAAATGTGTTCAATGTACACAGGCAAGTTAAGGCCTTTACCTATCCTGAATCCTGAACTTAAATAAGTGTTTTTTTATACACGGAACGAATGGTGTTCACCTTAGAGCAGCTCGTTCTCAAACCAAATGAAGCAGGTTATCGTTAAGCAGCAGCTTTACCACGCTGTACAGGAGCTCGGAGGGAAGCTCTGTAGGCAGCATCTGACTTCTCAATGCCATCAAAGACATAGCCAAAAGGCTCCATCCTGACATATCTTCCTGAACCAGGAGCGATGTTCAGCACACCATCCTCCCATACCACTCGGCCCCTTGAGATTGTTACTTCCACCATTCCCTACAAATGAACAGGATACACCCTGAAGTTGGATCTGAATTCCATGCCAGATACTGTAGTTTCATGTGTGCGAAGAACTGACCTTTCCTTTCCTGCCCTCATATACATTTGTGTTGGACCTTGAATGGTGTGTGTGGGCACCCATCACAAAGCTCCTTTCAGGGTTTAGGATGATGATGTCTGCATCAGATCCTTCTAGGATTGCTCCTTTCCGAGGGTATATGTTGAAGATCTTGGCACTGAAAAGGGTCAAGTAATTTGTATCATTGTAGTTAGGTAGTTGAACAACGCATTTTGATAAAGATTATCTGGTTACAGCAGAGTTACAGTGTACTACCATTCCGTGCTTGTCACTCTGACATAGTCGGTGACAGAAATCTTGCCAGTCTCCTGTATACGTAGGATAAACATTTAGAGCAGAAGAACTGAATACAGAACCTACGGATTACTGTTCATCAATTTTTTTTAACTGTTCTATAAGAACTGAACTTACCACCATGCTATCCCAAATAATATGCATCCGTTCCTCAAGGCCTGGATCAAGAGAGAGATGTCTTAATTGACTTATATTCACAACGAAACAAGGCATTACAAATTCTACTATTCACTTTTAGCATTTAAGTCCATAGGTCCTACCGTTTACGCCATTTGGAATCTTCCGAAAATCATCAGAGCCAAAGGCTTTCTGTGTGGAATTGAATGTGCAGTGATCAGTACCTACAAGCTGCATAGAGACAAAGCACAATTAGATCTTATGCAAAATGCAACATAAGTCTCCTTATACCAGTTAATGCAAACATTGCTTCTCAGAAATTATTATACTATTGATTAAATGCTAATAAGTAACACAATTCTCAGTGGTGACTAAGTCGATGGTTCAGGGTTCAGAGTATCACTCAAGTGCGTCACCTGTAAAATTCCTGACGAAAGAGCAGCTTGGAGAGCTTTACCATGCCCTGCTTCCCGGATTGGAGGGCTCATCACATACCTACAAGCACATATGAGATACAAGGACAATAATCCAAAAAAACATACTAATGAGCTTGTTTTCCCGTTTACATTGAAGCAACTGTGAAGTCAGGATCCCAAAGCCAAGAATCATCAAGTACTAGTCCAGAAACCACTGGTTCACCAATGACTCTCTGCCCTGCAAAGATTTCGGTTTACATCAACCTTTCTAGGTACTGAATGTTACTAAATTTAAGTCAAGCAAGATATTCAGTACATGACCCAACAAAGGGTCATCCAGTTCTCAGGCCATATGAGGTCATTGCAAACCAGCTAACCTCTGACGACAGTAGCCCAAATTGACAGTCGGAACTCTGGTATGGCTCCAAAGTGGAGACCAACAAAATAGTAGAAGAAAAGATATCAGGCTGCTGACCTTCTCTTTTAGCCTTGGCAATCTCCTCCATTGCATCAATGCTCATCACATGAACAATGTACAGAGGCGTATTGATGAACTTTGCTAAGCGGATTGCCCGTGCAGTTGCTTCTCCTTCCAACTGCAGCAAATAGGAAAATAAAATTATTTGACTCTTCCCATACCTTCAAGTAAGAGTAAAGCACAAAAGTTCCTATGTGCCTAGTTATCAGTGAAAATCTGAACATATATGATATTTCAAGGAGAATAACAATAAAAGAGAATGTTAATCTTGTAATTACAATTGGGGGCCTTGAGAGAGCATGCCCTTCTGGACCAGTTATTCCAAGGTCGATCATCCGCTGTTGTCCCTCAGCAACAGCATCCCCATTCTCTGCATGAACCATTGCCAGCGCACCAAGCGACTTGCATTTCCGTAAGCCTTGCAATAGTAGGTCATCTGTGACCATAAGGGAACCCTTATATGCCATGAAGAACTTGAAAGAATTGATTCCTGCGATTGTTACAATCAATAGGAGACACTTCAGCATAATACAAAACAGGGATTGCCCATTGAAAATATTTTACTGCTACTTTTTTTGTAAATTAATTGTAATGCTAGTATGGATGGGCTACTTTATATAACAGAGCATGCAAATTTTCGACAAAGGAATTAGAATTTAGAAGTACAGAAAAAACATAATGTACACTGACCATGTTCCTTAACCATCACTTCCATTTCCCTTGCAACCTCATCATTCCACTTGGTAATGGCCATGTGAAAGCCATAATCCATGGCAGCATTTGCTGCTTTCTGCTTGTAGGACTCCAATCCTGCAGTCAAGTTGCCATTCACTGGAATGACAAAGTCAATATGCATCGTCGTCCCACCAGCCAGTGCAGCAGCATGGCCACTGAAGAAGTCATCTATGGTCACGGTGCCCATGAACTCCATGGCCAAGTGTGTGTGAGGGTCAATTCCACCTGGAAATTCCCCAGTAGGCTGATAAACCGATCAACAAGTAACAACATATTCTGTAAATATACACCACATCACACACAGTAAGAAACTAAGACGTCACCTGGCATGACATATTTCCCAGTTGCGTCGATCACTCTGACATTATCATCACCGACCTAGAAATGACACGATAAGTCTATGACAGAGGAAACTGAACGAGTTTCTGTGATAATAAACAATTTGATTCTTCTATCAATCACAGAATAATCAAGCGTCAGGAATCCTGAGCACTCCTAGCCACTTGGCATCCACTCATCCAGGAACGTGACTGCAAGTGGGGCGCAAGCGCAACGGAGTGGGCAATCGCCAACCCATCCTCGAATCAAGTAGAACACATCAACACAGGCTGCCGGGATCTAAGCAATCTCGCGGAGGCGCGGCGAGCACTCACCGGGATGTTGGGCCTGACTGCGACGACGACGCCGTCCTCGATGTAGACGTCGGCCTCCTCCGCCCGGTGGGCGTTCACCACCGTCCCGCCCTTGATCAGGATCCTCGTGCCGTCCCCTCCACCGCGGCAGCCGGCGTCACCCCCCGCCGCGCAGAACTGCGATCCGCGCAGCCGAATCTAGCCACGTCAGGCGACCGACCAGAGCAGCCCAAACATGGGACGACACGGGAGGGGAGGCGCAACAGACAGTGAAAGCACACCCACCTCGTGCGCCGGATGAGACGCCGCGACGGCGGCAGCGAGCAGCGGTAGCAGCAGCAGGTGGAGCGCGCGGGAGGGTGTCGCCATGGCCCGCGCTGCCGGCGGAGCGGAGAAGCAGAGCAGATGAGAGAGAGTCGCCGCCGCAGCTCGCTTGGCTTGGCGTGTCGAGCGCAACGGAGTCAGTTAACAATCGAAAAGCAGCTCAGCGATTGGTGGGGATTTGGGACGGCACAAAGAAAGGCTCCGTCCCAATCTGTTCGGATAATTCCATCAGGCTGTTGACTACCAGCTCTCATAATCACAAGAACCAATCGGCGCACGTTCCCCCCGTTCATCATGTTCACTCCACAAAAGCTCAACTCAGTGCGCCTCACCGAGAGGCTAAGTCCTGCACGTGACTTTGACAATATCCAGTGAAGAGAGTTTGCACGCGAGAACACTTCGCAAATTGTTGCTTAACTAAATAATATTGGAGATAAGTCCTTTTTTAAAAGAATTCAAGATAAGTTTTGAATTGGTGTATGAAAAACACTATAAAGTCAAGATAGGTCTTGAATTAGAGGTGGTGTAAACTTCGTACGAGTATTTAGTAAGCGATGAAATCGCTACTTTTTATTAAAAGTGAACAATGATCACAACCAAGATATTTTTGTATCTACTTTACCAGGTAGGGTTTGACGGCCCTCAACCGTTTTTCATTAAGAGAAAGCGACTTACGGCTCTTCGGCCGAGAAAACCCTTGAAACCTAACTTCACTGACTAATGAGAGAATCTTTTTTACCCTACACCGTACGGTTACAGAAATTTGCCCCCGAGGGGGTTCAAACCCTGGCCGCCGGGCAGGGCTGACCAATCGGTCAGGCATACGTTCGCAAGATATTTTTTGTATCACTATGTATTAGCGAGTTATTACAATGAAGGTAGTCACCAATTTAGTGTAGACCTCACAGCGCGAGGGAGCATAATCTGCAAACAAATTCATCGAGAATATGATGCGGACTTCACAATAATAGGGCATAGTTTGCATGTGTGTAGTGGATGCTTAGATCCGATATGAATAGTGGTAGCCACTAATAAGTAGAGATACATCGCTGGGAGCTTTCCAGCGCTCCTAGCACCCCTGCTACTGTAGCGTGGGGTCCACATGGGTCCCACGCTACAGTACCCCCATTTTTTTTCAAAATAATTGTGTATCATTTTGGTTCGCTGCACGACATGCTAATTTTTCTGCACTGTACTTTTTTTTCTATAGTACGTCTGTTTTCCCTACACGAGTGTCAAGTCTGATGATGCCTAAGTATTATCCCTAGACGAAATACATGGCATTCATGCTGTCCACCCCGAGCTAACACGCTTCCCATGTGAAGCCACGATCACATTTTTCGTGAGACAAGTTTGTCGAACCGTAGTTCCTGCCCTCAGTTGTCCTCTCTCCTCTCTTTGTTATTCCTCGGCCAACAACGTCACATCGCGCCGCTTCAATTCTCAGTTCCCACGAGCTCTAGCGCGACAGTGGTAGAAGGGCCTCCTAAGTGCGCACTCTATGTCAACAGAGCGACACTCTCTATGGTCGAGAACATCTGCCTTCCGCCATCGAGTTTGCTGATGAGTGCCAACATGACAGCATCACTGTCCCCGATTGCTACTATATGCGTACTTTCTATGCATATTGTCTACTTCATTCAACACGTGTGTGTGGTTGTTTCATGCATGTAACCATTTAGTGTTCTTAGTGATTAGAAAAATAAAAATAGAGAGAATAAAAAACAATCCATGATGGTAACAAGTAATTACTCATGTAATCTTAACAGGCGCAGCGTTAGCGCGCCGTTATTCCTAGTCATGATATACACCTTGTACATCCATCATCTAGGCACAGACGTTGTCACTATGTGTTTACATATACTTCTATAGGCCGTGGCAGTAGCTCGACGGGTAAGAGTCCTTATGGTGAAACATGTCCGCCATGGTTTAAGTTCTCTACTTATCACCGACGCTTGCATTTTGTTGGATTTATTTTAGGATTTAACAGGTGCTATTCTTTCAGTGGTAAACGACGTGCTCGTCGACAACAAAGCACCAATGATGACTTGGTCAATATCGAGGATTTGATGGCTCAGTCTTTCGGAGGTGCTCATAGTGGTAGTGTTGCGTGCGCGTGTTCGTATGGGGCAAGTGTGCATGTGTGTTTGTGAGCAGTCTGCGTTGCAGTTTATGTGATTCAGAAAAAAAGATACTACCTCGTATATGGCCAATATGTGAGAATAAGGTAAACATTAGAAAATGTAACTTTTGTTCCAAATTTGATATAGGGTACGTACATTGAGGAGAATCACTATACATTAAAATGTAGTGTAGATCCCATGGTAGTACTAGTTACTCTTATGTATGACCAATATGTAATATTTTAGAACACTAGCAGAAGGGCACGTGCTACAGGCACGTGTTTTACTAAATTAATGATTTAGTTAACTTGGACTCTTTAGATTAATCTATAGCGTTCGATCATCATAAAATCCGACGGTGTAGGAGTAATGTACTCAACTTAGACTCTTTAGATTAATCCAACTTGGACTCTTTAGATTAATCTAGAGCGTCCGATCATCGTCATAAAATCCGACGGTGTTGGAGGGTAAGAGTAACACGTAAGATTTGGTACGAAAATTTCGTCGTGCTTTATGGTATAGATTCATTTGTGTGATATAATAAATGAGGAGAAACACATAAAAAATGTGGTTTACATACGTATGAATTATAATTCTACTTGATCGGTAGGCAACAATCAAGGAGTTATAAATTGAACATTGCAAAATATAAATAAATTGCGATTACTGTCGAATAGTACTATCTACATAAATACATAAAAGTGTAGCGTCTAAACATAAAAAAACCTGTACACACAAAGCACTGAGGGCTGCAGAATACAAATACTAAAATTCCGAGGGGTGAAATAATAAAAGTTGCTGCAGAAAATAAAATGCAAAAAGGCTAAATCGCTGTCGGGCCGATTTCCATTTGGGCTCGTTATGGCCCACGCAAGCTTTGGCGGTCTTGTTCCGCCGCAGCTGCAGGGCGTCGTGACTCAGGTAATACTGTCGCTTGAGGCCAAAGCCTCATATCAATCGTTTCTACGTTCACCTTGGATTTGCGGATCATTTGTCTTTCCCGTCTTTTGTCTTTACTTCTTCCTCAGCGGTGATCGACGTGCATTTGGGGCAGAGGAGATGGCACGGTGCGGACGGTGCCGTGGTTGAGTGCAACGCTCCTCCTAGCAACCGCCGACTAGTGAAGAAGAGGAGAGACAGAGGAGGGAACCGCTCGGGGAGAGCTAGAGGTGGCGATGACGTGTTGGACAGTGGACACAGACAATTGCAAGCAATATAAGACATCAAAGGTGAACTCCTTATTATTCAGTGATCATAGTACATATATAGAGGATAGGGGAAGGAGATGGAGACCATGGTGGAACCGCTCGGGGCTCCCATGACTATCATCATTATTAGCGGTGCTAATGACGTGATTAACAGGCTAATTGATCATTAACCGCTAACCACACACTTTACCACGTTGTACAGGAGCTCGGAGGGAAGCTTTGTAGGCGGCATCTGACTTCTCAATGCCATCAAAGACATAGCCAAAAGGCGGTAACTTGACGTATCTTCCTGTACCGGGAGTGATGTTCAGCTTGCCATCCTCCCATACCACTCGTCCCCTTGAGATCGTCACTTCCACCAATCCCTAAAAATGAACAGGATACACCCTGAAGTTGGACCCGAGTTCCATGCCAGATACTGCTGTTTCATGTGTGCGAAGAACTGACCTTTCCTTTCCAGCCCTCATATACATTTGTGTTGGACCTTGAATGGTCTGTGCTGGCACTTATCGCAAACCTCCCTTTAGGGTTTAGGATGATGATGTCTGCGTCAGATCCTTCTAGGATTGCTCCTTTCTGAGGGTATATGTTGAAGATCTTGGCACTGAAAAGGATCAGGTAATTTGTATCATTGTAGTTGGGTAGTTGAAAACGCATTTTGATAGGATTATCTAGTTACAGCAGAGTTAACGTGTAATACCCTTCTGTGCTTGTCACTTTGACATAGTCTGTGACAGAAATCTTGCCAGTCTCCTGTATACGTTGCATAGACATCAGAGCATAAGAACTGCATATAGAACTTACCGATTATACTGCTTTCTTTTAAACTGTTCTAAAAACTGAACTTACCACCATGCTATCCCAAATAATATGCATCCGTTCCTCAACACCTGGATTAAAGTATTCAAGAGAGAAATGTCTTAATTGACATATATTCACATTGAAACAGGACATTACAAATTCTACCATTCACTTTTAGCATATAAGTCCATAGGCACCTACCATTTACGCCATTGGGAATCTTCCGAAAGTCATTACAGCCAAGGGCTTTCTGTGTGGAGTTGAATGCGCAGTGATCAGTACCTACAAGCTGCACAGAAACAAAGCACAGTTATATCTTATGCAAAATGCAACATAAGTTCCTTCCTCATAGCAGGTAATGAAAACATTGCTCCTCAGAGTTCAGAGTATCACTCAAGTGCCTCACCTGTAAAATTCCTGATGAAAGAGCAGCTTGGAGAGCTTTACCATGCCCTGCTTCCCGGATTGGAGGGCTCATCACATACCTACAAGCACATATGAGATACAAGGGTATATAATCCAAAAAAACATACTGGTGAGCTTGTTGTCCTGTTTACTTTGAAGCAACTGTGAAGTCAGGATCCCAAAGCCAAGATTCATTAAGTACTAGTCCAGAAACAACTGGTTCACCAATGACTCTCTGCCCTGCAAAGTTTTCAGTTTACATCAACCTAGTCCGGGTGCTGAATGCAACTAAATTGAAGTCAAGAAGAAAGATATTCTACATGACCCAACAAAAGGGTATATCCAGTTCTCAGGCCCTATGAGGTCATAAAAAACCAGCTAACCTCAGAGGACACTAGTCCAATTCGACAGTATGAATTCTGGTATGGCTCCAAAGTGGAGGCCAACAAAATAGTGGAAGAAAAGATGTGAGGCAGCTGACCTTCTCTTTTAGCCTTGGCAATCTCCTCCATTGCATCAATGCTCATCACATGAACAATGTACAATGGCGTATTGATGAACTTTGCTAAGCGGATTGCTCGTGAAGTTGCTTCTCCTTCCAACTGCAGCAAGTCGGAAAAATAAAATTATTTGAGTCTTCTAGTAGCTTCATGTAAGAGTACAGCACAAAAAGTTCCTATGTGCCTTAGTTATCAGCAAAAACCTGAACATGTATGATATATCAAGGAGGATAATAATAAAAGAGAATGTTAAACTTGTAATTACATATGGGGGCCTTGAGAGAGCATGCCCTTCTGGACCAGTTATCCCAAAGTCGATCATCCGCTGTTGTCCCTCAGCAACAGCATCCCCATTCTCTGCATGAACCATTGCCAGGGCACCGAGCGATTTGCATTTCTTTAGGCCTTGCAGTAGTATGTCATCCGTGAGCATCAGGGAACCCTTATATGCCATAAAGAACTTGAAAGAATTGATCCCTGAAATTGTGACAATCAACAGGACATACTTCAGCATCTGACAAAAATGGACCGTCCAATGAAAATATTTTTGCTGCATTTTTTTTGTAAAATAATTGTAAAAGCCGATATGAACGGGCTAGCTACTTCATGCAACAGAAAATGCATGTAGTCAACAAAGCAATTAAAAGTACAGAAAAAACCAGAATGTACACTGACCATTTTTCTTAACCATCACTTCCATTTCCCTTGCAACCTGATCATTCCAACTGGTAATGGCCACGTGAAAGCCATAATCCATGACAGCATTTGCTGCTTTCTTCTTGTAGGACTCCAAGCCTGCAGCCAAGCTGCCGTTCACTGGAATGACAAAGTCAATGTGCATCGTCGTCCCACCAGCCAGTGCAGCAGCCTGGCCACTGTAGAAGTCATCTATGGTCACGGTACCCATGAACTCAAACGCAAAGTGGGTGTGCGGGTCAATTCCACCTGGAAATTCCCTGGAAGGCTGATAAACCGGCCCACAAGTAACAACATATATATTCTGTAAACATTCACCACACCACACACAGTAAGAACTCACCTGGCATGACATATTTCCCAGTTGCGTTGATCACTCTGACCTTACCACCAGGGACGACCTAGAAATGTCACAATAAGTCGATGACAAAAGAAACTGCACACATGAATGATAGAGTGCGCAGCGGAATCCGGCTTGTCCCGCTATACCCACAAGCCGGCACCAATAAGTAGAACACAATCTGAGCAATCTCGCGGAGGCGCGGCGAGCACTCACCTTGATGTTGGGCCCGACGGCGTCGATGATGCCGTCCTTGATGTAGACGTCAGCCTCCTCCTCCCGGTCCGCGTTCACCACCGTCCCGCCCTTGATCAGGATCGACGTGGCGCCCCCTCCACCGCCGAGACCCTGCGCCGCGCAGCGCTGCCACCCCGGCGCAGCCAAATCCAGCCACGTCAGGCGACCAACCATAGCATCCAAACATGACAAGGGAAGGGACGACGGGCAGAGTCCAAGCGCGTACACCCACCTCGTGCGCCGCAACGGCGAAGGCGAGCAGCAGGAGGAGAGCGCGGGAGGGCGTCGCCATGGCAGAGCAGATGAGAGCTAGAGTCGCCGACGCAGCTCGCTTCACTTTGGAATGTCGAGCGCGACGAGCTAAGTATTTATAGAAATCGAAATTAATGCAGCTCAGCGAATCAGCCAATCCTTCCCTTCCGTGCTCGTGCGCCTACTGTGAATTGCGTCCCAAGAACCAGTCGGCGCACGTCCTCCGTTTATCATGTTCACGCTCACACCAAACTTATGCTCAACTCGCGTGAGTCTCACCGAGAGGCAAGCCTCTGCACGTGACTTTGATAATAGGAGTATCAATTATCCAATGAAGAGAGTTTCCCCGCGAGATCGAACAGCTCGCTAGAGAGTAGAGAGTATCGTCTTATCCATCAGTCGGTCAGTTCACAGTAGGCGCACAAGCACGGAAGTCGACTGTCTTCAGGTCTGTGAAATCAGTCTCAACTCTCAAGTCATTGGACAACACTTCATCAAGTCTTAAATTTAACACTTACGTGCAAAAAAGATGCAATGTATCTTTTCCTCTTCATAATTCAACAATTCTACCAAAAAAATTCTGACATCAATATTTATTTGTAAGTAAACCCGCAAATTGGAACTTTTCTAACTCTAGTACAAAAATTGAAGCGCTGTGACAGTTTACCCTTAAAAAACATCAATATTTATTTTAGTTATTACATGAACATAAGAAAGCAAGTACACAAGAACAAATTGCATGTTTGTGCTACGTTCGTACTGCGTTCCATATGGCATACCAGGGCGACGGGGGCGTGGCTGCGCTGGCCACTGGCGATGCACGTGGGCGGCGGGCAAGGGGGCTTGGCTGATTGTTTTTTTTATATGGGCTGTATATTTCTATTGGGCTGAATCTACAAAGTATGCCGTGACCCACCTGGCCCTGCAAGACGCTGCTTGATCTTGGATCATGGTTCATGTGAGGAGGCCCTGCAAGACGCTACATTATGAATTTGCCTCCGACCTACCAGGCAGACCGCAGACCTTCTTCCACTGTCCCCGCACTGTGACTGCGCAGAGCTTAGCTGCATCGCCCCAGACTAGTGTCTTCTCTGCTGTGTGCGCAAAGACGAAGAACCCAAATTTTGTCCTTTCCTGATCCTCTCTAGCATACTTCGACATGAGCTGTAGAATTGGTGTAGAACTGCCCACGAATTCAACACTTTTTTTTTGTTCAGACCTCAGAGACACCTCGACAGGAACATCAATGGGTAGGTACTGTCACTGAGAAGTCCACGAAGTAGCATGTACACATGACGAATGGTTAGGTACACCATCTACCACCGGAAGCTCCTTGCTCCCTGCCAAAATGAGCTGCTTAAGCTGTCTGCATCAGCTAGTCAAAAACTGGCTCCCCCCAGTCCTTTCTGCGGCTTTAAACAAGCGAGGTTTCCTCGCTCAACAGGCACCAACATCTTGTTGAAGGAGTCTGCATTGAATTATAAACCCAGTAACTTCTTTTGTTGGAATTTTCAGATAATCTTCAAGGAAACATCTGCGCCCTGTGCTACAGCAGAATAAAAACAGACGTAAGCAGCAGGTCGCTTCAGTTGCATGGGGAAAAAAATGGCAGACGACCTTTCATGTCCAAGGAACAGATTGTTTATAGGGCATATCTGTTTCCACTTTGAGGAGCTCCACTTAAGTGATGCTTGGAGCACCGAAATTGAATGGAAATGGCCATCTTCAGGTCAACATGTCAACACACGCTTTGGCTCTCTGGGAGTGTGACGTGTGAACCCCTTTCAGCCTTTCCCCACTTCATGGTTCCAACTAATAACTGAAACAAACCAAGAATAAGGCCAGAAGAGGAGGAAACACAGAAAGCATACTCCAATGGCTGCAGAAGCAAATTTAGGAGCCTTCATACAGACCCTATTTCAGAAATTGTCAGGAGTAGCTCTTGATCAGTTCAGATCTTATAAAGGCATCCATGGCAAGCCTTCCTTGATGATGCAGAGGCAAAGCAGTTGGCAGATGCATCTGTGAGGGGATGGCTGGCAAAGCTCAAGGAAGTTGCATACGACATTGATGATCTGCTGGACAGCTATTCAGCCAAGAGTATGCATCTGAAGAGGCAGATGAAGCTCCCCACAAAGGCAAGTATCAATTCTCCCAGCTCCTTCTTGCGTAGGAATCTACATCAGTATAGAATAAAACAAAATATCAGCAGCATATTGGAGAGGTTAGATAATATTGCAAAAGAACGGGATATTATTGGGCTCTAGATATTAGGCGGAATGGGTAGGCAAGAGACCTCAGAGCGACCACAGTCGAGTTCCCTTGTAGATAATTCAGCTGTATTTGGCAGGGAGGCAGACAAAGAGGAAATGGTAAGGCTTGTGCTGTCTGACAATTGACATAATTTCTGCACTGTTTTTGTCATCCCTGTTGTTGGCATGGGGGGACTTGGTAAGACCACTCTTATGCAGATGGCTTACCATGATGACAGAGTGAAAGAACATTTTCAGTTGAGGATCTAGGTTTATGTGTCTGAAAGTTTTGATGAGAGAAAGATAGATAACACAAGAAACTCTTGAGGCTGCTGCTTATGACCAATCTTTTGCCAGCACTAACATGAACATGCTTCAGGAAACACTCTCCAGAGTTCTACGGGGCAAGAGGTACTTGTCTTGGATGATGTCTGGAATGAAGACCCTGATAAATGGCTGAGCTAGAGAGCAGCTTTACTTTCAGAAGGGTTTGGAAGCAAGATAGTGGTAACATCACGAAATGAGAATGTTGGCAGAATAATGGGTGGGATAGAGCCCTACAGGCTACAGCAACTCTCTGACGATGATAGCTGGTCTGTATTCAAGAGCCTTGCATTCAGGGACGGTGACTGCAGCACACATCCACAGTTGGAGGTGATTGGCAGAGACATTGTGAAGAAGCTGAAGGGACTACCTCTTGCATCAAAGGCATTAGGGAGCCTCCTCTTTTGCAAAATAGATGAAGAAGAGTGGAAAGATATACTAAGAAATGATATATGGGAATCTCTATGGATAAGCTACAACCACTTACCACCTTATCTCAAACAGTGCTTTGCGTTCTGTTCTGTATACCCCAAAGATTACATATTCAGGAGAGAGAAGTTAGTTAAGATTTGGGTAGCACTTGGTTTCATCAGGCAATCTAGCAAGAAAAAAACTCGACCTGCGGAGGGTAAGACAGCCCCCGGGCATTTTGCTAAGAGAGAAGACCTTCTCACGCAGGTCGAGAAAACCCCCGAACCTCTGCCCCACCCTTACACAGGGGCCCGTAGCCCTTGTGAGACAGCCACTGGGCTGACGGCTTCTGCAACTACCCCGAGGTAGGAGAGCCCAAGCCAACCATAGATACGACCTGGGCCGGGCCTTGACCTATGCTTTGGTTATGGCGACAGACGAGGGGATTTTTTTAACCTCAGCTTGAAATTCGCTCCCACGGGGAGTCGAACCCAGAATCTGAGGAGTGCTACTGAGGCCATCTAACCAAGTCAGCTAGAGGCCCTTTCGCGCAATCTGGCAAGAAGAGACTGGAGGATACCGGAAATGCATGCTTTAATGAGCTACTAGCTAGATCCTTCTTCCAGGCTTACAAGGACAACTATGTCATGCATGATGCAATGCATGACCTTGCTAAATCTATCTCCACGGAAGACTGTGATCAATTTCAGAACACAGTAAGACATGACAGTGCTACAAAGATACGCCATCTTTCATTTCCATGGAAGGATGACAAGTCCATACAGTTTGGTCCACTTTATGGTTATAGGAAGTTAAGGACTCTAATCATTATGCATGGATACAAGTCCAAGATGTCTCAATTGCCAGATGTTGTCTTTATGAAACTTCAATTTCTTAGGGTGCTCGATATGCATGGAAGAGGTCTTAGAGAGCTACCAGAATCTATAGGAAATCTGAAACAACTCGCTTCCTAGACCTCAGTACCACTTACATTAAAACATTACCACGTTATATTGATAAGCTCTACAATTTACAAATACTGAAGCTGAGTGATTGCAATTTGCTAAAAGAAGTACCACAAGGCATTACTAAGCTCACTAACATTCGCCACTTAGAAGCAAGCACAAGGATATTGTCCAAGATACCTGGAATTGGATGTTTGATCAACCTCCAGGAACTAGAGGAATTTGTTGTACGGAAGCACCAGAAACACAAGATCACAGAGTTGAGGAACATGGACCAACTTCATGGATAGCTTTCAATTCGCGGACTTAACAATGTAGTCGATGGACAAGAGGCACTTGGTGCGAATTTGAGGACCAAAGGACATCTTCGAACTTTACACCTTATATGGGATGAGGACTGCATAGTAGTTCCTTCAGAACATCAAGAAGTCCTAGAAGGCCTTCAACTACATCTTGATCTAAAGGTGTTGATGATTAAATGATTCCCAGGGGTGAGGTTCCCTAGCTGGCTCGCTAGTTCATCTCTTCCCAACCTGCAAACTATTCACATATGTAACTCCAGAAGCGAGGTGCTTCCACCTCTAGGTCAGCTTCCCTTCCTTCGGTCAAAAAAAAAAAAAATCTTGATATAGCAGGAGCAACTGAGGTGGCACAACTTGGACGTATGTTCACAGGTTTCTAGCTTTAGAAGAGCTTCTATTGCAAGACATGCCAAATTTGAGAGAGTGGATTTTTGATGATGCTCAGCAGTTCTTTCCTCAATTAACTGAACTTGGTCTTATCAGGTGCCCAAAGCTGAAGAAGCTACCCCTCTTCTATCAACACTGACATAACTAAGGATATCTGAATCTGGACTTGAGTCACTTCCAGAGCTTCAAAATGGAACCAGTCCGTCTTCTCGACTGCCCAAATCTTGAATCTCTTCGTGTAGGTTTGCTTGCACATGAACCGACAGCTCTCAAGAGTCTAACAATAGCTCAGTGTGAACAGCTCGTTTCTCTACCAAAGGAGTGTTTCCTCTTATATCACTACAGAGCCTGCACATTTACAATTGTCATTGTCTGGTGCCTTGGACAACACTTGAGGGAGGCTTGCTTCCCGCTTCAATTGAAGACATCTGTCTAAACTCATGCTCTCAATTAGCATGCATGCTTCTAAACGGCCTAAGATACCTTCCTTATCTAAGGCATTTTGAAATTGCTGACTGCCCTGATATCAGTAACTTCCCAGTGGACGGCTTACCTCACACACTTCAATTCTTGGAGATATCAAGCTGTGATGACCTCCAATGTTTGCCTCCGAGCTTGAATGAAGTTTCCTCACTTGAAACACTACTCATTGGCAATTGTCCTGAGATTGAAAGCTTGCCTGAAGAAGGCCTTCCTAGGGGGCTCAAGGAACTCTACATCAAACAATGCCCCCTAATTAAGCAACGGTGCCAAGAAGGTGGGGTAGATCGAGGCAAGATAGCTCATATCACAGATATTGAGATTGATGGAGATGTTATTGTACGTGAACATATATAGAAGGTAGCACACTGTCACTTCTCCTTAGTGGCACTGATGATGCATTATCTCTTTTTATTTCTGCTGTCAACAAAGGCTAAGATGCATTACAGCTCCATTAGTAACATAAATAAACTGGAGAATAAACTGTTCATGAGCTATGGAAACATTACATGTATTAACTTATATATTTCCTGCTTCTCTTCTGGTTTAAGTATCTCAAGTTAATAGACTTATTACCTAAATAGCTAAATTAGAGTCTGAAACAAACTAGACCGCAAATATGTAAAGCTTCCAATTTGCTCTTGCTTTGGCAAATCCCCTGCACCTTGATGGTAATTAGCTGCTATTAAGCGGGTTGTGACCACATGTACATGGATAGTAATGTAATAGAAACTATGGTACTTAAAATACCATGTTGATAATATTATTGAGATCTTTGCAGAATGTTAATACTTAATATACTCACTTAAAGGGAACTACAACATACATGGTCTGTAATGCTACCGCTAAGGGCTATGATGCAAATCATTCTTACCCATGCAAATCATCATTATTTTACCTATCCGCTTACAACCTTTTGGAAAATTTAGGGCGTCCTCCACAGCTTTATGCAATAATTCTTAATTAAAATGTACTGCACTAGGAAGCTGTACTGGTTTTATTTCAATCTCCTCCGTTCAAATAGCCTGGCCAAAGAAAATTAGATCCCATTTCTTTATTAGCCCAGGAAAACACCCAATTATTGTTCCCTTTACACCCAGGTCTAAAATGTACTGCAATAGGCTGGGATATTGAAGTATCCGGTGATTCATGGCTAGCAGTTCATGGTCCCCAGATTTTTACAGAAACGGTTTGGTTCGTGTAGCTAAGTCTCACGAGTCGCGAGCATATGTAAAATTAACATCCACATTAAAATCTCATCAGATTAGCACGAATGGAAGCAGGAAGTTCGATTTTGGGTACTTACTTGCTGATACTGGACACTTGGACAGGTCGGCGCGGGACAATGCAGGTCTCCACTCCGGCGAGGTCATGTTGGCAGGGGATGCGCCGGTGCGCCTCTCTGGTCAAGTTGCAAAAACACCCTCCCGTAGAACCTTACATCTTGGCCCCACACGGCAGTGAGGCAGCTTCCTTCATAAGCAATACTCTGCGGCCCCATCAGTCAGTTGCACGGTAACGGGTTTAGTAGGGTTCAGACTTCAGACTCCCCGCTTGTCTCGGCTCCCATGGCGGCGGCGGAGGCGGAGGCGGCGCCGGCGCCCGAAGCGAGCGGCTCCTACGCTGGTTCTGGCGGCCTCTCCACCGGCCGGAAGCTGGTGCCGTGGTCGAGCTGGGAGGAATGGCGCTTCGTGCGCGACGGCCTCTTCTCCCCGTTCCCCGCCGCCGCTCTTCGCAGGGTAACAGCCTCCTCTCCATAGCTCGCGAATCCCCCGATTTTTCAGCACAAGGGTGTGATTTTTCTGTGTGTTTCGTTGATTGGTTCAGATTGCGGCGTGGCGGAGCAGGGGCTCCCACCTGATCCCCGTCGACGTTACCGCGGCCTTCGTCGAGATACGGCTGCGGGATCCCTTCTTCCGGTAAGATGTTAATAGAAACTTTTAACCTATTCGTAGCTGCGGAGTTTGGATGCTGTTATACCACTATTTGTTTGCTCTTTCCCCTAGGAGCGGATTGCCTAGTGATGATGCGATGGAGTCAGAGGAGATGCTCGCGATGCTGTACAGTATGGCAATCATGAGGTGACAAAACTCTTGCTGCAATTATCATCTTCTGTGTAATACATGGTTTCGGTTTCTTTACCACAGTTAAATTGCGAGAAGATACAAGTGATTCTCTACCATTTTTTTTCCTACTGCTAGGCTCGTAAATTGTTTTGTGGAAAATCCACATAAGAAAACTGGCCGCTCAATATCTGAACTAGCTGAGGCTGTTGGAATACCACGAGTTCTGGTGGACATTCGGCATGGTTAGAAGATTTTGTTTCACACGCCTTTCTGCATTACGAACTAATCCCTAGTATATTTGATTTTCATCTGGTTTTTGTATATTTGATTTTCAACTAGTTTTCATATAATCACTAGAAGTTTATGCCGTTGTTATTTGTGCTGCGTGTAGAGAGTTCTCATCGTAATCTCCCCTCCCTGCGGCTGTTACGCCTGGCAAGCATTAAGGTAAAATGAGTTTGCTACCATCTATGAGATTGAGATCTCTTGTCATATAGTTATTTCAGTTGCTGCCGAGTGCTGTTTTGTGGTTCTCATATAATTCCTAGAGTTCTGGGATTTTGAATTTGTTTCTACCCATGATATCTTACCTTCTAAGATAAGATTATTAATTTCAGGCATTTGATTGGTTGAAGTGTATTTACTGGGATAGCCAGACTAATTCAATTCCTGATGTTCAAGTGGAATTGCGGTTGAGATTACATGAGATTTGTTGCTTTCTGATGGAGAATGATTCAAAAGAATCAAAATCAGGTTCCAAAAGGAAACGTGAGTATCAGCACCTTATAGAAAGAACTGTTATTGAGCCTTTCCACTTGGATCATCTCTGGTACAATAGGACCTAGGGCGAGCAACCGAGCATTTTTTCTTGCTCGGGGCTTTTTGGGTGTTTGCTGTGACTGCAGGTAGATGTAGGATTTATCTGCTTGGAGTTGCACAGATTCTGTGTAATGGCAAGATGTCCTTTTCTTGCTTAATAGTTAGAGATGCATTACTCTTACCAGCTTCTGGTAGGCCTCATGTTTGGATGGTTAGAGATGCATTACTACAGTTCATTCTTATCTGTACTTGGTTTTTCTCCTCTACATGGACTCCACTAATTAAAATGCTCATACCTACAACTTTCCATAGAAAATGTAACTTCAAGTAAAGTCAAATGTCACCCACCTTTTATGATAAAGCAAGACTAATTATCAGACTTAATAGTACCACTATAAATCTATAGATGCTGAATCCGTGGGATACAGTGCCCAATTGACTTCGGCAGATTGATACGATTTGCTTTGATCTATGTGTTGCACTTTGCAAGGAAGATTAACTAATTCTTTTTTTCCTCTTTACGGCAATAAAACTAGGATTGGGCTCTAGAATGTGCAAATAATGCACATCATGAAAATTTTGGTTTTACTTATCTGTAAATTGAGTATCCTCATTTATTTGCTAAAATCAAATAATCTACTTGCTAAATATTCTTAGTGTGATTGCTACCATCTGTGATGTCAATTCTACTTTAGTAGTCTTTTATAAGAAATGAGTAAAACACCATTGTAGATAGATATAAGTCTCTGTCAAGGGAATAAATCTTCATAACCAAGACATCTCAGTGTTGGTTGTGTTACTTTTGCAGGTTCTGAGAAACTGATAGTCAAAGCCATAAAGTACACTCGACGGCTATACTATGCTTGTCCCTATGAGGTTGTCTCTGTTCTATTGGATCTTATGCAACTGGATGTTCCAGAGTCCCATGAAAGCAGTGACATGCAAGAAACTCATAGTTTTGCTGTTAATAGCTCATCTGACACTCAAATATCGAACAGTGATATGAAAACTATCATAATGAAACTTTCAGAGAAAGAGCCAAGATTGCTGCTTAGTGTACTGAAGTCAGTAATTGAAATGATCGACGACAAGGAAGAACTCACAAACAAAGGTATTTTGAAAAGTATCATACTTCACTGTTCTATGCTTTCTGTAGATTTTTTTTGGGTATTTCCCAGTCTTGCAAAGTGCAATTTGTGCTTGCCTGTTTCTGGGCCTTATTGGTTGTTACATTTGTAGGTGAATCTTTTGCTTGTCTGCCAGTTGGGACATCTGAATTGAAAAGGCTATGCTCCTTGGTTCTATGGCTTGTCACATGCATAAAAGAGCTCAAGGATTTAGGCCACATTGGATTTATTCATGAGATAGGAGTACTTTCTTCAGACAAGAATGCAGTCCCTCGTTTTTGCCTTGCAAAACTTCTACGGAAGTTACTTAATCTATCCATTATAGGTGAAAAATGTGTCATAGATGCAGCGCTGCTGTTGATTGAGATGGTCAACAGTAATAATGTGAAGGAGAAATTGAGGAAACTTCCGGTGTTATCTCTGCCTGGTTTGACTAAGGCTTCTTCCCTGCGACAATCAAGAACCACATGCACCGAACATGGATCAGTTGAAAAGGCAACAGAGACACTGGAAATGTTCAATTTGCAGTTGAAGAGGCAGAAGAATGCATGCTTAACGGGAACTGGCATCACTGAAGGATCATTCAACGCAAGCATGCCAGAGAAGCATAATAGATGGTCTGTGGCCAAGTCGTGGATTCCCTGTCCAATAGGAACAATACCCTGTTCATTTAGTTCATCTGCTGTTCTTCCTGCCTTTGATGTTGTGGATCATGGACTAGAGGTTGCCACGTTAGAACAGCATGGAACTTTTGAGGAGGTTGATCATTCTGAAAGGTTTGAATCCCAGTCTGAGGAGTTGGAGCATGAAAGCATTCTGAACATATCAAGATCACCAGAATATGATATTTCAGATATGCCAGAATCGACCTATCCTTTGAAGGGTAGATTACTGGTTGGTGGTGTTTGGAAAAAGGTGTCTGAAGAAGAGTTACTCTTGATAAAATCAGAGATGAAAATGTTGTAATATCATCTAGCTGGATTCTGCTCTAGTCAATTTTGTTTGAGACTTTGAGACAAATTATAGTGCTGAGCTGACAAAACAGTGCCCTTTCCCCCATATTTGTTTGTTTAGTGTCTGCAGTATTCTTCCCGATTCTCATATTCACATTTTGTTACTTTTTCCGTTCGCCCTAGAGAGTGTGGATCATAGCCTTGAAACTTGGTTTTCTTGAAAACTTGTCATAGGAATATAGAATCCTGCTGTAAAGTTGATTTTATCATGGTCACTTGGAAGTTGTCTTATATTCATGTGGAAAGGACGACGTGATCATGAAGTGTAGATTTTTGGTTTTTGGCCATTGCCTTGGGACATTGATGTATCTAGAGCAAATTAAATGTTGTGTGGTTGTGTTGTCGGATAGAATGATGATCACGTCTCTCACCTGCAGCTCAAATTCCTAGCGCATCCCATTTCCACGTTTTTTATCCGTCGATAGCAGGCGAGTTTCCTCTTTGCGAGTTCTGAGCCTTACATTCATCATGTGGAAAGGACGTGCTCACGTGAGTGCTCGTTTGGGGAATTGGGGTTGGTGGATGGAAAATGGAACATAGTAACTCAAAGTCTCAAACGCAGTTCCATTATTATGCATTCATGCAAATCTTCGTACTCATTTTTCTTCCCTTTTCAACCAGTTTATGATCATTATCTTATGAAAAAATGAATACGATATCACAGTCAATAATATACTAGTTGTAGACACTCGGGACGCAGGTCAATCATGTATGTTTTTTTTTATTTTAAAGTTACAATTTCTATTTTAATTTTGTCTCAGAAAATGTGGGGGGAAATCTGGTGCCACTACTAGCTAGGAACTGCAGGCTAAAGCCAGGTCACGTCCGCGATCATTGATGGGCATTTAGCTGTTAGAGAAACATGCTAAGCATAATTTTACAAGCGCCGGGCCTTTGCCGTGCACCCTTTTACGAGCACACGGCAAACTGTTTGTAGTTGTTCGAAACTTTTCTCTTGTTCTTGCCCATAAGACAGTTTGTAGTTGTTCGGGGA
The DNA here is from genome assembly GCA_015476505.1 of Urochloa ruziziensis. NCBI lineage: Eukaryota > Viridiplantae > Streptophyta > Magnoliopsida > Poales > Poaceae > Urochloa > Urochloa ruziziensis. The sequence goes on along the minus strand of CM027122.1, from coordinate 55,225,033 downwards.
AAAAAAGTCAGTTTGTAGCTGGAAGTCACTAACTTGAGTTCTGGGTCAAGCAGTCTCTGCAAATGTGCTTTCAATTGCGCGAATGCATGAGATGGATTTGGATGCATACAGATTCTCCATTGTGAAGCCAAAGCTCATTCCTGCAATCCTGCTATGGTTTGACAGCAAGAATTGATTCCAGCCATGATGATGACTGCTCATCGATCTCTGTATGGTTATTCCGCGCCCCCCCCCCCCCCCCCCCCCCCCCCCACACACACACACACACACCAAAAGAAATGAATATACAACATCCTCTTTCTTCACATAGCACAGCTAACAACCATGGTGCCAAATGCAAGGAAACACAGGTTAGCAGGAAGAAACCTGTCCATGCCAACAGGAAGTCAGAACTCAACTAATTGCTAGCAGTTTGAAGGATTTCCTACTTGTGGTTCCTGGAACATTTCATGGTATGAACAATTCGGATAAGGCATGTGCTAATTCAGTTAAAGAATTGGCCATGCTGCGAAATGTTACCATTTTTTGGTGGACATCGCCTCTAAAATATCAGTTACAAGTTTGCAACGTCTCATTCTTAGTTTCTGACTTGTGCATTGCGATAATAATCACAATGTAAATCTGGCGAAATTGTATGGGCCACTCCAGATGCTAGCATTGCTTGGAGTAGTACTTGCCTGGAACAGGAAAGATAGATAGCGGTGCAGCAATTGCTCCGGGGGAGTGATGCGGCGAGGCCCACATGACGTGACCATCAGAGGCGCCGTCGCCTGCCCGGCCGGGCCGGAGCCGAGGTAGATCGATGCGCAAAATCCCCATTCACAGCTGGGCGGCCGTGTTCTCTCGCCGTCTCCCAGAACGCTCTGCGCGCTCTGTCGCCATTTCGCCCGCCGGCGGCGGGGACGGCGGGCGGAAGCTCTCTGGCAGTCCGGCCGCAGCCGCGGCAAGGGGCACGTGGTGTGGGAGGTCGACATTGGTGGCGGTACAAGAGGCACGGTGGGGTGCGCCGGTGCTCCGGTGTCTCCACCAGACGACGCCGCCGTCTGCGCGGCGCGCGGCGCGCGGCGGCGCAGACACGCTGTTCACGCGCACCGGCCGCGCTCGCCCACTCGGTGCACTCCACTTCAGTTCCACCTACAATTCCCGGTGCGTGTTCCGTTCCATGGCGCTCAGAACACACGCACTGATGCCGTCCTGGCCGCCGGCGAGCCCGGGCGGCGGAAGGAAGCGCGGCGGCCATGGTGAGCGGCGCATGCCTGGGGTGGACGGTATCTGAACTACCGTCCGGGTGGACGGTATTTCATTTACCGTCCAGGGTCGGGGTCATGTGGGACGTCTGATCCGAAACCAGCGGCTGAGATTGGTGCTGAGGGAGGCAGGCGAGAGGGTCTTATGGGCCAGGCGGCCCAATTAGCAGAGCCCATTCATCGCCGCAGCCCAGAAGGCAGGCTGGATGGATTAGAGCACCACCGAGAGGTCGACGGCCGCCAGTCGCCGGCGATCTGCAACGCCGCGCCGGCATGGCTGGAGCGGGGCTCCGGACTCGAGGCCTCGTCTCCCAGGCAGGGTCCTCTCCGTCGACCATCGTCTACCTCAGCGCAGCTTCTGCATGACTACACGAGACGAATCTTGATGCAACATGTAGAGCTGACAGCTGAGGACTGAACAAAACTACCAGGGTTCTGAATCATGGTGAGTTAGTGACGCGACGCGTGCCTTGATGCATCATAATAACGGGCGTTACCCTGGATAATTCAACCCGTTGGTTCACGCGCGCAGCTCTTCAGTGTGGGATTGGCGTGTGCGCTTCAGACTTCAGTTCAGACACTTGCGCTGAACCCTGCTCCTGCCGGACAGCCGGAGGGAAAACATTGGCTATGGCTACCCACCCGGAGAAGAGGTTTCGGAACCGAAAAGAAAGCAAAAAGAAATAAAGGAAAAAGAAAAAGAAAGAGAGAAAGAGGGGACATGGGATCGGCAATCGCGTCGGAGATTTGCATTGCATCCCGACTGGTTGCGGCTGTATAATTCAAGACTGATCAAAGCTATGCACTCCGAAATTCTGATGAGTTAATGACGAGTGCCTTGATGCCATGTCAGAATGAGCGTTACTCAATGCAGCAGTCCTAAAAGAAATCCAGTCAGCAGTTCCTGAATGCGCTGCTGAACATCTGTCCATCAACTATCCTGAATGCGCTTCTATTATAAAACATGCAAAATACAATACAAATCGTCTAACCATGTGTGTTTTTCTTTACCTAACAACTTTACACCTTCCTTCATGGAAAAAGGACTGGACTGAAGACTAGAGGTCCAAGTCTTCACCTGCAATGATTCCAAGCTCCATTTTATCTAACAGAGCATGCAACTGCGAAGAAATAACTCCACCATTCTACATGATCTTGTTGGCAACCATGGGACTTGTGGCGAAGAAAGTGCTCACAGCACTGGCCCTGTGGTGCCTGATTATCAACACCAGGGAGATAGCAGCGTGCATCGCAGCAGAGAGGGATGCCCTGGTTGCCTTCAACGCCAGCACCAATGATCCTCATGGAAAGTTAAGTTCATGGCGAGGCGAAAACTGTTGCAACTGGAGCGGTGTCAGATGCAGCAAGAAGATCGGCCATGTCATCCTGCTGGACCTTGGCGGATACGCTATTGAAGGTGAGATCGACCCATCTTTGTCTGCCTTGACCAATTTGGTGTACCTCAACCTGAGCCAAGGTGACTTTGATGGGGCGAGCATCCCAGAACTCATAGGCTCCTTCAAGATGTTAACGTATCTTGATCTTTCGAGTGCCCATTTTGGAGGCCCAGTCCCTCCTCGGCTTGGTAATTTATCAAGGCTCCAATATCTTGACCTATCTAGTTCTCATATAACTGTCGATAACTTCCATTGGGTTTCAGAACTCACTTCTCTGAGGTATCTTGACCTAAATTGGCTGTATCTTGCTGCCTCCTTGGATTGGCTACAAGCGGTGAATATGCTTCCTTTACTGCAAGTGCTTTACTTGAAGGATGCAAGCCTTCCTTTCACTAATCTCAATAATCTTCCTCATGTCAACTTTACCACCCTTAAAATACTTGATATAAAGAGTAATACTAATCTGAATTCTTCCTTGCCAAGTTGGATATGGAATTTATCTTCCCTTTCAGAGTTGGATCTATCTAGCTGTGGGCTTTCAGGCAAGATTCCCGACGAGCTAGGAAAACTGACATCGCTTAAGTTTCTTGCACTAGCTGATAACAAGTTGAAAGGACAAATACCACGATCAGCAAATAGATTGTGCAAGTTAGTAAACCTCGATTTGTCTAGAAACCTTTTGTCAGGAGATATCACAGAAACAGCGAAGAGTTTGTTACCTTGCATGAAGGGGCTGCAAATCCTTGACCTTGCTGACAAGTTAAAAGAAAATATATCTGGTTGGCTTGAGCAAATGGAAAGCTAAAGAGTTCTTGATCTCAGTAAGAACTCACTATCTGGAGCTGTTCCAGCTTGCATTGGGAATCTATCAAACCTGACAAACTTGGATATTTCCTTCAATTCCTTCAAAGGCACGGTATCAGAACTCCATTTTCTCAATTTATCAAGATTGCATACTTTAGTTTTGTCATCGAATTCCTTGAAGATTATAATGAATCACAGATGGGTGCCACCCTTTCAGCTCCGAGAACTAGGAATGCATTCTTGCTTGGTTAGGCCACGATTTCCAACTTGGCTGCAATCGCAAACTAGAATCGAGAAGATTGATGTAGGCAATACAGGCATCAGTGGCGAGTTACCTGACTGGATCTGGAACTTCTCTTCATCACTTAGAAGCTTAAATGTTTGAAGAAACAACATAACTGGGAAGTTGCCTGCAAGTTTGGAGCAATTGAAAATGCTGACAACTCTGAGCATGAGGTACAATTGGTATTCAACTGTTGGATCTATCCCACAATTACTTGTCTGGATCATTGCCACAGAGCATTGGAGATAAAGAATTGTATTATCTGATACTCTCACATAATTTTCTCAGTGGGGTGATACCAACAAATCTGTGTGAAATGATAAAGATGGAAGTTATCGATCTATCTAACAACAATCTTTCAGGGGAGCCTCCGAATTGTTGGCATAAGAACTCAGACCTTTATATTATAGACTTTTCAAGCAATAACTTCTGGGGACAAAGACCATCCACCATAGGTTCTCTAAGTTCCCTCGTCACACTGCATCTCAGTAAGAATAACTTGTCTGGTCTATTACCCACCTCATTGCAGTCATGTAATAGGCTGATGTTTCTTGATCTTGAAGAGAATAATTTGTCTGGAAACATACCGAAATGGATAGGTGATGGCCTACAGAATCTAGTATTTCTACGTTTAGGTTTGAATCAGTTTTCTGGTGAAATACCTGAAGAGCTATCCCAGCTTCATGCTCTGCAATATTTGGATTTTGGTAACAACAAACTATCTGGCACTGTAACACATTTCCTGGGGAATTTAACGGCCTTGCACTTGGGCAGTCCAGTATGGGACACATCACTTAATTCATGGTTTATGGTGTTGGGGGTGCTTATTTTTCTGTGTACACTGATACATTAGAAGTAACAACGAAAGGTCAGATGCTCATTTTTAGAAAATATTACCTCTTAAAGAGCATTGACCTCTCAGCAAACCAATTAACTGGAAGGGTTCCAAGTGAAATAGGATTTCTATCTGCATTATATAGCTTCAATCTGTCAAGGAATCACATTGGAGGAAGCATTCCTGATGAAATTGGAAACTTGAGAAACTTAGAATCACTGGATCTCTCATGGAATAATCTATCATGTTCAATTCCTCAGAGCTTGGCATCACTGACTTCTTTGGGCTACCTAAACTTATCCTACAACGACCTGTCAGGAAAGATACCTTCAGGAATTGAACTAGAGACTTTTGGAGAAGATTCATACTTGGGAAATGTAAATCTTTGTGGGAATCCGCTGCCAAGAATTTGTTTACCCATTAGCAGCAAGCGTCGACATCATAAACTTAATCTACATTTTGATATAGTGACCTACCTATGTATGCTGCTGGGGTTTGCATCTGGATTAGCCATCGTTCTCATCATCCTCATATCTAGTGCAGCTGCAAGGAAGGCCTACTTTGAGTTCACAGACAACATACCCAACAAGTTGCAGAAAGTTGGTCTGAAACTCCATCTGAACAGAGCGTTAGCGGCAAGAAACCTGTCCATGCCAACCAAAAGTCAGAACTCCCTTACTTGCTACCACTTCGAAGGACCTCCTACTCCCTGGCAGAGAAGCACTTAACAGTATGAACATTTCGGATTAGGCATGTACTAACCCTTTAGTAGTTGAATAATTGGTCCATGCTCTGAAAATGTTACCATTTTTCTGTGGATATCGGCTCTAAAATATCAGTACAAGTTTAAAACCACTACCCATCTGATTTTTGTACTACTACTATAATCAAAATGTAAATCTGAGTACGAAATTCGTAAGCGTAACTACAGATGCTAGGCGTGTAGTAGCGTGCTTGCCTGAAACTTGTAAGATGATTGTGTGGTGCTTGTTCCAGAGGAGTAAGCGGCGAGGTCCACACCATCAGATGCGCCGCCACCCGCCCGGGCCGGAGTCGAGGTAGATCGATGCGGAGAGCCCTCTTCCCGGCTGGACTGCCAGCCCGTAACGCTCTGCGCGCAGTGGCGCCATTTCGCCCGCCGGTGGCCGCGGGCGGCGGACGGGAGCTCCACAGCTGCGGGCGCGGCAATGGGCACCTGACGGGCGGTCGATAGTGGTGGCAGGAGAAGAGTCACCGCGAGGTGCGGCGTTGTCTCCACTCTCCAGCGACGTCCTCATCACCACCCAGACGCCGCCGCCGTCTGCGCGCCGCGCGGCGCGGCAATGCGGACACCCTGCTCCCGCACACCGGCCGCGCGCGCTCGCCCACTCGGCGCCCTCCACTTCGGTTCCACCTCAAATATCTTGTGTGCCTCCGCCTTTCCTTGGCCCGCAGAACGCACCGACGCCATCCCGGCCGCCGGTGAGCGCGGGCGGCGGTGGCGAGCGGCGCCTGGCTGGGGTGGACGGTATCTGAACTACCGTCCGGGTGGACGGTATTTCATTTACCGTCCGGGGTCGGGGTCATGCGGGACGTTCGATCCGAAACCGGCGGCAAGATTCGCGCTCATGAAGGCAGCTGCGAGGGTCTTATGGGCCATGCGGCCCAATTAGCGGAAGCGGAGCCCACTCGTCGCCGCGGCCCGAAAGGCGAGTTGGATGGATTAGAGCACCACTGGCCGCCGGTCGCCGGCGACCTGCAACGCCGGCACGGCTGGAGACGAGGTCTCCTCTTCGACTAGGGTACTTTTCAGGGGTTTCATTTCCGTCGTCTGCATAAGCACAGCTCCTGCACGGCTGCACGAGATGCACAACTGCGATCTGGACTCAATTCGACTGAATCTTTGATGCAAGATGTCCAACTGAAGACTGAAGAAAATCGCCAGGAATCTGAATTCTGATGAAGTGACGAGTAGTGACGCACGCGTGCCTTGATGCATGGTCAGAGTGAGTCGTTGCTCTGAACAACTCAACCAGCAGCACTCCTAAAAGAGATTCAGTTGTCAGTTTTCAGGACTTTGTGGGAAGCTGCTGAACATCCATCTAATAAGCAAAGAGCTCACCTTGTTCATTGTTCTCTAATACTAACTGGTCAGAGTAGCGCGCTACTATAAAATTTTTTATGTTCTGAAATATTAATAAAATAACATATATTGCTTGCATTGTGTTAGTAGTAACATTGTATTGATTATTAAATCAAGAAATCAATTAAAATAATTAAAAATTTAATTGATCAATATTAGAATATAAATTCATCCCAAAATAGTTATACCTTACATCATTGGTTATTTGAGTCTGAGCGCGATACAATAATTTTCGTGATGGAGAATTTGATAATTATTAGGCATTTATGTTGTATTGGTTCTTTAAGCACGATATAATATTTTTCAAAAATTGTAAGTCCTGTTTTGCAAAAAAAAAATGGTGGGCCCCACACATAGTGGTCTGTGGGTCCCACGTACGGGTATGCGGGTCCCACATATGCGGGTCATGTGGGCCCCACACACGCGTGTCACGTGGGTCCCACGCATGGTGGGTCCCGTGGGACCCATAAATAGTAGCACCTAGCCTAGGATTGCTCCAATTCTTGGAGCTTTAATTATATAGGAATAAACTAGTACAAACCAGCAATCATCACGATGATGGCGCCATGTCAACCACCGATAGCGTTTTCCAGTGAACTGTGGGTGTGATTGGTAGGGGTGATGGCCTTTCGGCTAGGCCCAACTCATGCAACTGGCTTTGTTTGGTAGGCCAGACGCGTCTACAGGCCAGCAAAAACGGCCCATGGGGTTGCCCCGCATGGAACGCCAACATCGTCGGCCGTTCCACGCGATGCAGGCTCGAAAGGCTCGCTCTTTTGTCCTCTCCACTTGTGCCCGCTGCAGAACAGGCCATGGCGGCGCGGCAAAGGTGGGGCAGCGTGCGGCGACCGTGGAGGAGTGTAGCGCATGGGGACGAGCGGGCCGCGGTTGCCCAGGGCCTCGTCGGTGAACTTAGCAGCGAGCAACGCGAGGAGGAAGCGACGGGCGAGGGCGAGTTGACAGCGAAGCGATGGAGGATCACAACGACCTGTTGGGCTGGGATTTGATTTGGCAGCCAAAGCTTCGATTCACGTGGTGGGAAACTTTGCCGGAGCATTGATTTGCTGGCAGCAGGCGGCGGCGCGCGGCGGGAGGGGGCCCGGCCGTGGTCGTGAGCAGCAGGCGACGCAGACAGGGCAGGTGAGCGGGCGCGGGTCGCGACTGTGAGCAGCAGGCGGCGTGCACGGGGCAGGCGAGCGTTGCGGGCGCGCGTTGCGACGGGGCGGGCGAGCCACGTGGCGCGGCAGCAGAGCGATGCCACGACGCTTAGGCAGGGGAGGGAAGGACGGGGCAGGAAGAAGAAGAAAGTGGTAAGTCCTCATGTGCAAGGTATCCAGATCAATTCATACAAACTAACAAACACCATCTTATTAGTCTAGCCAACATCGTGGGCTATAATTTCTCCCAACGATATGCATCTGATCGGTTGGCTGATACATGCCCATTGGTCAGACTGTGGCCATTTAGGCATCCAATCACACCCTCAGTGGACGCATTTGTTCTAGTGATGGATTCATGTAAAGGCTCACTGGCCACGATATAATGGTGCAGCAACTTCATGGAAAGGCTCGTTCTGTTCTAGTGACTAGTGACCTCATCATGCAGGTATGGTATAACAAATATGCCCACACTGTGGGCTCACCGCCACGTCAGCCAAAACCACTGTCAAAACCGCCGAGGGAGGTAAAACGAACGGTTTTGAGAGTCAAAGGGAGCTAGATGTCTGGTTTTGCGGTTGAAGGAGGAAACGTGGACTCGTCTTCATGTTCAGGGTGGTAAAAGAGACTTTTTCCTTTGAATTTTGGAGGCTGCCTAATAAGTTGAAGCAGTGGCTAATACAGTTGACATTGACAAGCAGAAGAGATCAAAACCCGGTTCGATTAAGAAACGAAAGGTGGCCATTTGCCCATTACTCGCAAATATAATCCAAAAGTATCAATTATAACACCATTTTAGGACAATTGAAATTCCTTGACGAATACTAGTCTAATGTTTCAATCCACTCGGATTTTGTGCACAGGCATTCCTCTAATCCTCTTACGCGTCGGGAGGTGCCTGCTTGAACCCAGTGCAGATGTGTTGGTGGACGGTTGTATTTCTTTACTCGAACTGGCTTGAAAGGAGAGAACAAGGGGTGTGCATTGTCCAGTGTTTAGTACCATACTGCCCACCAGAGAACAAGCCTCCTTCTTTATAGCCTTCAGCCTCGCCAAGGCTGCTGTGTTTGTAGAAAGGAGAGACGGTTGGCATCTCCCCTGACAGGGACGGGATTAGCTTTCGGGCTTTTCCTATAGCACACATTGCGGCTAAGGCTATCTATCTGCTTTGGCAGATCTTACCCAAATTTTTTATTTTTATTTTTCTTTCGTTTTCTAGCAAATTTGACGATGCCAGCATAGCATTGATGCCAGTATATGTTGCTTCTTCCCCAGCAAATTTGACCAGATCAGTACATGACTGAGACACCATTGACATATATATGTTGCTTCTTCCCCAGCAAATTTAACCAGATCAGCAGATGACTGAGACACCTAGATCATCCGAAAGCATTGGCATAGTACACAGAGGAAGAAACAGAGCAATTTGATCTACACATACAGCTTGAAAGTTGAAACTAGGGAAACGCTAAAGTCTGATCTAGACGCTAATCTCAGTAACATAAAACCCAAATGCAAAACGGAAATTTCATATCCTGATGATGAAGAAGATGCTGAGCTCTGGGCCATTGTTGCCATCGGGGTTGAGCATGTAGAACGACTCCGAGTCCACGACGCGGTCAAAGTGCGCGCGCATGTACGCCTGGTCGCCGGCATCCTGCCCCTCCGTCGCCGCCGTCCCAGACTCCCAGTGCGCGTCTGCGCGACGCGCCGCTAAGGTGGCCACCGTCGTGGCCCCTCGCCGCGCCGCCGCCGTGGCCGTGGCGCGGGATGACGCCAGGGAAGCGACACGCCGGGGCGAGGATCGGGAGGGACCGGAACAGAGCGAGCACGGAGCGGATGGCGCGCAGGGACGAGCGCGGCGCTCCGCGGTGCCTCCGCTTGCTGGACGGAGGCGCCGCCGCCGCCTCGGAGCCCGCACCGACGCCGGCAGCGACCGGGAGCGCCGGGCGTCGCGGGGCCGACCAGCGAGCTGAAACGACGACGTGTCGACGTGGGGTCAATCGGATTCCAGATTTGCAGTGGGGCACTAGAGGGACAACGTCGCTACTAGAAGTTTATCTTGGCAATGCATACGCTTGAGCAACTTTCAATTTTGCACATAAAAAATGAGGCTTAATTAGATTAATTTGGTTCTTGTGCACTAGCAATTGTCATCAGTTGCATCATATTCGCATCATGGCACCGTCTGTTGCTGCGGCACAGCTCTGGTAGCTTTACCTTCTTCTTGATAGTTTGACTAAGCTGAAAGGCAATGCACAGTAGAAAGTGCTCTGTTCGCTGAAGAGAAGATGCGCAACTCCAGACAGGGATGGAACTCCTCTGCACACATGCAGCCGCAACGCTAGTTACACTTTCCAGCGAGAACATGTTGGGCGGATACTTGGCATGGCTCCTTGTTAAGCTAAAATTCCTAACACATCCCATCCCCAAAAGTGCATCCCACTATGGTCCATTGGTCCTGCACCGCTGAACCATTGAGCCATCGATGGCATCTAGCGAGACAGTCGAGTCTCTCCTGCTCGCCTGTTCAAGTCTTGAATTTATGTGAAAATGATGTGTGTAGTCTAGTCTTCAGAATGTATATATAACACCCGCAAAAAAAAAAGAATGTATATATAAAGTACTCCGTATTAAAGTATCGTGGTTGATTGCATTATATTATTATTGGATGGAATAATTAATAACTCATCCGAACTCTTACAGTGATAGATTCACCAGCTAGTAGTTACAATATGAATTATGCATGATAGCTAGACCGAGGATAAAAAAAAGTTACGGTAGGCCAAACATGTGTATCCTAGTTGTTTCATTATCTTCCCAATATTTTTACAAATTTGTAGTACTATATATAAATCATAGTTCAACAGAAACGTCAGTAATTAAAGTGTCAAATTTTGCATCGGTACTCCTAGGAATATTAAGCTCACTGCTCACAGGGTCACAGATGACTAGAATGCCATTGGTTACAATGCATAGCTCTCGAACAAATCGTTCCCAATTTGTGTGGGCCTTGGGCAGCATGTGTGGAGGCCATCCAAGTCGTTCCCAGAGTCTGACTGCAAAGGAGCATTCAGAGATCGGGTGGCTTGCAGTTTCCAATGCTGTGCCACAGATGTCGCATGTAGCGTCATCAACAACGTGCTTTCGTAACAGAACATCCTTGCTCTCTATCCTCTCTTGAGCAAGTAACCAGCCGAAGAACTTGACCCGCGGAGGGGCATAGCTTCATTTGCGAGTGGACGGGGGGTGTCTCGACCAACGCAGTGCCGAGACAGGCCTTCGTCACTCTTGCTTTGCGTCCACCACCAGCTTTTGTGCTCAGGAATCAGGATGACACGCAGCAACAGCGTTCTTAGGGATTGCAGGTTCAGCTCAAATTCCCTATGCATCTCATTCCGACAAGATCTCGGTGCCGAATTGCCCGCGCCAATTCAGTGAATCCAACGCGATCCTAGCTCCTTCGTGCTTCATCTTATGATTCTTAAGAGAGCTTTAGTGGACTTTGAGGTGTTTGGTTTCTTTTTTTAGTTTATTTACATGGTGTGGAGAAGCCAGCTATATGTCGACTATATTCATAAGACCCTTACATTCTTACTTGATCACGCGCCAACTACTAGAGTACAGTAGCAAGGCAATGAATGATCAATGATGCTGGGCTTCAAGCGGGCCAAACAGATCGAACAAATTCTAGAAGGCCTTTCAACTTTGGAGGACGGCCCATCCTAATTAGTAGGAGTAGGGGTGATATCTATTTATGGAAGCAGCTGCAAACTAATTAGAAAGGCAGCAAATGATGGCGGATCTCAAACTTTGATTCCTTTTGTTGTTCCGTATATTAACTTTGATAGATGAACGAGTGGAATCATGGATAAGGAAAAATAGCTTCTAAAGCTTGTGAGTTGTGACATGCAGAATAACACAAGTCCTACCATATATGAAACCAAAAAAAAAAAAAAAAAACACTGAGCTACAAATCTGCCAAACGACTATGTTGCCCACAAGTTTGCCAGTAGCGCACCATCTCTCTACACCTTATCCTTCAATTTTAATTTGTACAAAAAGTGAAGTGTAATTAGCTTTGGTTCTTTTTTCCTTTAAATCATAGCTTGCATTACTATTTCTAACTCGGACAGACACCAAACTAGCTTAGCTATTCTCAGTTCTCACCAGTCACCAGTGTGATGTCATTTAGTCCCTCTTCGACGAAAGGTGGCCATTTCTTGCAAATATAATCCAAAAGTATCAACCAATACAACATTTTAGGACAACTGAAATTTTCTGACGAATTCTAAAAAAAAAGGATTTTTCTGACGAATTCTCAAAAAAAGGGATTTTTCTGACGAATGCTTGTCTAATGTTTCAAACCGTATAGGATCGTGCCTGCTTGAACCCAGTGCAAATGCGTTGATGGACGGTGGCATTTATTTACTCGCACTGGCTTGAAGGGAGAAGATGGGGTGTGCATTGTCCAGTGTTTAGTACCATACTGCCCAGGAGTGAAGGAAACTCCTTCCTTATAACCTTCAGCCTCGCCTAAGCAACTGTGTTCGTAGAAAGGAGAGACGGTTGGCATCTCCCCTGACAGGGACGGGATTAGCTTTCAAGCTTTCCTATACACATTGTGGTTAAGGCTACCTGCTGCGGCAGATCTTACCCAAATTTTTTGCTTTATTTTTCTTCATTTTCCAGCTAGTTTGATTTTTTTTCCTTCGTTTTCCAGCAAATTTGACAATGCAGCATATAGCATTGAAACATATACATTGCTTCTTCCCCAGCAAATTTAACTAGATTAGCACATGACTGAGACACCTAGATCATCCGAAAGCATTGGCATAGAACACAGAGGAAGAAACAGAGCAATTTGAGCTACCCGTACAGCTTCAATGTTGAAACTAGGGAAAAAAACGCTAAAGTCTGTTCTACACGCTATTCTCAGTAATATAACATCCAAATTGCAAGACGGAAATTTCATATCCTGATGAAGAAGATGCTAAGCTCCGGGCCATTGTTTCCATCAGGGTTAAGCATGTAGAACGACTCCGAGTCCCGTGACCCCACGACGCGGTCGAAGTGCGCGCGCATGTACGCCAGGTCGCCGGCCTCCTGCCCCTCCGCCGCCGCCGCCGTCCCGGCGCCGACGACGTCGGCCGGCAGGACGCCGGCGCCCGCCGACACGGTGCGCAGGAGCTGCATCACCGTGAGGTCGTCGTCCGTGGGGTCCCGGCGCACGGCGTACCCGATCTTGCGGCCGTTGACGTAGGCCGTCCACAGCGGCTCGTCGAGCAGCCTTGTGCGTCCGATCCCGGCGCCCGGCGGCCTCTTCTCGCACTCGAGCGCCACGCGCAGGTGCTCCGCGCCCATCTCCTGCATGAACCTCCCCGTCTGCATGGCGAGCTCGAGCAGCAGGATGGGCACGCTGCCGGGGGTCTCCTGCACCGCCAGCGTCACACGCGCCCGGCGGTGCCCAAACAGCGTCCCCGTCGTGCGCGACGCGCCGCTGAGGTGGAGGTGGCCGTCGTGGTGGCCCCTCGGCGCACCGCCGCCGCCGCCGTGGCCGTGGCGCGGGATGACGCCAGGGAAGCGGCACGCCGGGGCGAGGATCGGGAGGGAACGGAACAGCGAGCGCACGGCGCGGATGGCGCGCAGGGAGGAGCGCGCGGCGCCGCGGCGCCTCCGCTTGTTGGACGGCGGCGCGGTGAGCGTGATCGCCGGCCGCGGCGAGGCCGGAGGGAGCGGCGGCGCTTCGGAGCCCGCGCCGGCGCCCGGGGTGCGGGGCGTCGCGGGGCCGACCAGCGGCGACATCGGCGGGGATGGCTGCGGCGTGGTGTAACGAAGCATTGCCGGCCGGCGAGCTGAAACGACGTGGGGTCAATCGGATTCCAGATTTGCAATGGGGGTTTGGGAAACGATCGATGTAGCGGGGACTGGAGCCGGCCGGTGACCCTTTGAGCCTTTGAGGGAAGCAGCATATCGGCGTTTATGACAGGTTGTGTGCGCTTAGATTATGAGCTTGGTGGAATGCACGTTCATATCAGTTCATGGCTCTTGAGTTGAGGAAGGCGCGTGCACGTCCATGGGAGCGGGAGAGTGTGGTGTGGAACGCAGGGCTTTTCCTGGATTTTTGATTGTCAACTGCGATGGGGGTGTTGAGCTAATTTGTCTGGCTTATTTTCTTTTCGGTACATACGTCGGCACGCCATATGTTAGCGCACATAGTAGTCAAATATTCGTCCTGGCAGCTCCAAAAGAAATCGTTCAGGGCTCGAGGATTTGTAGAAGCTCGCAAAGTCGCAATTATCATTGCGAATTCAGTAGTGGTGGACTGTTGCTGATTGACTTCAATCTAAATTATAAGCCGGCGCTTGTATTTTTTCTGAAAGGAAAAATTTCCCAATCAGGACCAGATGATTTAGGGTGCTAATCGTGTGTGATTTGGTCAGCGCAAACCGTAGTGGGGCGAAATGTGATGTAGGCCCAGCTAATCTTTAGCTCCATGGTGGGCTGATCGACACTGTCCCCAGACGGCCCGATCCACAGACACACAACAAACACCACCCCCACGGCCAGGAGGGCCAGCGAGCGGGCCGGACACTACCCGGGTCTCTCTCTCTCTCTATTAAAAAAAAATCTCAAGCCTCAACTCGATCGCGTCGAAAGCGCGTGCACGGCGCACCTCCGGGCTCCAGTGCCGTGGCGGCCGGCCCTGACCCCCCGCGCGGCGCGGCCCCGTTCCCCACACCAACGCCGGCGCACCACCGTCGCCTCGCGAGCGTTCCACACCCGTGCAGCAGGACCGTCACTGCATCAACACCCGTGCCCCTAGGACCCAGCAAGCCACCCGGCAAGAAGTAACCGTAACGTGTCCGCCGCACTGGCTGGCACCACCGGACGCCCGGACCCCCGTCGGATCACCTGGAGCTGGAGCAGGAAGGGCGCACACCCCGCGGGATGGCGGATGGCGCAATCATGCATGCGTGGACACAGGAAGGGCGCAAGGCACGAGCCGTGGATGCCGTGATAGATGGACAACTCGATCGATGATGAGGCCGCGGCGGCAGACCCCATGGCCCATGGCATTACTCCGGCGCCGCACGGCTTGGTCGAGCAATGATAGGGAGGGGCGTCGTCTCCGATCGCCGCACTCGCCGCGCTGCGCAACAGCTCGCCGATGGGCCCAGCGCTTACCAACACGTACGCCGAAAGGACGGCGCGTCCCGCCGGCCGGTGGGTGTCGAGGCATCCATATCCATGGATACACGAACGAACGTGCCCGTCGCGTACGCGAGTAGGACACTTGCGTGCCTGCTCCATTATTGGTTCACGCCTGCAGATCTCGAACGTGAAGGAACATCCGTTCCCAAGATCAGTAGCCTTGAACGTGCGGTTCGCTGTAACTACTGATCGGATCGAGAAGAGCGGGAGGTTGCCATCCGAATATCTGGTGCGAATCCATCATCGGCAATGCCAGTGATCATATCACATCAAGGATTTCGCATGACATACCAAAAAAAAAAAAGGAGTTCGCATGACACGCAGCTGCTAGCTCTGAGGGGCGAATGCGACCCAGCTGGGCGCCCTTTAGTACCAGCCGATCCAACCGAAAGGCCTCGTCGGCGGTGGCACGACAGCGAGTTGTGACAGCCGCCGCGCACCGGCGATGCCGGAGACACGGGACATGCGCGCGCCGGGAGAGGGAAGAATGATCGGTAACAGTCCCATCGATTTGACGCCGCACTCGCGCCTAGCAGAGAGATTTACGTTGGCGCCGCGCGCTGGGCTCGACGGGCAGTTGGACACGGCTGTGCCGGTCCCCCACCCCGCCCCCGGCCCCCTGGGCGTAGTGGATTTCCTGCCTAATCCACGCTCCAAAGTCGTCTGCGCGCGCCATCATCGACCGAAATTTTGACGAGTTCGACGTCGACGTGTGCGTGCGCATAGCTTGCTGCTGCTCTAGCCCACGATGCCTGCGCCTCTGTGGCCATCAATGTGGAGAGTACCGGCGTGTGTGTGGTCCGGCGTCGATGGCGGTGCGTTTATGGCGGCGATCTCACGATTTGATGGCGCACGCACGCTGCGCTGGACGTCTCAAGACTCAAGATCAGTAGCGTCACTGCGTGAGGCCTCACAGTTCACGCACCAGAAAACAGTCGTACGTCTGTCCACATGGCTCGTGTGTCGAGTCCAAGTTGCATGCGTACACAGTACACTCCGTTTGTTTATTTGCTCGTGGTGGTATGACATCTACCCCGATGAGCTTGAGAGTCTTTCCCTCTTTCTTACCACCAAAGGTAAAATTTTGGAAAGTTGTGCCTTTCCGGTAGAGAGATGAACCCGTTCTTCTTTTTTTTTTGGGGGGTCTTGTTTGGTCCCGTTTGCAGCTTCCTCCAGCCCTCCAAATTTGAGCACGACACGTCGAGTCTGAGGTTCCCTTCAAGCCACGTTCTCTTGGACGATCTCGGAAAGCCGCCCCGGGTCCCTGATTCTGGCACGTGATTTGTTGTCTCAGGAGATAAGAGACTAGTGGCACGACTTTTACGAGTCTACCACAGCCATTTTCTTCGGTCTACAAATGCCGATTCCAGCGTGCGCAAAAGCAGTAACGAGAGTGAACTGGCCGAACTATCACCGAGCAGGCAATCAGCCATGGCATCGCGACCAACAGTAGACCGAACCCGCTACTCCACTCCATCCGGAGCCAAAAAATGATCTGTGACGAAAAATCAACATACCCCCGCCGGGTCTATGAAAAAGCAACTGGATCGTCCGGAGGATCAGAAGCCAGATCAGATGAGGTGCCCAGCCGCAGCTGCCGCTGACAACCTGCTGGGCTGGTGTTCAATTCATTCATCGTCGATGTTTTAAACTGTTAATTAAAGAGGTGGTTACAAGTCGGCATCGACAGTGGACACCTGGGGGAGAAGCGATGGTGTTGAGTCATCCTGGTCAGAGTTGAGGACGCTGGTCGTCGCTCGTCGTCAGGCACACAAATCAGATCGCGGACTTTGAAGGCACGCAGTGCTTTCATTAGCCGGCTGCTCGAGAAAGTCGGACGGAGAGTACGATTAGGAGTAGAAGAGGTGTAGTGTGTGGTACTCGCGTTTCTCGTCTCACTCCCCACTTTTCACCGAGAAAAAACGTGGTGCGGCTCCGTAACCTCGAAGGAATGTTCGTTTGCTCAACGATGATAATGTTTTCCTTTTTCTCCTGGAGGAAACAGAAACAGAATGGAGAACGTGCCGACGCAGAGGATGTGGTGGCCAGAGGAAGCAACACGAAGAAGTAGGGTGGAAGATAGGCTTTGCAAAGGTGTCTCTACCCAAATGGAGATTGGTTAATTGGGCACTTTGGCTAACAAACTCCGGAGTGGAATCCCCTCAGCAAAGCACAATAATGAGCGCTAGATTAGCACGTAAGGCGATTAGTGGGTGATTAAACAACGGAGACGTTTCCCAAAAACGAAACCCTGGGGGCCAGCTGAACCGCGAGCACCGGTCACGTCCCATCCCAGAACGGGCAAGAAAGAACCGTAAAATAGCAGCGCTCCATCGTGCTGCTGCACAAGCACAAAATTATCAAAAATGATACAGTACGGAGTATATGGTAGGTGACCTGCAACTTTTGACCGTAACAGTGTCCGTGCGGCTGGGGTCTACTGTCGCCGAAGTGGTTGCTCGGCTCAGCAGCAGCTCGCCATGTGATCTGTGATCTGTCTGTCTGAGCAACCAAGGGGAGCCCCGCGCCACCTCCCCTTGTTTTCTCCACACCAGCCTTTGGACGCTACCCCCAGCACGCCCTTTGTCTCGGCTGCTTAACCACCCCAACCAATCAGCTCGCGTCCCTTGCCCGACACGAGCACGGAAGGTTATTCTAAGCACGGAAGGTCTAGGACAAACATCGCCTCGGCGGTGAAAGCAGAAATGGGGACGAATGCCTTTGGATTACTTGCGATTTGCGAAGTAAAAGAAAACAAGGAGTTTGGCGCATAATTTGGCAGGGTGGTGATGTCGGAGGTTAGCGGCGAGTGGTTGTCTCAGCTCACCCACCAACCACCGCCACCTCCCTCTGCCAACCCCTACAAATGCGAGACGAGGCTCGGAGTCTCAGACCTTCTTCCTCGCGGTTTCTTCTTACCGCAGCCTGCCTCCCCTGGCCATGCGCATCGCGTGCCCCGTTGGTACTGGTGGTTTGTTACGTTAACCCACCACCACCACCCTCGCTCCCTCGCTCCCTCGCCATCCATTCCATATCCACCAAAGGCAAATCTACACCGCACCAACCGAATCGATCGGCCGGGGGGAGTAAACAAAAAGGGCGGGATCTGAGCGGACATGTAGGCGTGGGCAAAGGCAGCCGACGAGCTGGAGCTCCCCTCTCCGGTGGCACTGAGCGGTGACACACACACATGCGCGTCCAGCGCACCGCGTGTTCTTCTTGCCTTGTTGGCGTCCAGGTCCAAAGGATCGATCTGTAGTGCTTCCCTCTGTGCGTGCCTTTTGGGTGGGGCTCCTCAAAAGCAGAGTGGGGGAAGCGGCGGCAGCATCTAGCAGCGCGGCACGGCGAGAGCAGCGCGGAGGAGGAAGGGGGGAAGCAGGAATCATTCCGCCGCAAGGCTGCCGCGGCCGCGCCACTGCCCCCGCTTTCCGGGGCCAGCCGGGCCCGCGCGCGCCTATCCTCTCCTCTCCTCTCCCCCGTGTACGTCCTCCCCCATCCGCCAGTGTGTCCGCGTCGTGCGCGAGCGCATTGGAGCATTTGGGTGGCGCTGTCGTTCGTCGCACCACCAGTCCACCACCACCGCCTGCAGCCAGCCGCCTTTGCTGATTGGTACGGCGGCCGGGGCGGGCTGGCCTTTTTCCTACCTGAGATGCTTCCGCTGCTGCTTATATCCACGGTCCCGGCCTTCACGCTGCTCCTCGTCGCGCCCGCCACCAAGCCCTGCGCCAAGCTCGCGCGGGAGCTCGGCCTCCTCGCGCTCCTCCTCGCCACGGAGCTCCTCCGCCACGCCACCGCCGCGGGGTCCAGGTTCCTCGGCCGGGACCGCGGCGCCAGGACGACGATGCCCGCTCCTCCGCCGCCCAGCTGGCCCAAGCCGCCGGCCGCCGCATTGGCGGCGGTCACGGCGGGTGAGGCGGCGGAGGTGACGACAACCCCCGCCGCGGCGGACGCGGCGGCGCTCCCGCTGCTGGACCTGCCGGAGCTCGCGCTGGACCGCGTGCTGGAGGAGCTCTCCCCGGCGTCGCTCGCCGCGATGGCGTGCGTGTGCGCCGCGCTCAAGGGCAGGTGCTCGGCCGACGCGCTGTGGGAGCGCCACCTCCGCGCCAAGTGGGGCCGGGTGCTGGGCGCCGCGGCGAGGAAGGAGTGGGAGGCGGAGCTCGGCGCCAGGGCCGCCCGCGCGTGCGCGCCGCGGCCGGCGCGGCGCAGGGGATGGGCGGACTCGCTCGCCTGCGCGTGGCCCTTCTCCTGGATCGCCGGCCGCTGGCTCAACAAGGGGGACTTCTCCGCCGCCGTCGCCGCCGAGCCGGCGCCAGCAACCGTGAACGCGCCCGTGACCGCGCCGCCGGCGGACACGGTGGCCGCGTGGTACCGCGCGCTCGAGTGCGGCGAGTTCTGGTTCCCCGCGCAGGTGTACAACCGCGAGGTATTACCGAGCCATACTAGTTTAATTAACCGCTGCTAATTGCAATTAGCATTAGGTTAAGCGCCACGGACAAATTGTTTGGTTAACACCTGGAGAATGCGCTTGGTCTTTAGCAGGACGGGCATGTCGGCTTCGTGCTCTCGTGCTACGACGCGCACCTCCGCTACGACCGGCGGACGGACACCTTCACGGCCAGGTAACCAGCCCGGCTTGATCTCCTGTTGCCGGTAGGCGGTAGTGGTTTACTGTTGTGATCCTCATCCGAGGCCGACTGAATTGACCAAGATGAGAAAGCCAATTAATCCATGTAGCCATCGAGCTCACATCAGTAAAGCACAGCACGCATTTAGGAACTCAGATAACACTGTGTGTGCACCATTAGCATGTCACCATGTGCATTTAAACCGGTGACAGAGAAATGTTTGTGCAAAGCATGGGGAGAATGAGATCTTTCGGGCTGCAATTTGATGTGATTGCGAGTGGTTTTTATGGGTGATGATGGGCGATCGTTCTATCTGACAGGTACCCGCCGCACGGCCGGAAGCCGGCCAAGGAGGAGGACGGCGTCCAGTGGAGCAGGCTGCGGTCGCCGCCGGTGGGCACGCCGGCGCACGACCTGCACGCGTCGGACTGCCTGGAGGCGCTCCGCCCCGGCGACCACTTCGAGATCCAGTGGCGCAAGAACAAGGACTTCCCATACGGTACATATGCCCTGCATGCAACCGCAAGATTCTACAATCTCTGTTGGTTCTTCAGTGGCTGATGATACGATGCCTTTTTGCGATGCGATTCTACAGGCTGGTGGTATGGCGTCGTGGGTCACCAGGCGTCGTGGAACGCGCACGAGCATCTGTGTCGCTGCCACGAGGACGGTAAAGATTCTGATCCTCCCTCTCTTTTTGGCCTTTGGATGTTGTCGGCAGTAACACGTGCGGACAGGATAATAAACATTTCTACAAGTAGAAATGAGGAAAGCAGTTGCCGTACAAAGGAGGGCGGCTATTTCTGCTGCTTATCCTGTTGTAGTACTCCTGACTGATAGGATGCCCTCAGAAATGAAAAGAAAAGAGAAAAACAAATATTCGGGAACATATTGGGGAGGGACATCTTGGCACCGCTCCTCTTTTTTAGATCAATATTCGTTGTTTTGTCCCCAAAAACAACAGCTTGCTAGATACGCTTTGGCTACATTCCTGCTAGTGCTGTTCTTCATTCTTCTCATGTGGATCTTGTGCCATTCAGAACCAGAGCCATACTTTGTTCATATTCTATATTCCAGTATCTAGCGCCAATTTTCTCTGTCGACTGATTCTCGTGTAGTAGGACCATATGCATGCAGATAAACATTGACATTTGAACATAGTACAAATCTCTGTTTTTTTTTCTCAAGTAGTGATTCACTCTGCTCAGCTGATTAGTGGAGTACTAGTGTTTTTCAGTATCTTCATAGGGTTTCATTCTCAGGTTGGTTTTGCCATCTGTTTCTTGCAGACACGATCGTCCTGGAGTTCCAGCACTACGCCCCCGGCTCGCGGTGGAGGCAGACCACCGTGAGCAGGAAGGATCACAGGGAGACGGGGGACGAGACTGACGGCTTCTACGGGGGCATCAGGAAGCTGCAGACCAAAGACGAGATCTCGACGTGGCGGCGATTCTGGCCCGCCGACGTCCTCAACTGATGGAGATCGTATTTTGCATTTGTAGCTTGCCTGCGCGTCTGCATCCCAAATTCCCCGTGTACAGTTCTGGAGAACTTTCACGGGTGTTTGATACTGGTGTTAAATTTTGGAATGAGACCCCCTGCACTTCGCGTCCTGAATGGCAGAGGGAGGCTGGAGGGAGATCAGCCGTCCAACCTGGATCGGACGGCTAAAAACGACCGGAAAACACTGTGCAGTACTGTACTATGAATAGTAAAACATTCTTGTGCGATGAATAGTGCCAAAACTGTGTTTTACTGTGCCGGCGAACAGTAACTACAGGGATACTGTAGCACCCTGCACCTACGTTGAGCAAAAGACTCATTCTACTGTTTCCTCTGTCGTTCCGGGCCGAACTGCAGAGGATCCCGCTCCTAAATTTTAGCAGGGGTCACACCAAAATGTAACAGAGATGATGGGATTTTTGGTTACCAATAAAAACAAATTACTGATTCTATTTGTCGGTGTTTGATATCACCGGACAAGTTATCTCACGGATTGCGTGGTGGACACTGATGGTTAGTGGATTTGACACGGGTTTATACTGGTTCGGGCTACCAGAAGGTATAATACCCTACGTCCAGTACGATTCTCGTGTAGATCCACTAGGGAGTTTGTAGTAGGGGTTACAAACGGACGAGAGAGGAAGAAAGGCTTTCCAAGTGTGTTGTGTGATCGGTTGGTTGTTTCACGTGGGTTGAGTTGTCTACTCGCTCCGTCCCGATTTATTTGTCGCCGGACAAAAATTCCGGATACCAATGCAGATGTAGAAAGAATCAAACGCCCTTGTATTGTGCCAGTCTGTCTTATCCATCGAAAGAGGCCATCCCTGCCCCTCGCCCCAACCTTCGTCCGCCGGAGAAGAGCGCGCGGCGGGCGCGAGGAGTGCGCGCCGGCAGCGAGCGCGGAGACAGGCTCGCAGGGCGGTGGGAGGAGCGGGGAGCTCGCAGACACGGCGGCCTATTCCAGCTGCTCCCGATGTCGGGCCTCCTCACAACGCCCCGAGGCGAAGCTCGCCCATGCGGCCGGCCACGTCACCGGCGGCAGCCTGCGCGCGGTGGCCTCCATCTCCCGCGTGTTGCCGCCGAGGAGAAGTGCGTCCGGCCGGAGGAGGAAGGAGATGGAGGGGGGCCGACGCTGTGAAGGACGAAGAGGAGATCTCGGCGGCTGGGCCGTAGTCCCTGTCGCCCGCGTGCTCGCTTAGATGCCGGCCGCCCGTACACTCGCCCGCCCGCCGGCTGCGCGTCCTGCTCTCGGCTCCGTGAGCTCGTCGTATCACTGGATCGAGATGCAGCAGGATTAGGCCGTCGTGTCTGCGCGCCCGTGAGCTCGTGCGAAGAGTCGACGGAGGGCGAGGCGGCGGGCGCTTGGCGAGGATGCAAGCTTGCAGACGGCAGAGGGCGGCGCAGAGGAGGTTGGCCGTGTGCTCGCTCTGCAGCCCGGCAACCGCACTGCTTGCTCTGCAGCCCAACCAGCCCAATCCTAGACACCCCTAACCCTAACCCCGGGAACCCGAAACCCTAACCCGGCGGCCGGAGGAACGACGGCAGCGGCGACGTCCGAGCGAGGAAGATGAACAGTGAGAGGGCTCGGCAGCGTTGGGCCCACGTGGAAGTGAAAGAAACGAAAAGTGTACGGCAGGTGCGTTTGTGCCGCATGTGCGGCCGTTACCAAATCCGATCCTACCAGGTTGGGGATCACGCGATGGGCGCGGCCGCGACATCATGCTCGCAGCAGCCGTTGGCATCATCCTGCGGTTCGCAACGGCCGGAGCGGGGACGCGCGTCAGCGGCGAGGCGTGCGCGGTATCGGCCGAAGGAACAAGTCATATTTACCCCCCTCAACTATCGACCTCGGCCGACTTTCCCCCTTGAACTACAAAACCAGATATCCAAGCCCCTCCATCTATCCAAACCGTCCATTTTACCCCCAGACCGGTTTCGACGGCGGTTTAGGCACAACAGGCCCCACATGTGAGGGTTCCTTCCCCCTCTCTCCCCTCTCCACTCTCTCTTCCTCCTCCTCGATGGTCGCCGATGGGGCGCCATGGCCGGCCGGCGACCTCGGCCGGCATCGGCGCCCGAGCTCAGCCCGGGGTGAGTGCCAACGCCGCCGCCCGCCCGCGCCGACCCCCAGCCGGCGCCGTCGGTCGCGCCGCCCTCGCCCTCTCCGCCGGGGGCCGTGTCTCCCTTGCTGGTCGCTCGGGCCGGCTCCTCGTGCGACTTGAGCGGCGTTATGCAGAGCGGCCGCGAGGCGAGCTAGGGTATGGGAGCGACACTGGACACGAGGAGAAGGCGAGGTCGCCGCCGATGAAAATCTGGCGGAGTGGCTAGAGATCTCGGAGGTGGCGGCGAAGCATGGCGGGCGGCCCATGCTCCGGACACAGGTGGGCGGGCGGGCGACGGGGGTCACGGGAGGGGGTTTGGCGCAAGGGAGGAAGCGGGCGTCGGGTGGCTGCAGCTCGGGGAGGAGCTGGCGGATGGCGCCAGCGGGCGGAGGTTGCCGGTTGGCCGCTGCACCCCATCGGAAAGAGAGGAGGAAGAGAGAGAGGAGAGAGGGGAGAGAAGGGTGAGATGCGGCTGACATGTAGGGCCCGCCGCCGGAAACCACGGTTAAAACCGTCGAAGGGGGTAAATTGGACGGTTTAAATAGTTGAGGGGTGCTGGATATCTGGTTTTGCGGTTCAGGGGTGTAAATCGGATGACGTCGATAGTTGGGGGGGGGGGTCAAATAGACTTTTTCCTCGGCCGAATGCGGCGTCACTGTGTGTGACTGCGCTCGCTCGATGGCTTCTGCTACGTGGGCCGGATCGGCGGCGGCAACTATACCATGCTGCTGGGCCGAGCCAATACGTGGGCGGTAGGTCCGTATTTCCACAATTTCGGTCTCTGCTACTGCAGCAGTGTGCATCTTTTTGTCGTCTGCTCCACGGCTCCCCCGCCCGCGCCGCGCACGGCCACGGCTTGATGACCGGCGGCAAGCCATAGAAGTATAGCGACACACAGTGCCAGGCCCTCAGAGCTATAGAAGTACGCCGGGGACAGGCTTTCGCCGGCTGCGAATACGAACGCAGACGATGCGGATCGCCGGCGAGGAACCCTACCCCAGCCACCGAGTTCTTGCGGGGACCAAGCTACGCCGCCGCCGCCGGGGCCCAGCCGCGCTCGCGCGTCCCTGTCCCTCTATTCGATCGCACCCTGTTCTATGGCTCGCCTCGCGCGCCCGTCAGCTGTGCTCCTCCCACGCGTAACCTCGCCGGGCATGCAAGTTGAGGGGCTTCGAGTCTCCGGATGGCGGCGGCGAGCGGTGCCGGACCCAATCCAGATGCCTATGTGAAAATAGTAGGGGTGTTTTTGCAAATAATCGGATCGCGATCCAAATTAGGGGTCTATTTGTAAATTACAGGAGTTATTTTGTAAATAATCGGATCGTGATTAATAATCGCGATCCAAATGAGGGAGTTATTTGAAAGTATTTAGGGATAGTTTTGAAAATTATTCTAATCGCGATTCAGAGTCCGCCGCCGCGGCTCGCCGGAGCGCCGCCTGACACCAGCAGCCCCTTGCTTACATTTCTTCCTTCCGCTTCACTAGCATTCGCCACAGATTGTTGACAAGAGACGCCCCCTCCTTTCCTCTGCTTCACGCCGTCCGCGGCTAGCCGGAACGGCATGTACGGCGGCTGACGGCACCGCACTCTGGCCGTCCCTTCCTTTCATGCCCTTCCTCCTGGAAGCCCCAGTGTCGCGCTCGCTTGCATCCAGCCATGGCCATGGCCACGCCCGTGCAGCTGCCTGTCTCCGGAGGCGAAGGGACCGGCCGGGTGCGGGGCAAAAGCTCTGAAACTGAACAAATTTCCTACTCACCTGCTAATTGTCATCGATAGCAGAGTTTCAGCAGCTTGAATTCTCAAGTCCCTTAAGTCCTTTACCGGTTCCTGAACAACAGCTAAGAATTTCTTGCTACAAGTTATAGTGCATCGACGAAGCAGACAAACATTTCTCTGTTCTCTTGCAGCAACCAGCTGAAGCCTTGCACTTGCCGTCTTGCACCATCTTTTCACTGGCCGGCCCTGAGGGGGGGCGAGAGGAGGCCCCACCGAAATATGTACAATACATGGTAACGTTGGTGTGGCTACATAGCAAGCAAATCTGAATCGTCGTTCTCATGCCGAAATCCCGTCCAGCGATTCCTCGTTGGGGGCTCGTCTTCCATCTTTTATTCGGGGCCCGCGCGAGGAAGACGATCGCGCTGCCGCCGCCACCACACATATACCGTGAATTCGCATCTTTACGAAAGGCACCCGCCGCCCGCCGGTGACTCATGGACCTCTCTGACGTCTAGACGCATCACACCGGCCTCCGATCCATCATTCTGTTAGACCGTGCATGACCCCTTTGAGTTCTTCGTCTGGATCACAGATAAGTAAAGATCACCACCTGTCCACCACCCGTCTCTGACTCTCCCTTTGCTGATTAACTGATCAATTCAATTCTGACTATTCTGTCGTGTTATTGAGTTAATTTTTAGCACGATAGAACATAGCAAACAAAGGGACGATGAGGATAAGGAGATCAGGACATCATTTTCAGGAAATTCAGTCTCCTATTCAGGAATCAGCTAATCAGGAATTCAGGATCAGGCATTGATTGAGGTTTACAATCGTCTGCATATGTAGACATTTTATGCTAAATCGGTGACACTTAACAAATTGTGTAATTGTGTTTTTCTTTAATTTTCAGTACACATAGCATGTCATCTAGAAAATATCCATCGTGCCGTGAGAAAAGGAAGAAATAAAACAAGAAAATGAGTCTATAGAATCATATAGAGGAGCCATTGACAAACTTTTTTAAGAGTCTGGAATAACAAGATGAGTATTAGCTCATACATAAAATGTTAGTTTTGGTGAATTTTGTTTACCGTAGATATGAGGATGTGTATAATCCAAAAAAATTGTTTGATATGCGTAGAAACTGAGACTTTTATTTCGTTCTAGGTCCCCAAAATCTCAAGACCGGCCAATTTCAGTCTCTCCATCGGTGGCCACAGTTTTTTTTTTTTTTTTTTTGATACTTTTTTTTTGATACTTGGTGGCCGCAGTTGGGGTTGGTTGCAGCAGACGAAGAAAAGCGTCAATGCGTCATGCCTTCCTCGCCCCTCGCCGCCGCTTGCGCCAACGATTCAGGCGTGGTGGCCGTCAGGCCTGGGCCGTGAACCTACTCAAGGAACACGAGACAGACATGATTACATGATGCTGACCTGGAAGAAGACGGCCTCGCCGTGGCCGCAGGAGGCGCAGCGCACGGACTTGGTGCGGGGCAGGGTGGGGTCGGAGGCGACGTCCTCGAAGAACACCTGCGTGAACTCGCCGGCGGCGTGGTCCACCACGTTCCTGTATACGCAGTTGCTGTCGGACACCTCCAGCAGATTGCAGAGTTTCAGACACTTGCAGGGTCATGGAAAGTTCAGAACAAGAAGCTGACTGACTCTTGATCTAAAAAATCTTTTGAACAATTTTTTAAAAAAAGTTCAAATCTATTAGCAAATTATGGATTGAGGAAATGTAAATATGGAGAATCAGTTAACCTGATGGTCACAATTCCTGCAGGCATAGGGAAGCACCTTGTTCTCCCTATCCTCCTTTGGATACAGGATGTTGTTGCTGCATGCATGCACCCATAAAAAAAGAGAGCTGGAGGATAAGCATATTTATAAATCAATAAATCATCAGCTCACCATTCACGGCAGAACTTCATGGTGCACATGCTTGCTCCTGCTGCCGCTAATCGGCCTTCTTCTGCTGCTGCTGTATCGGTGCTCCAGCTAAATCAAGGACGCAGACAAGTGTGATGTTATTTGTTCCTGAAAGGAGATCAGCTAAATCAAGGCTGCTGCTGCTGCTGGCTGATGCCAAGTCTGCAGTCTGGGCTCTGGAGGAACCTGGTGGAAGAGAAGAGAAGTGCCTGGAGAAGCAGCCTGTCATAGTGTCAGGTGATTATGTTTGTGTGTGGCAGTGTGGGGGACCTTTTGGTCTTTCGCTTTCCAGCATCAGCCGATAAGTCGAACTCTCTGATCGACCGATCGTTTCTGAACACGAGAAGCTTTTTGGTCTTTTGATTCCACCGTGAGAGCACTTAAACACGCCACTCCATGCCACATGCCAGTCGGGCACCAGAAGAAGCGAAGAACTGTACGAACTAGAAATGGATCTCGAGTTCTCAGAACATCTGATCTCCACAAACGTATGTTACGAATGTGCGCAGCACCAGCAAGAGACCTAACTATTGCAGGATCTCTGTTTTTCACCAAAAGCGAGGGAGACGCAAGTTGTAAGTTACTGGTTCAAAAGACACGGGGAAAAACGGTATAGTTGTCTCGTCCAGCACGTTGAGCCAACATTAAACTGAAGCACAACATTATGGTCAAGTCTTCGTAAGAGAAGTGAGGAGTCATTCTACATGATGGTTTCTCTTAGTCAAGTCCAACTAGATCCTGAATGACATTTCACGACATAAGTCACTCAGAAAGTTCCTCAAAAGTTATGGACAATGTTGAACCACGAAGAAGCACATTACTGACTACTGTCCTTTTTTCCCGATACTGGACTACTGTCCATTTGACTATGACGTTTCAAAACAAACTGTCCTTTGACTACCTGCATCGTTGTGTTTTCTGGTATTCAGCATCAGACCATAGCATGAGAGCAGATAGGAGCGATATCGTGGCTGTCTCAACTCTCAACTCGTAGCCTGCATGGATCAAGACCGACAGGGGACACGCCTGCTGATTTCAGTGCATGCACCTCCTCTTCCGTGAAGTCTGACTGTCTGAGGAATATGGATGACAAACACTGCGTATTAGGTTCTTTCAAGGGCTAAACACTGTGGGTATTAGATCCACAGAAATAACTGTATAGCATCGGTGATTTAGAATATCAGATTTTCCGTATCAAATTAAAAGTAACTGTGTCCCATATCCTTATAAGTAGTCCTTGAAGCTACAATAATTATGTTGTAATTCAATTATGCGCTTAACAGCTCTGCTAACATACATGCCTGACTGAACATACAAAATCCTACAACGGTTTCTTTTACATTCATATGTTTCCATTGTATTATATAATCACTATCTCATTTAATGCAAGCAACTAAGAACAAAATGAAAATTATGAGGCACATATTTCGAATAAATGATAAACATCTGGGTGAATAATTCGAGTTTTTAGTGACTGGTCGCCAATGTAACTTATATTTAAGAAATTAGATACAGATATGTATCTAGATCTTGTTATCTCCTTCAGGTCCAATAATCAAAAGCCCACTTTGTTCCTTGCTGGATTTTGGCAGGGCGCTTAAACGAGGAGGTGCTTCTGCTGATGCTAGGAAAGCAAGGTTCGACTCTGACACCTGACAGAAAAGAAGGTCAACAGTCCATAAGAAACGAGATGCCACAAAAAAAATATCTGATCAGTTTGTTTAGTCACATAACACAGTGGAGATATGAAGTATGCAACAGTAGCGTCAGTTGTTTTCCATGCAGATTAAACACAAAGAGTTTCCATCTAAAAAAGTTCATTTATTACAAAACACGCTATATTGTAGACTTGTAGTGCTTTCCATATTCCACTCAGAATAAGTGTAGTTTGAGTTTGAATTAACATGTTTTCTTAACAAAAACCATAGCGTGTTGAATGTCAAGGTTTATCTGAAAAAAATGTTACTTTACCACTGCAGAAAAATATCCTCGGTAGTCAGTAGTGACTGCATTTATTTGAGGTTGCTCAGAATGTTTCATGAAAAGATAACAAAATATAGGCAGTACTTACAACAGGTAGAAGGTTGCCTATCTGAATTGGGGGCTTCAGTGACATTTCATGAATTCTCTGGCCTAAAGAAAAAGGAGCGAAATTAGTGTATTTTAGGTCTCTAAGAAGACAAGAGCAATGCGATTTGTTACATTAGATCTTTCTCGCTGAAATATTGGTAACAACAACAGCATATGCATGCCAGACTAATAACAAATATAGGCGATGAAATACATGATAGACTCAGACTCAGTCTACGTACATTGTTTAACTGCAGCCAACACAAGACGTTGCAACCTGTCCACCGTATTTTCTGCTATAGTATGACACCGTTCAGTCAGAAGAGGGGTAACACTACAAGCTCCAAGTTCCTGAATAGGAAAAGGAAGCAGACTTAGAAGTAGACAATGAAGAAGCAGACTTAGAAGTAGACAACGAAGAAGCAGAACACCCAAATTGCAAGTAACATACAGTATATTTCTCTATACGCCAGTCCGCACGTCCACCTTTCAGTGTCCCTGGAAATTAGAATTATAATAAAATGGTTACAGGATGGATTTGAACAACCCTAGCTCACACATTAAATATATTTCATGAGAGTCACCAAATGCAGCATAAACATGCCATTCATGGACCCTTCAACATCCGAGCCTAGCATCCTCTAATAACTCAACATCCGAGCCACCTTTGTCAATTTTCTGTATGGACCCTTCAACTAAACTGCCCGCCCCATCAAATAGTTCAACCCTTTAAAAACAGTGAGAGAAATTTCAGCATGTAAACCAGCAATTGTCAGAAATATAAGATGTAATTTGTGTAAATCATAGATGTATTACACCAAAAGTAAAAGAAGAGTGAAGTTTTGTACCATGCTATACTAAAAATAATGTCTCGTAGAATTTCTATAAATTCATGGAATGATGTTATACATGCTATGCATGAGCTAAGTCCATCAATGTAGATGAAGCCTTAGAATAAAATATGAGAAGTTACAGAGCAAAATAGCCGCCACATATCAATCTTATTGAAGTACAGCGCAGATTTATCAAGGCAGGTTGCTTAAACAGCCATTACCTAATTTGAAAGTCAGTACTTGCAGGGCCGGCTGCATACAGTTTCTCGCACAAATTCCATCGGCTAATTTGAATCCCATATAGAAGCGAGGCGCGTATCTGTCATTGATGCCAAGGCGCAAAACCCGCGTCATGTGCCAGAACTCGTCTCCTTGGATCCGAACCACCTCACCCTGCAAGGTAAATACCCATTTGAGTTACAGCCAGTATGAGACCACAGAACAATAAGCGAATAACTTCAACGCCCGCAGCTAACTCGACAAAATGTCCACGAGGCAGGGGATAGAAACCAATGTTTACATTGTCTCATCAACAACTCGACACGCACGAACATCAGATGCAGCAAGCGGATAAGCTGCAAATGAGGCCCACGGGCGTGGCCAGCATGAAAGAGAAAAGGCGTTCGACGAAATGCCTAGTAGGTGGCGAAACAGTAGCCGCAAGGGGCCAGGAGTTAACAACAAAGTTTCGCTAGACGCTAGGCAAATTCTAGGCGCTGACCCCTAGCCTAGCGATTAGGCGCCTAATCGCGCCTAGGCGTTTAAGGCGGTCATCAAGACGATTGATTATGTCTAAAATAGAAAAGAGAAATCAGGAAAATGTGGGCCGAAAGTTGAAAATAAGGCCCATAGAAACAGTCCACCCTCAGCCCAATCTTATCCCTTTCCTCCTCCCACCCCGTCCCCTGCCTTCTTCTCCCGATGCATCTCTCTCGCTCACCCGCATCAGCCGCCGCGCCGCCGATTCGCCTCTCCGTCTCTCTCTCTCGTGGAGCTCGCCGCCGCTGCTTGATGTCCCCTCCTCCCCAGGTGCTGCCCAACGTCCGCACCTCCACCTCCGCCGCACCGCCCAACGTCCCCACCTCCGCTCCCGCCGTCCCACCTGACGTCCCCACCTCCTCGCAGGCGCCGCCGACGTCCGCGCCGCCTAGGGGACCGCCTACCCCCATAGGCGAGGCGGAACCCCTCCGACCAGCGACTAAGCGCGCCTAGGCGCGCCTAAGGCGACGCCTAGCGCAACCATGGTTAACAAGCGCCTTTACCTTCGAAGAAGGGAGAGACGGGGTGTGGAACCGCGGCAGCCCACCGCGAGCGCGGCTCCCGCCGCCTACAGCGCTGCTGTGCGCGCGCGTCGCGGCGGCGGCGAGGGGGTGCCGGATCCGCGCGCAGCAGAGCCGAGGATGAGGAAGAGAAGGCGGACACGGACGGCATCGCCGCTGCGCTCGGCCCGCGTTTGCTCGGACGGAGAGACGGACTCTTGCAGTTTGGGCCGTGCAAAGCAAGACCATTTAGATTAGCACTTTGTTCGCGGAAGCCCGGCCCATTGGAAATGCAGCCTGGCCCGATCCGGATGGGCTTGATCGAGAGGCTTTGCCATTACCCTTTTACGGAGTATTTTTTTTTTCCAATCTCATCCCGCGGGGAGTTCAAATCGGATCCTGTCGTGTGCGCCGCAGCCACGCGCCCTTTTTAGGGATGAAACAGGAACGGGATATTCCCGTACCGACCGACGCCGTTTTCGTATTTTTCCGATCAAATCCGTATTTGACGGGAAAAACGGGAAGCGGGATCGGAATCGGGATGACACACTCGGGACCGGGATCGGAATCGGGGTGGCACTTTTCCCGGCCGTTTTGTCGGTAGCCGTATTTCAGTCGGGAATTCCCGAATACGTCCCGTTTTCTTTCCATATTTTTATCTATATTCACAATTGGCAAGACTGCTACACCGTGATGGCTGGGCCGCAATGGGCCTTTGCCTGAGAGAGAGCGAGAACAAACCGAGAGGCTGCTGCTGGCCTGCTGTGTGCCGTCTGAATCCACGTTTCATTTCTTGCATTCAAACACGCAAGAACATGACTGTGTGCTTCTCTTATAGTATAGCGCATTCCTTTTAACTTTATATCATATTAATTTATCAATAGCAAATAAATCGATCCTTCGCATACTTGTCATCATGTGTTTATTCAGTGCTGCTATGTTCCTAATCGTTGGTAGCATCATGGTTATATCCTTTAGGTTGAGAACATCAAATTATTACAT
Organism: Urochloa ruziziensis; assembly: GCA_015476505.1. Classification (NCBI taxonomy): domain Eukaryota; kingdom Viridiplantae; phylum Streptophyta; class Magnoliopsida; order Poales; family Poaceae; genus Urochloa; species Urochloa ruziziensis. Next base: position 55,192,930 of record CM027122.1, on the reverse strand, counting down.
TCTTAATAGTTTGTTATTCCCGTTTTTAATTATCGATTCCCGACCGTTATCGATACGTTTCCGATCGAATTGTTTCGTTTCCGACATCCCGTATATCCGATTTCGTTTTCCCGACCGAACTTTTCCGATTTCGTTTTCGATCCCGAATAAAAATACAAAAACGAAAATGGTTGGAGTATTTTCCCGACCGCTTTCATCCCTAGCCCTTTTCATCACGGGTTAGAGCAACTCCAAAAGCCTCGTTAAAACGTTTTCTATCGGTAAAAATAAAAAAAAACGTCGTAATTTCCCGTTCCAACAGACTCGCTATCACGTTCCCTCGCCATCCGGATCGCCACCCTCGCTTTTTTTCCCCGAGCCTCCTTCGCTCGCCATCTCCGCCTCCCGCGTGGGCGCGCCTGCGTCCAGCTCCCGCCCCAATCAGTTCAGTGTGAGGAGTCTCTGGGAGCTAGAGGGCTTCAGGGAGGCGAGGCTGCCGGAGAATCTGGCAAGTGCCCCGTGGCGGTGCGAAACACGTGGGATGATTCCATGTACGATCATGTCTGCATCCTTGACGTGGACAGCATGAGCGTTTTGTGGACTGGATGGATCAACGGCTTTCATAGCGATGCACCGGCCATCTTGCCTTCTAGTTTTATCAAAGTTCAAATTACCAAGCTCTCCCCCTTGTTGTCAATGAACAATGCTCTGTCATTTATGCCTGCTCAACTGGCTTATGAATTGCTGCTACTAGTATTGGTTTGTTTGGCAGCAAGTAGTCCGGGTCTAAAGGAGCACACCGAATCCAACAGTAGGAAGGAGAGATGGCACTGATAGGTGATAGCGATGCAAATCAGCATTTGAATTTGGTAGTTTACATCAAGATTCAAGAGCATCAACGTATACTCGATACACGACAATAAAACGTAACAATAATTTTGGAATTCTTCGGCAGATCTGGTTTGTGTTCTTAGGCTAAGGCACAAAAAATAACCTGTCCAAAAACATGAAAGAATGCAGATAATGGAATAAAATATTAGACAAGGACCACAAATTGATACAAGGCATCATCATCAAATACAAACTCACCACATCATTTTATTGCATTAGATGTTATTACTATTGTTTTTTTTTGAAAAGATGTTATTACTATTGTCACTAGTGATATTTGAGACCAGGTGTAGACCCAAGTTTACTAATTCGAGGTTCAGATTTACCGAGTCTCTTTGTCTAAGTGGTTCAAGATGCATCAACTGGCCCACATCAGTGGGGGGCGGCAGGTAATCCTTGCTTCTAAAAGGTCTATTGAGTTAGGTATAGTCACAGATGTGGGAGTGACAGGCAGGGACCAAAGCATGTAATCGTTGACATGGATAAAACACAAAAAATTAGTTTTGCAGACCAGTTTTAGCTACTCACATGTTAGTTGAAAATTGAGGTTGTTGAGTTCAAACCAGTTTAAAGAAATCTAGTTGATCCAAACAAAACTTGTTTGTCGTGAACCAGCTTTAATTACTTACATATTATTGAAGTTGGGGTAACAGTTTAAACTACTCACTAAAGAAAAGCCAAGAACCAGTTCACCTTATAGGTCTATATAGATCGGTCTATCTGTGCTCAACATAGACAAAGAACACAGCAGGGAACCTTGCCATTATGGGTTCTGCCCTCATCATGGAGCCAAATCGCACGCCATGAAAAAGTTATCCTATAAACTGTAATTCCTCACATTACTGTCTCGTGATAAACTGGTTGCTCAGTATAGGGTGTTTGGCTGGGCTGCTTGACAGCACAGACAAGTGAAAAATTTAGCGGCTCGATGACCTCCGGCATGCTATCTTTGAGTGCAGTATATCAACAACCAAGGGCGAGTCCAGTCAAGCATGTGAAATTAGCCCAATGCAACATTTGCTGCACTGAACAAATGTTGCCTAGAAGATATATTTTGTGAAGTTACACTCCAAATTTCAACACAAAAATGCAATATGTTCATGGTTTAGTCACTAAGTTGCAGTTTTAAAAATAGCTCTTCTATTTACTTAGTTGGAAATGATCTAATACCATATGGATATTATAATTCGAAAAAAAGAAAAAAGGATAATCTGAGCACTCTCCAAATAGGAGGCATGTTAATACAGGTTGCATAAGATGCCTGGCTAACATCAATTTTGGATTTCATTAACTACCGATTTTTTTTTAAATGTTTAATAGCACATCGTCCAGTCCACATCTAAAGTTTGCATTGACTGGAACAGTAACAAATTCAAAAGGGAAAGGAATCTAAAAGGTATGAGCTTAGGATTAAGTGCTCTGACCTGCTTTAAGGGATCCCTTGCAACGGTGTAGTATTCGTGCTCATAATATCTCGTACCTTCCCAAAACTGGAACAGAGAGAGAGGAGGGGGGGGGGGGGGGGGGGGGGGGGTGTGATTGTTTGTAACAGTATGTCTAATTTAAACCATTAAAGTAGGATGCATTTCTGTACCTTACGAAGATCGTCACTTAAGCCATCATGCAATTCAGCAAACACCTAAAATTAAGTTAATCAATAAGTTGAACAGTTTACTTAAGGGCATAACTTCACAGTTTGTATTGTTCAAGGATGAGGAAAAGAGCAGCAACAGTGAGAAAAAACCTCAAAACAGCACTTTCAATTGCAAAATTTTTAGTTGCTACCTTTGTGAAAGCTTCTTGCCAGTCGATGTCGTCGTGTATCAAGATTGTGCGGCAGTCCTGACATTAGTCACAGCATGGCCTTAGCATCACTACCAATTATTTGTAACAAGATAAGACAACATTAATAATGAAAACAACATACAATAAGTCCCTGGATAGTATAGTGTTTGGGAAGGGACGAGCAAAACAAGTGACCGAATTCGACTATAGAATCTGAAAAAGATTCCTTCCCCTGCATGAACAAGAAAATGTATTCATGCATGAATTTCTTATTGAACAGAATATACATTATTGCAAAGATATACCCAATTGACCTCGCTGCTGTTGACATCAAAAAAACCTTCTGCTTCAAGCTTACTGATCAAACTTTTGATATAAAGTCTTAGCTGAAATTAAAAATAAACCAATCAAAAGGGAAAATCAAGATAAGAGAATATCCTAGTGTACAGATATCAATACACACTGTATGGTTTAGTTTTACCAGATTGACGGTGATGACCGTCAAGAAATAAATACAACAAACACACACATATGAACTAATGAACAATTAAAAACAACGTGCTTCTTAGAAACTATTTCAGGCTTTGCAAACACACATTAGCACAATAAAGGATTTGAAACACAACCTATATTAGTGAAGGCCATCAAAATTTGCAGCCTAATTTTTTTTTCTTCTTTAATGATATGATATGCTATCCTTCATATTGGAAGGGAGTGAGTGAAGTTCATAGTAGAGCATGTGGATCCTATAGCCCACATTATGAAAGCTTCTGCCTTTGCTTATTCACAAAGAAGGCAGAATACTACCACACGGCAATAATCTCTTATCATGAAGCAAAAGGCTTGCTGAGAACCTTCCTCGCTAACTGGTGCCCATGACGCCACAACCCTGGCAGCTCCCGCCACCAGCCCTGCTGCCATGCTAACTGGTGCCCGGAGTCTCCCAACAGACCGAGACACCCACACTGCCCTCACCCACAAATTGGCCCCACAGCTAGGGTAACGTTCATCCCCTGACCATCCCTCTAAATCCCTGAATCCAAAACCACAAATCTAACCCCCAAAACATGTGAATGTTTATTCAACAAGAAAAAAAAGATGCAGAAGGAAATTGGCAAAAAATAGGAATTGATCACTACTTGGCTAAGTGGTATACCACCAATTAGCAATCGCCAGTTCCACTCAATATTAACAATTGATACAGTTCAGTGATCCTGTTTTCCTGCTCAACATAAGTATTACAATTACCACTAACTTTTCATACCTTCTGGTTATCATTTTATCAAGGATCAAACTGGCAGAGAAAACAACTTAAGAAATAAAATCTAACACAAAATAAGGGCCCCTTTAAGCAGTGTAATGACATGGGATTACAAGTTGTATACATACTGGCTCATTCTTTTGGAGGAAGCACAGACATTTAGTGTAGGTACAGATTTCATCCTGCAGGGACACAATCTGAACTCTCCGCTATAGAAAAAATAGAGAAATAGATTAGTTAACGAGCAGGAAAAAAAAATGAATATTACCTAAGAATTGGACAAAAGCTATCAGAACCTCAAAAGATAATTTTATGAGAGAATGCTCCAACAGCTGAAACTGACTTCGCACCAACTCATCTCTAAAAAGATGTTCCAGAAAATTTTCCTGTAGATTATAAACAATATGACTAAATTATTTTCTTTTAAAAACTATGAAATGCTACACTAATTTTACTTCCCACCTACAGCATGAATCATACCTTGGAAATAAAACAACCCATATAATCGTCAAGTACGCCAGAGGCCATCAACATATCGAATGCTTCATGCAAGAGTATTTGTTCTTTTGCGACATAATACTGGAAAAACAAAAAAATAGTTCCATGACAAAAGTGAAGCTGGTTGACAAAAAAAATGCAACGATAGATCGCTCCACCCACATTAAAATAGTAATCCAACTGAATGAATGCACATAGTCCTATTAGAGATAGTTTGTCACTCAACATTTCACATCAGCTGTATAGGTGGCAAGGACTAACAAAAAAATGTATAATTACTTTGATAGCAAGAAATCAATACATTGAATAATAGTTGCTAAACATTTCACATCAACAATATCAAGGGTCTAGGTGGCAATGACTGACAAAAGTGATGGCATGACGGAACAGCACAGTAGTAGAGCACAGAATAAAAAGTTGTCCAGCTTCTCAATTTTCATTTAATAATCTAACTGAAAATCTTTTACTTGAAATATGTCATCTTGACCTCAATAATGCACGATGAATTTCTGAAGAATAGAAAAACATTACTACACCACATACATTGGAATCTTTAAGAGTAGTTTCAACAAAAGCCCGTGCATATGGCTGCAAATGAAGAGGAAAATCTTTGATCACTGGTTCTACTGGCTGCAAAAGGCAAGACAAATATCAACTATGATGAAGTTCACAGATATTGATCATGATAAGTTCACAGAGGTCACAAAGTTAAGCAAACCTTTATATATTCACTTGTTGTCAATGCATCAACTGCACCTAAAAGTTTGTCCATAATGGCCTAAACAGAACAAAACAATAATTGTGCCATGGGTAAGCAGTTCGTGAAAAACAAGGCATGAGAATATCACCCTTTTCCATTAATCACCTCGCGTATCATGGGATGAAATCGGGGTTCCCAGATAGATAATATTCGAAGGAGAACCTGGAAAGATAAAATGCTAAAACACATACAGATAGAAACAATCCCACTAATTTTAAAGATACAAGAAAAACTCACTTCAACTGCAGGTGCCGCGTACTTTGAAAGTTCAGTTGGTATCTCAGAAGTCCGTTTGAGGCGATAAATAACATCAAAGGAACAATCAGAGCCCTGGAAGTTATCAGGGCATAAACTACGGTTCTCGAACTCACATAAAATGCAGGAATTCAGATAAATACCTTAATGTACGGTTTAAGTTTGATTAGTCTGCAAACCAAATCGCGGATCTTTCTGTTGCGTACCACAGTCTCCATTGAATAGAATTTTCTCTTTACAAATAAACAACATAATACATTAGAAAACATAAATGCAAGGAAACTTATGTTTTGAAGGTGGAGCATTGTAATCATCACTTGTTGTATAGATGAGATGGTCGCCATATATGGATGCAAACAGTTGTTGATGGCATACTTAGATCTGAATTCTGGCCTCAATTTCTGAAAGAGACTTTCTTTGTCCAAATAAATATGCTGCAAGTGTTGGTAATCAGATGAGTCACACTAGTCCATTAATGCCACAAAAACACATACGAAGTGTCGTAAGAAGAATCAGTGTATGTGTTGTGAGGTGAATTCTGTTGCGTGTTTTACGGTAAGCTTTGATAGATCTGAAATTGGCAAAGCCATGTTGTGATATTAAAAAAATATTCCTTGCAAAAATAACACGTCGTAACAAGGAACACAACAAAAACAATTCTATGTTGGCCTCACCATAAAGGCATCAACTGCCACAGTTTCTAGACCTATTAATAAAGTCAGTTATAAGCACCTCTCTTGCCAACCTTCTAAATGATGTGTTAATCAACAAATTCTAAAGCATATTGTACCAGAGGTTCCAAAAACAACACTGGTTCGCTTGTTTCTTTAGTCAAACAAAAGCCCTGAGAAGCATGTCCAACTGGGAATTTTCATGTCCCTTCAACAATAGGGACTACAACTCTCAAAGTACCTATTTCATAGAAAGTTCTCATTCAATAAAAGAAACTACCTCAGCAGAATCACCAATTGCATCCACCTCTCGTACCATATCAGTATAGGCAGAAAGATATCTCTGACATTCATCTTCCAACTGGTTGTGAGAAAACAACACATTGTAATTAACATTACCAAATTAATCACTGTTTCAACAGTTGAGATGCTTAGCATTAAAGAAAAAATCGGAAAACACACCTCCCAGTGCCAGCGGCATCCCTTGGGAAGTTTCTTAGCTGCAGCACAATGTGCCTTAAATTGAAATATTCGCTTCTGCCCCAACAACCACGGCTTAAAACGCTTTCCAGCAGTGTCACTGATTTTGTCTTCTCCAAGCAAACCCTATTATAAATACATTGATGAACAGGTGCTGACAAGTCAAACATCGATGCTCTATACATTGAGCTAGTAAATAAGCATTTCAAAAAACTAAAAAAGTACGGATGACTTGCCTGAGTCTGCACATGCTCAATTAGCATATAGTTATACAATTCTTTGCAAAGGACAACAAGGTCCCGGCTAGCATTGCCACTTGCACCTGAATTCAGTTTACATTTCAGGCTTTGGATTGCACATGGCAAACGATTATCCAGACTTTGGATTAGACACGGGAGTAGGTTGTCCAGAACAAATATCCTAAGCCTCGCATCATTGCTACCAACTGCAAGGCAAACAAGAGCGCGACAAAATGGAACAGCTCTAGATGTTGCTGTATCATCCACAAAGTACCCAAATAAGCTCATCCTCAAACTCCCAAAACATTCATTACTTACAAGGTACCTGCAAGAACATTAACTATTACAACTCCTAGTAAAATGATAGATGCTTTGATAAACTACATCAAATAGGAGGATAAGCCAAAAGGTAGGGTGATATATATAAAACTCAAATTATGACCTAAAAAGAGAAGTGGATGGCATAGAGTCACTATCATGTGTAACATCCTCCTGTGGAAGGGCATTAATTTGTTCAGTCAATGCCAAAACTTCAAGAAGAGCTGAAAAGTCACGAGTGAACTCAAGCAGTATGTCCCTTTCCAATGTCTTGATCTTTTCACTTGATCCAGAAAGTTCGCCAAAATAGTATGGTACTCCGGCATGTTCATGGTACAGGATACTAGACCATGCATAATGAAGTATTTTCTCGGAGTGTCTTAGTAAGGGTCGTAACAAATTGTCCACCCATTCCTTCCAGAACTTACGAGGGCAATTCTTCACCAAAGGAATAATAGTAAGTTTGATAAGCTTTCTTAAATGTCTAAATTCCAGTGACCCCAAATATTTTGATAAAGCAACACTAACATGGAATCCATTTAATAACTTGAAAAATCCACCCTCAATAGATGCACACAGTCCAATTATGTTGTACCTGCAACATGGTTCATAAGTTAGGCAGCAAAATACAACAACAGCAAATAACACTGATTATTACAATTTATTCGTAGGACTTAGGGGAAAAAGGACTCCCCAAATGTATAAGTTCAGCGTGAGCAAACTTTGCCAGGCCTACTGTTCATAACTCTGGAAATGCTAAACGGCACAGTATACATTGGGCCCACATGAGTTCTAACATGTTATCTATGCCACAAATGATTTACATATTTAGGCTGAAACTACAATTGAGACACGTGTCATTTTCAAATTACAGTGGAACACTGAACGGTATTTCAGCTGCATAGATTAGTGGAACTGAAAAACAGCCATGCAGCATATTGGATTGAATCAATTCAATTGTAACAAAGTACAAAAATCATCACGGCTAAGGGCTCAATAAAAGCTCAGCTAAAATCTGAAAGGCAGCTAGGCAACCATAGCACAAGAAACTACTTGTTTCCAGCCAAAGTTGCAAATCATAATAAAAAAGGATTGATAACAACCATATGTGCAAACCAGGACAAGGTGATGTCACTGTAGATAAGCATCATAGGATAACAACCATAGCATTGAGAAAACATAGAAAGTTATATCTTGCCAAAAACACTAATAAATATCTAAAAACAAGAACAGTTAATTTTGGTAAATACTGCATTCAGATTACATGCATTACTAACGTTTTAAACTTAATTAACTAAGCACTTAAAATATGGCAATGCCACATGAAAATGTCCCAAGTAGTGCAGAAGTTCACATGCCCTCGAACTACCACAAAGCCAAACATATCTAAAATTCTGAAAGCAGCATACTTACCCACTCTCTAGGACTCCCTCTAATAATGCTCTCGTCTCGTTTTCTTTGTGATCTTCCTTGACCTTAATGCACAATAATTCATTGGCGCATGCTAAGGGAAAGGAAGGGTGAGGATGTTTGGCCCTTTTAAGCTCTTCAGACAAAGCAACAGCAATTGGCGGATACCAGAGCCCATGTATGCATTGAAGCAACTGAAATACAAAATGACAACTAGCATTATGACAATGAACATGCAACGTTAATTAATGACTTGTAGGGCCTGATTTGTTTTCTACTGCAACTTGTAAAACCAAGTTTAACCAAAGAAGGAAATGGCGCATAAATTAGGTATGTTTTGGCTAGCACACGAGTCTATGGCAGATGCGCCACAAGTTGTAAATCGTGTGTGGTGCAATAAGGCTGTTGCAACAATCTAAACCCCTATTATCAAACTTGGTTCACTATGAGTTTGACAGTGAGCCACAAATGCCACCACAAGCTTAATTCAGGCAAAATTAAGGTTTCGGTGGACATTACCTCTAAAAGCAGGGGAAGGATAAACTGCAAAAGGGTTTCAGAATAATTTAAAGCAGTAAACCCTTCTGTTCTGCTCCTTTGGAGCTCCAATTCAAAGATTCTGATCATATAGTGTACCGCCTTCAAAAACAGACTGTCAGAAAACAGACATGTGAGCCTTGGCCCAAGTTGCAAATAATTACTCCGCCACTCTGGTAAGGTCCAAATTTTCATGAGAGGACAAAGCAAGCAAGAAACTATTTTCTTATATCTATCTCTCCTGTAAAAAAAAACTGCAAATGGTTAGTAATCACATAAGCATAAAAGGTAGTAATGCTCCCCCAAGTAGCAAGCACAGATAAGTGATGCTAATGCCCCTTCCATTTTAAATATATGATGTTTATAATCTCCATGGTGTAACTTTGGGCACTAATCTCAATAATAATATGCATGTAATATGAAAAGAAAATATACTTGTAGAAAATACACAAGCATTCTTCTTAAGTGGATAGTCCTAATTCTTCATGCACCTTACTAGTATTAAAAGCTTAGCCGCATGCTTTCTAAAGACCAGATTTTAGGGACAGACACAACAGTTAAAATCAAGTCAAATATAAAACAATTTTCATACCTTGAGTACAATATTAAAACAAGGAATGCTTGACATATAATATTATGCTCCACAAGTAGAAGAGACCCCTTTCCTTGCTGGCATGACATCATTTCACCAGTAACCTGTATCATTAATGAGAACTCTGTCAAGAAAAGGACTTATACAAGATAGTTTGTAGGTATCTTTTAACAAATTACACATACAACTTGGTAAAAATAATTCAGAGGTCAAAATGTTTTTAGGTAAGCCAGAATCTATCAAAAGGGAATTTAATGAAACTGCAATGTGAATGACACTAGAAGCATCAACCTGAAGGAAATTGAAGTCATGACAACAATTGTGGAATCTGTATTTTTAAATAGCAAATGTAATATGCCCTCAACAATTGTGAAATCTGTATTTCTATCACAAGGGAAATTCAAGACATGAATGTGTTGTCTAATATATTGAAACCTGTACTGGGTTAAAGTTTTCTCCAAGTTGACTCCAAACAATCATTACACTAAAAGTCACACTGCACTACATAGGACAAAGCCTTTTTCTGCTGTTGACGTTGCACTGTATATACGAAGTTAGTGACAAATGGGCTTACCAGCACTCTAGTGTCAGCAAACTCAACAAATCTTTTGCAGGCATCAATGGTATTAGTGATATCACCAATGCTGCCATCCACGAACTGTTCATGACAATAGCCCTCAGATGAAATGCGATAGTGTATTTCATTTGAGATAATGCTTCCATCATCACTGCTACCAGAGTTGCGGTGAATGCCATATTCCACGATGGGATTTCCACCATCCCGAGCTGGAGGGCAAGCAGACAGATGAGAAAACGAAATGTGCATCCATTATACATGATAATTAGTAAGTGTTTAAGCAATAAATATTAATCAGTAAATCATGAAATGACTAGGCAAATTGTGAACATAAAAGGTAGAAAGATCATATGTCATGCAGACCATGCAAACTTAATTGAAGTACCCTTTTTTATCACTTTTAAGTGTTTTCATATTTAATTTTCTAGAGTATTGTGCAAAAAAATACAGATAAATTCAAACAAAGTACTTAATAACAAGCATGAAATCAACATCAAATGTGACCCAAATTTTAATGATAAGTTATTCCACTCAAGTGACAAAAACATTCTTATTTTCACCCAGGGATGCAACAATAATATAATGCTATATCCGCTTCTCTCTTTCAAGCAGAAAACATCTGCAAGCATATTCCGATCAAATTTACTCACCATGTACATAACCACTACTTTTTTCCCAGGACAGGACACCAAACCATTCAAGATTCTGAATGTAAGCAGTCAATCAAATACCAAAAGGCAATATTACCTTTTTCAGTTGGAAAGCGGCGGTTAGAGTTTAAACCCAAACTTAAATCAGAAATTTGAGCTCTGCTAAGTTCCTTCTTCCTGAAATTTAGTAAATGCTGCAAACACCAACAATAATAATGGATCAATGTTGTGCCACAGTAACAGAACATTGCCCCAGAGTAAGGCCACCCAATGAGTTTCATGATGCATGGCACAGAAAGGCTGATGAAAAAAATACTGTAACTGGAACAAGACAACATATGCTAAAAAAATAGCAACATTATCAATATAAAATTTGCACACAGGGTGTGTGCATTTAGTATAACTCCAGTCAATTTATAGGCTCATTGTTCCTTTTGATAATTCCAAACTATGCTAATTTAAAAAGGACAAAGTCCATTTTACTGTCTCGAACAATCCACTTTGTCCATTTGACCAACTGAAAAATGGCTCTGGCCCAATGTACCCCTTATCGAGATTTTTCTTTTTTCATTTCTTCACATACAAGTTGATTTTTAAATCAAAATTCTGTGAGATAACAAAGGACATGATATCCTATGTCACTATGTTACAAAAATACTGTACGATTTTGTCATTACTTTCATGCATTTCTGTGTATAGTATTAGGGTCTCCTATCCTATGAAAATGTGTGTTTTGAACATAAGTTATAATGTCCTATGTTACCTCACAAATTTTGAATTTAACTTAATTTGCACATAGAGAAACAAATAGGGTATATTGGTCTTCTTTTAATAAACAGAACCTAATGATTTAAAAATATTTTCTGGTGTTGATAGCAGGCATGCATATGACCAAGTGGTTCAATATAATTATAACAATGTAAATGTTTTCAAGACAAGAAGTCAACAGTTGTTGTGCTATAGTATGCTGATACTGCAAATATATTCTCCCAATGATTGCAGGTGTCCACAGAAAGCTGAAGATTCGATTTCACAAGGCAAATTAGGTGTAATAGAGTGGCAATACAAACTCCAATCCCTCACAAAATGAAAAAAAAAACAAATAAAAAGGAATAGTTATGCAGCCTATATGGTATGTGTTTTCCACACAAGCATCCACCTACACTGTATCTGAGATTCTGCAATTATGTCTACCACTTAATAAGGATAATAAACCAAATTGCTTCTCCGTTTTGTGCTTGACTGAATACAGGCATTCCAGGGGATTCAGTCGCATCACAGTCACAGTAAATGTATTAAAAAAAAACTAAAGGATGGTGATGCTACGGAAAAAAGGATGACTTTGGGATGATAGAAGACATTCAATTCACAACCTGAGCCATCCGTAAACCATGGCGCCGGATCACGACTTCGGACATCCTCCTCATCATCCAAAGTGACAGTGTCGCCATCGCATCTACATGTCCTCCCTTCTCGGGCACCTGCTGTTGTTCAGTAGCAATTCCCGTCATCGCAAACCCACTACGTTTTAGAATGCACACCCCAATTTGATATATATCCCGAAAAAACAAATAATTAAACATCGAAGCCACAACGCCGCAGTAGATACGAATATGTCTTACCCCTGCGCTCTGCGAACCAAAAGCGCCATATCCCTGATCCGCCGACGCCGAGACCACGCCCGCTGCGGATCCGGCAACGTCCATGACTGGGGTTCGGCTATTGGGGCGCAGAGAGGAGGAAAGGAAACCCACGACGGATCATATCATCATCATCACATACACGGAATGCTACCAGAGAATCCCCCAAGAGGCCTAGACTAGTTGGGCTACTATACCGAGCCCAGCCAGAAAGGACCGACGTGGATAAAACGGAGAAGCCCCGTAAGATTTCAAGGCCCAGTACGAAAGTTGCCGACAAATAAAAAAACAAAACAAATCGAAATCTCTTTATTATTACAACTTTAAAAAATTGGGAGAAAAAATTCAGTGCCACCGGGGCAGGAGTCCTATATTTTTTTTCGTCTTCACCTTTTACTGTTATAAAACTAGCAGAGGTGCACGTGTTTAAAAAAAGCCATCGAACAAGAATTTCATATTAATAAAATTTGTACTAAACGAGTGGACGAGAATGCCGAGGAGGGAGCGGGGATAAGGACGGGGCGCAGGGCCCGTCACTAATGGGCGATGCGGTGGGGAGCGCATGCGTCGGGATCGAGCGTGCGGTGGTTTCTGTGCGCTCGTGTGTAAAATTGTGATTGCGGCAAGAGAGGCCAATTGAACTGGCGTATCTCTACAACAAGCTTCAACATATATTCAGGAGCTTCTTTCCGCAGGAACTTTTCGAATGTTGATTTTGTGATCCCAATATCCTCCTCCTAGTGAGATGCAATGATGAATCAAACTTCATTATATTAGCCAAGGCATGCAAGAATACAAGAGTAGCGCCTGTCAGAACTCACCTTAGGTCCAGGGTAGTGATGATATACCGAATCCTGGTGGGCAACAACTTTGTTTCTTAAGATATCGAAGCTATTTGCCAAGTTTTTCTCCTTAAGTTTTAGTGTTAGTTTGGCAGCAAATTGCTGCAATCCAAGACATGGTCTGCGGGTGAGTTGAGTTCGTTTTGCTGGGTCACTATCCAAACTCCAAAAGACTTCTCTGATAAATTGCATCTTCTCTCTCACAACCCATAACACAGGCTCCCATAGTAAATCATTATAGCTGCATTAAATAATACATGAGCAAGATACTGAACAAAATGCTATAGAAAATTTTATAAAGAACTATACGTGACAAACGTAAATACTCAATAGACAACAACTTACTTTACTAATGGTCCCTTTAAGGTTTCAAGCAAGTGATCGATTTCCTTATCAATGGACACACTAGGCATTGTGAGCACTGTCTCGAGGCAGGCGCCTAAAGAATTCCAGTTTCCTCTGACGATTCCATCAAAGTTAACTAGATTTTAACAAAATAAAAAGAAGTGGCATTAGAAACTATTATAACATATAGAGAAATACAACCAACGTACCTTGAAGCAAACAAGCATCTAACTGCCTGTGAAATACAGAGAAACTAAACTTCCTTTTCAGATCCAAAATGTCCCAGGACTCCAGTGGACTGGCTGGCTCGTCTCTTCCAGAAGCTGCTGCTACCTTGCAGACTTGCAGCTGGCGGGCTGGCTCGCACGCGTCCACCGACCAGGCCAGGCAGCTCAGGCGCGGAGCCCTTCGCCTCCTTCGCCGCGGCGGTTGCCGGTGATGAACGGCGGGCTCCCTGGATTCCGTACGCCCCCTCGTTATCGTTCTCGTACTTTTTTCACTTTTCTCCCCTTCGATTCGAAGCGGCTGCCGCTTCAGCTTTCCTCATCTCTGCACCTGTGATACGGCTTCGATCTTACCGCGATCCGATCTGGTTCTCCGCAGACAATGCGCCGGCATCGAGGGCCGTGGTCGTCGCCACCGCGCTCTTCTCTATCCCCTTCGGCTTCCGGGGCCGCTTCCTTGACCTCGGCCTGTCCTACCAGGCAAGTCGCCCTTACCCTCCCTACCGTTTGTGCAGTAAGATAGTAAGATTTCCTTTCAGAAAAAGTAAGGCAGTAAGATCCTAGCTGGTCCTCACCAAGGGCAACACAAACACTCCTTTGCTTTGTTTCCGAATTAATAAGTTCCAGTTGCAGGGAAATTCCTTGTTCGTTGTATATAAGTGTTTAGCCCGCTTGTTTCTGAAAATGTGGTGTAGCAGAATTTTCCATTAACTTGTCCTTGTTTCATCTTCAATTGGTTAGACGAGTGCAGGGGCTTCAGTGCTATGATAGGCAGCTAAATGGATATATCATCCCTTTTCAATGCAGAATGTCTATGAAAAGCTGAGTATATGGAGGCTGATCACCTCGTTGTTTGCTTTCTCATCGACCCCCGAGCTGATCTTCGGAGCCGCCCTGCTGTACTACTTTAGGGTGTTTGAAAGGCAAATAGGTTCTAACAAGTACACAGTAAGTAATTTTGTGCTATAAAGCGGGGCATGCAGTTTATCAATCGTCATTTGCTTTTGCTGATGTAGTTATTTGAACATGTAGGTCTTCATAGTCTTCTCCACCCTTGTGTCTGTCCTGCTTCAGATCCTTGCTTTAGGCTACTTGAAAGGTATGCCTTTTGTTTGCTTTGTAATACATGATGTTAAATCTTTCTTAAACTATCGTCGCATCCTTATTTCAGCTTATCATATGAGTAGCAAGCTTGAAATCCATATCCTTTAGTTTATCCAGAATTGTCTAGGAACAAAATGAAAGGCACATTTGTAGCAGTTTTCTTAGTCCCACCATGTATATTGGTTGTACATATTCTAACTGGGAAAAGTAAACTGTTCGTTCAAAAGGAAAATTCTTTGCGACCAAATTCTCTTTAAAACCCACATTTGAAATTACAGGATAAGGTAGCTAGGAGAATCACCTGTACTAATTATACTTATTTTCTACTTGTGCTTGTCATCATTACTTTTCTTGTTTTACAATACAGACTTCATTTTCGTATATTGTATATAGTCCTTGTGTGACAAGTTAGTGTCAGAATTGCAGATCCTTCTATAAATCCACTGATGTCAGGACCGTATGGCCTCATTTTTGCATCTTATGTGCCCTTCTTCTTTGACATTCCAATTTCAATGAAGTTTCGGATATTGGGGCTGAGCTTAAGTGATAAGTCATTTGTATATCTGGCGGGACTCCAGGTTCAGCTCTATGATACCTTTGCCTGCCCTTGTTTCAAATCTTCTTCTATGTCACAGCTTTACATATTTCATCTCTGTCATCAGCTTCTTTTCTCATCTGGAAGACGTTCTATTGTACCTGGAGTTTCTGGCATACTAACTGGCCTTTTCTATCGCTTGAATACATTTGGCATCCGTAGGGTGAAGGTAATGCTTTCAAGATTCTTCCTGAAATTGTGATGAGTGATAGAGTACACTCTTAACGCAATTGCATTTTCTCTAATAGTTCCCAGAGTTTGCTACATTGCTCTTCTCGCGGTTATCGTGGCCCTTTTCTAGCAATCCTTATCAAGGGTTGCCAACCACAGAAAATGATGGAAGCATTCCTTCTCACCAGGTTCGTCAAACTGAGGCATGTATTGTCGTTATAACCCTTATATCTGCTTAATGTTGCAATATATTATTTTTTTCGGAGATCAGAAGATTTGAGGTGCTAAATCAGGAGGTCCTCCAAACCCACAAGTAGCACATGGTTTACAGCACCTGAGTGATGTGTTTTTAAAGACCCACTTGAGCGATGTTTGTAACAATGTTTGTTATACTTTTATTTTGAAAATGGATAATAAAACAATTAAACTTGATAGCTAGGATGTGAGCACCTCAGCTAAAGATGTTAATCTTCAACTGATCCCATTTTATAGGTTGATGTTCATTGTTAGTTGTGTTTGACTATTATGCATTTTGAATACAATAGAGCTCTGCTTCTGATCACTGTGTCATGCAGGGTGCACACACAGCTACCCAAGACCCAACAGAGTCCTCTATTGCCGCGCTCATGTCCATGGGCTTCGATCGAAGCTCTGCCATTCAGGCGCTTGCATTGACGGATTATGACGTCAACTTGGCATCGAACATTCTGCTTGAAGCACAAGCTCTTCGACAATGATACTCTATAGCCAAAAGATAGATGCTCTGTACATTGATGAATGTGAAGTATTTCATTCATTCTTCTGTAGCAGATTTTATCTCAGGATTTGTTGCTCACAAAACATCGTACAACACAGAATTAAAAGATGCACGATGACTACACGACCTTTTGTCCATTTGCTTGCTGCCATGATCTTCTGAATAGTGTAATTGTCGATTGTTTGTTACTACATTCCCCAGCCATGTGCGTCCTGCCCCCATGGTCTGGCGAAGCGTATGTGAATAGTCGTAATAATATAAGTAGATATATAGCTGGGAGGATTGGTGGCCTCCCAGCCCCTCTGCCACTGTAGCAGATTTTTTTTTACTTTTTTTTATAAAAGCATTATTTTGATTTTTTTTAAAAAAATAGGTACAACTATGTCACTAAAAGAAAGAGTCAGCGCATCCTCACTTGCCACGTGGTTTCAGACTTTCAATGTTACGCTTTGCATACGAGCGTCACGTGTGATGGTATCTCGGCATTATCTTTACAAGAAGTTGGTACATCCATGTCGTCGAAAGAAAGCGAGCTCACTGAGGGTCGGTGCGTCCTCACTTGCCACGTTGTTCTAGGCTTCTAGCGTTGCGCTATTACGCAATTGCTCGACCGCCACGTACTAATATTTTGTATTGTTGGCAAATGAAATCATGGTGCCCCTTGCGCACTAGATAGCCGTCCTTACCTCCTTACGAAGTTCAAAACAGGGCACAAACATTGCTCTCCTCAGCTACTCATCTAGATTCTCCCTCGTG
This sequence comes from Urochloa ruziziensis, assembly GCA_015476505.1. Classification (NCBI taxonomy): domain Eukaryota; kingdom Viridiplantae; phylum Streptophyta; class Magnoliopsida; order Poales; family Poaceae; genus Urochloa; species Urochloa ruziziensis. Next base: position 55,175,593 of record CM027122.1, on the reverse strand, counting down.
TGCCAAATCGCATTATCTATCCTCCCCTCGAGCCTCTACTCGGATCATAGGTGGTGCAGCTGCCATGGAAGGAGGCACCACCCTCCTCGAGATCATCAACTTCACGCGTGAAGTCACTGCCATCGTTTTTTTGGGAGGATGAGTTCATTAACGTAGTTCCTCCTCTTAGATTTTTCTATCTGTTCTCTTTGTTGTCATCGGCTAGCAGGCCACCAATGTGACAACGTGTCGTGTCAGTCCTCAATTCCTAGGAAGAAGAATGTCATCATAGGCGCGCACTTTGTGTCAACATGACCACACTCTCTATAGTCGAAAATATTTGCCTTGCCGCCATTTGAACTTGCCGAGGGGTCATGCCAAAGTGAACCATCACTATGCATGATCGCTACGTCGTGCCTGCCTTCTGTACACATTACCTGCTCTATTCAGTAGCCTGAAGTTGTTTCATGTATGTTGCAGCTGATCAACAAAACTAAATAATATAGAGAATCCATAACCATTCATAATAATAACAAGTGATTACATATATGTAATCTCTAACTGGCGCGGCGTTAGCGCGCAATTATTTCTAGTTGTCTATCTTACGTTCTACTTCTCTAGCCGTGTGCATCCTGCCCCCATGGACCATGGTCAGCATTCTGGATGGAGTACCAACCAGATGAACAGGCAAGCCACCTTTGTCAACGAAATTTGGAACCCAGGTTTGAATCCAACGCGCAGGATCGAGATGAAAAGAGTACAGCTGGCTTATCATGTAACTATCCATAGGCTTGTTCAGATCACGTCTCATTTCTCAAGGAGATTCAATCCCCTTAATGGCCCCCAATCTTCAATCCTCATCAAATGAATTTGAGACAACTCAATACAGGGAGGGAGCAGTCGGTCTTTGACTGTCATCCCATGCGGCCTTGCCAAATGCCAATGCACAAATTTAGTCCTAAGCATCACTGCACTGGAGCATTAACACGAAAAGGCACAAATTCACCAGAAACCACAAACGCAGAGCATACTAGCAGCATAAGTGATACAGTACCAAAAGCAAGATTCCATAGCATAAAGAAAATACAAGCATCAACAGCAACCGACATGGTTTAGGACGGTGGAGTAGCAACATTGCAACATGGAAAGAACACAACCCATCGAAATCTGCCTGCCCTAGAAGCTAGAAGCAGCAAGCTTCATGGTCACAGGTCTCACATGTCGTCGGGGTGCACCTCCTCCTCCTCATCCTCATACTCGCCTTCCTCATCAGCAGTTGCGTCCTGGTACTGCTGGTACTCCGACACCAGGTCGTTCATGTTGCTCTCAGCCTCAGTGAACTCCATCTCGTCCATGCCCTCACCAGTGTACCAGTGCAAGAAAGCCTTCCTTCTGAACATGGCCGTGAACTGCTCGCTCACCCTCCGGAACATCTCCTGGATGGAGGTTGAGTTGCCAATGAAGGTGGATGCCATGGACAGGCCCCTTGGTGGGATGTCACACACGCTGGACTTCACATTGTTGGGGATCCACTCCACAAAGTAGGATGAGTTCTTGTTCTGGACGTTGATCATCTGCTCGTCCACCTCCTTGGTACTCATCTTTCCACGGAACATGGCCGAGGCAGTGAGGTAGCGTCCATGGCGAGGGTCAGCAGCACACATCATGTTCTTGGAATCCCACATCTGCTGTGTGAGCTCGGGGACAGTGAGAGCACGGTACTGCTGGGAGCCACGGGATGTCAGTGGGGCGAAGCCAACCATGAAGAAGTGCAGACGGGGGAAGGGGATCAGGTTCACTGCCAGCTTCCGGAGGTCAGAGTTCAGCTGACCAGGGAACCTGAGGCAGCAGGTGACTCCACTCATGGTGGCAGAGATCAAATGGTTCAAATCCCCAACTGCAAAAATTAACAAACACGCAGAATATGTTACCAAACAGTAGAAATACAAGCGCGCGAGCACACACATATATCCACACTGCTGAAAAGATCAAATTAAATTGAGAAAGATTGAAGTTACTTACAGCTTGGTGTGGTCAGCTTTAGAGTCCTGAAGCAAATGTCGTAGAGGGCCTCGTTGTCAAGAACCATGCACTCATCGGCATTCTCAACCAACTGGTGGACTGAGAGAGTAGCATTGTATGGCTCAACCACGGTATCAGACACTTTCGGTGAAGGGAAGACTGAGAATGTCAGCATCATGCGGTCAGGGTACTCCTCCCTGATCTTTGAGATCAACAGCGTACCCATACCAGATCCAGTACCACCACCAAGAGAGTGGCATACTTGGAATCCTGAACACACAAACAGATGGCATTAATGCTATATGCTTTGGAAATAAAAACATGTAACAAAATACACATGCCAACTAAGATACAGACACACGTAGGTGATTGTCTAATCACAGTCATGGCAGCTTCTTAGTTATACCATTTGTTCAAGCAAAAAGTGTAAATAAGAGAACAGCACACTTTGATATAAATTGAAGAATAAGATAATTGCCTGTCAGGTGACAAATATTCCAAAGGCACAAGATAGATACTCAAATACAAAAAATACTTAACAAACACAAACAGTATTATGTAACAGTGTCATTTAGGATAATGCAGAAATATACTACTTGAACTAAAAAGACCAAAATAACTTAGATTTAAGAGCATAAGCAGTTTCAGAATAACAAGACATCACAGTGCCATGAATAGCATCAGTCAGATGGACATGACGTGTTCCATAACTCACATTCATGGCAAAAATTTCAAAGCATCAGGAGATACTTCCACAGGAGCATCTCAGTCTAATTGCTTCAACAGAAATTGATCTAAAACTATCAGCAAACAGTTTACTGTCAATAGCTCAAGTACCTTGCAGGCAGTCACAGTTCTCAGCTTCCTTCCTCACCACATCCAGAACAGAGTCAATGAGCTCAGCACCCTCTGTGTAATGGCCCTTAGCCCAGTTGTTACCAGCTCCAGATTGCCCAAACACAAAGTTGTCAGGGCGGAAGATCTGCCCATAGGGTCCAGTGCGGACACTGTCCATTGTCCCAGGCTCAAGGTCCATGAGAACAGCACGGGGCACAAAGCGGCCACAGGAGGCCTCATTGTAGTAGACATTTACACGCTCCAACTGCAGGTCAGAGGTGCCAGTGTACCGTCCAGTAGGGTCAATGCCGTGCTCATCACACACTACCTCCCAGAACTTGGCACCGATCTGGTTGCCACATTGCCCACCCTGGATGTGCAAGATCTCTCTCATCTTCGCCCTGGAAATGAGGAAAGCACATATGAGTCAGTTTGAGATGCTGCAGCAAGCACACTAACTTAAAATACAGTGCCAAAGTAAAAATGTTAGCTAGTTGCATCCTCAAGTGTTAGATCAATCATATACACTTGCCAAGCCATTTATAACTGAATGAGAACACTGAAATCATGAATGAGGGTGCAAACAGGCTCATCTACCGAAACCTGTCCAGGTATGGCTACCATACAACTATAACTCAAAACAAACCCTCCCACAATATATGCAAATGCAATGGGTGACAGTTTCAGCAGTTGAGAGTCCTCAAACCAAACCCTCCCACAATATATGCAAGTACAACCAACGTCGTTTGAAGCAAGCAAACATCTATCAGCCTGTGAAATAAGGAGAAACTAAAACTTCCATACTGTTTCAGGTCCTAAATGACAGTGGACTCCTACACAGATCGCGGAGTCCATCCAGATCTGTGGTTTCAAAACCAGCTTACACAAACCGATCATGGAATCCCCAAAATGCAGCAGCACTTACAGCAGATCTATTCGAGAATTTCTCGAGATAATAATTTCATGAACTAAAACGCTCAAATGGAGAGGACGGTTTCAGATCTATCTTCAGTCCGCAGATTCATAACCCAAATTTTGTACGTAATGAGAAACCCACAAAACTCTCTAGATCTAACAGCATTCATTCCAGAGATTCGAGTGTTTAGCCGCAGAAGTAGCACGAAATTACAAATATGCAACACCCCAAACTAATCGAACCATTTTTTGCTGAAATAGGTAAAGAAAACCGCAGTAATAGAAGATGCCTCTGTGGAAATGAGCAGATCCAAGCGCATTACCGGTTAACATCGCCGAAACAACCCAAAAATTCGTCAAAAAACCTACGGCCCAGATCACCCATACAAATCCGAAATGACGCAGCACAGATTCAAAACTCGCATGCGAGGGCAGTTCAGAAATCCTTACGAGGTAGGAGATGATCCGAACGACGAGGCGACCGGCGGCGAGGGAGAGAGATAGATCGGGAGGAGGAGGTGGAGGAGGCCGGGGCGAGTGCGGCGTCGGCAGTGCGGGGTTAAATAGCCGTAGGCGGCGTGTGCATCGGCCGGCATCCGACGGCCCGCGCGCTCCCCTCCTCGCGACGCACGGCACAGGTCGTTCCGCCTTGCGTGATTTTCAAAATTTCCCCCCCGGCGGCGAACTACCCGAACTGCCCCTGCAAATATCGCCGCTCCGCCGGGGCCCACAGAGAACCCGGGGTCCGCGCCCGTCTAGCCTGTTCCCAAACTGCCCCCCGGGTAACAATTTCGCCTCGCTGGCCCCCCCGCTTGTCGGCGCAAAGCTGGCTTTACGCTGGGCCGGCTAACGCCGCAAGTTACATTCACTGACAGGTGGGTCTATCTATAGGTGGTCCCAGCTGTCATTGAGGTGGAATGCCAGTATGAGTTTTGGCGGTGCGAGCTGTGGGCCAGGGCAGCGGCTGGCCCATGTGGGTGGGTGCCGGTTGGTGCGAGGTCCAGCTATCAGTGAGAGTCTGTCTACGACGCGTCCGCGCTACGGCTCCGGCGGGGGTGCGGCGGGCCCAGTGTCATGTGAGTGACACTCAGCTTTCCCGGGGGCCTCACCGCTCACGTGTGGGGCACGTGCGCCCGCGGCCATAGTGCTCGATCTGTTGCTTTCCTGTTATGAGCTGTTCAAGATTGGATCTTGGCAGGTGCAGGAGCACACCGTTCTGTTTTGGAGACTGGAGGAGGAGGATGGAGGATGGCGTTCTGAAGAATATTTGGCCAGCGCGGCTTTAGGTGTGAGGTCAGTGGATAAGCTGCAGCGTTGCTTTGCTGGACATGAGCAGCTGGAGACAAGCTCGTATGCGTACAGAAATGCGCCATGATTGCGCCCGGCAGGCTCGCCCCCGCGTCGCCCCGGGCGACACGGGCGGCGCCGATCTGCTGCCGCCGGCCCCTCCGCGTGCACCGCCGCTGGTCCCCCTCCTTCCCCATCTCTGGCATCTCGCCGGAGGTCGGAGGGAGTGGGGATCCATCTCTCTCAATAGATTCTAGTAGATCGAGTCTAGGTTAGGGTTAGGGTTTTCTATGTCGCGTTTTCGTGGTATGTAAGATTTGTTTCCTCCTTCTCCTCTCCGGTAACGACGAAGAGACAGGGTGGCCTGAGTCTCTCCATGGTGGCACCGATGAAGGAGGTGACGGTATCTACGCTGTCGACAACTTTTTTGGGACAACGACGTGGAGAATTAGGTTTCTGGATGGCGACATCGAGGCGGGGATGGTGCCGTCGTCATGGAATAATTTTCTCCGGCCACTTCTCCGTTTTGTCGTGGTTAGATCCGACCACGATGAAAGGCTCGTGAGACTAAGTCTGTCACCCGAGATGATATCAATCAGTCTCGGATCGGATAGATTGGGATCAGTCTCTCTTCTTCATCGGTGGCAGAAAGAGGAAGAAAAAAGATGCATGAAGGAAGAAGAAGATTGTGCTCATTCCAGCCTACAGGAATGTTGGTCGCTGTTCTTTGGGCCCTTGTTCTCAGCCTGCTTGCTGAGCGTATGCCTGTGCGGCCTTCTATTTGATTTTTTACACAGGTTTGGAATTGAGTTTTGGAGCTGCTTAGTGCGTGAGTACTTTGAGAGTGCTTGTAACTTAATGATGTACTCATCTTTGATATAATACAATTCTTCCTTTGATAAAAAAAAAAGATTGCGCCCGGCAGGTGTACGAAAATGTCCTTCCAACTTGTTTGACATCGGGTCTCATTTTCCCAACAAAAATAAAGTTTTGTTTAGTTTCTTCATTTTAGAAAATTTTTCTCTTTCGATTTTCGTGCCTTCTTTCACAATGCACGTCTCTCAATGCATAACTTTTTTATTCTTCACTCTCTCTTTTGAAACTAAGCACGCCCTAAGGATCGTTTGGTCGGGTAGTCTGTCCAATTATTCGAGCGTAATCTGTTTTTTTGTGTGCGTGTGTGTTTTATATTCGGTGAGCATGCTAGCATGTTTAGATCGAGAAAAAAGGTGAAAAATACGGAAAAATATTGTTTTTATGAAAACATCTATAGAGATAGAAATGAATTGATACGGTTCTATAGGTGGATAACTTTTCGTGAATAGTGAACGTTTTTTTCTGGATTTAAACAGGGCCATATCACTGTCAGAAAGCCGTCTTGATGATCAGTCATCGTCAGTGGCTAGTTTCAGTCTTCAGATGGCAGGTCGGGGAACAGAAACACAGCTTGCTCAGGCCCAGTTGCTACTTCTACGACTTGAGTCAAATCGGACTCAAACTGGCCCATTTATGTTTTTGTACCCATTGCTTTTGATTGAGCATGGCACATAGCAATCTCTGGTCACTGTTCTTTCTGGTGAAAATCATTGTGGCTGTTGTCGTAGCACGTTTCTTCGTTTGCACCTGCCAAACAACTAAGCAAATGTAATTTGTAAGCAAGTGTAATTTGTAAACTGAGTACGGTAACAACTCATCACAACTAGCATGTGACGTCCCCGGCTGCTTCCCGCGTGCCGCCGCCGTGCGGTGGCCCCACACGTCATCCACACCACGCGGCAGCACATTCGCTTCCTCGCGCGCACCGGAGAGCGGGGCCCACCCGCACCCAACCCATACCCACTCCACTGGCCGCCGTGCGGGGGCCTCGGGCGACGTCACCTTCAAGTTCAGCTCAGCTCAGCTTCGCCTCGCTCGAAATCGAACCAGGGAAAAGCGAAGCAGAGGAAGCGAGCGGCGGGCGTGGAGCGGAGATGTCGGCGGGTCTGGTGACCGACGAGGCGACCAGGGGGCGGCTCTACCGGATCCGGCGGACGGTGATGCAGATGCTGCGCGACCGCGGGTACCTGGTGGTGGAGCACGAGCTCGCGACCAGCCGCCGCGACTTCCTCCGCAAGTTCGGCGAGTCCTTCCACCGCGAGGACCTACAAATCAGCAAGTACAAGAAGAACGACCCCTCCGACCAGGTCAGTCTCAGCTTGGCTCAGCTCACCACCCGATCCAGTCCGAATCAGCTCCGCCGCGCCGGGTCAACTGCCTCCCCTGCTTCTGAAGCTCTTGATCGGATCAGGGAGTACGGACGCTTTTAGCTAGCTGCTCGATCCAGCTCCTTCTGCGTTTGATGGCCCTTTCTCTGGATCGGCGCGTCTCTCCTTGAATACGTAGCTCTGCTCTTGCACGATCGAGGAGGTTTGAATCGCGATCGGCGCCATGGATGCTGCGGCAAGCCAAAATGTTTTCCGTGAAGAACACAATTGGCTTTTCACATCACTGAGCACCGATCGAGCTTATCGGCTGCCTGATCTCAACTTGTGAATTGCCTAACTAGCGTCTAGATTCCGTGTGTCCACACCATAATTCAACATGGTCACCCAATTCCAAAATTCGCACGCCCACATCTGCAGTCAGCTGCTGCATAAATGCTACTACTAGCTTGTTGAAGCGTGAACCTACTGCGGCAATTTAAATATGTTAATGCCTGGTCAGCGTTTCAATGCTTGGATAATTCGATATACTAGGTTCTAGCAAACTTCAATGATCTTGAGGCTCAGATGTAGCCAAAGACTTAGCATCCACAGCACTATCTGCTCACTTGGCCATAGTTCAGATGGCAATAGTGCCACTTTGTCAGCATCAGTTCGATCTTTAATGCAAGTTCAGCATTTACAGTTAACAATTGAACTTGGTACTTGGTAGTCCTCCTGATTGCGTAATTTGTTTTCTGTGTTCAATCAGATATATGTTTTCTTCCCCAACGATGACAAGGTGGGGATGAAGCACATCAAGAAGTACGTCGAAATGATGACACATGAGAACGTCTCCAGAGCCGTGTTGGTTCTTCAGCAGAATCTCACTCCATTTGCCAAGTCGTTTCTCATTGAATTAGAGCCAAAGATCCACTTGGAAATTTTCCAGGTCAGCCTAACAGCAAATTAATGCACTTTGACCGGCATCATCACTTGGTCAGTGTGCTTATTGTACAATGATCTTCTGCTCTCTTCTATCTGATAACTGAAGCAATGAACAGGAGGCCGAGATGCTTATAAATATCAAGGAGCACGTTCTTGTACCTGAGCATCAAGTGCTCACAACTGAGGAAAAGAAGACACTATTGGAGCGGTACACCTTAAAGGAAACCCAGGTATTGCTACATATTCACCCTTGTGAGTTAAGCATTCGGGGCCTTGAAGGTGGAGCCAATCACATATTTGTAATTTTGTAGTTTTCTAATTTACCGACTTGGTGAATATCAGGCTAACATGAAGTTCAACTTTCTAGAGCCCCAGCCATTTTAAGTAGTTACTTTTCGACCAACCGTCTTTGATCATTTTTAGTTCCACAGTTCACTTATAGTAGAAATTTCCTAATTGGACAAGCATACATAGGTGATCCTGTTGCATAGGCATGCATGGAACGCACTATGTTATATGACATTATGACACAAGAGCAGTGTTTAGGAGTCCATCACATGAAACTAGAGTAATTACTAGCTGTCTCTTCCAAAAAATGAAGAAGGAAACGGTAGAGCAGTCACAAATCTAGAAGCCTCAGGTTGTCAGAGAATGCTCTCATTCTCTGCAGCTTGCTCTTGATCCATAGTCTCCTGCCTGTTGGAAGTGTGCCAGATTAACCACTGAAAATTGGTCAATATGCTGTTAGTTTGCCAGATTAACCATTTATATATATATATATATATTCTCAGCATTTTACAGTACGTTGCTAGCAATTAGCATTCCTTCAAGCTTGTAACCCCTCCCTTTTCCTGAATGCATTGGACCAAACAGCTTCCAAGAATACAGATTACGGATCCTATTGCAAGATACTATGGTCTCAGACGAGGCCAGGTCGTGAAGATCATCAGACCCAGTGAGACGGCCGGAAGATACGTTACGTACCGCTATGTTGTATGAGTAAACACAAAACTCAAGTGAACTGAAGAAGGGAACCATAGACATGGCAATTTTGAAGGTACACATACCCGTTTGCTTGGAGAAATCTGTATCGCTTTGTAGCAGACACTATCAACTACCAGTGGAAGCTATGCAAGTGAATTTGACTAAGCTGAGTATATGGACCACGCATGACTTCTCATGCTGTACACTTTGTCTGATGAACTGTATAAACATTACATTTTTTTTGGTATAAACATTGCATAATAAAAAGAAGCTTGTTTCCGGAGCCATACAAGTTCCTGCAATTGCTTATGGATAAACCTTGGGTGTTTTTAGCACCCGTGATGAATCTTTTTCATTGTTTTCCCCTTCTTTTAGACACTCGTGTCAGTGCCCAATCCCAAATGTGCCGGGCGTTGTGGGTAGAGGTGAAAGTGGTGAGGATAATTCCGCATTCGATCCGCTCCGAATCCGATTTTTGCGGATGTGGAGAAGCATTTTTGATATTCGTGCGGATATGGATAATCCGAATCCGATTGTGTGTGGATGCGGAGTAGGATATGGTTTAAGCGAAGTCCGATGGATACGGATTATCCGATAATTGAATGCGGATTATCCGAGGCTTATAATAGGATATCCGACTAATCTAACGAGCCCACCATGTCACCACACTACAAATCGAGCTCAGCTCAAATAACGAGACACCCATAAACTATGTCATGGTTCATGAACCATAAAGATAAGTATTTTTCGTGTTACGTTGCTAAATTATAGTTTGGTTTAGAAATTATTTGTCACTTAAAAACTATATGTAAGCATATATTATCCGACTATATTAATTCGCATCCGCTCCAAAACCGCTCCGACTCCGCACCAGTTCCGACATCCGAAAAAATCCGCATCCGTAACCGCATCCGCAAGATATCCGCTCCGCTCCATATCCGACAAAAAAATATGGATGAGGATATGGAAAATGTATTATCCGCTCCGATCCGATCCGCTTTCATCCCTAGTTGTGGGCTTGTTCAGGGTGGGCCTTTCTTTCCCTAATTCCTGGGTAGAGATTTTGTGGGCCTTTATTGCATGCCCAGGGGGTGAGTTTGCTTTTTTTTTAAAAATCAATAGACAAAAATCCAGATTACATCAATAGAGTTTGCTTTATGGTGGAGCCATGACGAAACTAGAAAAAAAAACTGTATCCTTTGCGTCACCTCCTTATTCAGACGAACATCCTCTGCCTAGAAATGGACATCATCGTAACATGAAAGAGAACTGCGCTAATAAGTAGCATACTGACGCGCCGTTAAGCATTCAACCACCCACCAAGACCCAAACAAAATCGGTGATTTGTGTTCCGCATACACCGCTGTACAGCTGTAGAGACGAGACGAGACCACAACACTGCAGGGACGGACCGGACCACTCTAAACCTGATGGGTAGTAGTATTTGGCAGCCAACAACTTGCAGAGTACAAGAAGCTACTCTGTCATGGCACCGCACATTAAACCTACACTGGCTATTGCAGCCTTGCAGCAACGCTTAATAAAGTTGTGACTGTATATTTTGGTCAAAGATAAAATAGTTTGACCCTTCAAAAAAGTTGGAATGACTTATATATTTAGAAACGGAGGGAGTACTTGGTAAAGAAAGGTGAGCACGAACGTGCCGTTGTCCGGTCGAGAGAGCCGGATATAGGCACGGGAACAAACCCGGGATCCGGATGCACCAGCTGCGAAATGAAAAAAAAAGACATAATAATGATGCAAAGCGAGACAGCGAACCACCGGCGCTTTGAGTTCGTCCCTCTAAATCCTATCTGTTCCGAGATGAGTGGGCGCAATCATTCACGCGTTCGTCTTTTGCCGATCAAAAAATAGAGCTGTGTGTCGACGACTACTAGCAGGGTCATGCAGCTACACGCCAATCGGCAACCTTTCGCCCCATCGAGACCTATATACCCGGCCGGAATCCAGATCGATGCTGTGCACGAGAACAAATTAGGGCGGCATTCGTACGTGTACGTGTTGGTCGCTGGCTAGATTGTGGCTCCGAAACCTACGCTTTGTCCATCTGTGCCTGTACCCCTGTAGTGACGCACGTGGACTGTGCATAAACTCCAAAATTCGGATCAGTCTCCCACCCGCGCCCGCCGCTGTAGCAGACTAGCAGTGTATCAGAATCGACCAGGAACGGCCATTTGCTCTTCTTCCCCCGTCCCGTCCCTGTCGTGACGGTTCATCGCTGGGCACCGACCGGCTGGCCCGATCCATGGGCCGTGAGTCATTTACGCTTGCTCCTTCCTGCGTTACGAGCCGAGCCCCTCGAGCGTCCTCTCTTTCGCTACATGATTGATTCTCCGGATGACGCCATTAGAGGCGCATGCGCTAACCATAGAAATAGAAAAAAAAAAAACCATCAGCGGCGGCTGGCTAGGCAGGCGAAAATTTCTGAGACCAAACGTGTGGCGCGGAGACCACCGGCGAGCCCGCCTCCCCGCACCGACCGCCGCCCACGTACGCATCGGCATCGCCGCCCGTCGCTGCCTCGCTTGCGTGTTCGGTCCGGGTCAAAGGCCCGCTCGCTGCTGCCGAAAGGGTTGGACGTTTTGTGTAGCTGTCACGGGCCGTTCGTTCCGCGCTGCCGTGTCGCCGTCGGCCCGCGCACAAGACGCTGCTGCTGCTCTATCCTCTCTCTGGCCGCATCTCTCAGTCAGTACATCACCTCGTATAGCACTGAAGTAGTACGTGTACGCCGAGGTAAAAGTCTTGTCACGACTCACGACGCACGTAAATATAGGCTGCACTACTAAATGTACACGCGAAACAATAGTCTTTTGATTTGTCTTTTAAAAGATATAATGTTTTTCTATCCATATAATTATACTAACATACAGTAACTTACTTTGTGCCACTGATTTCTCAGTTGGACGACACGCAGCACATCTCGAGCTGCACGAGGGATTTGAATTCGGATATGTTTACATTGCCAAATCCGTGATACTCCTAGAAAAATCCCCAGCCGGTGCCGGTCAGCTCTGACTACTACCTGGCAATCACCCGACCCAAGGCCATTTAAAATCCCGGGCCCACCTCTCAGTGACCGTCAGATCGTACAAATCCTAAACAAAACCCTGTCGCTAATCGCTCGTCTCGCAGCAGTTGTAGTACAGCTAGTCAGCTACAGCATCCGTATCCCCCTTCCCCTCCTGCCCTTCTTCCTTCCTTTCCCTTCGCTTGCGCTTTGCTCTTCTCCTCGTCGCCGTCCTCTCGTAGCGCATCAGGAATTCGAACCCACTCGTTGTCAAAAGGAATCCGTCCGCGCGAGATCGAAAGCAACAGCTCCCGATTATTAAAGCCACGCTTTTTCAAAAGCTGCGGAGGTTAAAACCCTAGCGAATTGGAGGAAGCGAAATTCGTTTCCTCGCATCCCAAACTGCAGTTGCGTGCTCGGGACGGAGGTGTGAAGCCTAGAAGCTCCCAGCGTCCGAAGCTGCCGGCGCCACGCTCTCTCCTTGACGGATCCTCCGCCGGCGCTCCTCAACAGGGCTGGTGGATTTGGGTGGTGATTTATCAGGGCGTGGATTTGATTGGTTCGTTATTTTGCTGGTAAGTAGTCACACCTTGCTTCAATTGGGTGGATTCGCTTGTTCTGAAAGTTGGTGTTCTGGGGGGACCTTTTGTTTGCTGTTACTGTGAGCAATCGAATCCAATTTTCTCCCCCCTTGCTTCGCTTAGCTGTGGATTTATGTGCCGAGTGCTGCCCTGATGATTCATCAGGCTGTTCAGCATCAAAGATGAATCTAGCCAACGTGCCCGGGCTGTTTTTTATCTTCTAAAAAATAAGAATAAAAGCAGGAATTGAGTCCAGCTTTTGCCTAGCTCTCCTAACCAATTTTAGTTGTCCTTGTACTCGATAGCAGCTATTATAGTCCAAAGGTCGTTGCTTTATCTTCCAAATTTTAATGTAGCCTTAATGCTTCCAATTGTAAAGTTCACTCCTGTCCGTAGGATGTCGATTTGCATTCTAATCTAGCGCCAACTTTACCGTGCCTTGTTATATGTAGCCACAAATAACATAAAAATTCTGCACATGACAAATCTGTCAACACGTAGAAGCTCTCTGATGTGCTAGTAGTTTTGCAAGTTTTTGAACCATTGAGGATATATGTCTGTGTTCAATTTGTGATCAGATCATCGCACATGACAAGGGCCATCCATGACTCTGGAGATGGCTTGCAGAAGGAGGCACTTGATTTGGTCTCATCCGATGTTAACTTCCCCAAGGGCCACTTCCCAGACTACAGGATTGGACCAAACAACCAAATCATTGATCCAGAGGAGACACATGAGGCGGTACCTCTCAAAGAGATTGTTGCAAAGGAAACAGCACAGCTGCTAGAGCAGCACAAGCGCCTTTCAGTGCGTGATCTCAAAGAGAAGTTTGAGAAGGGTCTGTCTGGTGCTTCCAAACTGTCTGAAGAGGTATTTTGCTCAGTTTGCTTGCCGTTAATTACTTTTCAATGTATCTTATACAGAATGCTAGCAAAAATATTGTTCACCCTTGACACCAATTGCCAGTTTGAAATTCTACTTTGGGCACCTCTCGCAAATAATGCATGTGAGGATGCGGATATAGCATTGATATTTAGTGAAATAACAACAGGATAAGGATTCACACTGTGTATATTAAGATGGTGCTCACACTAACAGTATGATTACCTATGGGATCCAGAGCTTAAATTTATCTCAACCTCGTATTAATTGCATTTGTGGCTTCCTCCATAGCTCAAATCACCACTTCTCAATTTTTATTTCTAGTTTACTGTTAGGACTTAGGACCACTTCTGAAGTACTCGTACTTGCCAGTTTGGCTTTCTTTCCTGAAAATGCTCAAGTTTCTGCAACAGCATATTGATTAGAAGGAAACGGATAAACACATGGGACAGTAAATGAATAAATACATGGGACATTAAATACAAAATTCTCTGGGCTGCAGTGATGTTTGACGTCTTACTTGAAAGTTGACAACTCAGAAGTTTGTTATGAACATTTCAGATTCTAGTGTTATGCTACTCCCATTGAAAAATGAAATTCCATTCTGAAGTTGTTGCCTCACGTTTCAGGCTAAGCGGAGAGAAGCAGCTTCATTAGACAGGCAGGTTCTTCTGAAGAAGCTCAGAGATGTTTTGGACACACTGAGAGGCCGTGTAGCTGGTCGAAATAGAGATGATGCTGAGGAAGCTATCTCTCTGGTTAACCTCTTCTCTTTCAAACTTGAATATCTATTTCCTTTTATGAGCGTTTTGTAGATTCATTTTCTGATCAAAGTGCCCCCCCTTCTTTTTATTTCTTCCATGAGGTTATTGTTCCAGATAAAGGCAATGATCTTACAAGCAATTCAAATAAGTATCCTTTCATTTCATTTCACCCACGCAATTTATTGCTGCTAGATTTTACTGTATGTTGGTTGTAATCTTGTAATGAAAATAGCAACCTGCCGAACAGTGTCATGGTAACTTTTTTGCAAGATGAATATTTTGTTAGTTTGTCTTGAGATCCTTTTGACATGTATATCTGTAGCTTCTTAGGATATATTTTTCAAAATTTATGTTTTCTGGCATATATCTTGCACTTCCCATTCCTTTTCACTTCTAATCTACTTTTCAATTATACCTGCCCACTGCCCTGTCAATATTGAGACTGTAAACGTTTTTTCCTCTACGCTGTCATTAGTTGAAAAAAAGTGATTTATGAAGTTATATGCTATCAGGTGGAGGCACTAGCTGTTCAGCTGACTCAACGAGAAGGGGAGTTAATTTATGAGAAGGCTGAAGTAAAAAAGTTGGCTAACTTCCTTAAGCAGGTCTGTCACATTTATTTATTAGCATCCAAGTAACTCAGAATGCTTTCTAAAATGTGGTGAATCAAACCTGAAGAAGGGAGGCATCAAAGAACACTTCCTTTTGTCAATATGTTACAACATACGTCTGGCAAAATGGTCAATGTGCATGTTTAAAGTGCAATTTTAAACACTGAGAAAGTATCAGTTTCTCATGATTTGGAAACTTCTTGTGAGCTCTTTTGATTGTGTTAAGCACCATTTGAGATTCACCAGACTTTCGCATTTATATTAGGCTACTGAAGATGCACGTAAAGTGGCTGAAGAGGAGAGGGCTCTTGCACTTGCTGAAATTGAAAAGGCTAGAGCTGCAATAGAAAAAGTTGAGAAAGCATTACAGGTGCATGATTCTGCTTCAAGTAGCAGGGAGAAAGAGGTACTGCGTTATTTCACAATGAATGTTCCTTTGACTTGTGACTATTATATTGTTTGTTCTTTGAGCTGTTGCAACTTGCCATTAGCCCATATTTATTTTGTACATTGACTTTTCCCCACTAATAATCAGGAGATAGAAGAACTTAGAAAAGAGGTCCGAGAGGCTAGGAGAATAAAAATGCTACACCAGCCTAGCAAGGTTTGTCTCACATCATTGGTTATCCCTTTTTTCCTTTGATATCCTGTATCCAAGTCTTAATCGACTTGCTATCTATTCTCTGCACTTTGTTTGATGTAGCTAGTAAAATACAGATCATCTTCTCATAATATGTTTATGCTATGTGCTTATTACTAATGGCCTAAAAAACAATCATAGGTTATGGACATGGAGTTTGAGCTTAAGGCACTGCGGACCCTCATCTCAGAGAAAACTCAGCTTTGTAATCAGCTAAAGAAAGAGGTATTTCGTGTCAGATATATAAAACAGAGTTTATGGGTTCTTCTAATTTAAGTAATATTCAGCCATATGCCAATCACCATCCATCACTTTCTATTTATAGCTTGCCATGATCAAGAGGCTGGAGGAGGATAGTTCTGACCTCTTTGAGCTTGAAGGTTCTGATACCCTTGGATCACAGCTTCATATTATTCCTCGAGTTGATGGTGCTCCAAACATCGCAAACTGTCCAATTCAGTGGTACCGTGTAATCTCTGGAGGCACTAGAGAGCTCATATCTGGTACGTTATCAATAAAGTACCGTGCAAACTAGCAGGACTTCTTCCTAAGTCATTCAAAGAAACAGTTTCATACGATAATAATCCTTATAATAACTATTTTTCTGTTTTTTTGGCATCTCATGCAAGTCATTCCTAAAATTTGTAAAATTGATCATATTCTACTTTGTTTCTATGTATGTGCTAAGATTTTTCGAACTCTTCCTGCAGGAGCAACAAAATTTACATATGCTCCAGAACCGTTTGATATTGGCCGATTATTGCAAGCAGAGATAGTTTTGAATGCAGACAAAATTGTAGTTCAGACAGATGGTCCTATAGAGAACGGTTAGTCTTTTTCCAAGGCTTTTTAACAGATTTAAGTCATTTCCCGATCTATTTCTTTTAAACAAATTTCAATGGCAATCCTAAATACGTTTCTTCCAGAAAGTAACTGAAATTCAGTTTCCTGTGACACTTGTTATTTTGACTTTTTCCTCGTTTGTACATTCCTTCTACATTTGTGTGATTGTGTCTTATCTCACCTCCTACTATTAATATTAGACAAGGTAAATACAAGTGATGTATATCTTGTCATATTTTATAACAATCTTGCAAAAACAGCAAGCCACTAATAGTTTCATACAAGCTTCTGACATGACTGAAGTTTCTCTTAATAACTAACTTGTTGTGCTTTGAACAGCTGCAGGACTTGAACGTTATGTAGATTCACTAATGAAAAGGACGGATGTTGAGTTCCATGTATGATTTCGTCTTGCTTATATGATAGTTTCTTTGATTCCTTTTGAAGAAAAAAAACACCTTCTATGAGTTCACTGTTCACTGAAACCACGGAGCACCATTTTGAAGTTATTTAGGCCTGCTCAGATGTGGGGGGATCTGATCCTCGAAGGATTGGTACATCAAGTCCGCCCACATGTAATCAGGCCCTTTGGTTTTTTAATCAGTTTAAGTGATACTGAATTTGACTTTTTTGGCATGAATTATTTGCAGTAGAAAGCAGTGTTTGAGCTTTTTACTTTAACGTAAATGCTAGTCGAACTAAGATGTGAACCTGTGCTGCTTTATAGGTGGTAGTCACCCAAATGAATGGGAAGGATTACTCGTCAAATTCTGTCCATGTATTCCACATTGGAAAGCTGAGAATAAAACTCCGAAAAGGATGGTCTACAAAAGCAAGAGAGTCGTATTCCACTACAATGAAGGTAAAGTCTGAAGACAGTATGTGTGTAGTCGGTGCTCTCTGGGGTTTTAGATGTGCTTGACATGTTGCCTATCCTGTGGTTGTTGCAGTAGAGAGATGTTTAGAAGAATATTTGTCGCATGCGCTCATTATTGTTACATGCATTGTGTGTGCTCTTCATTGACTGTGCAAGGGATTTGATTGTCAAATGCTGTTCATTCGTTGACAGAACTTTTTATATTGCAGTCCAAGCCTTGACTTTAAGGCTATTTCTTGATTAATTTTCTTCTAATATATTTTTCTTGTTCCATTTACAGTTATGTGGGAGCCGTGGTGGTGGTAATGCTGCAGCTAAGGCAATCTTTTGGCAAGCTAGGAAAGGCTTGTCCTACACTCTAGCTTTCGAAACAGACAGGGATAGGAATGCTGCAATTATGATTGCTCGTAAATTTGCTTCGAATTGCAACGTATGCCTTTTTATTCAACTTTTGTGTTATTTTGTGAATGATGTCCAGAAAACAACATGGTTTACATCTTTTGATGGCTCTGCAGGTCGCTCTCACTGGCCCGGGCGATCAAGGCACCTGATCAAGTGATCATGCATGTTTTGATAGCGAAACGGTACATAATTAGGTGGAGGATTGGCTGATTGGAAGATTTGTCTATTTGTGCTTGTGAGAGTAGAGGTTGTACACTGCGTGAGGCTGACAGGCTGTCCGCCTGTCCCCTTCTCATATTTTGTGGAGGCATTGTTTTTGTTTGCCTGCCTGCAGCAGTTGCCACGTCCTTGAAATAGGATGTACAAATTGATCACTGTTCTTGTGCGTTGCATCTGTAATACTTGAACGAAAAAAGCTTGGTCGTCATATAGTTTCTCTCAGTAAGACTTCCCCTATTGAGTTATCAAGAATATGTACAGACAGCTGGTCTTCCGAAGTCATTTATTGATGATATTTCAGGAGTTTAGTGGATTTGTGACGTGTGGACACGAATCATGCTGTTCAACATGATTCAAATTTATATTTGTTGGCTATCAGTTTATCACACAATTCATCTAAAGTGAAACGTGCCTAATGTTGGATTCCCTCGTTTGTATTTGAAGCATGACCACATTTTCTTTCATGTGAACGACGTATAAAATACTCTGATGAACCAAAATACAGTATACGTCAAGCCCCTGATTGGGCGGACCGAACTGCACTAAACTATTTCATATTCTGAGAAACAAAAGTCACATGCATGCGATGCAATTTAAGACCTTATCCTCGGCCCAAAGCGAGGGCGGAGCCTTTTGTCAGTGAGTCCATGGTCATCTGCTGCTAGTACTGACATCTTGGATCGCATCGTCACATGAATACATGACTGATCTCTTGGCCGTTTAATGCCCCCTATTGTTCATTGGACGGACGACCAGGTTGTTTGCTTTCCCATGATGGAGTATGCACGCTCCCGTCGAATTCGTCCAAAATTCTGTATCTGACACAAAAATTTGAATGGAATTTGACTTCGCGTTGACGTTCACAAGGCCAAACGTCAAAAAAAAAATCATAAACGAAACCAAACTTAGCGTCGTTTTTTTGGACGTTGATGTGAAAACTCACGAAATCTCTCTCAAGAATAACGCGAATCCCCATCATTTATTGCCGCACTTGCCATGTTGACGCGACTTCTCTTTATCAGGAAAGGAACTCGACGCGCAGCAAAGAAAGGCTCGGCCCTTTTCCAGCTCGGCAGAAGCGAATCCCACTCGGCGTCGCAACGGCTAGTTCCTCTGGGCCGATCCCAGCCGTCCGATCCGCTCCTCCCGACCGTTGCGATACGAACCCTTGCCGACCGTTGGAGCCGCTCCCCCTCCCCTCCAGACCCGCGCCGCCCCTGCCTGGCAGCGGCCAGCGCTCGATATATCTGCCGCTCCTCCCCGAGCCATAGCCTCTCCTCTTTCCCCAGGAACTGTACCACCACGCCATCGCCATTGATTGAACAGGAGAAAGAGGAAGGGAGAGGGTAATAGGCGCTTTTCTTGCCGGATCAGAGGTGGCTGCGCTCGCCGGCGGGGAAGAGGGGACGCGGGCGGCGCGCCTCCAGTCTTTCTTCACCTCCGTGCTCTCCGGGCTCTTTGGCCAGGCGGAGGACGAGGAAGAGATGGCCACGCGCAACCACAACGCCGCCGCCGCCGCCGCTGCCGCTCCGCAGCTTCATCACAATCGAGGTGAGCCCCCACCGGATCCTGAGCTCTCGGTTGCTCCCTCCCTGGTTTCTTGCTGAAAGTTCGATTTTGGGTCAAATCCGGAAGGAATAGCCTCTGATTTTGGTTCTTTCCCACGATTCGTGAAAAAGATTGGATCTTTATGACCTCGTCCCCAAAATCTATTAATCTTTGTTCTTGTTTCTGTTCGACTGCCGGATTCTAGAAGAAAGATTGGTATCTTACTGCAACCTGTTATCTGTTACGATGAATTCCTCATGAGTCTCCTCTCCAATCGTCAGGTGGTGTTCCCGCTCTGGGAAAGCAGAAGGCCGCCGCGGCCGGCCGAGCTGACGCCATGAACCGGCGAGCCCCCCTGGGCGACATCGGCAACGTCCGCGCGGCCGAAGGGTACGAAAGAAACCAAGCGCCCTTTTATCTGTCGCAATCACTGTTTCTTTCCCATTCGTCATCTCTGAACGAACTCGTTCCTCGTTCTTGGTTGCAGAAAGCTGCAGCCTCAGGAGCAGGTCAGCCGCCCCGCCACCAGGAGCTTCGCTGCTCAGCTCGTGAAGGCGAATTCCATCAAGGTACGCCAATCGGGCGAAGAACCAATCAGGCTCCCTTCTCTAACGGGTCTTCCTGCAAGAGTAATCTGCGCATCTATTCGATTCCGTCTGTTTCTAACTGGAACGTCTGTTTGCAGCAGAACGCGGCAATAGCACCTGCGAGGCCTGCGCCGAGGAAGGCTTCTGCCAAGCCGCCGCCACCTCCTCCTGAGCATGTCATAGAGATCAGCTCCGACTCTGACCAGAGCAAGACGCAGTCCGAGAGCAGCGCCAGCTCTGTTCGCTCGAGGAGGAAGGTCATCAACACCCTGACTTCTGTCCTCTCGGCTCGCTCAAAGGTGCGTGATCTGTCAAAGGACTCCTTTGCTCTAGTAATTCCAGTTTCACAAAAAGAACGCTGAATTAGTCTGTCTGATTGTTGTCCGTCTGAATTTCAGGCGGCCTGTGGAATAACTGATAAGCCACGACAACTGATAGAAGACATCGACAAATTGGATGTCAACAATGAGCTCGCGGTCGTTGACTACATTGAGGACATCTACGCCTTCTACAAGACTGCTCAGGTAACTGCTGACATCTCTGCTATGTAAATTACGTGATTCATCAGTAGCAGTCTCTTAAAGTACTTCTTCCTGGCTTATTGCAGCATGAGAGCCGGCCATGTGACTACATTGACGCCCAAGTGGAGATCAACTCCAAGATGAGGGCTATCTTGGCAGACTGGATTATTGAAGTACACCACAAGTTTGAGCTCATGCCAGAGACTCTCTACTTGACTATGTACATCATTGATCAGTACCTCTCGCTGCAACCAGTCCTGCGAAGGGAGCTGCAGCTTGTGGGCGTTTCAGCCATGCTGATCGCCTGCAAATATGAGGAGATTTGGGCCCCCGAGGTACACAGAAAGCTCTCATCTCTTTGTCCTATCCTTTTCAGTGCATATTTTCAAGATCTTAATCTAATTGTATATACCTTCTCAGGTGAATGACTTCATCCTGATATCAGACAGTGCATACAGTAGGGAGCAGATTCTTTCAATGGAGAAGGGAATACTAAATAGGATTGAGTGGAACTTAACTGTTCCTACATCATACATGTTCCTCGTTCGCTTTATCAAGGCAGCATCTTCGGGTATCAAAATTGACAAGGAGGTAAAGATTCAAATTGTAGTAGTCAGTCAGAGGTGCAGTAACCGTGTTCTTGTGATCTAAATCTCTATGTTTGAATGCAGATGGAGAACATGGTCTTCTTCTTCGCGGAGTTATCCTTGATGCAATATGGCTTGGTGACGCACCTGCCTTCGATGGTTGCTGCCTCTGCTGTCTATGCAGCCAGGCTCACTCTCAAGAGGGCTCCACTATGGACTGACACACTCAAGCACCACACTGGCTTCAAAGAGTCAGAGATAATGTAAGATCCCATTGGCCCATCGTTATCTCTGCTGTAAGATCACACTAAATCAGCATAAGCTTGGACTAGACATAATGAACTCTGCTGTGATGGTTTCAGGGAATGCACAAAAATGTTGGTGAGCGCACATTTGACCGCCCCGGAGAGCAAGTTGAAGGTTGTCTACAAGAAGTATTCCTCCGAGCAGTTTGGAGGGGTTGCGCTACGTCCACCAGCAGTGGAGATCTGCAAATAAACGAAGATAACTTCGTCAGTATTTAGGTTTGCTTTTGGTTTCAAGAGAGTAATGGAAGGCGAATATGACATTCGCTAGATATTATTGTTTGCTTTGTTTGGAGTCAAGAAAGTTTGAACACTTTGGGACAGTCGTTTGTTTGCTAGGCTGTTCTCATCAGGGAGGAGTCAGGAGTGTTCTCTGATCTGTGATTATTGATTGATGGCAGTTAGGATTCATAAATATGAATGATGAATTGGATGTTTACTGATTTGGAATTCGTGTTGCTTAGTTACATATCATATGATGATCTGAATCTTGTCCAAACTGTTCTTCATAGGCATGGGGAAAAATATGCAGGTTTGAAGCTTTGGGGAAAAAAAAATTATTGACAACCTTGTGACAATGTAAGTTGTCTGGAAAATCCATCTGGATTTTATTTGATCGTCTACTGTTGCCTAACATTAGCGAGTCTATGACACCGGCCTTCAGCTCGTAAAATGTGCTGAAAAACACAAGCTCAGCATGAACTGTCCCAACTCTTCTGCGATTAATCGGCCATCAATTGGTTGATCAAAGAATAGTGGTAAGGCAAGCATAGGTACACCAGCAAAGATGGCTTCAAGTGTCGAGTTCATCCCGCAGTGGGTTAAGAAGCCCCCAACTGAGGAATGGCACAATACCTTCAGCTGCTCACACCATGGCAGTATCATCCCCTTACCGGTGTCACCAATGAGTTCTCGCACCCGAGTGGATTGTTCGCGAAGAATCCACAAGAATCTGACCTCACTTGCTTCTAGGCCCAGTGCAATCTCATCAAGCTGCGAAGCTGACACTGAGACAAAGCTGCCAAGGGACACATATAGCACTGAGTTCACAGGTTGAGAATCCAACCATGTGAAGTAGTCTCCTTGGCTGGTATCCCCATTGGACATGGTACGGTGGTCTTCAAGTGTCATGTAGGGAACACAGGGGCCAATTGGGTACACTGGACAAGAGTATACTGACTGGAGTGAGTCGATGACACTGGCCTCAAGCTCATACATGGTGGTGAAAAGAAGGCATTGAGCATTTCTAATGCTAGAGATAACTGATAGGATATGCTTTACTGTTCTCTTGTTGTGAATTAAGGGCTCAAGATCAGACAATCTTATTGAACTTGAAGCCTGGCTGGAGATATGGCGCACAAGTTGCTGCTCAGAGTTATCTGCAGTTCATAAAATAGACGGGTGAGAAATATTGCAAGCTGCCTTATAATGTCTGACATAAAAGCACCAGAAATGAGAAGTATGAGATACAATAATGAAAAATTCATTTCTGGAGCTGTGGGGAGATGATGGAGGAATCCAAAATATATGAACGAGCATGAATGAGAAATATGCTATAACTACCAAGGCAAATTGAGAAGGAACAGTTTCCCAAGCTGGATCCATGCTCATAGGTAGCCGTTTGATGTACTGTTTTCTGAAATAGGGTTCACTCACCACGCCACGCCACACCTAGGCATCAAAACCAGTTGGGTGGCCATCCAGTCAAACTTCCCACCAAAGAACAAATCCTAGTGGTTAGCCATTTGACGTATGTCTAAAGTATTTATTTTCTTTTTTGATCAGATATTAGCTAATGGCCATGGTAGTGAGTATTGATTACGATGAGTAGCAGGTGTTAAATTATTGGAGTACTAAGTAACAATTCTAAGCTATTGTGACTGCTGAAGATTGCATTTCCTTAAGAACGTGTGCATCTTTAAGGAATGAAATCCCCAGGCTCCTTTGACAGGTGAAGGAAGCTAAAATATAAGTATGTGCAGAGTTACATGTGCTCCTAAATTACTTGCACGTCTCTGCAAACGCTTTAGTATTTTCGGATTGTGCAAATGAAGAATGATATTTGGATCAGTAGTGAGAAATGGTTTTTGTAGAGACTGATTAACAGCCTAGTGACCAGCCTGTGCTTATTTTGCCGAAGCATACACAATGCACAAACATGAAATGCTTTCTTCAGAACATGAGGAATGTTTCTTCACAACATGAACTTGTTATAAGAAAACAGAGGCTAGAATTCCAGATTAAGCAAGTCATTTCCAAGGAACTTAATTCAGGATGCAGATGCAGAAGTCGAAAAGTTGAGTTATCTTTTTTTATTTTAGGATGCAGATGCAGAACTTAATTCAGAATGCAGATGCAGAAGTCCAAAATTTAATTAAGAAGGACTCTCACCTACAGCCTCACCGGAGTCCGGCGCGTGCTCACCGGCGTCGGTAAGCCAGGCCGGGAGGCGGTCATAGTGGTAGTAGGCGAAGAAGAAGGAGGCGGCCATGGGGAAGAGTGGCCAGACGGGGACGCCCCTCCGGTTGCCGATGGCGACGACCCAGGAGACGTAGGCGTCGGCCACGAGCGCGGCGGGCGGTGGGCCCTCGAGCCCATCGAGCAGGCGCTCGAAGGGCGCCTCCATCTCGGTGGCGACGGCGTCGAGGAAGCCCGAGTGGTCGGCGGCGCGGCCGTGCTCGGAGGGGATGACGTTGGGGATGGTGCGCAGGCGGACGCCGGCGGCGGCGGCGGACGAGGAGGAGGAGGAGCGGAGGAGGCCGAGCCACTCCTCCGTGACGACGAAGGTGACCGCGGCGCCGCGCGCGGCGAGGAGGCGGCAGAGGTTCATCATGGCGTTGACGTGGCCCCGCCCCGGGAACGGCACCGCCACAATGTGGCAGCCGCGGACGCGCGGCTCATCTCCGGCGGCGGCCATCCCGCTCGTTGGCTGCTGTGCCTCGGTTCGTCCTCGCCGGAGCTCTCGATGGCTGCTGCTGTTGGTCGAGCGAGGGAAGCGTGCGGTGCGACGGCTCCAGTGAGGTGCGAGTCCAGCCACAGACAGCGGCGCACATGGGGTGCGCGCGCAAGAATCTGAGATGTTTCCGTATCAGCAGCGTCCGCTTTATAAAATATCTTTTCTAAGAAAAAAAAACTTCAAGGAATGTTTTGCATCATGTACGCAATTCGTGATCTGAATATAGTGTCACAACAAAGACTGGGTTTTTTATAAGAAAAAGCCCATTTTTAGCCATCCAACTCTAGCCTCGGTTTGGTCAGCCATCAAACTCGAAAACCAGAAATCTTTGACCATTAAACTCTCAAAACCGTTCATATTTGATCATTGGGCGGTTTTAGAGGGTGGTTTGGCTGACGTAGAAGACACGTGGCGGTGGGGCCTGCCTGCCAGTCCATCTTTCTTCTCTCCTTTCTCCTCTCTTTCTTCTCCGCCGGCCATCACCGGTGCCTCTGGTCGCCCCTACACTGGCTGCCCCCGAGCCGCCCCTACGCCACCCGCTGGCCATCTGCGCGCACAGCCAAGCCTCGGGAACCGAGAATCAGAGATTCCACGGCCGCCCACGCTCCCAATCCGCCATGACTGGGCACAACCAGCTCGCCGAACCGATTCGGCCGCCACACAGCATTGGCTATCGATTCCTCATGCCCGGAGCTCCCTAACTTTCACAGCTTCACCCCTAACTCCTCCTCCACGAGCTTCAGCGACCAGGCTACCCGAATCGAGCGGATTTCCGGCCGCCAGACCTGCTAGCCGTCACCTTCCCCCACGCTGGTGTCCCCTGCGCCGTCTATCCACCGCCCCAGCTCCGACGCCACCACGAGGGGGCGAGGAATGGCATGTTTGGCGGTGGCAACGTGGCCCCGCCACCAGCCTGGAAGCTCGCCATTGACGTCAGTGACGGAGCCATGGGGCCGTGTCCCTGTCATCTACACCCGCTGCGCCGACCGAGTCCTCGAGCGAGGAGCTACGCGGCCCGGCGCCCGCGCACCCGCCACCGCCAACGATGCTGCACGTGCAGGTGGCCGGCGAGGGCAGCCAGCGCAGGAGCGCGTGAGTGATGGTCGGCGGAGGAGAAAGAGAGAAGAAACAGAGGAGAAAGGGGAGAAAAAAATGGGCTGACATACGGACCCCACCGCCACATGTCCTCCATGTCAGCCAAACCACCCTCCAAAACTGCTCAATGGTCAAATATGAACGGTTTTGAGAGTTGAATGGTCAAAAATTTCTGGTTTTTGAGTTCGATGGTCAAAACCAAACTGAGGCTAAAATTTGATGGCCAAAAATAGACTTTTTCCTTTTTTATATACTACTGTACCAATGACAAGCTTATACTCCCTCTGTCCCAAAAAGAAAGCTTGTTTGGGTTGCGTGCCTGTTAAAGTTGTTCACGTTTGACTAAGTTTTTAGTGAATTGTATTCATATTTATGACTCTAAATAAATTTGTTAAAAAACTACATTTAAAACGAATCTAATGATATATATTTCATATCGTAAATATTTATATTTTTTATTTATAATTAGTCAAACTTAAGATTCTGAAATTTCTCGGAAAGTGAAAAGTGCATTCTTTATAAGACGGAGGGAGTATGAAGCAGAAATTACTGACACAGAATTATTGTGAGATCATTGTTACTGTCCCTTACCTTTGCCGCGGACAGCATCAATCAAGTCTCCCATTGCCAACTTCTGAAGGTGGGCATATCGGTGCCCGTTTCTGCATCCCAATACGTAGCATACAAAGACAAAGGTCCTACCTCTGTTTCAAATTATAGATCGTTTTGACTTTATTAGGTTTATAGCACTTGTTATGTATCTAGATAAACGCTATGACAGCTCTGGCCTCTGGGTACCCTTTGGCTGCGAGGCAATGGCCAAGATGACAATGGCAGTCGTGATGCTGTGCGTCCGTGCTCACCGAGATCGTCCGTGGTTAAGAACGGCGAAGAGTCTGTGCTGAACTGCTGATTGCTGCAGGCATTCTCCAACGCCGACATGCCTTGCCGCGACATGGACATTCCCTCGAACTCCTTGTGGGCGGCATCGAACACATAGCCGACATGTCAATTACTCTTTTTTTGAAGTATAATATGCCAATTACTTGAATAGTATCAGATATTACAATCAAAGAGGTGGAAAAGCCCACTTGGTTTTTCCTGGTTAATATATGAGCCTGGCAATGCCATAGTGCACATTGGGTCAAACATTGACCATAGCGCTGTGTCAACACATCCTAAAAAATAAGAGGGAAGGAAATAAATTCCAAAAAAAAACAGAAACTGACTGATGTATCACATTGAAAAAAAGATGGAACAAATCATATGCATTTCAATCTAAGTTTGTGTTCTTTTTACTTACCTGCTCGTCAGCATCGGTATTGGAAACCATATTCATTCTGGATAGAAAACCCTCAAATCCAAATCACCTAACACAGATGACATGTATAGTACAATGAGAGGAGAACTGTTAGGAGAGGATCTGAATCAAAGAAAACATGCAACTCATCTATGCTCTTTTGTAGCATGGAAATGACTATCTCTATGGTTACTTTGGTGGTAGTATCACTATAAATCCTGCCTCACTTGACTGCTTCTCCCTATTGTGGCCCAACAATACTATTTACATTAAAGCCAACAATTAAAATCAGGTGGCATTATAAATATCAAAAGAACAGTAAAATGGATCGAGCATGATGTATATGAGAGAGCCTTTTCCCCTTACTAATTCAACTCCTCTAGTTAGCAGTATATACAGATCAGAGAAGAGCAAGATGCACATGACCGAAACGTGTATCTTAAAATGACCTTCCCTGTATGACACTAATTTTTTTGTCCCATTACACCAACCAATACAAATGATGGTATACCAAAGAAAACACCTTAACGATATATTATTAAATTTGGCTAAATTTGTACCAACACAAATCAGTCACTCCAAATGTTCAACTGCATTCTGGTGATATGCATTCCTAAGCCATAGCCCATATGTGGTGCAAGCCACAAGCGATGTAACTGATAGGATTACGGATCCTACCAGGAAGGTGTCGCAGTGAGTAAGGATGAGAGGGAGGCGGCCGTGAGCGAGCACGGCGTCGGGGCGCCGTGATCGCGAGGAGAGGGGAGAGGGCGACTGTGGGGACCGCCCTCCCGGCGTTCCCCCTTAGCACGAATTAATGTCATTCCCTGGGTAAGAGGAAGGAAAACATCAATTGCAATAGAGTTGGTAAACGGCTAAATGGATTAGAAAAGTGAAGAGCGGTACTTGGACCTGATCGAGATGGCCTGCAGCACCTGTGAGGAGAGGGAGGCCTTCCGATGGAGCTGCACGGTTTCACACGCAAGTCTGAGTACCACCGCACTCAACAAGTACTTAGCAATCAGAGAAAAGTATATGCATTATTGCGGTTGGCAGGTTATTATGCTTAGCAATTTTGGGTCTGGAGGGGCAAGAACCTCCCTACCAGTCCCCGGTGATTCTGGCAACGATCCTGTCGATCCTGCAATCACCCCTTCTTACCATCATTCCTATGGGTTATTGCTGGCTAATCAATGGGAGCTTTAACCAGACGGGCTCTTGACCGAGAGCCACGGCTATCAGATAGATTGGATAACTCTGCAGAGGTTTGTACTCTATGACTATACGGTCAGGTGACCCTCCCGTGGCCAAAGGCAGGGCCACCCTACGGGACTCGTACCTACCGGCGTCCATTACTGGACAGCTTCCTTCTAGGTCTACCCACGGATGCTACTGGGGCCTAAGCAGTGATCACATATCCGTCCACAAAAGGACATCAAGACCCGGGTATGGATGCATCATACAAATGGGCATGCATCGCCCATGGGCCCTACCAGCCCTGTCACATGTGACCCGTGCCGGCCAGTCCCAGCCCTCTGTCTGGGGCTGTCTCCAGCATATCTGTTGCCCAACCGTGGCCCCTTGGGTAGCTTAATCAGAGGTAGTTGGTGGGGTGTGAGTCGAAGCCTCACATTACAGCTCCGCCTTCTGGACTGCGTCGAGGTTGTGTGTGTGGCATAGCACGGTGTTGAAGCGGTCGGCGAACTCCTAGACTGAGGACGCGAACGGTAGGCGGCCCAGCTCGGCAAGGCGGGAGTTGCTGACGGCCGGTCCGAATCGCTCACGGCAGAGTTCTTTAAAGCTATCCCAAACCGGCATCCCATCGTCTTGCTCGAGGGCGTAATACCATGTCTACGCCGTGCCTGTCAGGTGGTACGACGCCAGCCATGTACGATCCGAGGCCGGCGTCCGCTGGCCGCGGAAGAACTGCTCACACTGCGTGAGCCAGTTGAGCGGGTCGACGGAGCCGTCGAAGGTAGGGAACTCGAGCTTGTAGAAGCGTGGCTGGGCGTTGCCATGGCCTGCGTCCTGGTCGATCAGCCCGGACGAGTGGCCCGCGTGGGGTGGCGCGCCTGTCGAGGACCGAGGCGCCGTGGGCACGCCCGACGTCGGCGGGAACGCCATCATGTGGATGGGGACGCGCGACGTCGGCGGCGTGGAGGCGGGCGCCCCGGACGCAGCCATGTAGGACAGAGCTGGGAACAGGTCGGAGGCCGCGAGGGGCGGCGGGTTCGCGTCCTGGCGCTGCTGCACGATCATATCTCTGATGCCGGTCATCTGCAGGCTGAGGTTGAAGACGACGGCGGTCAGCTTTGCCGGCGAGAGGACGAAGTCGGAGGACAAACCCTAGGGAAACGCCGCCGTGAAGTACGGCGGCGCAGACGACACCAGGGGCGTCGTGGATGGCGGCGGCGGCGCAGGGAGGTGGTGGGCGGCGGCATGCAATGGTGGGGAGGCGGAGGTCGCAGGAGGGGCTGACATCTCTGATACCAGATTGATAGGATTACGGATCCTACCAGGAACGTGTCGCAATGAGTAAGGATGAGAGGGAGGCGACCGTGAGCGAGCACGGCGTCGGGGCTTTATCTTCCAACTTTTAATGTAGCCTTAATGCTTCCAATTGTAAAGTTCACTCCTGTCCGTAGGATGTCGATTTGCATTCTAATCTAGCGCCAACTTTACTGTGCCTTGTTATATGTAGCCACAAATAACATAAAAATTCTGCACATGACAAATCTGTCAACACGTAGAAGCTCTCTGATGTGCTAGTAGTTTTGCAAGTTTTTGAACCATTGAGGATATATGTCTGTGTTCAATTTGTGATCAGATCATCGCACATGACAAGGGCCATCCATGACTCTGGAGATGGCTTGCAGAGGAGGCACTTGATTTGGTCTCATCCGATGTTAACTTCCCCAAGGGCCACTTCCCAGACTACAGGATTGGACCAAACAACCAAATCATTGATCCAGAGGAGACACATGAGGCGGTACCTCTCAAGGAGATTGTTGCAAAGGAAACAGCACAGCTGCTAGAGCAGCACAGGCGCCTTTCAGTGCGTGATCTCAAAGAGAAGTTTGAGAAGGGTCTGTCTGGTGCTTCCAAACTGTCTGAAGAGGTATTTTGCTCAGTTTGCTTGCCGTTAATTACTTTTCAATGTATCTTATACAGAATGCTAGCAAAAATATTGTTCACCCTTGACACCAATTGCCAGTTTGAAATTCTACTTTGGGCACCTATCGCAAATAATGCATGTGAGGATGCGGATATAGCATTGATATTTAGTGAAATAACAACAGGATAAGGATTCACACTGTGTATATTAAGATGGTGCTCACACTAACAGTATGATTACCTATGGGATCCAGAGCTTAAATTTATCTCAACCTCGTATTAATTGCATTTGTGGCTTCCTCCATAGCTCAAATCATCACTTCTCAATTTTTATTTCTAGTTTACTGTTAGGACTTAGGACCACTTCTGAAGTACTCGTACTTGCCAGTTTGGCTTTCTTTCATGAAAATGCTCAAGTTTCTGCAACAGCATATTGATTAGAAGGAAACGGATAAACACATGGGACAGTAAATGAATAAATGGGACATTAAATACAAAATTCTCTTGGCTGCAGTGATGTCTGACGTCTTACTTGAATGTTGACAACTCAGAAGTTTGTTATGAACATTTCAGATTCTAGTGTTATGCTGCTCCCATTGAAAAATGAAATTCCATTCTAAAGTTGTTGCCTCACGTTTCAGGCTAAGCGGAGAGAAGCAGCTTCATTAGACAGGCAGGTTCTTCTGAAGAAGCTCAGAGATGTTTTGGACACACTGAGAGGCCGTGTAGCTGGTCGAAATAGAGATGATGCTGAGGAAGCTATCTCTCTGGTTAAGACTCTTTCAAACTTGAATATCTATTTCCTTTTATGAGCTTTTTGTAGATTCATTTTCTGATCAAAGTGCCCCCCCCCCCCCCCCCCCCCCCCACCTTCTTTTTATTTCTTCCATGAGGTTATTGTTCCAGATAAAGGCAATGATCTTACAAGCAATTCAAATAAGTATCCTTTCATTTCATTTCGCCCTCGCAATTTATTGCTGCTAGATTTTACTGTATGTTGGTTGTAATCTTGTAATGAAAATAGCAACCTGCCGACCAGTGTCATGGTAACTTTTTTGCAAGATGAATATTTTGTTAGTTTGTCTTGAGATCCTTTTGACATGTATATCTGTAGCTTCTTAGGATATATTTTTCAAAATTTTAAACACTGAGAAAGTATCAGTTTCTCATGATTTGGAAACTTCTTGTGAGCTCTTTTGATTGTGTTAAGCACCATTTGAGATTCACCAGACTTTCGCATTTATATTAGGCTACTGAAGATGCACGTAAAGTGGCTGAAGAGGAGAGGTCTCTTGCACTTGCTGAAATTGAAAAGGCTAGAGCTGCAATAGAAAAAGTTTGAGCTTAAGGCACTGCGGACCCTCATCTCAGAGAAAACTCAGCTTTGTAATCAGCTAAAGAAAGAGGTAGAGTTTATGGGTTCTTCTAATTTAAGTAATATTCAGCCATATGCCAATCACCATCCATCACTTTCTATTTATAGCTTGCCATGATCAAGAGGCTGGAGGAGGATAGTTCTGACCTCTTTGAGCTTGAAGGTTCTGATACCCTTGGATCACAGCTTCATATTATTATGCTCCAGAACCGTTTGATATTGGCCGATTATTGCAAGCAGAGATAGTTTTGAATGCAGACAAAATTGTAGTTCAGACAGATGGTCCTATAGAGAACGGTTAGTCTTTTTCCAAGGCTTTTTAACAGATTTAAGTCATTTCCCGATCTATTTCTTTTAAACAAATTTCAATGGCAATCCTAAATACGTTTCTTCCAGAAAGTAACTGAAATTCAGTTTCCTGTGACACTTGTTATTTTGACTTTTTCCTCGTTTGTACATTCCTTCTACATTTGTGTGATTGTGTCTTATCTCACCTCCTACTATTAATATTAGACAAGGTAAATACAAGTGATGTATATCTTGTCATATTTTATAACAATCTTGCAAAAACAGCAAGCCACTAATAGTTTCATACAAGCTTCTGACATGACTGAAGTTTCTCTTAATAACTAACTTGTTGTGCTTTGAACAGCTGCAGGACTTGAACGTTATGTAGATTCACTAATGAAAAGGACGGATGTTGAGTTCCATGTATGATTTCGTCTTGCTTATATGATAGTTTCTTTGATTCGTTTTGAAGAAAAAAAACACCTTCTATGAGTTCACTGTTCACTGAAACCACGGAGCACCATTTTGAAGTTATTTAGGCATGCTCAGATGTGGGGGGATCTGATCCTCGAAAGATTGGTACATCAAGTCCGCCCACATGTAATCAGGCCCTTTGGTTTTTTAATCAGTTTAAGTGATACTGAATTTGACTTTTTTGGCATGAATTATTTGCAGTAGAAAGCAGTGTTTGAGCTTTTTACTGCATCCATCTCCATCCTTAGTTCTTGTGCGTTGCATCTGTAATACTTGAACGAAAAAAGCTTGGTCGTCATATAGTTTCTCTCAGTAAGACTTCCCCTATTGAGTTATCAAGAATATGTACAGACAGCTGGTCTCCCGAAGTCATTTATTGATGATATTTCAGGAGTTTAGTGGATTTGTGATGTGTGGACACGAATCATGCTGTTCAACATGATTCAAATTTATATTTGTTGGCTATCAGTTTATCACACAATTCATCTAAAGTGAAACGTGCCTAATGTTGGATTCCCTCGTTTGTATTTGAAGCATGACCACATTTTCTTTCATGTGAACGACGTATAAAATACTCTGATGAACCAAAATACAGTATACGTCAAGCCCTGATTGGGCGGACCGAACTGCACTAAACTATTTCATATTCTGAGAAACAAAAGTCACATGCATGCGATGCAATTTAAGACCTTATCCTCGGCCCAAAGCGAGGACGGAGCCTTTTGTCAGTGAGTCCATGGTCATCTGCTGCTAGTACTGACATCTTGGACCGCATCGTCACATGAATACATGACTGATCTCTTGGCCGTTTAATGCCCCCTATTGTTCATTGGACGGACGACCAGGTTGTTTGCTTTCCCATGATGGAGTATGCACGCTCCCGTCGAATTCGTCCAAAATTCTGTATCTGACACACAAATTTGAATGGAATTTGACTTCGCGTTGACGTTCACAAGGCCAAACGTCAAAAAAAAAAAGTCATAAACGAAACCAAACTTAGCGTCGTTTTTTTGGACGTCGATGTGAAAACTCACGAAATCTCTCTCAAGAATAACGCGAATCCCCATCATTTATTGCCGCACTTGCCATGTTGACGCGACTTCTCTTTATCAGGAAAGGAACTCGACGCGCAGTAAAGAAAGGCTCGGCCCTTTTCCAGCTCGGCGGAAGCGAATCCCACTCGGCGTCGCAACGGCTAGTTCCTCTGGGCCGATCCCAGCCGTTCGATCCGCTCCTCCCGACCGTTGCGATACGTACCCTTGCCGACCGGCGACCGTTGGAGCCTCTCCCCCTCCCCTCCAGACCCGCGCCGCCCCTGCCTGGCAGCGGCCAGCGCTCGATATATCTTCCGCTCTCCTCCCCGAGCCGTAGCCTCTCCTCTTTCCCCAGGAACTGTACCACCACGCCATCGCCATTGATTGAACAGGAGAAAGAGGAAGGGAGAGGGTAATAGGCGCTTTTCTTGCCGGATCCGAGGTGGCTGCGCTCGCCGGCGGGGAAGAGGGGACGCGGGCGGCGCGCCTCCAGTCTTTCTTCACCTCCGTGCTCTCCGGGCTCTTTGGCCAGGCGGAGGACGAGGAAGAGATGGCCACGCGCAACCACAACGCCGCCGCCGCCGCCGCTGCCGCTCCGCAGCTTCATCACAATCGAGGTGAGCCCCCACCGGATCCTGAGCTCTCGGTTGCTCCCTCCCTGGTTTCTTGCTGAAAGTTCGATTTTGGGTCAAATCCGGAAGGAATAGCCTCTGATTTTGGTTCTTTCCTACGATTCGTGAAAAAGATTGGATCTTTATGACCTCGTCCCCAAAATCTATTAATCTTTGTTCTTGTTTCTGTTCGACTGCCGGATTCTAGAAGAAAGATTGGTATCTTACTGCAACCTGTTATCTGTTACGATGAATTCCTCATGAGTCTCCTCTCCAATCGTCAGGTGGTGTTCCCGCTCTGGGAAAGCAGAAGGCCGCCGCGGCCGGCCGAGCTGACGCCATGAACCGGCGAGCCCCCCTGGGCGACATCGGCAACGTCCGCGCGGCCGAAGGGTACGAAAGAAACCAAGCGCCCTTTTATCTGTCGCAATCACTGTTTCTTTCCCATTCGTCATCTCTGAACGAACTCGTTCCTCGTTCTTGGTTGCAGAAAGCTGCAGCCTCAGGAGCAGGTCAGCCGCCCCGCCACCAGGAGCTTCGCTGCTCAGCTCGTGAAGGCGAATTCCATCAAGGTACGCCAATCGGGCTCCCTTCTCTAACGGGTCTTCCTGCAAGAGTAATCTGCGCATCTATTCGATTCCGTCTGTTTCTAACTGGAACGTCTGTTTGCAGCAGAACGCGGCAATAGCACCTGCGAGGCCTGCGCTGAGGAAGGCTTCTGCCAAGCCGCCGCCACCTCCTCCTCAGGAGCAGGTCAGCCGCCCCGTCACCAGGAGCTTCGGTGCTCAGCTCGTGAAGGCGAATTTCATCAAGGTACGCCAATCGGGCGAAGAACCAATCAGGCTCCCTTCTCTAACGGGTCTTCCTGCAAGAGTAATCTGCGCATCTATTCGATTCCGTCTGTTTCTAACTGGAACGTCTGTTTGCAGCAGAACGCGGCAATAGCACCTGCGAGGCCTGCGCCGAGGAAGGCTTCTGCCAAGCCGCCGCCACCTCCTCCTGAGCATGTCATAGAGATCAGCTCCGACTCTGACCAGAGCAAGACGCAGTCCGAGAGCAGCACCAGCTCTGTTCGCTCGAGGAGGAAGGTCATCAACACCCTGACTTCTGTCCTCTCGGCTCGCTCAAAGGTGTGTGATCTGTCAAAGGACTCCTTTGCTCTAGTAATTCCAGTTTCACAAAACGAATGCTGAATAGTCTGTCTGGTTGTTGTCCATCTGAATGTCAGGCGGCCTGTGGAATAACTGATAAGCCACGACAACTGATAGAAGACATCGACAAATTGGATGTCAACAATGAGCTCGCGGTCGTTGACTACATTGAGGACATCTACGCCTTCTACAAGACTGCTCAGGTAACTGCTGACATCTCTGCTATGTAAATTACGTGATTCATCAGTAGCAGTCTCTGAAAGTGCTTCTTCCTGGCTTATTGCAGCATGAGAGCCGGCCATGTGACTATATTGACGCCCAAGTGGAGATCAACTCCAAGATGAGGGCTATCTTGGCAGATTGGATTATTGAAGTACATCACAAGTTTGAGCTCATGCCGGAGACTCTCTACTTGACTATGTACATCATTGATCAGTACCTCTCGCTGCAACCAGTCCTGCGAAGGGAGCTGCAGCTTGCGGGCGTTTCAGCCATGCTGATCGCCTGCAAATATGAGGAGATTTGGGCCCCCGAGGTACACAGAAAGCTCACATCTCTTTCTCCTATCCTTTTCAGTGCATATTTTTCAAGATCTTAATCTAATTGTATATACCTTCTCAGGTGAATGACTTCATCCTGATATCAGACAGTGCATACAGTAGGGAGCAGATTCTTTCAATGGAGAAGGGAATACTAAATAGGATTGAGTGGAACTTAACTGTTCCTACATCATACATGTTCCTCGTTCGCTTTATCAAGGCAGCGTCTTCGGGTATCAAAATTGACAAGGAGGTAAAGATTCAAATTGTAGTAGTCAGTCAGAGGTGCAGTAACCATGTTCTTGTGATCTAAATCTCTATGTTTGAATGCAGATGGAGAACATGGTCTTCTTCTTCGCGGAGTTATCCTTGATGCAATATGGCTTGGTGACGCACCTGCCTTCGATGGTTGCTGCCTCTGCTGTCTATGCAGCCAGGCTCACTCTCAAGAGGGCTCCACTTTGGACTGACACACTCAAGCACCACACTGGCTTCACAGAGTCAGAGATAATGTAAGACCCCATTGCCCATCGTCATCTCTTTCTAAATCAGCATAAGCTTGGACTAGACATAATGAACTCTGCTGTGATGGTTTCAGGGAATGCACAAAAATGTTGGTGAGCGCACATTTGACCGCCCCGGAGAGCAAGTTGAAGGTTGTCTACAAGAAGTATTCCTCCGAGCAGTTTGGAGGGGTTGCGCTACGTCCACCAGCAGTGGAGATCTGCAAATAAACGAAGATAACTTTGTCAGTATTTAGGTTTGCTTTTGGTTTCAAGAGAGTAATGGAAGGCGAATATGACATTCGCTAGATATTATTGTTTGCTTTGTTTGGAGTCAAGAAAGTTTGAACACTTTGGGACAGTCGTTTGTTTGCTAGGCTGTTCTCATCAGGGAGGAGTCAGGAGTGTTCTCTGATCTGTGATTATTGACTGATGGCAGTTAGGATTCGGATGTTTTGCTACCATCCGATGGGATACACCTTGGTGTATATACTTGTCGTCACAATTTTATTGGTAACCAGTTATTCATAAATATGAATGATGAATTGGATGTTTACTGATTTGGAATTCGTGTTGCTTAGTTACATGTCATATGATGATCTGAATCTTGTCCAAACTGTTCTTCATAGGCATGGGAAAAAATATGCAGGTTTGAAGCTTTGGAAAAAAAAATTATTGACAACCTTGTGACAATGTAAGTTGTCTGGAAAATCCATCTGGATTTTATTTGATCGTCTACTGTTGCTTAACATTAGCGAGTCTATGACACGGGCCTTCAGCTCGTAAAATGGTCGGCTCTTGAGACTGCTTTGACACTGCAAATTCTCAGCATGAACTGTCCGAACTCTTGATAAATGGTCGGCTCCAGATCGCGCAGTCTTAGGCAAGTCTGACCAGGGATATAGATTCCACAGAATCAAGATGAAGAATGGTCGCTACTATCACAGACAATTGAAAGAACATGTGCACGGCCTGAATGAAGCCGGAGAAGTCGGCCGCGCGGCCGTGCTCACTGCTCCGAGGGGATGACAATGGTGGCGAGGCGGACGCACTCTGGCAGCGGCCTGGGTACGCCGGCAGCTGGCACGGCTGCCAGTCAATGGCGAGGCTGGCGTCTGGCAAGGCCATCTCGTGGGAAATGATTCCTGTTTGCTACCCAGCCTACCACTCGGATGGATGCGTCACTCCACAGTCCACGCTCTTCAGCCGCCGCTGCCTCGGAGGTGCAGGTGATGGTGATGTTCAGACGCTTACATACATTTTTTTTTTGTCCGTGCAATTGCCACTTTCAGAAGTATAGTGTCATCTTGTTGGGCTGAGAGCAACTACGTAGTTTTGAAGACCAAAATCTTAACCTGTAGTTTTTTGATGTGATTTAATTTGCAGATTCATAGAGTATCATAGGATCCTACAAGGCCTTAAACAATCAATAATGAGAACAAAACACTGCACACCAGTACTTCATCTTTTGATACAATAGAACATCTAAAGATAAGCACTAGTATTGTTTATTTAGAAAGCGCGCGAATTTTGAAGAGGGGTTATTGTAGCATCCATATTTCAAGCGCTGATGATTATAGCAGCATGACAAATTGGTTTCAGCACATACCATACCGATTGCAATTATTCTGAAGTGCATACCATCTCCATCAACGAACTCAGATTGCGGTATGAAGATCCACCCTTGTCAACTGCTCTGCGAGAAGCCACTTTCCACTCAAGAGCACGACTCCTCACTGCCTTTGCATCAGCTTCATCAGATGACATTAGCCTCTTTGCAGCCCGTGCAATATCCTCCCTCCCAATCAGACCATCCTTGTTAGCCCAATCCCTCAAGTTCAGGCCAATCTTCCACTCTTCTGCAATTAATCGGCCATCAATTGGTTGATCAAAGAATAGTGGTAAGGCAAGCATAGGTACACCAGCAAAGATGGCTTCAAGTGTCGAGTTCATCCCGCAGTGGGTTAAGAAGCCCCCAACTGAGGAATGGCACAATACCTTCAGCTGCTCACACCATGGCAGTATCATCCCCTTACCGGTGTCACCAATGAGTTCTCGCACCCGAGTGGATTGTTCGCGAAGAATCCACAAGAATCTGACCTCACTTGCTTCTAGGCCCAGTGCAATCTCATCAAGCTGCGAAGCTGACACTGAGACAAAGCTGCCAAGGGACACATATAGCACTGAGTTCACAGGTTGAGAATCCAACCATGTGAAGTAGTCTCCTTGGCTGGTATCCCCATTGGACATGGTACGGTGGTCTTCAAGTGTCATGTAGGGAACACAGGGGCCAATTGGGTACACTGGACAAGAGTATACTGACTGGAGTGAGTCGATGACACTGGCCTCAAGCTCATACATGGTGGTGAAAAGAAGGCATTGAGCATTTCTAATGCTAGAGATAACTGATAGGATATGCTTTACTGTTCTCTTGTTGTGAATTAAGGGCTCAAGATCAGACAATCTTATTGAACTTGAAGCCTGGCTGGAGATATGGCGCACAAGTTGCTGCTCAGAGTTATCTGCAGTTCATAAAATAGACGGGTGAGAAATATTGAAGGCTGCCTTATAATGTCTGACATAAAAGCACCAGAAATGAGAAGTATGAGATACAATGATGAAAAATTCATTTCTGGAGCTGTGGGGAGATGATGGAGGAATCCAAAATATATGAACGAGCATGAATGAGAAATATGCTATAACTACCAAGGCAAATTGAGAAGGAACAGTTTCCCAAGCTGGATCCATGCTCATAGTTAGCCGTTTGATGTACTGTTTTCTGAAATAGGGTTCACTCACCACGCCACGCCACACCTAGGCATCAAAACCAGTTGGGTGGCCATCCAGTCAAACTTCCCACCAAAGAACAAATCCTAGTGGTTAGCCATTTGACGTATGTCTAAAGTATTTATTTTCTTTTTTGATCAGATATTAGCTAATGGCCATGGTAGTGAGTATTGATTACGATGAGTAGCAGGTGTTAAATTATTGGAGTACTAAGTAACAATTCTAAGCTATTGTGACTGCTGAAGATTGCATTTCCTTAAGAACGTGTGCATCTTTAAGGAATGAAATACCCAGGCTCCTTTGACAGGTGAAGGAAGCTAAAATATAAGTATGTGCAGAGTTACATGTGCTCCTAAATTACGTCCCGCTTTAGTATTTTCGGATTGTGCAAATGAAGAATGATATTTGGATCAGTAGTGAGAAATGGATTTTGTAGAGACTGCTTAACAGCCTAGTGACCAGCCTGTGCTTATTTTGCCGAAGCATACACAATGCACAAACATGAAATGCTTTCTTCAGAACATGAGGAATGTTTCTTCACAACATGAACTTGTTATAAGAAAACAGAGGCTAGAATTCCAGATTAAGCAAGTCATTTCCAAGGAACTTAATTCAGGATGCAGATGCAGAAGTCCAAAAGTTGAGTTGTCTTTTTTTCTTTCAGGATGCAGATGCA
Organism: Urochloa ruziziensis; assembly: GCA_015476505.1. Classification (NCBI taxonomy): domain Eukaryota; kingdom Viridiplantae; phylum Streptophyta; class Magnoliopsida; order Poales; family Poaceae; genus Urochloa; species Urochloa ruziziensis. The sequence continues at coordinate 55,136,143 of CM027122.1, read as the reverse complement.
GAACTTAATTCAGGATGCAGATGCAGAAGTCCAAAACTTAATTAAGAAGGACTCTCACCTACAGCCTCACCGGAGTCCGGCGCGTGCTCGCCGTCGTCGGTAAGCCAGGCCGGGAGGCGGTCATAGTGGTAGTAGGCGAAGAAGAAGGAGGCGGCCATGGGGAAGAGTGGCCAGACGGGGACGCCCCTCCGGTTGCCGACGGCGACGACCCAGGAGACGTAGGCGTCGGCCACGAGCGCGGCGGGCGGTGGGCCCTCGAGCTCATCGAGCAGGCGCTCGAAGGGCGCCTCCATCTCGGTGGCGACGGCGTCGAGGAAGCCCGAGTGGTCGGCGGCGCGGCCGTGCTCGGAGGGGATGACGTTGGGAATGGTGCGCAGGCGGACGCCGGCGGCGGCGGCAGCGGCGGCGGACGAGGAGGAGGAGTGGAGGAGGCCGAGCCACTCCTCGGTGACGACGAAGGTCACCGCGGCGCCGCGCGCGGCGAGGAGGCGGCTGAGGTTCATCATTGCGTTGACGTGGCCCCGCCCGGGAAACGGCACCGCCACAATGTGGCAGCCGCGGACGCGCGGCTCGTCTCCGGCGGCGGCGGCGGCGGCGGCCATCCCGCTCGTCGGCTGCTGTGCCTCGGTTCCTCCTCGCCGGAGCTCTCGATGGCTGCTGCTGTAAGAGTCATCTCCAGCCATAGCCCCTAGTTTGGATCCCTACTTTATTGGGGAGGGGCTGCCCCTAACTTTACAGGGCTCGATTTTTATGCTCACCTCCGGCAGCAGCTCCAACTTTTTATCATGACACGTGGGGATCACGCGTCAGCGACCTATCTTTTTTCCTTTCTTTTTCTCTTCTTCCCCGCCCGACTCCCACCATTTCTATCTCCAGTTCCTCGATACACCTCTCCTCTTCCCCACTCCCTCCCCCCACGTTCGAGCTCAAGCTCCCGCTCCCGTGCTGCGGCCCCGCTCTCCCAGCTCGCGGCAGCGGCGCTGGAACCGCCCGAGCGGTGGAGGAGCCCGACCTTCGGGCGGCGGTGGCGAGGAAGGGCGGTCCAGGCGGCGGTGGCGAGGAAGGGCGGTCCGGAGGGCAAGGGAGCTGCGGTCGGCCGCGGAGGAGGAGATCCAGTGATAGAGCTGGAGTGCCCGATCTTTCGGTGAGTGGAGGATAATTTTGATTTGGTGGAAGTCGACCCTCACGATCCGACTACGACGAGCGAACTCGAAGCGCCAATGCAATCGCTGAACCAACTCCCTGTGGTTACCGACCCTGTTGCAATCAAGATCAGAACTTCCTGTACGCAATCAAAGAACGAACAAGAAAAAGAGGCGAGCAATCTTAATATCACTCGAAGGTGGAGTTCTGAATCACACGAGGACAGCATGTATTTGTGCGTGTTCGGTGTAGCTAAAGCTAGATGTAAAACAAAACTCAAGTGTTCTTGGCGACGGCTAGGGGGTATATGATAGGGGGAGGACGTCCACAGGGGTGCTGGGGTCGTGCTCCAACCCTAGGACGCGTCCCTAATGGACCCAACTTGATACACGGCCCGTGGGCCAAAATAAGGTGTCGCAGCACCTGGACAGAAAAACCTCCGGTCAATGATTTGACGTTTGCTACCGTCTCGAGAAACATATGGACATGAGTCCAGATCCATATGAAAGTAAACTTCATAAGCTTTCTATCAAGTACTTGAACGCCCCAAACGGAGTCCGGTTGAAGTCGTGGCGGCCGTTGAAAGTCAGGACTTTCCTGCAGTCCGAATCCAGCGTTTCCAAAACGTGTTGGATTAAATTTATTTATTTCCTTAGACCAAAAGTGACGTGATAGCCTGGTGTAAAACGTGGGAATTCTTTGACTTGGTCCCCAATCGACCTCTTTGGTCCTCCATGCCTCCCATGTGTGTTTAACACTCTTCATATATTTCATGTCCTCATCATCCTCCCCTTCTTGACGAAAAGCCGTCCTCGGCGTCAATTGTACTTGAAACTGATCCTGCACAACGCAAAGGAGAACGGGGTTGCGAAAACAAAAGAAACCAAATGTATTGAGAGGAGGAGGGTCACTATGCTTCGAATTGTCAAATGTGTCATCTCGCATAGACATTTCAGCAGGAATGTAGACTTCTCGATCGGACGACACAATATGGTTGTCAACATGATCCTGCACAAGATTAGTACCAACAAAAGACAAAGCAGGCATAGGTAGCAACCAGCAAAACTCCCCTTCTTTGGATTGAACATGTTTCTTTAAAACAAAGCTAGAGAAATTGGATGTGACATGATTATTCTTAATGCAGCTCTCTATCTTATCACATTGTTGTCCAACCAGATTTGAACAAATATAAACTCGATGCATCATATATTCTCCATTGTGATTATATTTGCCAATGAAGTGATATGTGTTCCTAGATAAGCATGGCAATTTGAGATATGCAAGAAATCTCTCCTCCAAACAATTTAGATTACATAGAACAGCAAAGTCAATATAACCTAAAGTATTTAAAGAAAATAGCAATTTTTGTTCATTATTTGCACAAGTAATTGGAACAAACATTTGATTTTCAGCATAATTATATGACTCCAAAGCATGTGTATCATCATGATTAAGTAATTGTGGCAGAGGAATAAAAGAATCACTATCACACAACTCTTCTTCATCACAAGGTACATCAAGCAAATGATCTTGTGACAAAGGTAAAATCAGTAAGGGTTCTACCGATAGTTGCTCTATGTTATCATGTTGAATTTCAGCACAAGGGTGTGATTTTAAACATGTACAACAGAAGCATTATCACACAAATCATCTTTATCATAGGTAATAACAAGCATATCATCATGTGACAAAGATACATCAAGAGATGGTTCCACTAACAATTGTTCTATGATAGCATGAGGTGTGGAAAAGTTCAACATAGTAGAAGTGGTCTCACCATCCGTGAGTGGAGCACCTGTGGTCGACGATGTTGTAGGTGTGGTCGTCCTCTCACGCGGTGTAGTGCTAGGCGTGGATGGCGTAGGGAGAGCAGGATCTACGCTGGATGCCGGGCTTCGTCCTGCAAAAGAGTTAGTATATGTCGTCGAGCGGCGTCCTTGCACTTCACGTTCAGCTTTGCAAGTATATTCAAACAATGTGGTCATATTAGCATAATCTTTATTAGCAAGTATGTCCTGAATTTCGTGGTTCAAACCACCCCGAAAACGTGCCATAGCAGCGGTATCCGTCTCAAATAAACCACAACGGATCATAACCTTTTGTATTTCCTGGTAATATTCCTCAACAGATTTTTGGCCTTGCTGAAATCGCTGCATTTGTTTAAGCAAATCTCGGGCAAAATATGAAAGTACAAATCGATGTCGCATAGCAGCTTTTAATTGAGACCAAGTGGTTGGAATAGACGTGGGATGTTTTAGCTTATAATCACGCCACCACATTAAAGCAAAAAGAGTAAATTCACTAATAGCAGCATTAACTTGTGCACTAGCAGGAATATCATGGCATGAAAGTTTTTGTTCTACCTCTAACTCCCAATCAAGATATGCAGCAGGATCATATTTGCCATTATAAGATGGAATTTGAAATTTAACCGTAGCAAATGAGTCAATGTGTGGAGGACATACCACACGGCGGGCACAACCGTGGCGATCTCCATCGTCTAGCTCCATGTCACTGTCATAGTCCTTGTGCAACGTCGTGACCGACGTGGACCACGCATCGAATCGTGCCATGATGCCGTTGACGTCTCCTGACATGATTAGCGCAAACACAAAAACAAATCCTAGGACAGCAAAGGTGTGTATGTGTGTGTATGAGATGCTCACAAATATGCTGCGATCAAATTCTTATCCGTTCTTACCAAGCAACAGGGGCGAACTGCAAGCAACAAGTAGCACCTGTGAAAGATTGGAGCAGCGATTGCCTGGAGAAACAAAGTCGGCTCGTCGTAGGAATATGTGTAGTTCTGGGTAGGCTGCACTCAAGTCAAGGATTAGCACAATCAAACAATAATGCAAAGCTGAATTATAGTGCTAAACACGTAACAAAGCTGCTGGAAACAAGTGCAACGCGCTATGGAGCAAGCAAAGGGAACAAGGAAGTGGGTATGCAGAAACGGAAAATCTCCCGGGCCATGCTACGCTGTGTAAACAGCGTTTTTTCCCCTAAAAAACGACCGCACCCGGCACTAAAATTTCGTAAGGTTTCCGAAAAAAAAAGAACGCTGAAATCAGAGATCCGAGCGAAAAGTTATGGCTGTTTTCGTGAAGGTGTTCGAAACTGCCAGAAAGAAACTTCCAAACGAAAACCGAACTGCTGATTCTTTTTTTTTTACATCTAGCTTTAGCTACACCGACCACTTGATAGAGCTGAAGTGCCCGATCTTTCGGTGAGTGGAGGATAATTTTGATTTGGTGGAAGTCGACCCTCACGATCCGACTACGACGAGCGAACCCGAAGCGCCAATGCAATCGCTGAACCAACTCCCTGTGGTTACCGACCCTATTGCAATCAAAACTATCCTTTTTTATTTTCTTTTTTGTCTTTCCTTTTTCTTTTCTATCTCTTTCCAAACTGCGAACGCGCGGCAGCCGAACCGAGTAGGACTCGGATGAGCGGCGTGGGGTTGTAGGGTTTGTGGTGAAGATGTAGAGCAGCGGCGGCGGTGGCGTGTGGTGGTGGCAGCGGCGGCGGGAGGTGGTGGCAGCGGTGGCAGAAGCACAAAGTAACCAGCAACAATTGAACGCGAAGCACACAAATTCAACAACGCAAATTATTGAAAGAAAGTGCAAGGCGAAGAATGGTGTTGGGACAATGATCTAACCTGAATTGTTTTTGTTGGTTTTTGTGGACTGTAGGTAATGGAACAACACTTGATAAAACTCACCGATCAACCTGGACGCTCTGATACCACTTGATAGAGCTGGAGTGCCCGATCTTTCGGTGAGTGGAGGATAATTTTGATTTAGTGGAAGTCGACCCTCGCGATCCGACTACGACGAGCGAACTCGAAGCGCCAATGCAATCGCTGAACCAACTCCCTGTGGTTACCGACTCTGTTGCAATCAAGATCAGAACTTCCTGTACGCAATCAAAGAACGAACAAGAAAAAGAAGGCGAGCAATCTTAATATCACTCGAAGGTGGAGTTCTGAATCACACGAGGACAGCACGTATTTGTGCGTGTTCGGTGTAGCTAAAGCTAGATGTAAAACAAAACTCAAGTGTTCTTGGCGACGGCTAGGGGGTATATGATAGGGGGAGGACGTCCACAGGGGTGCTGGGGTCGTGCTCCAACCCTAGGACGCGTCCCTAATGGACCCAACTTGATACACGGCCCGTGGGCCAAAATAAGGTGTCGCAACACCTGGACAGAAAAACCTCCGGTCAATGATTTGACGATTGCGGCCGCCTCGAGAAAGATATGGACATGAGTCCAGATCCATATGAAAGTAGACTTTATAAGCTTTCTATCAAGTACTTGAACGCCCCAAACGGAGTCCGGATAAAGTCGTGGCAGCCGTTGAAAGTCAGGACTTTCCTGCAGTCCGAATCCAGCGTTTCCAAAACGTGTTGGATTCAATCTCTTTATTTCCTTAGACCAAAAGTGACGTGATAGCCTGGTGTAAAACGTGAGAATACTTTGACTTAGTCCCCAATCGACCTCTTTGGTCCTTCATGCCTCCCATGTGTGTTTAACACTCTTCATGTATTTCATGTCCTCATCATCCAGGCGGCGAGCCGCCGACGGCTCGAGGCGGCGGCGGTGGATCCCGAGCTCGGTGCGGCGGCGGCGGATCTCGAGCTCGGGGCGGCGGCGATGGATCCCGAGCTCGGTGCGGCGGCGGCGGATCCCGAGCTTACGTCGGCGGCGGCGGGGATCCCAGCTCGGGATGGCGGCGGTGCATCCCAGCTCGGGACGGCGGCGGCGGATCCCGAGCTCGGGGCGACGGCGGCGGATCCCGAGCTCGGGGCGACGGCGACGGATCTCGAGCTCGGGGCGGCGGCGGCGGATCCCGACGGCGTGGGCTGGTTTTGGGGCGTCGATTTTGGAGTGGGGAAGGGAGCGCCAGGGGTGGAGCAGGCGGCGGCGCTCCGGCGCGGCTTCGGTGCAGCGGAGGCGAGCGGTTTCCATAGGCGCGCGCGAGCTGAACCGCAACAACTGTCGAGTAGGTGCCTTGCTACGGACCCCGTGGGAGATGGGGCTGGGAGGGAGGATTTGGGTGTCTCCCTACTCTGAGGGCCTGAGTCGGGGCTCTGCTGGAGTTGGTTTTTTAGCCTTCGGCCCCTACTTTTTGAGCAGGGCCTTGCTGGAGTTGCTCTTAGTCAAGCGAGGGAAGCGTGCGGTGCGAGCGTGCGACGGCTCCAGTGAGGTGCGAGTCCAGCCACAGGCAGCGCGGCGCACATGGGCCGTGTTTGGCCATGGGAATTTTTTCCACCCATCACATTAAAAAGAATCTTACATGCATGAAGTACTAAATGCAGACGAAAAAAATAATTCATTACATGGATGGAGTGTATGTCGCGAGACGAGTCTAACGAGCCTACTTAATCCACGATTTGCAACAGTAATGCTACAGTAACCGTCCGCTAATTCTTAATTAATTACCCTCTAATTACCCGTCATTAGATTTGTCTCGCGATTTGCTGGCTAGATCTGTAATTAGTTTTACCGATAGTTTACGTTTACTACTCTAAATGGTAAATTTTCTAAATGGTAAATTTCTTTTGATGTGACATCAAAAAATTTTCACACTCCCATCTGGTTGCGCGCGCAAGAATCTGAGGAGATCTTCCCGTATCAGCAGCGTCCGCTTTATGAAATATCTTTTCTTAGGAAAAAAAAAAAAACTTCAAAGTGTCACATTGTCGTGACTTCACACTCCCATCTGGTTGCGCGCGCAAGAATCTGAGGAGATCTTCCCGTATCAGCAGCGTCCGCTTTATGAAATATCTTTTCTTAGGAAAAAAAACTTCAAAGTGTCACATTGTCGTGACTTGTGAGTGAGTATCAGTATCTGACGAGCTTATATGAAGCAGAAATTCCTGACACAGAATTATTGTGAGATCACTGTTACTGTCCCTTATCTTTGCCACAGACAGCACCAATCAATCTTCCGCTGCCAACTTCTGAAGGTGGGCATATCGGTGCTTTTTCATAACGGAATAAAAGTAATGTTCAAAAAAATAACGGAATAAAAGATATCCCGCTTCTGCATCCCAATATGTATCTAACCAAAAGCATACAAGGTACTACCTCCGTTTCAAAATATAGATCGTTTTGACATTTTTAGGTTTGTTGATTTTGCTGTGCATCTAGATACAACGTATGTATAGGTGCAAAGCAAAATCTATGAATCTAGAAATGTCAAAACGACCTATATTTTGGAACGGAGGTATACAAAGTACATGGTAAATGTGGCGTCCGAAACCAAGCCAAGTAATTATTCTGGGAGAATAATGTATCAATATTAGAGAAGCCACAATATTTGACTTATTACATCTATATATACTTCATACTACCACTTGCAGTGCAGGAGTGCAACCTTTTTTATTTTCCTGCAGCAAACATTTCCCCACTTTTTTCACTGGCCCTACTAAATGAATCAGAAACCACCGTGAACATCCTCATGATCCACCTCCCGCAGTTCTTCAGCTCGCCTTCTCATAAGCTATCGCCATCACCCAAATCCATAAGCTATATCAGAGTCCCAACAGCAGAGATTGTGGCCCTGCTGATAATGCTATTCTCCCTTCTATGTTCCTTCAGTTTAATCCAAATCTTCAATTCATCAGTAATATGATTTCAGATGAGTTGGCTTGCATCGGATCGCGGCGGTTTGTCTAGCTTTGCTGGGCAATCCGGTACGGTACATCGTCGAATGCGACTTCTTTCGATCGTCGGCTTGGCAATGAAGACTAAGCGCGGGTGAAGCAAGGTTGTGAGATCGACATGGGGCGACGTGCCGGCAGATTGATGGAGATCTAGGGAAACGGGGCAACTTCGCCCACCACCTTGGCGGCAACTTAGAAGCGGATCTGTGATGAGGAGTCTGAGACGGGCGTGGCGAGGCCCCCGCATGCGGTGTGTGGCGTCAAACGGCGGATGTGGCGAGGCCCCGCGCGTTGAGCGAGAGGTCCAGATTCGGTGATATTATCACGTCAGGTGGTGCATGGTTTTGCAACGGCATTACAGCGAAGAGTCCCGCATAGCGGTGGCTTTTTCGGTGTGCTGCTGTCCGCTACTGTTGGCTCCGTATCGATGCAGGGTCACGTTGTGCTTGGCGATTACAGGGGTCTAATGTTGGTGGTTGCTGCATCTCAGGGGGTTGTTGAGGTCCATGTCGATGTCCCAATCCGACCGGGCAGAGTGTGTGCGGTGTCGATGCCCCAGTCCGACCCGTCATTTGTCTAGATGTTTTTTCTTAGTTTTCTTTTTCTTTCACCTGACTATGGCCTTCCAGGGACATAGTCTTGTATTTTTTCTGCTATATCAATGAAACGCATACATCGTGTGCCGTTCGTTCAAAAAAAAAAAGATTTCAGATGAAACAGAATGCACCATTTTCAGTTGTAGCTTAACGGTCATAACTACGACTACAAGAAGTCTTGAACAGATAGTGTGTCATGGTTGGGTGTAAGGTTAGACGTATCACGAATTGACATGCATCCACTGTTTTTAAATATATGGTGTTTAGAACAAGCTAATTAGTTCAAAAGTATGTGGTAAATATGCTTCTCTGAGAAAGCTTCAAAGTGGCAAAATTGGTACTGACCGTGCCGTCCGTGCATAACCGCAAAGATACATATCCCTAAAAGGCAAACCTCTCTGCCCAAGGAATGGAGGTTGCTGACAGTATGCAAAGCATGAGCAATGATGATGATCAGGATCATTCCTAGGACCTGCTTTGTCAATGATCTGAGAGTAAATCTCACATCAAGACATGGAAGGGGACTCGTTAAGTCGTTATACATAGTAGCAGCCCACGGTCTGCTATCTGTTGCAATCATTTCCTATGGTTTTGTGTGTAGCTAAATTAACAGAAGGGGGTCATAAGAAACAGGCAAACATGTCTCAAGAAGTTTAGAACATCTCACCTTCCAGGTGAAACCTTCTGAATCTGCAAGTGCTTCATAATTCTGCTGCACAATAAACTCCAATATACAACAGACAAGCTTCTGAATGATAAAATGCTTCACAATCCATTTGTTGTCACACCCGGTTCTGGAAAACAAAACCGAGTGCACACCGTATGTGTGCCAGGATCAAGTTTCACACATACGGCAAACAAAAATGAGTATAATAGAGACAATATCACGAATAAAACAGTAAAAACAACTAAAATACTATCAGAGTATTACACAGCTTAATCTTGGAAACGGAGGCTCCAACTCCACAAGCAGTCGACCGGGGGTTGCGTACGCCTAGCTTCATCTTCAATAAACACCTTCCTCTTCTGAGCAGCAATTTAGCAAGGGTGAGTACACTTATGGTTGGTACTCAGCAAGGCCACAAAGATTAACCAGAAACAATTTATTATAATCTTTAAGTAAATTACTCATGTGGAGGTCCAGGCCACTCGTGACCGTGAGCACGGCTGTTATAACAGTTTTACACTCTGCAGAGGTTGTACACTTTCACCATGAGTCGCGTAAAAGCTTAGAGAACTTTAAATCCAACCATGCTGCACCACACAGGCACGTATCACACTACCGAGGTGTGACTGCATAGGGACGCAACGAGGCCTTTACAAAGATTCCCTAACAAGTGATAGTCCGCTAAGGTTTCAAGACGAAGCAGGCATAACCCTCTCTAATGGGCACACCTTAGCAAAGGCTGCTTCCTCCCAAAAAGGGTCGGGCTATACACCGTCAACACTTCCCCTCTTGCCCAGTACAGGTAAGACTATCCCAAGCTAGAGTTTCTAATTAATTAGCCAAGACCAGAGCCCATTAGTCTCACGGTTGTACTGTAAGTCCTGGGTGGTTTCCCATGTTCCGATTAAAGTCATATGATCTTGTAAAAGCATAGATAGAAGGATGGTTAAGGTCACTTGACTTTCTCCAGTGAAAAGTTACTCTTATTGCTCTTGCTCTCTTGCACTCTTATCCTTCAAGCTTCTGAACGGCAACACTTCTACTCGAGGCAAACATCGGGCACAAACATACTAGCAAATAAACAAGAGCAACTAAGAACAATACACCATTCAAAAGAAAAGCTTTAAAAGAACATTCTAAACGATAGAGTTCGCGGTTAATGGTAACCGTAAATTTTGGATAAGCAGGATGTACCAACAATGTATGATAGGAAATAAAAGATAATATAAGTTGATATGAATGACCACAATTATTGTCGTATATGAGCAGGCAAATATGTTCAAATCATAATATGGTAGATAGAAGAACAAAGTGGACGCATGGACAGGATGGTGGCCATGTTAAGCAGCTTAACCCAAAAGATGTGCCATGTAAGATAACTATAGACAAAGCTTATTGCTTGGTGCTCACGTGCACGGAGGATTGCATGGATATTATATAGATTCAGAATGGATAATGGGGGAAAACAAAATTATTGCACGGCAATGGTGTAAGCATGACATCACCAGATTAATTAGGCAATTAAAAGAATGTGGCAAAGGAACATGTCGCCGTGATATCATACTTGCATGGCCGATTTGCTTTCTTTTCCATGGCTGCCTTCTCTCTAGTTCTCGGGTCTCCATGGTCGGTCCTTTGCAGCTGATTCCTGGCTGTAAAGAGACACAGGAGGTTGCTCAGCAGCTGGTTCGGCATGGAACACTAGGGCACGACCGTATAGCTCGAATTGCAGGTTGCACGGTTGAGACAGGAGACAGAAGAGTACAAGCAGATCGAGTTCCTCACCGAGACAGCAGATAGCAGCGAACTCAGCTGGACGAGGGCGACGATTGGCTCGGCGGCCGTCGGCAGGGCACGAAGCAACACAACGACACGATCGATCTGTAGAGAAGGTACATAAGACGGCAGCTCTCGACGAGAGTCAGAGGCATGGCTTAGCCGAAAAACGGATCGAGGAGGAGATGTGGAACCTGCTGCAGATGTGCTCACCTACAACGACAGTCGACAGATGGAGGAAGTGGCCGTATCCGGAGACGACGGCCGGTCAGCGGCGGCGGCGGCTTCGAACGAGCATGCTCCTGCGACAACTTTCATGATCAACTCATACGTGAAGCGATGGAATAGATCGCTAGTGGTCGATCGGCAGCGGCGCAGCATAGCTTTTGGTTGAGGTCGACTGTGATGGCTGGAATCGACGGCGGACTGCGGTGGAACTTCGGCTCGATGTCGCAGTTCACGTGGTGGTGTCGGCCGGGAAATTCCGGCGGCGAAGCATGTCTTCGCGGTTTGGGTGACGGCAGCGCTGCGCGATGTGGGTGCGGGGCGAAGGCGGCGCTGCGTGAAGGGGAGCGAGGAGGCGGCGGCAGGGACGCTAGGGCAACTGCAGCTGCGGTTTCTTGCGAGAAAAGAACAAGAGGCGGCGGGACTTGGGCAGCCTTAAAGCAGGCTCGTCAGGCTCGACTCGGTCTCGCGCCAACTCGATGCATAGCGATGGCAGGGTGTAACTCGAACTCGTGTACGTGCTGATCGGCAGATTGAAAAAAAGAAAGATCGAAGCCAAGGCACTGACATCTGGCCGGCCTCGCAAATGACTCAAAGCCAGGGAGAACAAAGGCGTATTCAGGAAACACGCCATCAACTTGCAGCTGTCTTGCTTGCTGGTCCATCGACATGCATATGTGCGTGTAGATGAAAGAAGAAGAAAATGGAATTGTCGAATAGGCACCATGTAAGCATGACATGTTTAGGGTATTTATATAAGAAATAAATAATATGCCAAAGGAGTTAGATGAAGGGGCTGTGGACTTTCTTTTGTGGTCGTCAATGGCTCTTGGTGCTTCACCAATAACGGTGATGGACGGAGGTGGCCGAAATCGATGGCGAAAGGTGAAGACGGCGACATCAGCCGGAATCAGGCAAACGCTGGAGACAGGCTCCCTTGTTGTGCGATGATGCTCATTCGACAACAGAACGGGGACGTCGAGCAGCTAGGTGTCAAAGACTGGCGGATGGCGGAGACCGCGACCGGCTCGGGGGTTGCACGGAAGGGCTCCTTCGGAGAAGGCATGAGGACAGGGACAGATGCAGATCGACGAATCAGCCGGCAAAGCTTGTCGGTGGCTCAAAGATAGCTTGGGACACGATGAATCCAAATAAAATATATGGAGCTCATGAGGAGGATTATAGAGCCTTCTAATAAATAGAATTAGCTCTAGAGGAAGAGGAGAATAAATTCTAGAAAAGTTCAGAAAATTCTCGAAGGAACCTAAACGTAAGTTAGACGCGTTTTCAAAACCATGCACTCGTGAAACACGAAGATGCATCGGCATAAATGCAACACACAGAGAACAACTTATTTAATTTTAGAAATCAAACAATTGTTTTTCTTTCTATGCTAAATTCTCTGTAAAATAAACAGATGTTGGAAAAAAATTTAAAATTAAGAGAAAATCGTTGTTTAATTGTTCTTTAAATTCACAGCCTGAAATTGGAGAATTTCAGGGTGTGACATTTGTGTGTTGGGCTGTCCGATTTCAGAATCCTTATGTAAGCTCTTGAGTACAGCTTTCAATTCTATACCACCAACAGATAGAGACAATCGGAGGAAGGGTACTTTATCACCCGGAAGCAGCCAATCCAATTTCAACAGCATGATTAAGACCCTCTTGAGATAGGTTTCTGAATCGGTCTTAAAAAAGATAGTTTCTGAATTCCATATGGAAGCATCTCATGGAATCAAAAATGGACCTGCAGATAATCTTGAAAGCTCAGTATACTTGATCATGTTTCAATCAGAGTATGGCATAAACAAGACATCGGATCAGAAGATATAGTAAAATCCTAATGTTTTAATGCAAGGAACATATATTGCAATCTGTGATGCATGTAATTACCACAAGGCACAAGTATAAACAGACACTTAATGCTTTAAAAATTACTGCCACAGCTAAATCAAAGTAATGTAAGGAAAGCGGTTGCTCCAATTTCTTGTCATAAATACGAATGCCAATAAGTATTAAGAGAGAAGAAAAATGTATCAAACAAAGATGATCCAATACCTCAATGCCAATTCTCCTTGAAGGACTCTTCTTGTCAATTTCCCGAGAAAGGCATTCTGTACTTCACCTACCTTACTGATGGTGGACATACTTATTTTCTTCGGAGGAGATGCAGCAACTGTGTGAGTAGTTTTAGGTCCGCTCTTCAGGTTAAGCTGATGTCTGACCACCTTGTGTAAGTATCTTGTTAGCAGCAGCTGATTCAGATGTATTGCTCCAAGGACCCTCAAATTTTGCCCTCCTTGCAGCAGATGAAGCTAGATTGTTAGCAGGTTTTGTTGCACTCAAATCAGGCTGCCTGGGTGGCACTGACACTTCCCCTACACAGAAATTCGTACAAAAACAGCCCCAAAGTACTCTGTACTGTCAAGGGAACATGAGAGATAGCTCAACAAGCTATTTTCACTTTTCAGCCTCATATAACCTGCATCTCCCATCAACTTCCATTATTATTCCTACCAAATCCCTGCCATGGCCAGAGTATTATGTAATATTTGATCAGCAGGGATTCTCCTTACTCTGAACCAAGCTTTGATCAGCTTGAACTCTTTAGTTATACTAAAAATGTCCATGTAGCCAGATAACTCATACTTGCGAGGAGTCCAAGCTTCCACCATCTCCCACCAACAGCCAACAACAACAATGCCCACATTCAAAAACTTCAAATGCTTTAGTTCAGCATGTACTGGGCCAACCAATTGAAAGTGTGACTATTGATATAACTGATAATGTGAATGCCCATCTGCAGCAAACAGTAACATTGCACAAGGCTAAACATTAGTGTTGTTTCAGGTTCCTCTCCAATTCCAATGGCAAACTCAATGCATGACTTCCAGCTTAAAACTGCAGAGCTTTACTTCCTTTTCGAGTGGCCGCTGAACAAGATATGTATCGACACCAGTGTCTATAGACAAGGTCATGTTGTTGCTCAACCCCACTGGCCACTGCTCATCGTTTCCAATAGGCTGGGTGGTGGCCACGAAGTCACGAACGCTTCAGCTGCACATAACCTCCACCATAACTGAAAGATGGCCACAGCTGACAGCTCTGGGCACCTCTTTGGCTGCGAGGCAACGGCCAAGGTGACAATGGCAGTCGTGATGCCGTGCACCCGTGCTCACCAAGATCGTGTGTGGTTAACAACGGCGAAGAGTCCGTGCTGAACTGCTGATTGCTGCAGGCATTCTCCAACGCCGAAATGCCTTGCCGCGACGTGGACATTCCCTCGAACTCCTTGTGGGCGGGCAGCCGGGCACCATCGAACACATAGCCGGACAACCCAAAACGGCGCAAACGGCAAACCAGAAGCAAGCCGCGCGGCCGCGGCGAGGAAACCGGTGAGCTTTCTCCCGCAACGGCAGGGATCGCTGCGGCGGCGGCAGGCTGGTCCGGGGGGACTGGCCTGGGATTGCGAGAGCGCCGGAGCCATGAGCTGGCGGGTTGCTCGGGGCCTTGCCGGGCAGGAGGATCACGGGCAAGCACGCCACATGGACGTCCCCTGATCGCCTCGGAGCCGTCCGCTACAGGACAAAACGGTGGCTGGCTCGCGCCACGCGGCACCCAGCGTGTGAATAAACACGCCGCGCTGCTCTGCGTTCGCTGCGAGCAGCAAACCGCATCTCCGCCACGCCCACCTGCTCGAGGGCTCTCGCCTCCCTGCCTCGCTAGCTACGCTCCTGAATTATATGTACTACATAATGTTGATCAAGAGAGGAGGCCAGCATAAATAAATCGTCTCATAGTATCATCATGCATCTGGCTACTTTAGTCTCTACTGGACACGATGTTGTCAAGCATTTATGTTTTTTAAGTCTATTTTTAGTTATTTTCCCCTCAATGCGTGTAAGAGATGGACTTTTTTTTTGTTTTTTGAAATTTGTCAGACTGTATTTTTACCGTGTAATATAATTTTTAACCACTACCAACACATTAAATATTGTAGAAAATATCATCAACGTATTAAATGGCCTAATTGAGTAATCACGCACTCCCATCGCCTCATCACAACAAACAATGCTCTCAAGGCTTCTTTTGACAGCTAGCATGGCTAAGGAATATTGCAGTATCTTTTACAAGGTGAACAATTTCTTATCTAGCAAGTGGCGCGACCACGATAGTAATTGTTTGTTACACACATAGAAAGAAACTCAACCAGCTTGTAGTTAAGATGATACATGTGCCATATTAAGATCATGTAGTGCCTGAAGTGATCTAAGTGACATATTCCTAGGTTTTTGCAATTGTGATTATAGTAAAAGATGCTTCTAGACAAAATATATTTATCTAGAGCATAAATTGACACTATAAGTCTGAGCCTTCGTCATACAAGGGCATACACATTTCAACACAAAAGAACAAAATCTAGTAAATCTTTAGTCCATATTTGAACCAAGATAACCTCTCTAGTCTCTACTAATCTCATGGTAGAATCGTTTTCTTGTGAATTAAAACATGTTTTATTCATAAAGAAAATAATCAGACAAAGTTGTAGTGTTTTCACCACAACTTTTTGAAAAGCAATGGCACATGTGTAGGGTTGAATGCTTATTTTTAACAAGAATTCTTAACAACTTAGTATCCACAATTTTTTTGAAAAGAGTTCTTGATGACTTGTCTATTATCGTGATTCTTACCATTCAAAAACCATATTTTGACCAAATGACAAAATAGAAGCATGAAAGTTTACTATAAATTAATAATCTTAAATGTCAATTATGGTAATGGCATATATTTGTCGATAAAATATAAAGACTAGATAGTTTGTACACCTATATGTAAAATTTTGTGTCTTGTTAAGTCTTTAGTGGCGTTGGTAGTTTATAAGTCAATTGCTTACTGGAACTTGCTCAAACTGTTAAAGTTGATGAAGAGCCTAAAACGTTTAGCGAAGGTTGATTCTTTGACGAAGTGCCACGTAGAAGAGATCAGCAAGCATATCATCGCTGGCATGGGCAGGCTTCACTAGAGGTCTGCCTCGATGACCTCAAGCTTCTGCATGAGAAATTCTTGTGGGACGATGGAGACACAAATAAGCTTTAGGGCTTGGGCCCCGTGACTACGAGTCCATCAGCGTAGACTTGCCTGCAACCAGACACACAAGTGTAAGCCGCTCCTCCTCCATTGCAAAAGAGTTTAGTACTAGGAGTCTAGAACTTTAGTGTTTGATAGGAATATTTTTCGTACCATGGTTCACTTGAGCAACGATGGAGACATTGCGCACTCTGTGCTGGTTGCACATGGTGGCCCCAACATGGCTTGATGTGAGTTTCACCATCTCCGTTCCCGTGCAGCAGCAAGCCAGCAAGGGCACCTGTAAGAAGTAAGTCACATTCAGGCAAGTGGTTAGTAGATTTAGGGGAAAATACCCGCCAGGTGTTTCTGACAGAGAGCAAAACATCAGGGACGCCGCATGACGCAAAAGCAAATCGACCTCAAGGTGTCACCATCTGAAGAAGAAACAAATCGCATGTTACACTTTTCCCCTCATTTCGCAGAAGTTCTGCTTATTTTAGACCAAATTCAATGAGGCAAGAGCAACAAGATCAACTTCTCATTAGTTTATGAGGTTGCCAACTGAAATGGGCAAACATCTTATTTGATTAGGAATGCCACTTCTTCTACCGATTTGGATTCAATATTGAATGTTCTTTTTTGCTATCATTTCATAAATTCCACCAAAAATAGATCATGAGTCCATAAAAAAGCACTCTACTTTGCTTGGCGACGGGGGTTATGCATTTTCGCCACCATCTATGTATGGAAGAGGTCAATTGGCTGTGTGGTAGATTTTGCATGCTCCCCTAGCTAATAAGCGTTTCCCATACCGCTATATCAAATGGACAATCTTTAGATAAATATGTTGACGTCTCTGGTTTAATATCACACATCTTATCGACCGAGTTATTTGTCCATCTCCGTTTCTCTAAATTCTTGCCCATCAAAATCTTTTGGTGTAGTAGTATCCATGCGAAAATTATGCATTTAGTTTCGGTCTTGGCCTTTCAAATTGTTTGTGATGGGGGGTGGGGAGGAGGGGAGGCGGGGTTGATATTTAGCCTCTTCATCGGGCCATGAAATTGTATGCGGCATGCACTCGTTGTTGTGTATTCATAGTCGGGCGTCCAATGCCAAAAATGTACCCGCGCGATTTAGGAATGTAGATCTTCGCCAAGATCCACCTTCCTGAATAGCATCGTGAAAACGTCGCTCAATTCTGTAGCTCTTTTTTGCAATTGTAGCTTTTGCTTACTATCATCACCAAAATCCTAAACTTTGTCGCGACGTAAGAGATTGTAGCCCTGCTGATAATACCTTCTCATTTCTCCCTTCTATATTCCCTAAGATTCAACAACAACAGGCTAGAATTAACTAACTATAAAAAGGGAAATGTTGTATTTTCACCATCTAATTATACTAAAAATCTACTCGATCCATCCTAAAAAAAGATATTTTAGGATTTAAATTTTGCCAAAAAAGAATGATGTTCTGGATTCACACCTTGAGCATGCATGATTTAGCGTGCTAATCTTATGCATGCATGATTGAATGGGAAACATATTTTCTCAACCTTTTACACGCAACTCAAGTATATGGCCATATGCTTCTTTTTCATCTACTCTTAATCTATTGGAAAAATCCTGGAAAGTCATTCCGTTTGGGTCAGAGAGAGTAATATTCAACCTACAACTATAAAACTAGACATAGAGAGATATTCAACTATCAAAATAGAGCAACTTTGGCTCTTTGGATGGTTTCAAGAATGCTGTTACATTTTCTAAAAATTGAAAAAATAGGTTAAGAAAAATTCCATAACTAATTCATTTCAAATTAAAAAATATATAAATTGGTACTAAAATTTTCTTTAAAATGTATTCTAACTGTTATTTGTCTATTTCACAAAGAACAAAGAAAATATATAAGTTAACCGACCATCTCGATTCACAATATTAAGCCGACCAACTCAATTCACAATATTAAGCAACAAAATTTTCCACCGCACTAAAAGCTAACCGGCTACCAAAGCTAACGACTATAAAATATCCTGTCAAAATTTTTGCTATCAATAATACACTGTAAGAAAAATTAAGAGGCAAGCAATTGGAATTGGAATTTGGAAGCACGTACGGTTCTTAATTCTATCCGTGCATTTTTTTTTTGAAACGAATATCCGTGCAAAATTAAATTCTAGGGGCAAAAGCTTAGCAAACGCACCCCATAAAACTGCACTAGATGAACACCAGCTTTGTAGACTTGTTCATCACACAGCTTCTCATCTCCTCCACGAGTTGGGTCTGCATCCACAGCGGCCCCGGAGCAAACACGCAGCACAGCCCCTCGACGGCTGGCGCCTAGCGAAGCAAAACCTTGGTGAGCACCCTCTGCGACACGCTTCCTTGGTAGCGCACCAAGTTGATCTCCTTCAGCGCTGCTGGTCCCTCAACACGTCTGGCACGGCGAGGCCTAGGTACTGGCCGGTCGTACCTGAGCTGGTGCGAGTTATCGTCAGAGGAGGCTTGGTTTGGTTGTTGCACGCTTCCTTCTGGGGCTCCGGCAGGAAGAAGAAGCGTGAGCCTCGCAAGTTCGGGGTCTGCTCCAGCATCCTGGTCACCGTGGGTACAAACAACGGTGGCCTCATCGCGCGCAGAGAGCCCCGTCAGCTCGCCAACGTGGGGAACGCCGGCGCGCAGGAGACGACGACGTCGTGCGCGAAGAGTTTTGAGCTGCAGCCTGCAGGTGGCCAGGTGCTTCGCGCAGGCGACGAGTTGGAGGACGTCCCTGGGCTCCGACGGATCCAAGGGCTCCTCGCCGCACAATTCGATGGTGCACGACGAGATCCGTGGCGGGCCGCGCATGGTCAACAACGGGGGCGCGGGCACGGCTCCCCTGTACTCGAAAACCCGAAGTTCCGACGCGTCGGCGGCGACGGCTGCCAGCTCGTGGCAGCACCCAACCCGTGGAAGCGTTTCCTCATGCATGGCGCGCCGCCGCCCTTTGCTCGCCCGCCTGTGGCGCGTGCGGCCGACCAACTCCGCCCGCGTGTTAACCACCCCCCTGTGGCGCGTGAGGCCGGCGAGGAGCTGCGGGTGTCCGGCCTAGAGGCGGTGGTGGCCGCCGGTGAGGTGGTGATGAACGGCGGCGGGAACGAGGAGTCATGACTCATGACTAGCTCCGTCGCGCGCGAGAGAGCGAGCGGACGGGAAAAAGAGTTGTACTGCCTCTGTTCCAACTTCCAAATTATAATTCATTTGACTTTTTAGACCCCCAGTTTCACCACTTGTCTCATTTAAAAAATTATGTAAAACATCATGTCTTTTGTTATGACTTACTTTATTAATAAAAGATATTCAAGACTGACTTAAATTTGACTATGTTTGTACAAATTTTTCAATAAGACGAGCAGTCAAATTTTGAAGTAAAAAAAGTCAAATAAACTATAATTTGAAACGGAGGGAGTAGGACCCAACAACGTTTTCGTTACTAAAAACACATGATTTTTCATATAAAAAAATCAAATGCTGCAGATGCAGGCAACGCACTATTTTAAAAACCATTAGATTCTCATCTGATGCGGGAGAATGAAAGGAGGTAAATTATAGACAATTGAAAACAAAATCATTAGCAGATATCTGGAAAAATACAAATTAGAATGATCTAAAAGATTATAAATAAAATAAATTCTGAAAACATATGTATAGAGTTTTGACAGTTGACAAAATAGCAGTTGCCAGTGAAACTAAAACAGTCATTTCAACTGATATTAACTTTCAAAGCAACTATTTATAAATGTTCGTAAGTAATGATAATTCGTTACCAAGTGCATATATATGTCAAATGTGGCGTCTCAAACCACGCCATGTAATTATTCTGGGAGAACAATATGTCCCAACATGAAAGAAGCGTCATATCTGGCTTATTACATTTATATTCGCTACTTCATAATACTAATTGCAGTGGAGTTAACCATTTCTTTTCCTGCAAGCAACATTACCCCTCTTTACTTCACTGATGACTACTAAGAGAATAAAACTCTACTGTGAAGTTTCTGCAACATTCAGTTTTCCTTCGGCGAGATCTCTCACAAAACTGTTCAGAGAACGCCATGACGATCCACCTTCCTGAATTGCGCTGTGTGAAGCCTTCCGCAGTTCTTCAGCTCTTCTTCTCATCTCCAGGCTATCACCATTACCCAAATCCATAAGCTTTGTCACAGCAGCAGAGACTGTGGCCCTGCTGACAATGCCATCCTCCCTTCTCTGTTCCCTCAAGTTGATACCAATCTTCCATTCATCAGAAACAAGCCGGGCATTCACCAGTTGATCCCAAGCAACGGGGGACGCGAGTATAGGCACTCCGGCGAACACAGCCTCCAGGGTCGAGTTCCACCCACAATGGCTCAGGAAGCCACCGACAGAGGGGTGGGACAGAACCTTCAGCTGGTCACACCATGGCACCACCAAGCCTTTGTCACTGGAGATCTGCTGTAGAGTGGTGGTTACGGCCTTGTCCCGGGCTACCCAGAAGAACCTGACTGCGCTGTCATGAAGCCCCATGGCAAATTCTTCCAACTGTGAGGATGGCATTGAAACATAGCTGCCAAATGAGATGTAAAGTACTGAATTTTTCGGTTGGGCATCCAGCCAATCAGAGTATTTCTCACGCTGAATCTTGTCTAAGTTGCCTCCCAGTGACATAAGCGGAATTGAAGGACCAACTGTATATATAGGGCATGGAAGCACTTGTGATATTCCATTGATGGCACCAGATTCAAGCTCATAGAAGGACACAAAGAGGACACACTGTGCTTTGCGCAGGTTGGAGAACACCTGTGCAACTCGTTTCATTGGCAACTCCAAGGCCAAGGAGCGGAAGATCTTGATGTCAGAACATTTTACTGACGAGAGGACTGGGAATGGGATATATTGATCCAAGGACTTGCAGCTTTGTCCTGCAGATCACAGAAATTCAGATATCTATAGTTCATGATTGAGCAACTAAAAGTACATTTCCAAACACGTTAACACTGTAATTGGCTGGAATACTTCAGAATACCATTGAGCTTTTAGTTGGAGATTCTGAATGCATGCAAGTTGGAACATGCCATCAGTAGATCAGCTAAAGGGTTAAGACATTGATTAGTGAGACAACAAAAATTTTGTGGGCTAAATCATTCATATTGTTTTATTAATAGCAAGTGATTTTGTGACTCAGAATTCTGAAGATAATAAGCACATGTAACTTGCTTATTCAGGAGACAGAAACCCAAAAGGACATGAGTAGTTAAATGCAATAACCATGGGTTCGGAATCTGAATTACTACAGATACAAACTGAAAACAAACATAAACTAACTGAAAATGTATGGCCAAGCATTCCAGGGATTCTAATAATCAGCAGTTATGCTTCGATTTCTCTATGGACAAAATTGTTAGTGATTTTTTTTAATCAAGTACACGTATTATAGCTGAATAATGCATTTGGATACACTTGCTTATAGAATTTTGAGAATTTTAGACGAAATAAGATGTCAATTTAGTATCTTATTTAGTAACTGTCTTGGGTAATGGTCAAAGAAAAAGTTTTCTTCAGAAAGGGAAAAATTCAGGTCATGCAGTGCAGAGTGGATATATCCCACTACGACTGTTCTTCAGACAGTGATTGCCTTAAATCGGCAGGAAGAAAAACAAAAATAGATCCGCCCTTCGCCTCTATCGATTTAGATGACGGAATTTTATTTACTCTACGTTTGAACAATCAAATAGTGATTAAATTCAGAGAGGTTGAAGTAGCCAAAACCTTCTTCCCCTTCAGGGCCATCCGCCGGCGGCCACCGGTCCAAGTGGTAGAGCGCCAAGAAGAACGTGGCCGGCATGGTCCACAGCGAGCACACCGGTATCCCGCGCGCCGCGCCGGCGGCCACCCCCCACGTCAGGTAGGTGTCGACCATGACGGCGTCCGCTCTCCGCTCCAGCCGGTCTAGCAGCCGCTCCACGGGCTCACCCATCTTGGCGTGGACGGCCTCGATGAAGCCGACCCAGTCGGCGCCGCGGCCGTGCTCGGAGGGGATGACGTTGGGGATGGTGGCGAGGCGGACGCGGTCGGGGAGCGTGGCGGGCACCCCCGCGGCGGCCAGCAGCGCGTGCCACTCCTCCGTGACCACGACGGTCACGGCGAGGCCGGCGTCGGCGGCGGCGAGCTGCCGGCACACGACGAGCATCGGGTTGATGTGGCCGCGGCCCGGGTACGGCACGGCCACCACGTGCCGCCGGGACGCCGCCGCCGTGGCCATTTTTTTCTTGCTTCGTGCAGAGAGCGAGTTCGGCGGAGCTAACAAGTACGTAGTTTTTTTTTTTAAAAAAAAAAGACTAACAAGTAGCAGTAGGCTAGTAGTATTCCGTGCTAGCACGGCAATGCAATGTTGTTTAAGTGTATTTTTCACTATCAAGGCTGCTCCTTCCTACTACTTTCTGAAGGCTGCTTTCCGCCTCTCCATCATGGTTGTAGCGTAGGACATATGGGCATGTTTCACAATGAAAAAGTGGAAATCTTTTTGTATTTGGTTGTGTATATAGATATAAAAAATGAACTGATATGCTTCTCTAAATGAAAACTTTTTACTTTTTGTATGGAACTAAACAGGGCAAAAATTAATTTGTACAGTATTTTCTTGTGCTTTCTTGTGCTGGGCTTTGAAGCCGGTCAAGTGAAGTGACAATAACATTCGCAAGGTACCCCGCATAAGATGATTATAACTTGTATTTTTTACTAAGAACAATATGTTCCTTACCGTGTACACTTAACCTCTCCTCTTCAATAATCTATGGACAGCTCCATATATGACATTTCATAAAAGATCAAGTACATAAAAAAAACAATTCTTTGCTCCACTTCCCAAACCTCAAAATCCAGTAGTTTGCCTAGTCAGATTATATATACCTCATAGTTCAGAGCTTCAGACAAGCAACTCATCACCTGTTGTTGCTTGCCGACAACTCATCATCCGCTGCCTGAACCAACCATCATCTCACAGACACAGAGTGCATTGCTGCAATCATACTTGGATAGCAAAAATTGACCAGATACTTTTAGTCGATTAACTTCTAGCAGAGACCAAGAGTGACCTGACTTTTGTAGCCAGCTAGCTTTTAGTACGGCGGAATATTTTGTTCAATGGGAAATTAGGCTCCATGTAAACTTTTCCCAAAAAAAAATGACCGGGTAGATAATTGATTTAGGTCAATGTTGGCTGGAAATTGGAATAGAGTAATCTAGCAGGAGGAGAAGAGAACACTGCAGCAAGGGACCTGTGTGCATAATATCAAAAAAAATTAAACTACTAATTGAAGTGCCTGTTTGTAAGAAGAGACGCGACCGGGACCATCGTGCGGGAATATGTTAACTTTAGGGGACTCAAATGCTTGCTCCAGGGACGTCCTTTTGGAAATCGAAGAGCTGAGCCAGGGGCTAAGCCGTAAATCCTTAAGGACGTATTTGTAAGACGCCAGGGACCAGAGCGCAAAATCTAAAAAAAATTTGGACCATTTCTCGATTTGTGCGTGTCATCCTTGCGCAGGGGCCATGCTAATCTTCTCTGTATCGTTCCAATTTTATCGGATGTCTCCGAAGAGACAACGTTGCACGAACTCGTCGGGTTATAACTGCGTCTTCCGTTCCGTCAGCCAGCGGGGTGGTACTAAACGTAACGCAAGTCCTCCTGCGATCATCCAGCTCCACGCTTTGCCGCGGCAGAGCTTCCTTCCCCGCGGCCCAGGTAATAGAGCGCGCAATATGGGCCTCGTTTGTTTGTTCGCAGATACTGCACGCAGGGTTATTTTTCTATTTTCTTTTCGTTTCTTCTCGTTTATAATAGGATGAACATAACAATGTATATACGCCGGTACAAGTCATCCGCGTGTGTCCATTCATCAAAGATAAGCTAACTTATCCGGCTGTCATGAATTGAATGAAGATGATTAGTACATCAAGTCTTAGCTAAACGAAATAGTAGACGGCTAGCGCACGTGCAGGTAACACCAGGGACAAAGGATATCGTTGTAAAAATGGTCACTACTCACAGCAAAGACTGTTTTTTTTAATACCAATGAGATATTGTTGTGAAGGAGTAACTTCTCCCAAATTTGCGACTGAACCTGAAGTAGGGCGCTGGTACAATACAAGTTTCTGACAAGTCCATATATATCAAGCAAAAATTCCTAACAGAATCATTGTGATATTACTGCCACTGACCACCATCTTTGCCACGGACAGCATCAAGTCTTCCGTTGCCAGCTTCTGAAGGTGGGCATTACTGTGCTCTTTTAGTAATGGAATGGAATAAAATATATCCCGCCTCGGCACCAAAGATGTATATAACCAAGTGCATATGTTATACATATGGTAAATGGGAGAACAAAATGTCTCAACATGAAAGAAGCGTCATATCTGCCTTACTTGCATATATATTGGCTACTAGTACATGAATAAAGACTATTGTGAAGTTTCTACAACATTCAGTTTTCCTTTGGCGAGATCTCTCGCAAAACTGCGCAGAGAACGCCATGACGATCCACCTTCCTGAATTGCACTGCTGTGAAGCCTTCCCGCAGTTCTTCAGCTCTTCTTCTCAACTCTAGGCTAGTCACCATCAGCCAAATCCATAAGCTTCGTCACAGCAGCAGATATTGTGGCCCTGCTGACAATGCCATCCTCCCTTCTCTGTTCCCTCGAGTTGATCCCAATCTTCCATTCATCAGCAACAAGCCGGGCATTCACCAGTTGATCCCAACCAACGGGAGACGCAAGCACAGGCACTCCTGCGAACACGGCCTCCATGGTCGAGTTCCACCCACAATGGCTCAGGAAGCCACCGACAGAGGGGTGGGACAGGACCTTCAGCTGGTCACACCATGGCACCACCAAGCCCTTGTCACCGGAGATCTGCTGTAGAGTGGTGGTTACGGCCTTGTCCCGGGCTACCCAGAAGAACCTGACTGCGCTGTCATGAAGCCCCATGGCAAATGCTTCCAACTGTGAGGATGGAATTGATACATGGCTGCCAAATGAGACGTAAAGTACTGAATTTTTCGGTTGGGCATCCAACCAATCAGAGTATTTCTCATGCCGAATCTTGTCTGAGTTGCCTTCCAGTGACATATGCGGAATTGAAGGACCAACTGTATATATAGGGCATGGGAGCACTTGTGCTATTCCATTGATGGCACCAGATTCAAGCTCATAGACGGACGCGAAGAGGACACACTGTGCTTTGCGCAGGTTGGAGAACACCTGTGCAACTCGTTTCATTGGCAACTCCATGGCCAAGGAGCGGAGTATCTTGATGTCAGAACATTTTACTGACGAGAGGACTGGGAATGGTATATATTGATCCAAGGACTTGCAGCTTTGTCCTGCAGATCACAGAAATTCAGATATCTATAGTTCATGAGTTTAGTAACTAAAAGTACATTTCCAAACACGTTAGCACTGTAATTGGCTGGAATACTTCAGAATACCATTGAGCTTTTAGTTGGAGATTCTGAATGCATGCAAGTTGGAACTTGCCATCAGCAGATCAGCTAAAGGGTTAAGACATTGATTAGTGAGACAACAAGAATTTTGTGGCTAAATCGTTCATATTGTTTTATTAATGGCAAGTGATTTTGTGACTCAGAATTCTGAAGATAATAAGCATCTGTAACTTGCTTATTCAGGAGACAGAAACCCAAAAGGACATGAGTAGTTAAATGTAAGAACCATGGGTTCGGAATCTGAATTACTACAGATACAAATGGAAAACAAATATAAAGTTTCAGAAGCGAGCTAACTGAGAATGTATGACCAAGCATTCCAGAGATTCTAATAATCAACAGTTATGCTTCGATTTTTCTATGGAGAAAATCTGCTAGTGATTTTTGTAATCATGTACACATATTATAGCTGGATAATGGCATTTGGATACACGTGCTAATACAATTTTGAGATTTTGAGATGAAATAAGACGTCAATTTCATAAAATGATTTACTTAATTTTTTCCTAGACCAAAAGCACAACTACACTTCTCAACCAAAAGTCTAAAACCGCCAAAAGTCTAAAACCGCCAATACAGAATACACTATTCTCAAGTTCTTGGAAGCAGGTGATATTTGCTCATAGACATTCAGATATCTGAACCATCATAATCTATACTATAAAGGACGACGAAATTTTCGTACCAGGGTTACTCTTGTCCCTTTAACACCGTCGGATTTTATGATGATGATCGAACGCTCTAGATTCATCTAAAGAGTCCAAGTTGACTACATTATTCCTACACCGTCGGATTTTATGATGATCTAACGCTCTAGATTAATCTAAAGAGTTCATATTGACTACATCATTAATTCAGTATTTTTTTAAAAACACGTGCATGTGGCACGTGCCCTTGTGCTAGTATGATAAAAGAAACAGGCCTCTTGATTCTTCAGTATTTGCCACCTCCTTTTATGTATCTTATTTATTATAGTAATTGTCTTGGGCTCTTGGCTAATGGTAAAAAAAAGAGAGAGAGATTTCTTCATAAAGGGAAAAATTCAGCTCATGCAGTGCAGAGTGGATATATCGCACTACATGTTCTTCAGAAAGTGATTGCCATAAATAGGCAGGAAGAAGAACAAAATTAGATCTGCCCTTTGCCTCTATCGATTTAAATGACGGAATTTTATTTACTCCATGTTTGAACAATCGAGTCAACAAGTGATTAAATTCAAATCTACTAGCATTCAAGACATCTGCAAAAATAGGAGGTTGAAATAGCCAATACCTTCTCCCCCTTCAGGGCCATCCACCTGCGGCCACCGGTCCATGTGGTAGAGCGCCAAGAAGAACGTGGCCGGCATGGTCCACAGCGAACACACCGGTATCCCGCGCGCCGCGCCGGCAGCCACCCCCCACGTCAGGTAGGTGTCGACCACGACGGCGTCCGGCCTCGGCTCCAGCCGGTCCAGCAGCCGCTCCACGGGCTCCCCCATCTTGGCGTGGACGGCCTCGAAGAAGCCGACCCAGTCGGCGCCGCGGCCGTGCTCGGAGGGGATGACGTTGGGGATGGTGGCGAGGCCGACGCGGTCGGGGAGCGTGGCGGGCACCCCCGCGGCGGCCAGCAGCGCGTGCCACTCCTCCGTGACCACGACGGTCACGGCGAGGCCGGCGTCGGCGGCGGCGAGCTGCCGGCAAACGACGAGCATGGGGTTGATGTGGCCGCGGCCCGGGTACGGCACGGCCACCACGTGCCGCCCGGACGCCGCCGCCATGGCCATCCTTTTCTTGCTTCGTGCAGGCTGCAGAGCGAGCTCGGTGGAGCTTAAGAGCATCTGCCGCAGATACTTCAAATTCCATCCTTCATATTTTCATTTAGCTATACACTCCAAAAGATTCACCATCCATATTACTCAATGCTCCAACAAACTAGCCACGGTGCGGTGCGGTCTGTTTTTCTTCTTTTCCCTAACGGCACGGAGTCGCAGCTTGGGTGGCGACGACATGTTTAGAAGATGGATGGCAGCCGCCGCGGCTAAGTCTCGTTGTTACCTCTGTTGTACAGTGGAGTGGAGTGGTTTTGACCGTGTTGACGTCCCAATCCAACCGGTCGAGACTTGTTTATTTTCTGTTTCCTTTTCTTTTCCTGATTATGGCCTTCCAAGGCTGTAATCTTGTACTTTTTTCTACTATATCCAATGTTATCCTAAACGTTAAACGGTAAACAGTCGGTCACCCACCGTTTAGCTCATTATACGGACTAAACGGCCAATTAAACGGATTAAACGGCCATTAAACGGTCTAAACGGATGATTAAACGGACACAATTAGGCAGTGCGTAGCGTTTACACGGCGTGTAAACGGGCTAAACGGCCGTTTAGGCGAACAATGCTATATCAATGAAACGTGCACTATCTTGTGCGGTTCGTTCAAAAAAACAAACTAGCCAAAATCTTACACTTCAAATCCAACTAGGAAGGAAGGCGCGCTTCGCCGCGCCCGCTCCTGCCATTGCGCCATTGCTCACGTGGGCCGTTCAATACATTGTTGGTGCATCAATTTCCCTACTAAAAATGTTCAGTGTGTAACAATAGCAATGATGCTAGGTGCTCAGCAAGTTAGCAAAAGTAGTTGATGATAAGTTTAATATTGATATAGATAATGTTGTAGCGAATGTTGACGTAGACCACAACACTTTGACATGAGGTGAAGGAATAAAACCAATACAATACTCTTACTATCAGTATTCACTATTCAGTGATAGAATTCTTGTTTTGAAACTCTTTGTAAAACAATGATTTTTGGGAATTTACTTGTATGTCTGTTCCTGCAAAAGAGTAAACAACAAACATCTTCACATAGAAGACTCAATAAAAAAAAAGTTACATATAGTTAACAAAAATTGAATATGTAAGGTTGTAGATATGTCGGAACCAATTGAGTAATAGGGCCATTAGTTAACAAAAAGTGATTGTGTAAGATTGATCCGATCCTAAAAATAGTAGAAGCCAATATCTTGAAGGTTAGCATATGTTTATAAAAAAGAAAAGAAGTTGATGTCCTAAATCATCATTTATTAAAAGCATGTACTCTTAATCAACATATGTCGACCATTAGATTGTTGTAATTATTTAAGAAAGAATATTTGCAATATCAACCAAAAACAGTGCAAAAGAATATTTTTACAGGTAACCAATTTGATTTAAGTATCACAATAATACCCTGCAACAAATCTCTGCTGCATGATTGGATTATCTCAAAACACAAATATTATTATCCTGCAACACAACTCATCTCTATGATTGGATCATCTCAAAAATGATACGAACATGGTCAGCTAAACAAATAAACAAATGACAAAAAGAGAATATGTATGAAGAGAGTTGAATGAAACGCTGTATCTAAAAGGAGTTGAATGAAACGATTT
Organism: Urochloa ruziziensis; assembly: GCA_015476505.1. Taxonomy (NCBI): domain Eukaryota; kingdom Viridiplantae; phylum Streptophyta; class Magnoliopsida; order Poales; family Poaceae; genus Urochloa; species Urochloa ruziziensis. Next base: position 55,107,071 of record CM027122.1, on the reverse strand, counting down.
ATTGATCTCTCAAAAAAGATGGAAAGAGCTATTGATGAATCTGAAAAAAAAGGCAAGTTATAAAGTATATAACATATATGTGCATCCATAAGTTGGATGTAGAAAATAGAAATAGAGCTAGTTAGAATCAGTGTGAAGTCAATGAAGGTAACCTCCTTTGCTCCTTTAACTGTATAATTTTTCTGGTCAAAGTTGTAACACCTTTGCCGTATAGGCTTCCCAAATTGGAATGGATCTTGCAGTTATCTTGATACATCCACATCCTGATCTCCTATTCAATAATGATTCTCATAGGATTTCATAGTGCAATGACCACTGATGGAATCATAATGACATTGTACCCTAGTTCTTATAGGATTTCTACGCTTTATAATCAGATAAAGATTCATAGTTGTTTCCAATAGAGTAGGAAAGAATGAAAATTTCATAAGACCTCATGTTTTATGCAGCTATATTACGTTATGTAAAGTAGTTTCTAACTTCCTTGCAGATAAATATTTCAACTTAAGGTGTGCAGATCAAAGCATGGATAAAATTCGAACATGCACAGCAGTTGTCGGCATAAGAAAATGTACTCTGCAGAGGAAACATGGAGTAAAATGCAAACTAAGCAATGTCACAACAAATTAGGCCTATAAATGGCGTATGCTGTAAACTACAGGAAGCTAACGTCTGGTAATGATTTCCTGTTATGGGATGAGAGAAAGAATCTTATATGTTCTGATGGGAAGCAAATTGTCTTGACCATCTTGGAGAAACAAAGAAAACTGATCGAGAAAAAACTAATTCGATTGAATTCAATAGCTAAACATAAGAATGCTATAAAGGAATTAAAGGAGTAAAATGGAGTGGGCAGGAGAAGGATTACTGTTGATGCTTATATATCTGAAAACGCGAACCATGAGACTCCTGTCAAGGAAATGAGGCGCAACTTCTGAGTTTTCATTGGACATCTGTGCTAGCTTCGTCTGTGTTTTCGAAACAACTGATTGAGTCGGCAGTGGTACTGCTAGCTTGCGATAGCTTCTTCGCTTGGCCACCCAGCGCAGCAGTCAGGCGTTGGAGAGTGGGGGTGCAGCCATCCGGCCATTGGATTGACGACACTGTTCTGGTAATGCATGGCTTATTGTATTGGATTGGATTCATCTGCAGAGGAAAAGCGGCCATGGTGCTGTGGGAGGCTAGGACTCAAACTCGATGGCGGATCCGTCAATGGCGAGAACGGCGGGTTCGATGCGGTCGCATGCGTTCGTCTCGTTCGCACCTGGGAGGTCCTCTTGCACTTAGGAAGGTTGATTTCTTTATGGGACACTGGCAGGATTCATGACGGATGGAGGGAAAACAGCACGACACGTCTGCGCATCCCATCGGTGGCTGAATAGTCGTGCGACAGTAATAGACGGACCGGGCCAACAGAAAGCGCAGGCCAGCCCAAGCAGGAACGACGCGATTTACTGTTACAGTAAGTGAAGTACACGTGGCGTCGTGGCGACTCAAGGTAGCATGGGACGTTGGATTCACTGAGAGTATGTAGGTGCCGTGACAATTTTTGTTTCCCTAAGCAATAAATAAATGCTCACACGTGTTGTAGTTTCATTTGAAAACATTAAAACGTTGCCTTGAGATGCCACCAACTTCTTGAGGCATAAGAATTTAGTTATTAATCTATATTCTATTAGTATTCAAAATTTTTTAATGGCTACAATATAATAATAGCTGTTATTTGTAACCGATTTTATTTTTCGATGGCTCCAATTTAAATGATTTAAATTGCAAGTTATATATTTCATCAATGGCTATATTGTTTACAAATATATTTCAATCATTATGCTGGATGAATTAATCATATAAAACTTCAAGTGGGTCCCACCGTACTAGTGGCCACAATGGCCATTCTCATCTGTTCTCGTCTCTATCCTTCCCGTCGTCCTTAGTTCTCTGTTCTCTCTCCCCCGTCGTTCCTCGGCAGCGAATCTCTCGCTTGCAGATTGCATCCAGGCGGACAGGGACAGCATGGCCGGCTGCATCATCGCCCGATTCTCTGTTCTCTCTCCCCCGTCGTTCCTCGGCAGCGAATCTCTCGCTTGCAGATTGCATTCAGGCGGACAGGGACAGCATGGCCGGCTGCATCATCGCCCGATTCTCGATCTGGCAGCCATAGCGGCATCTTACGAGCATTCCCCCCCTTCCGCTTTCCGGCTCCCATGCGACGTCGCTGGTCGTGCATCGTCGCCGCGCCGCAGCCACGACGGGAAGGAGGTCCTCCGCTGGCGGCCTCCGCGACGCCCTCCTTGAGCTGCTACGACCGCGCGCGGGAAGGACGGATGGCGAGCCATGGAACACCCGCTAGATTTATCGACTCTCAGCCTCGTGATGGCGTGTGAACAGGGAGAGCGAGGCATTTGGCGTGGCTGCTGGAGCGATGTTTTTGTGCGCTGAAGCCAAATTTACCGATGGCGTGCCGGATGGCGAAGCCGCAGGAGATGCTCTAACAAGTAACCCTCCGTCCTTAGACATACGGAGTACGACGTTTAAGACAAGCCATTTAGTTTGAAAGTAATTTACTTTAACGACATATATTCAAAACGGGGAGTAGTATTCCGTGCTAGCACAGCAATGCAATGTTGTTGAGGGGGTGTTTAGATGTAACTTTTTTTGACGTAAATGTTACATTGGATGTTTCATCGGAATGTTGGAAGGGTTTTGAGATACCAACCAAAAAATTAATTATGGAACTCGTAAATTGTGAGACGAGTCTATTAAGAATAATTAATCTGCCATTAGCACATGTTTACAGTATAATTTTCTAATTAGGATAATTAGATTCGTCTCACGATTTACAGACCATTTGTGTAATGCGATTTTTATTGCAGCTATATTTAATACATTATGCACGTCCAAACATTTTTTTAATGTAAAAATTTTACATCTAATCGTCACCTAAGGGCCCTCACCAGATCTGAAAAGTCACGGACAAGTCAGTAGCACATCACGATCTAGAAAAGTCAGTAGCACATCACGATCTACACACAGCCGACGAATTCTGAGGGCTCTCACCAGATCTAAAAAGATCCCTCCAAAGATATTTTGCAATAGGAATTAAAGCGGCTTCCTACCCTCTCTATCTCAAAAAGAAAGCTTGTTTAGGTTGTGTGCCCGTTAAAATTGTTCACGTTTAACCAAGTTTCTAATAAATTATATTCATATTTATGGCTCTAAATAAATTTATTAAAAAACTACATTTAAAAACGAATGGAAAAAGTCCAAATTACTCCCCTCAAGTATAAGCAAAGTCCGGATAACCCCTTAAAGTATGTTTTGGTTCAGTTTACCCCCTAAATTTTGACATTTGGTTCAAATTACCCCCTAATGCGATTTGTCTTTTTTGTTTCTCCATATATAAGGAGAATCTTGAGTTCGAATTTTACAGGGTGGTAGTGGACACAACAATATATGTTAGAAAAATATATTATAATTTTTTGTCATTATTTTTATATAATTTTGTATCTCAATGATTAATTTATTATTAAATATTCTACCATACAAAAATAACTATAAAAAATTTATGATGTATTTTTCTAACATGAGTTATGATGTCTATTATCATCTCGAAAAATTTGAACTCAAAATTTCATTTGTACACGGAGAAACAAAAATGGGAAATTGTATTAAGGGGTAAATTGAACCAAATGTCATAGTTTAGGGGGTAAATTGAACCAAAACATACTTTAAGGGGTTATGTGGACTTTGCTTATACTTGAGGGGAGTAATTTAGACTTTTTCCAAAACGAATCTAATGATACATATTTCATATCAGAAATATTTATATTTTTTTATTTATGATTGGTTAAACTTAAGCTGGAATTTCTCGGAGCATTCTTTCTGGGACGGAGGGAGCAGTTCTTGATGAAGGCTGCTGCTTTCCAATTCTCCATCATGGATCATGGTTGGAGTGCAGGACATCTCTACTGAGCGGCCGGGAGATTAATTTGTACAATATTTTTCCCATAATGAGCTTCGCAGAGGTTTTGTACAACACTTGCAAGATACCCGCATATGATGATTATAACTTGTATTTCTTACTAATAACAATATGTTTCTCACTGTGTACACCGAACCTCTCCTCTTCAACTTCAATAAGCTATGGACAGCCCCATATATGACATTTCATTAACAGAGCAACTCTCATGAAGCCACATCATCACCTCTCACTAAGATGCATTAATATCCAACTAAGATGCATTAAGTCTCTATTATGTAGTGCACATTTTCTATTCATTAGATGTATATCTTATTATTATTTTCTTATCTATTTTTGGTAACATAAAAGTTTATGATTTTCATGAGATAACTCATAAGGCTACTGGGTAATCTCTTCAAATGCACTATTTTTACGAGCAACTAAACAACCACAGTGATTCATACGAGCAACTAAATAACCACAGTGATTCATAGTTTATCAAAAAATCTCTTGCAAATCCCGCAGCAACGCGCGGGAAATCACCTAATATATGGTAAATCGTCTGAAAACATGCCAAGTAATAATTATGGGAGAATAAAATGTCTCATCATCAAAGAAGCGTCATATCTGCCTTACTTGCATATATATTGGCTACTAGTAGATGAATAAAAACTACTGTGAAGTTTCTACAGCATTCAGTTTTCCTTCGGCGAGATATCTCACAAAACTGCGCAGAGAACGCCATGACGATCCACCTTCCTGAATTGCGCTGCGTGTAAGCCTCCTGCAGTTCTTCAGCTCGTCTTCTCATATCTAGGCTGTCACCATCAGCCAAATCCATAAGCGTCGTCACAGCAGCAGAGATTGTGGCCCTGCCGACAATGCCATCTTCCCTTCTCTGTTCCCTCAAGTTGATCCCAATCTTCCATTCATCAGCAACAAGCCGGGCATTCACCAGTTGATCCCAACCAACGGGGGACGCAAGCACAGGCACTCCAGCGAACACGGCCTCCATGGTCGAGTTCCACCCACAATGGCTCAGGAAGCCACCAATAGAGGGGTGGGACAGGACCTTCAGCTGGTCACACCATGGCACCACCAAGCCCTTGTCACCGGAGATCTGCTGTAGAGTGGTGGTGGTGGCCTTGTCCCGGGCCACCCAGAAGAACCTGACTGCGCTTTCATGAAGCCCCATGGCAACCTCTTCCAACTGTGAGGATGACATTGAAATATAGCTGCCAAATGAGACGTAAAGTACTGAATTTTTCGGTTGGGCATCCAGCCAATCAGAGTAATTGTCACGCCGAATCTTGTCTGAGTTGCCTTCCAGTGACATATGCGGAATTGAAGGACCAACTGTATATATAGGGCATGGGAGCACTTGTGTTATTCCATTGATGGCACCAGATTCAAGCTCAAAGACGGAAGCGAAGAGGACACACTGTGCTTTGCTCAGGTTGGAGAACACCTGTGCAACTCGTTTCATTGGCAACTCCAAGGCCAAGGAGCGGAAGACCTTGATATCAGAACATTTTACTGACGAGAGGACTGGGAATGGGAAATATTGATCCAAGGACTTGCAGCTTTGTCCTGCAGATCACAGAAGTTCAGATATCTTGAGCAACTAAAAGTACATTTCCAAACACGTTAGCTCTGGTGTAATTGGCTGGAATACTTCAGAATAGCATTGTGCTTTTAGTTGGCGATTCTGAATGCATGCAAGTTGGAACTTGCTATCAGATCAGCTAAATGGTAAAGACATTGATTAGTGAGACAAGAAGAATTTTGTGGGCTAAATCGTTCATATTTTTTATTAATAGCAGGTGATTTTTTGACTCAGAATTCTGAAGATCATAAGCATCTGTAACTTGCTTATTCAGGAGACGGAAACCAAAAAGGACATGAGAAGTTATACGCAAGAACCATGTGTTCAGAGTGTGAGTCAGGTAGTTAGTACAGATACAAACGGAAAATGAACATAAAGTTTCAGAAGCGAGCAAACTGAAAATGCATGACCAAGCATTCCAGGGATTCTAATAATCAGCAATTATGCTTCCATTTCTCTAAGGACAATTTTTTAATCATGTATACATATTATAGCTGGATAATGGCATTTGGATACATTTGCTAATAGAATTTTAATATTTTTTGATGAAATAAGACGTCAATTTCGTAAAATGATATAGTTAATTTTTTTCTAGACCAAAACCATGACTATACTTCTCAACCAATGATCCAATTAATTTTTTTTCCTAGAATGAAGTTTAAAACCGCCAATACACTATTCTCAAGTTCCTGGAAGCAGGTGATATTTACTCATAAACATTCAGATATCTGAACCTTCATGACTCCATGGCAACTCGTGAATCTTCAGTATAGCCTATGATAAAAGAAACAGGCCTCCTGATTCTTCAGTATTTTTCTTTCTATAGGGACAGTTACTTTTGCCATTTGGTACTTTCCCTATTTATTTAGTAATTGTCTTGGCTAATGCCTATAGCCTAATGGTCAAAGAAAAAGTTTTCTTCAGAAAGGGAAAAATTCAGGCCATGCGGTGCAGAGTGGATATATCCCGCTACAACAATGTTCTTCAGAAAGTGATTGCCTTAAATCGGCAGGAAGAAGAACAAAAATAGATCTGCCCTTCGCCTCTATCGATTTAAATGATGGAATTTTATTTACTCTACGTTTGCCCAATCGAATCAACAAATGATTAAATTTCAATCTACTAGCATTCAACGCATCTGCAAAAAGAGGAGGTTGAAATAGCCAAAACCTTCTTCCCCTTCAGGGCCATCCACCGGCGGCCACCGGTCCATGTGGTAGAGCGCCAAGAAGAACGTGGCCGGCATGGTCCACAGCGAGCACACCGGTATCCCGCGCGCCGCTCCGGCGGCCACCCCCCACGTCAGGTAGGTGTCGACCACGACGGCGTCCGGCCTCCGCTCCAGCTGGTCGAGCAGCCGCTCCACGGGCTCCCCCATCTTGGAGTGCACGGCCTCGACGAAGCCAACCCCGTCGGCGCCGCGGACGTGCTCGGAGGGGATGACGTTGGGGATGGTGGCGAGGCGGACGCGGTCGGGGAGCGTGGCGGGCACCCCCGCGGCGGCCAGCAGCGCGTGCCACTCCTCCGTGACCACGACGGTCACGGCGAGGCCGGCGTCGGCGGCGGCGAGCTGCCGGCACACGACGAGCATGGGGTTGATGTGGCCGCGGCCCGGGTACGGCACGGCAACTACGTGCCGCCGGGACGCCGCCGCCGAGGCCATTTTTTTCTTGCTTCGTACGTGCAGAGTGCGAGTGAGTTCGGTGGATGGGTGGAGGAGCTTTAACATGTAGAATTCCGTGCTAGCACGGCAATGCAAATGTCAGAGACAAGTCAGAGCGCACACATCACGGTAGTCCACACAGCTGACGAATATGAGGGCAATAGGAATCAAGGCTGCTTCCTAGTACTTTCTGAAGGCTGCTTTCCACTTCTCTCCATCATGTTAGGACGGGGTGGAAGAAACCCAAGTGCTATGGCACTTGATCGAGCCTCACCTTCACCTATCCAGCTCAGCTCGCGCGCCTGCACTACGTCGACGAACGATTGTTCGACTGATGTCGCTCCGCCGCCCAGCGGCTCGCCGGCTCACGCTAGCGCCGACGCCGGCGTCGCATCTCCGCCGCCCAGCGGCTCGCCGGCTCACGCTAGCGCCGACGCCGGCGTCGCATGTGGTTAGCGACGACGTGGAGGTACACTGGGTTGTCAACGAGCTCGCGGCGGATTCGTTGGAAGGACAAAGAACTCGTGCCTGCGGCTCGAGGTTTTGGGCTCTGGCCGAAGATCTGAGCTCCGACGAGGATGAAGACGAAGAGGATATCGAGCGTACCCCGCCTCGAGTGCAGCCGGGCCGGCCTATCTCCGTGCCTATCTGCACGGCCAGCAACACGCCGGCAACACCGCCCCCAGCGGCGGAGCTAACGCCTAATGGGTGTCTGTTCTCTTATGCTGCAGGTTCGACACTTGAAAGGAAGGAGGAGGCTCGCGGACATGGGATGGACGTCACACAGCCGAGGAAGAAGGGTCCCAAGCCATGGCGAGGGCCGCTCCCGGCGGCCAGAACATCCCCAAAGTTCACCTTGACGGATGCGCTGGCCAGAGCCCGATACTCTACCAGCAAGATGAGAAGGAGCAGCAAAAGCTCGGGAGGATGCCTGGCGCGAAAATCGGCCTCGTCCCCGGCGCCGACGAACGCGAACGGCGACAGTCCGACGGGCTCCCAAAATTCGATTTTTGAATCTCGCCGACCGTGGGCGCGGGATCTCGGAGGAGACGGTCGGGTGGTCGAGGAGAAGGCTGCTGGGCCGGGCCCGTCGTTTCAATTTCTCTTGGGTGGCAGATCAGTCCATTTTACATCTACCGTTGGATTGTCTGATATGCTCGCTCGCGCAGGAAGACCAAAAGCTCTCAAGCGACCAGTGCCTACGCCACCTCCGCAAAACCCTTCGAGCGCGTCGCGCATTCACTGCAAAGCGACTCGACAACCGTGTAGTACAGACGCACGGGTTGAGGCGGCGGAAGGAGAGGAGACACGCCACTGCAACGCCATGAATCGCCAAGGCGCCGATGGTCGCGGCCGTGGCTACAACATGGGCTGTGGTGAGGAGGAAGAGCAGTTCTCTGGTGGCGGCGCTGGAGGTTTTCAGGGTGGCGGCCTTGGGTTTGACCCAGGATATGGAGATGCCGGAGGAAGCCGTGGTCGCGGGTGGCCTCGGAGCGGCTTCCGGCCGCGCGGCACCAGGGGCTTCGCGCCGCGTCGCGGTGGCTTTCCTGGCAGACCGGGCCACGGCGGCGGGGCTGCTCGCCATGGCCACTACCAGAGGGTCTCGGCGGCGGGCAGAGGTGGTGGCACGCCGGCTCAGTTCGGACCCAACGCCAATCAGCCGGCTAGCAAACCGCCAATCGACCCTAGGGCCGCTGCGGCGGCTGACGCTGGAGAGCTTGCAGAGCCAGCGCACGCTACCGGTCCAGGAGATGCAGGGATGGATAGAGATCAGGAGATCGAGGTGGAAGAAAAGGAGACATTCAAGGGTGGGAAGAAGGAGAAGTCTTGCAGCCGCTGCACACAAAAAGGTCATTTGGCAGCTGAGTGCACCACCAAGATATATTGTGTGATATGCGATGGCCATGATCATGTCAACCACCGATGCCATCTTCTCAAGCAACCACGTCCGGTCGCACACGCAGTGGGGTATGCGGTGGCGGGCTTGGGGTTCTATCATATACCTCATGCGCCGCTATCCTGGAAGAGGGACTCCAAGACAGCTCTTGTAAAGGTAGTGGGAGGCACACTCTCCATTGATCAAATGGTAGCGCAGCTACAACGTGTTGTCCCAAGCAAATGGAATTGGGAGCCCGTAGCTCATGAGAAGGACTCGTTCATAGTCCCGTTCCCATCTAAGAATGAGCTGCAGCGGGCCATTGCCTTCGGGGGTGCGGATGTTCGTGAAAATGGCGTGTCAAAGGGGATACGGCTACAGTTTGAGGAGTGGCATGAAGAAGAGGAAGGTTACTTGCTGCCTAAAGTTTGGGTTCGGGTCACTGGTATCCAGAGAAAGTTGAGGGAATTTCTGAACCTTTGGGCTATTGGTACTTTGTTGGGATCCACTCAAACGGTGGACATGGAAACTACTCGCAAAAACAACTACGGCCGTATCCTTGTGGCTGTTTTGGATCCCAAGCTGTTGCCACCTAAGCTTGATGTTGTAATTGGGGATCACTACTTTGATCTCAAGTTCAAAGTTGAGCAGGTGGGCTTTGATGACCATGGGATGAAGTACATTTCAATTTCGGAAACAACAATGAAGATCAAAACATGGAGGAGGATACACCCAATGATGAAGCAAACTTGGACAGAGAAGGGAAACGCTCTAGGAATGAGCCCTCTGATGGCCAAGGTGGAATGGATACTGCTGAGAAAAACGATGGGGATCCCAACAAAACAAAAGAGAATGCACCTCCCATGTCTATGGAGCAAAGAGAAGAAATGGAGGCGAAAATTCAAAGGATGGCGGCCGAAATCATTGACATGGTTGTTGAGAAGAGCTTGAACTACTGTGCGGATGTAACTTTTGCGGAGAAGGAGGATGAGCAAGTAGATGGCGTGCTGGAGGAGGAATACTTCATGGATGAGGATGATCTTGATGGGACATAGGATTTGGTGTTAGAGGGGGAAGCAATTGAGCAGGTCAAGACCTCGGGTGGAGTTGGTGCCATTGCTGCCTTGCCGACTTCCAAACCGATGGAGGTTTCCTCCCTCTCTCTTGGTGTACAGGAAGAAGACTTCGACCCAGGGCAGGACATGGCTGTGGTGGGTGATGCAGAGGGGGAACAGGCCCCGGCGACTCAGCCTGGCCATGCTGCGGGCTCAGCTTCGCCATCCCTCAAGGCTGCGTGCTCCATCGACGAGCAACAGCGGCTGCAGGGTAACTCAAAGTTGGCCGAGAGCATTGCGGTTGCTGCAGGGATACAGGAGGCGATGACGAAACCGACGCGTTCCAGCCCAAGGTTGGCAGCAGCTGTCGACCAACACGCCATGGAGAAGGCCAAGAAGCGTGCGGCCTGGAGGAACCTAGACACTGAAGGTAACACACTGTCCATCCCACTTTCGTTAGAAAATGTTGTTTCTACAAAAGTCAGCAACTTAGGTGTTTCTCTAGGCACTAGCTCCAAGCAAATAAATGATTCGGTTATGATCTTAAAGCAAATAGAGCTGCAGCCAGAACCTAAAGCGTTGGACAGGTCTAATGATTTATTTTCACTTAGTGATCATGTTGAAACTGATGTGAGTATTGAGGACGAGGACCATGACTTAGAAAATCTTACTTTGGGTCACTTATGTGGTGACTTTATGGAGGAGATTATGGATGATGACAGCGATCACCTAAGTTGTGATTTCAAAACTGTCTTCAAGAGAAACAAGTCTAAATGCTCCTTTAGAAAGAAAAGCAATGCTAAGATTAGGATAGTTAAAAAACACAAAAATGGTGCAAAATGAAAGGAGTCTTTTGGAATAGCAGAGGTCTCAATGACTTGGCTAAATTTAGGTTCCTTTCAGAGACAAGTAGAGAAGAGAAGCTAGACTTCATTGCTCTACTAGAAACCGGGAAAAAAGATTTTCAGCAAAGCACCTTAAATAATATTTGTGCCGGACGAGACTTCCTATGGCATTGGTCTGAACCTCATGGTCGATCTGGTGGCATACTTCTAGGAATTAATTTGGAAGTCTTGGATATTGGAAGCATTGATGAAGGTGACTTTTACGTGAAGTTCCATCTTCGTAACAAGGAGGATGACTTTCGATGGGTTCTAGTGGCAGTTTATGGAGCTGCCCAAGATGAATTTAAGGAATCATTCTTGGCTGAATTAGTGCAGACCTGTGCTAAAGAAAATTTGCCCCTTCTTGTTGGAGGTGATTTCAATATCATTAGAGGCCCACAAGAAAAGAATAATGATCGATACCGCGATAGATGGCCATTTCTTTTTAATGCTGTCATAGATAGCTTAGATTTAAGGGAATTGGAGCTATCCAACCGAAAATTTACATGGGCAAATTCTAGAACCGTACCCACCTATGAAACCCTCGATCGAATTTTGGTTACTACTGAATGGGAGACAAAATATCCATTGGCTACGGTCCAAGCACTAAATAGAGAAATCTCCGACCATACCCCGTTACTTTTGAGTACAGGGAGTGGAACCCACTCTAATAAGCAACCACTATTCAAATTTGAACTCGGATGGCTGCTAAGAGACGGATTCACAGAGATGGTTGCACAAGTGTGGAATGAGGAGACACGAGGACGAACACCTCTACAAAAATGGCAATTCAAAATTCAGCGACTACGCCAATTCCTAAGGGGATGGGCAAAAAATACTAGTGGCACTTACAAAAAGGAAAAGGAAGAGATTATTAAGAAAGCCGATGAACTTGACAAAAAGGCTGAAACGCAAATGCTTAGCCCCCAAGAACTTGACGTAAAACAATGTCTCAAACAACGCTTGGCTCAATTGCTAAGGGAGGAAGAAATAAAATGGTACCAACGGGCCAAAACAACTAAGTTGTTGCAAGGCGATTGTAATACCAAATACTTCCAACTAGTCGCAAATGGGAAGCATAGGAGAACAAGGATTTTTCAGCTAGAACAGGAAGAGGGTATAATAGAGGGCGATGACAATCTCAAACGTTTCATCACAAAGTACTATAAGGGCCTCTTCGGAGCACCAGAAAAAAATAATTTCAAGATGGTCGAGTCACTTAGAGATGATATACCTCAAGTAACCGAGTTGGAAAATGAAATTCTTACTTCACCCTTTAATGAGGATGAGATCAAGAAGGCAGTTTTCCAAATGGAACATAATAAAGCTCCGGGACCCGACGGCTTTCCGGCTGAATTCTACCAAGCTTTTTGGGGAATCATCAAAGGTGACTTACTGCCGCTTTTTGATGAATTCCATAAGGGACACCTCCCTTTATTCAGTCTCAATTTTGGCATCATCACTCTACTCCCTAAACAGAAAGAGGCCAAACAAATACAACAATTCAGACCCATATGCTTACTAAATGTAAGCTTCAAAATATTTACCAAGGTAATGACGAATCTGGTAGCTCTAGTGGCTCAAAACGTCATTATACCTTCTCAAACGGCCTTCATGTCCGGCAGAAACATTATGGAGGGAGTAGTAATCTTACACGAAACCATACACGAGATGCATAGGAAGAAACTAGATGGTGTCATACTAAAGCTTGACTTTGAGAAGGCATATGACAAGGTTAATTGGCATTTTCTCCAACAAACGTTGCGGATGAAAGGCTTTTCACCTATATGGTGCAATTGGATTGACCAAATTGTCAAAGGTGGAAGTGTGGCCATAAAAGTCAATGACGATATTGGACACTACTTCCAAACTAAGAAAGGGCTTAGACAAGGGGATCCTCTGTCTCCACTCCCTTTTAACTTAGTTGCCGATATGCTGGCACTTCTCATCGAGAGAGCGAAGAACAATGGAGACTTCAATGGCAATGTACCACACTTGGTAGATGGAGGCCTCTCGATACTCCAATATGCCGATGACACCATACTCTTCATGGAACACAATCTTGATGAGGCCAAAAATCTTAAACTAGTATTAAGTACTTTTGAGCAGTTATCTGGACTTAAAATAAATTTCCATAAGAGTGAATTGTATTGCTATGGGAAGGCAAAGGAGTGTGACCAAGACTATGCACGCATCTTTGGTTGCAACACGGGGTCCACTCCATTCAAATACCTAGGAATTCCTATGCACCATAGGAAATTATCAAATAGTGATTGGGTGATAATTGAGGATAAATTTCAGAAAAAACTTAGTAGTTGGAAGGGTAAATTACTTTCGGTAGGAGGAAGACTAGTTTTAATAAACTCGGTCCTCACAAGCCTAGCTATGTATATGCTCTCATTTTTCGAGGTTCCTAAAGGGGTCCTTAAAAATTGGACTACTATCGCTCGAGGTTTTATTGGCAATGTGATGAACACAAGAAAAAGTATAGGCTCACTAAATGGAGCATCTTGTGTACACCAAAGGATTATGGAGGTCTAGGTATCCAAAATCTGAAAATTCAAAATGATTGCCTCTTAAGCAAGTGGCTCTTCAAACTAATTAATGAGGAAGGAATTTGGCAAACCCTCCTACGGAGAAAATACTTGTCAAATAAAACCTTAACTCAAGTCCAAAAACAGCCGGGTGACTCTCATTTTTGGTCGGGACTTATGAAAATAAAAGACAAATTCTTACAATGCGGACACTATAATATCCATAGTGGAACGGAGGTCGGTTTCTGGGAGGACACATGGGTGGGAAATCAGCCCCTGAAACTAGTATATCCGAACCTCTTTCGTATAGTGAGGAAAAAATCAGCGACGGTCGCCGAGGTGTTAAGCACCTCCCCGCTGAATGTATCCTTCCGAAGAGCTCTAATTGGACACAATTTAGAAGCTTGGTACAACCTAGTAGCAAAAGTTGTAACAACTAACCTAACTAGTGCTAGAGATGTTTTCATTTGGGATTTGCATAAGAGTGGGGTATTTTCGACACGATCCATGTACATGGCCATCATTAAAAATGGTATTATACCTCGAAAATGTCCTATTTGGAAACTCAAGATACCACTCAAGATTAAAATCTTTTTGTGGTACATCAGAAAAGGAGTCACCCTTACTAAAGATAACTTGGCTAAACGGAAGTGGAAGGGAAACTTAAGATGTTGCTCTTGTAGCTCATTAGAAACTATAAAACACCTTTTTATAGAATGTCATTTCACCAGATATATTTGGAACACAATACATATCACATTTGGCATTCAACCCCCGTCTAGCATCTCAAACATGTTTGGTTCTTGGCTAAATGGCATTAGGTCAGCGCTTAGAGACCAAGTTTGTATGGGTTTGACAGCTATATGTTGGGCTATATGGTTGAATAGAAATGATATGGTATTCAATCGTTCTAAACCTAAAACTTTCATGCAGGTAATCTTCAGGGCTACATATTGGACGCGCACATGGTCGCTGCTGTTTAAAGATGAAGAAGCAAGAACAAATTTGAAGAATGCGTGTCGTCTATTGGAAACGGTCGTCATGCAAGTGTTTGCTAATTTTGGTTGGAAGTTCTCCAATAGAATTGAGGCCTAGGCGCCTGGTTATGTTCGCAACAGTTACTTTTTTTCCCTTTTGTGCGCTCTATGGAGTGATTTGTGAGCCTAAGAGCTCTCCGTCTTGTAATGAACCGCTGCGTACATCATACTGTATGGTGTAGAGGCCGGGACCTTTGTTCCATTATCTAAAAAAAATCATGTTAGGACATCTCTACTGAGGCACCGGGCAAGTATTTCATATGATGGGCTTTGCAGCCGGGCAAGTGAAGTGGCAATATAGAACAACAGTTGCAAGATACCAGCATAAGATGATTATAACTTGTATTTCTTACTAATAACAATATGTTCCTCACTGTGTACACTTAACCTCTCCTCTTCAATAAGCTACGGACAGCCCCACACCACATATGACATTTCATTACCAGAGCAACTGAATATATATATATATATATATATATATATATATATATATATATATATATATATACATTCTTTGCTCCACTTCCCAAGAAGCCTCACAAAACTAGTAGTTTGCCTCGTCAGATTATATGTACCTCATAGTTCAGAGCTTCAGACAAGCAACTCATCAGCTGATGTTGCTAGCTAAAAGAACTCATCACCGGCTGGCTGAACCAACCATTTCACAGACACAGTGCATTGGTGCTGCAATCATACTTGGAACGAGTCCACTATGGCCTTGAGAACCTTCTCCGACGACGACCACTGCTTGTCGTTGGCGCTCACGACGAAGAGCACCACCGTGTTCCCCTTGGCGGTGGCCTTGGCCAGATTGTGTGACCCCGTCAGTGCCAGCGGAGTCTCCAGCACGTAGCTGTAGTACTGCATCAATCAAAGGAACATAACCAGTTATTATTTTATCAGCAATAAATATTGTTCGTCTACTAATTGCGCTGCAAAAGGGCATCGATAGAGTCGAATTATTACGGTCTGTCCGTCGACCTTCTCGACGTTGGTGCCGACGAGCTCGTCGGAGTCGAAGGTGTTGCCTGTGACGAATGGCCCCAGGGAGGCGATGAGCCTCTCGGGGCTCCCGATGTCCTCGATGGTGGCGTTGGGCTTGTTGGTGAGTCGGATGAGCGGCGACGCCACCACCTGCACTTTCCCCTGCTTCTCGTCCTCGAACTTCACCTCCACCCACGGCTCCGCGCACTTGGGCTGGCAGTAGTTCCCCGACAGGATGTTGGCCACCCGCGTCTGCTTCCACGTCGGCGGCAGCACGAACTCGTACGGCTCCACATTGCCTGCAAAATTAATGGGAAAAAATCGTACGGATGAGCTAGCTCTTCTTGACCAGTAGGAGCAGAGAGGTGGAGCGAGACGTCACCGGCGCGGAGGGCGGGGGTGTCCTTGGGGGTGGCACGGAAGAAGACGAAGCCCGGGTTCGACGGCGCCGGCGGCAAGTACGTGCCGACCTCGACCTCGCGCGCTCGTGCCGGCGCCGGCGCCTGCGTCAGCAGCGCACCCAGCGCCGCACCTAGCACGAGCTCCCTCCGGTGGCTGGCGACCGCGGCGAGAGGCGGCGCCGGCCGCGGGATGGCGCTTTCAGCCGACGGCGGCACGGCCTGCGGAGGAGGAGCGCAGCGCGGCGAGCTGGCTGGTGCGGGCAGCCGGAGCGAAGGGAAGAGCGGGGAGGAGAACACGGAAGAGGCCATGGGGGAAAGAAACGGCCGGGCTCGCGCGCGACGTCGCGTCTGGTTCGCGCGGGAGCAACGCCTTATCCAGAACGAGCGCGTACGATATTTTCGCTTGTTTGTGACTTGTGTAACTTGCGTCTGTGGAATGGAACACTGGAACGGCAAAAGCCCAGGAGGGCGTGCGTACGCGTCCTCTTGTCAGGCGCGTGCGGATAAGATATAGGAGCCGGGCGAGGGGGTGCGTGCGGCCGAGCGGCGACAGCACTCGGCAAGCATGGCTCCGGCAGCGCTGGCCGCCTCCGTCTCCCCCGCGGCAGCCGCGCTCGCCCCCGGCGGCAGCGGCGTGCGCTCGGCCAGGGTAGCTTCCCTGACTACTCGCCGTTCCGGTACGTGCCCCTGCTACTCCTCCTCCTTGCCTTTCTCATCATCTCGCGCTGCTTTGATCGGAACCCAACCGTACTCTCTTGTGTTGCTGTTCACCCAGCCAAAATTGTCTTGCCACCGAGCGACCTGCTCAGATCGGCGACGCAGAGGAGGCGCTTGCTGGCGACACGAAGCAGCACCTCGGAGACGAGCACGGGCGATTCCCAATCCCCGAAACAGGAGAAGGCGCCGTTCGGGTACACGAGGAAAGACGTGCTGCTGATCGGCGTCGGCGTCACCGCCTTCGGCGTCGGGCTCAAGTACGGGCTGGAGGTGAGGCGCCGTGTCATCCAACCATTGCTGCGTTTGATATTTGTAGTTGCTTCAGTCGCTGACGCCGCTGAGGGGAAAAAAAAAAACAGCTTCTCGGCGTTGACCCCCTGCAGGCCGGCAACGTGGTGCAGCTGCTGGTGGTGCTGGGGATGACGGTTGGGTGGATCTCCACCTACATGTTCCGGGTCGCCAACAAGGACATGACCTACGCGCAGCAGCTCAGGGACTACGAGAAGCAAGTCATGGAGGTTGCTTGCTTGCGTTGCGGCTTCTGGATTCTCAAATCAGCTAATTGGTAGCACACTGCAGAAGAACTGATCGCCGTTGGTGTGTTGCTTCTGTTGCAGAAACGGCTGGAGAGCTTGTCGGAGGCTGAGCTGCAAGCTCTGCTGGAGCAAGTGGAGGAGGAGAAGCAGCGCCTGCCGCAGATCCCGGAGGAGCCAAACGCCATCACCTTCGAGAAGAAATGAGGAGCACACACCACACTCCCTGCAGAAATGCTCAAATGGACACCGTTCTTCTTCGACACGTTTATAGCATAGCTTCAGTAGCTAGCTCGATCGCTCCGTTAAGATTTGTACGATACGCCCGCTAGGCCACTAGTGCTGTCAAGCTTCAAATTATTCAGTTCTTTTGTCAACATGGGAGAACAGCAATAATCCACTGTTTGAGGATATACAGAATATCGTCGTTTTGTTGTTACAAACTATCGGGTACTGCAATTCAGGAGGCCTTCAGAATTACCCTTTGCTCTGCTCTTGAATTGATTCATTTACTTGAATGTGAATATGTGGCCAGGGTTTTTTTTTAAAGAAAAAACAGCCCCTGAAGGTCCTGATGCAAACGCAAATGAACCTCTGATAGTGCTCTACCAGTTGAGCTACATCTATAATTTTTATTGTAAGTTTTCACTCTAATTGATTTTAATATTCCAAGTATACGCCCAAATGAAAATTCTCAAGCAAACCGAAAAAATGAATTGGAGTGGAGATGTGAGGAATTGAACCCTAAACTATTAGAAAGTAGAAATATATCATAATGTTCTACCAATTGAGCTACATCCCCAATTTTTAATATAGTTTTCACTATAATCAATTTTAATATTCTACGTATTTTTTCTAATATTGGACTGGAGATGTGAGGAGTTGAACCCCGAACCTTTAGAAAGCAAATTCATAGAGCTCTACCAATTGAGCTACATCTCCAATTGTTACTACAATTTTCACTATAACTTATTTTAATATTCTAGGTATACACAAATAAAGATTCCCAACCGACCAAACCGGTAAAAAAGAATTGGAGTGGAGACGTGAGCAGTTGAACAAAGCAATTCATAAAGCTCTACCAATTGAGCTACATCTCCAAATCTTGGTACAACTTTCACTATAACTAATTTTAATATTCTAGGCATACGCAAATAAAGGTTCCCAACCAACCAAACCGGTAAAAAAGATCGTTGTTATTGACCAACGATCGAGATTAATCCCTGTTAAGTGAAAATAGAATGGGAACTGATGATTGATTATTGTGTTGTGTGTTACATATATATACAAGTCCAAGGGGTGCCCCCAAAGGGTGCCTTTCTATGAAAGGGTGTCTCTCTAGAAGAGGTGTCTATACAAACGGGTGTCTGTTCCTAAAAGGTGTCTATTGATCACTACTAATCCTAATTAATCCTAACACTCCCCCTTGATCAATTGACTTCTTGTGGGCACCATTGTTTGTTCATCAGTTATTGCTTGAAGTTTTGGAAAAACCCTGTGGGAATAAAAACCAAAGTAGATAGATATACCAGGCAAAACTCCTCAAAACCCAGTGGGAAAAACTTGAGGAGAAACCTAATTGTATGTGTATATGCCATCAAAAACTCCTTTAAAACCCGGTGGGAAAATGAGGAGAAAATAATACGGCATATGTGATTATTGTCTCATTGTAAACTTATATGAGAAAACCTTGAGAGGAAAAACTCATAACAAAGTTTTGAGATCACTACTATGATTTGTGGATCATATTTGAATAATCTCCTCTAAAACCCAATGGAAAAAATATGAGGAGAAATGATATGTTTTTGATATCTTCTTAAAAACTCTTGTAGAGAAAATAGAAGATATGACATGTAATATGTCTTGATATCACCTCTAAAAACCCCGGTGGGGAAAAATAGGTAATATGACATATAGTCTTGTATTGATATTGCCTCATTAAAACCTTATGAGAAACCATACGAGGAAAAACTCATATAGGAAAAAGAGTGCAATATGATGTTTGAACAGGTTTAAAATTTTTGGAGAGTCTCCCCTTGAACCTTGCAAAGTTGTCATTTACCATTATCGGTAGATAAGGACTTTCTGTGAGGTTCTCACATATTTGATTTGCAAGATGTTTATTCCTCAATGTGTAACAAATGAGAATAAACATGTTGAGCAATACTCTGGTTGATATTGTTCTATTAAACCTATTATATCAATATAATACCAAGCGTATCTTGAGAGATAGTTGTTCATGATTCAATAGAATCAACTTAATCATTCTATATGGTGACACACATAAGTGGTGTTTTAGAATGATAAATGGATGTAGTTTTTAGAGTCTATTGACTCTCATTAGAACTATACCATCATGATATCAGTTTGTGTTCTAGCAATATGGGGTTTATTTAGCTAGTAACTTAGAATTACTATGGTTATATCTTGATTTAATAAATCAAGATGTTTGGTGCCATAATATATCTATTGATATCCAGTTTGACTCCTGCCAAATGGCTTGAAGGAGTTGCACATTTTGAGATACTAAGTTATCTGCAAATGCAATATTCGGCCTTCTGCAATTTGCAAGATATGAGCGCTTTTATGGCACTGTAGTTGTTATCCCAGGGTCTAGATGGTAATTTATCCATCTTTAGGGATTGAACGACCATAAGTGATGGTGGATATGATTATCCAATATTATTTTGATATTGATGGACAATCTAAAAACTGATATATGTGCTTAAGTTGTAAACTTAAGCATGATTTGGTTTTAACCAAATATTCATCTCAAATTCCGTCTTAAAATGATTGCTTGTTTGTATTGTGTGTCGAGATGATGAAAAAAATCCAGTTTGGAATATTTTGAACATACATATGCAATCATAGTAATTGGAGTAATTCTTCTGTGGAAGATACTCCCTTAGTCAATTGTACCACAATCAACTTGACTTCTTCAAGTCATACAATGACCTGAGTTGAACATAATGTATGTTGCAATTTCAATTCAGAACATAGTCTACTGATGACTTTATATGTCTGAACTAATCCAATTTATTTAGTCTGCCAATGGTTGAATGTTGAAACATAATTTTTCACATATACCATGAAAGGTATGTTGCTCGGTTTCTTCATGAAACCATATGCTACAAGCTCTTGTTGTTTCACCACCTTACTTTCATAAAGAATGCAATATGAGAAGAAGATATTACTGTGGTAAATACTTCTCACTATTGAACAAGAGCAATTCTCCTTAATTGCCACCTTTAATTTGACCCAATTTGAGTGTGGAGACACTCTGCCTAGGACTTTTGGTCTGGATCTAGTTCAAGGTGTATGGCAATCTTGAGAAGGAGTATATGTCGACAATTTGTAGTCTTTGTATGATTGATTCAATGGAATCAATATAGCATGTGAAAATAATAACCTTTTAAAACTCCATGTCATTTCCCACAACAATGGAATTAGGTTGTTCCAATGATCTAGTGTCTAAACTTATGTGCACTTATACTGGGCTTTAGAATGCTAACATTCATAGGCTTTTGGATTTGAATATCCATGAAGGGTCAAACAACATGTATGATGTTGATTTTGCATTTACTATGCTGGAGGACGTCTCCCCCTGTTCCGCGGATGCTTGTAATAATCTATATCCCAAATGACCATACTTCTCCCCCTCTTATTTTGATTTGGGAGTTGAGTGATTTTTATTTGGTACCTTCACTCTTTCTGGTACATTTATCTATAGAATTGGATATGATGATACTTTGATTAGCAAATGCATCTGGCAGGCTATTTGTAATGTATTACAAATAAAATATTTTGAACTAAGGTTCAGATATTATTTGGTACGTGGGTGTGAGGACTCAATGTGATAAACATTCTGATTCCTGGCATTCTATTTTGTGGTATTAATTTCCCCCTAATGCCTGGAATCGTCCTCAAAATCTGATCAACATACGAGCATGTATACAAATCCCCATAGAAGACCTTAGGTATTATCTGAATGACGAATAATAATACCCTCTGTTGGCCCCTAATGCTCATAGATGTATGTTGAGGTGACGATATTGGTATATGCAAAAACATAACCAACATACAACGGAAAATATATGATTGAGGTCAAATTTCCACGTACATACTGCAACGGAGGGAGCCGTATGATTGCAGTTGAATGAATTTGGATTAATTATGCGGTGTGTAAATCCGCATAGTACCAACTAGATATTGGTAAATTTCAATTCTTTGCTGGTCATGCAAATGAATTATCTCAATAAGAGATCTTTAGTTAACCCATAATGGATGATACTTAGTGCTATAGTTCTCAAAACCAAATAAGTCCAAATGAATGGATTTGATCATGTATCCAGGATAAGTTGCTTCAAATTAAAAATCTGATCAATAAATTTGTAAAATTGTGATACCTTATGAGTAAGGAATACACATGTGGAACTATTAATCAAATGCATCAATTAGCATTTTTTAAAGCACTTAAATGGTCTATTTGGTTGGTCAAATAGAGCCATATGCTTGTCTTGAATGTGTTCAAGAACTTGAGTGGCTCACATATGAAATTTTAAGGTAAGAGGGCCTTAAAATCAATTCTCTTGTGGCACATGCGGTGCACATAAAAACTGAGAATTCATAGAATGTAAGCTATGACCAATAGAATTGTTAGTAATTTTTCTCATCATCCCAATTCCTGGGTGTCCAAGTCGATCATGCCAAGTTTGGAATGCATCGATATTTTGGAAAATTATCTTATAAGTAGAATACTCTTATAGGATTTATGTGAGTAAAGTACAATCCAGATTGGAGTGAAGAAAATTTTTCACAAATTTTCTTGCCAAATCCCATAAGTTTAGTTAGAAGAAGGAATGCTTCCTTATTATCTTCATGTGCTTCAACATGAAGACCATTCTTACGGATATCTCTATTACTCAAAAGGGTACTAGTCAAATCAGGATACAATAAGGCATCCTCAAGTAAAATTTGTGTACCCATAGGGAGAGTAATAATGGCTTGGCCTAAGCCAGCTATTATTGCGTCTTTACCAGCAATGGTCATAATATTTCCTTCCTTTTCCTTAAGGGTTTGGAAATATTTCATCTCCCGAAGAATAGAGTTTGTGGTGCAAAAGTTCACGCTTTGGATCAAGTCCACGAGGCATAATTCTCTTCTATTTAAATTAAGTTCCTCGAATTCTGTAGTAGCCATATTTCTACATGATCAATCATGTACTAATTAATTTACCTTATGGTAAATTAAGGATCTATATGGTAAAAATTGCAATGTATATGTAATTGTTAAAACTTAATTGATATCTTATCATAGTTTTTGAGTATTGTAGGTAATCACATAAATGTGTAGACCAAACAACAAATCATAAATGTTGATAAACACAAATTGGATAATCTCGGTGTTAAAACAAAGAGTAGATCGTATGGTAGGCAAAATCATTGCAGCCTAAGCACGGTCTCTGGGCAGAATAATTTATAAGTGAATTAGACGCAGCCAATGCTTAGAACTCTACCACTTTGTGTACTTATCAACAATAATATGATGAAAATGGTAATTATCACAAGGATGTAGACCATTTATTATAATCTGAAACCTTTATTTTGATTAAAAACACGGTGTAGGTAATCATCGAGTTTTCAGTAAAACAAGATGTAGACCTCTCAGTAATAGGTGATGAATCACTGCTAAGACCCGGTCTCTGGGCAGAATAATTCGAACATGAATTAAACGCAGCCAGTACCTTAGACTCCATTACCTTGTGTTATTAATCAAAATAAACAAGATATAATATATTGCAATTTTGATTATGAAGCCGATGATAACCAAACAAAATCTTTTTCTGTATGATAACTCGGTTTAATGAACTTGTGGTGACGTCATGAATTAATGGTTTGATTAAATCAACAGAACAATCGATATAAAAATGGTTTGATTAAATCAACATGACAATCGATATTCAGTTGTAATGTACATATATTAAAATCAAACCACACAGATATATACAATGGCGATCATAATTGGGGCATAACAACATAAGGAGATGTTCTTGCGGAATAAAAGGCTAACTAGAAGACTAATTAATTCTAGTACTGTTAAAAGGAAATAAAGAAATGACTATTATTTCTAGGGGAATCAGAGGCAAAAGAAGCCCAAACACAGTGCTCTCGGTGAGTTCAATTTTCTGGAGAGTTGAAGCAACGAGATTCTTCTCTTCTGTCTTCTGGGAGTTACAGAATGACGAGTGCCTTCTCTTTTGGGAGTTGTTTGCAGAAAAGGAACTGCCGGCCTTTCTGGAAGTTACAGAACTTGCATGGGGGTGGTTTCTTGATTGTAGAGGCAGCGTGCATGATAACGTGTTAAGTGAAAATAGAATGGGAACTGATGATTGATTATTGTGTTGTGTGTTACATATATATACAAGTCCAAGGGGTGCCCCCAAAGGGTGCCTTTCTATGAAAGGGTGTCTCTCTAGAAGAGGTGTCTATACAAACGGGTGTCTGTTCCTAAAAGGTGTCTATTGATCACTACTAATCCTAATTAATCCTAACAATCCCAATCAGGGCAGACAACAGATCTATCTTATCAGAGCAGTTATGCCTTGCACAGAGTGAAAGTCAAAATAAGAAAAATCTAATCTGTAATAAAGTGAACATATGTTACACTTATCTGGCTTAGAATTGAAGCATTCAGAATCAGAAAACGTCTTTTTTTTTTCAATGGACGAACTAGTTAAGGGAAAAGGAATTTTCAGGAAAAAAGAGAGAGAGGAAGAGCTGGTCAATTGAGCCCATTGAGCATGGGCCTAAAATAGAGGCCCACAACGCACAAGGCCCGTCTCATCCAGCCGTGGATAAGATAAAACACAAGCACAAGCAATGGGAGTGGCTAGCCCGCAGCACTGCGAGTCCTCCAACCATGGCGCTCGCGCTGGCCTCTCCAATGGCGTCCCTCTCCTTCCGCCCCGGGAGGATCTCCGCGGCGGCTATCGGCGGCGTCGCCCGCGCTAGCAGGGCGGCCCCGGTGGGCGCTTCCGCCTCCCCGTTCCTCCGGAGCTCCTTCGTCTCGTCCTCCTCCACGTCGTCCGCCTCCGCTTCCCCCGCCTCGCTCTCGGCGGCGGTCTCGGCGTCGCTGGCCTTCACGTCCTCTTCCTCATTCGCCGGTGAGAACGAATTATGTCTTCATTTTCTTCTATGTTCGTGTGCTAGCGTTTGGGCGGGCCATTTGTTCTGGCCTTTTAGTGGTAGTTGCTTGCTGAGCTCACACAGGGAAATGGCATTGAAATTTTGAATTCGTGCACCTTGCATTGGCACTAGTTTCGCATAATAGGATGTTTGGTTCGAGTTGTAGTACCGAATTCAGTAGATGGTAGTATGATACCAGAAAGGTGGAAGTGTATGCATATGCATGAGAGGTGGGGTATAGTTTGTTGCTCTAGTCCAGAACAGGGAACAGAAGAAACATTAGGGACTTATGTTGGTTTAATTAATATGTGGAAACAGAACTAAAATGTGCCCTAATTAGTTGCCTGAAACTATTGAAATTTTTCTGGCTGGTATTGTGAGAATCTGTAATTCAGTTACTGTTGAACCTGTTGGCTGATAATGGATGTTCCGTGAAATCCGAAATTATTATATCCTGGAGTCTGAGCATTCCTGTAGTAAATCACTATGCACCCATCTGACTATTTCAGTGATCTGATTGGGGTTCTTTTAGAGTTATGAGATGTAGCCAGTAGGAAACTCTAAACTTGTCTTCTCCGCTTAACATCTGATGAATTATGGACTGTAGGCGACTGAATTTTGTCCTGAATCATGTGGATGTCGCAAGATCTTACGAAATAGCTACATAAAATTGCCCTTTCTGTCCTGAATCATCCTGATGTTGCAAGACCTTACAATACAGCTACATAGAATTCACCTCTTGTTCTGTCCTGAATCATCAAGACATGGCAACATCTTATAGAACATTGAATTGGCCTCTTCTTTTGCTTGACAAGAAATTGAGTTTTTAGAAGGGCTGCACATGATCGAACCATTATCCAACATAACAGAATAAATCATATAGCACAGTTGAAGCATAATCAGTCACTTCCAAGAAACTTGATCTCGAGACTCATGCTTCGACACCACTTTAATCACAAACGTTTTTTCTATTACCTAAAGCAATCCCCAGGCTCCTACAATAAGCCACAAAAACTGGATTCAATAAAACACTTAAAACATTTTATATTCCTTTCCAAAATGTAAACACAACCATATGGGTATCCACGAAATCCTGTGTGCCTTCATTGTTCTGAAACTTTTCACATATTGTATGCCAGGTTCATCTTTGGGAATTGAGTTCAGCTACAACAGAATGACAACACGAAGATCCCGCGGTCTGCAGATTAGAGCTGGAAAGGCTGCCCTCTGCATGACCAAGAGGTCAAGATCTAGGAAGTCACTTGCCCGTACACATGGTTTCCGTAGGCGGATGCGGACTACTTCTGGAAGAAAGGTACTGAAGCGCAGGCGCGCCAAAGGCAGGAAGGTTCTCTGCACAAAGACAAACTCAAACACTGGGAAGAAAAGAATGTTCTGAATGCACTGCAATTTGACGCTCATGCAACTGTAAGTGTGCTTTCTACATCCAACCTTCTGAGCCGCCGTCTATCTGTAACAATCATGTAGCATCCTATTTCTGTTTCCTTTTATGTTTAATACATCTGAATCGTCTTCTCCACACAACTTCATGTTACCCTTTTTGTATGCCGTGGTCCTTAGTCCCTGTTGTTATGGTGCAAAAAGATATTATGCTTTCTGCTTCCAGGTTTTGTTTGGCGCATGAATGATATTTTGGCATGAAATACTGACTGCCTGGAGGGCCTGAACTTGTGTGCTGTAGCATCTTCAGAGTTTCATTTGTCCATTTGCTGGTATGCTGTAGGATGACCTTTTGCGTTGCAGGGATAATCCATTCTTGTAATTTTTCCTGCAACTACATGTGCTTAATCTACTCACAAGAATAAATTAGAAAAATCACAATTAACATTGTTCACTTGACTTCTCTTCTGTGTGATCTGCAGCCTTCTTTGCGAGTCTAATAGCTTCCCTAATCTAGTTCATTTGGACATACAAAGCTTTTAATCAAATATTAGGATAGAGACTCTTGTTGGATCTTCCATAGTATGCATAATAAAGATTAAAAATAGGCAGAGCTTCCAATAAGGGTCACACTTCGATGTAGCTTTAGTAGCATGGACTGCACAGAACATTTTTTCACTCTGGATGCCCTGGTACTTAGTCCCTGTTGCTTTATTTGCTTTTATGATTCAGTGAATGAGATTTCATTATGTATGTTGAATCGAATGAACTTGTGTGCAATAGCATCTTCAGAGTTTCTATTGTCATTTGCCCTGGTATGTAGTAGGATCCTTTTGCGTTGCCCTGCAACCACATGCGCTAAATCTCATGCTAGTTAACATCGTTTACTCGACTTCTCTTCCATGAGATCTGCTTAGTAGCCTTCTTTGCAAGACATGAAGCTTCCCTGATCGAGTGCATCTATCTAGATCTAAAGGCTTTATAATCAAAGATTAGGATAGAGGCTCTTGCCGGAGCTTCCAATCAGTATGCAAGATAATAAGCAGAGGTTCCATTCCAATATGGATCACACTTTGATGTACTCGTAGCTTCAGTAACATGAACTACATAAAGCAGATTTCACAGGTCAAGAACCACCCAAGGGTGGTGGGTAATCTGGATCTGAATTTGCGGCTTACTAGTTACTACAAAAGAACGGCTCAACAGATATAATAACCACTGAAATATAAAAACCAAACCTAATTAACCGATTCGCATATACCGTATCTCTTCGGTTGTACATAGATGGTCGATCATCACAAGCATAAAAACAAAAGAGAGGAATCATGATCTAGACCGGGGCTTGCCAAGCTGCTCGCCGTTACGAAGGTAGACTGTCTAGGCGGTATATTGTCTTTATCACTGGATTACGAATAGTATCAGGCCAGGGAAACACCTGTATCGTGCTGGTGGTCAAGATCTCAACCACTCTGCGGCGAGCCTCCTCTTCCGGGCTCTCCTGCGGCTTCGGCCGTAGCCATAGCAGCGTCTGCTTCTCCAGCGATCTGAGCTCGCGGGCGTAGCAGCGCCTCGTCATCCTACTAGGTAGGCTTCCGTTCTTCTCCCTCCGCGGGCACGTCCACGACCACGAGAGCCACCGTCTAGCATACCCGTAGCTGCCATGCGTTTGGCCATGGCTACCGACGCCAGGTCTGTCGTCTCGTTCGCCCAGGAGGGCCAGTACGCGCCGTACAACAAGAGCTCGGTGGCCTTGGCGTCTTCGGTGCTGTTCGCCCGGTAGTTCCACGGGAGCACGAAGGCCTCGTCGTCTGCACGCATAAATAGTTTATGGGATTGAGGGGGCAACGCGGGACGGTGATGTGCTACGTACCCTGAAGCCATCGGTGAGTGGACGCCGCCGCATCGCCATGGAGGAGCAACGCGAGGAGTATGAGGGCGAGCGGTGGTCGTGCACCACGCACGGCGGAGAAGGTGCCCAGTGTATAGAACTATCGGCGGCGGTACAAGGCTACAAGAGCCGGCCTCCAGAATTCATAATGTATATGTATTGGAAATTGGTTGGGCCCAGATCTCCACCATACATACGTCTGTTACTCGTAATAGTTCATATACCCGTGATTAATGTAACAACAAATATTTTTTTCTTCCATGCTGTTGGGTACTTCCTCCGTTCCAAATTATAGGTCATTTTGGCTTTTATAGATTCAAAGATTTTGTTATGAATCTAGACATAGTGTTTATCTATATGCATAACAAAGATGATGAATCTATAAAAGCCAAAACGACCTATAATTTGGAACGGAGGTAGTAGTTAGTTAGATCTAAAATTGTTAGGTGACTTAGATTTTGCTGTCATGTATAAGTCACTTTTTTGAGCCATTGGATGTGCATCAATGCACATAATACAAATCTGTAAGTGTTTGGGTGACTTATATTCTGTATTTGCGTAAGCCATTTCCTATGACGTGGGATGGGAACAAATTTTTTTGAAGGTGGAACAATGTTTGTTCCACATAGCAATAAAATTGCTCCACCTTCACAAAGTTTTGTTCCATCACCAATACAAATCCGTAAATTTTTTAGTGACTTATATTTTGCATTTGTGTAAGTCACTGTCTTAGGCCAGTTTGGATAGGAACACTTTTTTTTTGAAGGTGGAACAATCGACTTACGCAAAGACAACATCTAAGTCACCTTAAAATGAGTAAATCTGAGTAAAAAGGTCCAAATAATTCCAATCAAGTATAGAAAGTTCGGATAACCTCGTATAGTATGTAGTGGTTCTTTACCCCCTAATAAACTATTCAATTTGCACCAAATACATTCTGTCATTGTAATTTATCCATACATAAGTTGAGTATTAATTCAATTTTTTACAAAGTGATAGTGGATATCAAATTTTACGTAAAAATATACATATTGTGTTTTTTCACTACTACTTTTTTATAGTTTTGTACCCAAGTATTATTTTATTCTTATAAATACCCTAAAATAATGATAAAAACTTAATTTTTTAACATGTCTTATGATGTCGCAAAGTTTTAACTTAAGAATCCACTTATACACAAGGAAATGAAAATGACAAATTGTATTAAGGGTAAACTGAAGTAAATCATAAGTTTAGGGGATTAGCCAAAAATTCTCTATATTTTATTTGGAACTTTTTCTTAGATCTACTATGTTTTCTATAAAAAAATTACCTACATATGTTGTTATGAATAGTCTAAAGTAACTATAAAATTATATCTAAATCACTCACATGTTCCATTATAAAAAATAACAACCTAATTTTATTTAAATTATCCATGTATTCTATTATATAAAAAATATAAAGTAACTCCTAAATTTGCATACAAATTAGACACATACACCAATATTGAAAATAACATAATAAAATAATACCTAATCTAATATAAATTACATGTATTTGCCACTATAAAAAATACTGAAGCATACCAATGCATAATTCTAAATTGCCTATTTGTGGTATTATTAATATAGAAAATACTAAAAATTGGTAGGGAATTTTCCTACTGATTTTGGTAAAAAAAACTAACTTAAGATATAAGTGCTGAAAAATAGCCTACAACACCCTCTTAGTTTTCATCTAAAATAACCCACATATGCCATAGTGAGAATAATAAAGCAACCCCCAAAGTTGCATTTAAACTACCCGTATATGCCATCATTAAACTAGCATAAAGTTACCACTAAATTTGCACTAAAGTTCATTAAGAAATATCACAAAGTACGCCAATATGATTCTAAATAATTTATTTATATCGTTATTAATTTACAATGTTAATTAAGACTAGCAAATGTGCCCGTGCGATGCTACGTGCCAATAACACATATCCAATATATTTTTTATATTTATATATTACTAACTCGATACCTAAGAGATAAAATGCCCTATTTCTTCTCTGTCCTCTCTTTATCCTTCACATTTTGTTTCCACTGTCACATCGATACAAGTAAATATGAAAAATTGTTTCTCCCCGGTATCTCATAACTAAACTCGCGCTAACCCAACTTATAGATTTCCAAACTATTCTCTCTGCTTCTTCCATTCGAGCAACAACATAGAAACATCAAATCCACCTCCTAATCTCACATTGCCCTTAATTGGGAGCTATAGTTTGTTCCAACCAAGCTCCGCTGTTCCTTTGTTCTTCTTGTTGAGTAGAGTAACAAAGACACCGTCGCCTACTCCTGTTATTCTTCATTTAGTGACAAAAACACCATGGCGGCATAGCCTAATGCATCTCCTTCTTCTATTATTCTCCAAATAGAAACAAACAAAGCAGCATAGCCATTAACGGATCCTCTGAGTTCCTTTTTTCTTTGCGACTTCACCAATCAAAGTTGCTCCCCTGTTTGAATCCAGCAACACGAGCACCAGCGTCTCACCAATCTTGAGCCCTGACACGTCCCTTCCTACAGCACCGCCTTCCAATCCTTGTGTGTAATGGTAAATCCAGTAGCATCGGAAGTACTCAAAGATATTTAAGTTTAAGTTTTTACATAAAACATACATGAGGTGGTGGCATGGTGGTAAGTCTATAGGGTGGGGTCTTTGCAACTAGGGTTCGAACTCCTTCCCCACCTCTTTTTTGCGCTATTTTTTCACCCCGCACAGGGATCCACATGTCTGTTGACTTAGTCAATGCCGGACCATGAAAAAGACAAAGACCTTCTTTGCTTTACTATTAAGTAAACATATACACATGCATGATGTGTGTATCGCCATATAGGTCATGTACATACATGTACGAAGAAAACAATGAAGATTTTAATGTTCTTGTTAAACACATAGCTCAAACTAAAAGTTCAATTAAACACACATAGCTACAATAATATACTTATATGGATTGTTATTTTAGGTCATGATCTAAATTCCTTTCTCCAATTGGTAATATACCTGGATTGTTTTTTTTTCTCCGCCGTGGAAAGCAAAATTGCTAGCTCCAGGATCTTTCCGAGCTCATCTCGCCACCTCGGCTCCACCCAAACTCCGTCGCCTTTGGCTGTTGGACCTTGCTGCCGCTTGCCCTGACTCCTCCCATCGTACGGCCCAAACACGATGTTGGCAAGCACCCCCACACGCCCAGTGCCGTCGGCCATGCTCTCGTGTGGACGAGCGCCACCCCAAAACAAACCCCGGCGTGGTTGACTCGCCTCCATGACTGGCGCGACTCAAGCTAGGAGGAAAGCTTGACACGCAGGCACACGGAGGTCATCCGCCGCCGAATCATCATCCTCCCGCGGTGAAGCTCCTCCCTGGGGCTCAATCTACTCCGCCGGGCAAGGAAAGGAAGAGACAGCGCCAGGAGGTGGGAAAGTGGAGGATGTGGTGAGGAGTAGAGCGGAGGCGACAAAACGGGGTGGAGCCGTGAAGGAGAGGGGCAAGGAGCAACGGTGCACCCGTAGAAAATGAGAAGGAAGAAGTTGAAAAGGAGAGAATAGAGGAGGAGGAAGGGAAAGACGAGCACTCCCTTGGTTTGATTCCTGGATCCGCCAAGCTCTATCCCTCTAGGTCATCGTCCTCCTGTGACTGATGGTGCTCACCATGGAGCCATACCGAGATGCCCTCTTCCAGGACGGCGAAGGGAGGGGGAGAGCGGCGGCGGCAAGGTGTCAAGGAGCAGAGGCTGCGGCAACACAGATTCGTTGACACCATGGGTCGCTACCCCCCTATCGTCGCCGTCACTGCCACGTGGGGCCGCCGACCCCGCCGCCGCCGCCACCCCCCGGCTTCGGCGGCCCACTGCTAACTAGTCACCCCGCATGTCCCCCGCCGCCACTGCCCGACCGCCAACTCCCACCGCCCGCCACCTCCGCCGGGCCGGCCGGCCACCCCCAAACCCTTCTAATCCACCGGAGATGGAGCTCCCCCCTCTCCCCCACCCCGAACCCTAAAGGCAGCGGCGACACTTAGGGAGGGGGGGGGGGGCAGCGACACACGGCGTCAAGTGATTGAGCCTGCGGCAGGAGTGAATAGAGGGCATCGGGGAAGAAAAAGATGGAGGAGAGAAGATTAATTTTCAGATTAGCCCCTGATAAAGAATTTTATTTCTGAATTAGTCCCCAAATAATATATAGGTACCCAATTTTAGATATGCTATTGGAGAGAAGCATACAATCATTACGTAAAACTTATCTCTTCTATACTTCAAATAAATTTTAGCAATCGCTCTTACTCAAGAGTAGACTAGCTGAACATTTTGTCATTTTCAATCAGTTGCGAGTGCGTTGCCTCAAAAAGACGAGCATATGAACTGCGTGAGCCACCAATACATGAATATTTCTTTGTGCCCATGAAACGTATGAATCGGTTAGTTTGGAAACGAGTTCCGGGTCCATAGCACGTACAAGCTGATTTATCACTTATCAGCTCATGCTCACCATGCTCACCCGGGAAACGAAGTAGTAGATTGTATTCTGACTTCTTTTCGTATCCCTTCAGGCTTTTCAGAGGCTCTCCTCTACCAAATCTGCATAGTCCTCACGACATGTTCTCTCAGTCCTCTCCCACGCTCACCATGATAATACATAGTCTACTTTAAAATTATAAATTTCAAAATATGTAGCGCTTGACCTTGTGGGTGCTATTAAAATGGAATATTTACACCTCATACATTGTATATGCCAAATTTCGAGACATATAAAATTATATACTATTTTATTAAGATAAGCTAAAGTGAGTAAGTTTAACTTGTGCCCGAAGAGAAATATAGGCATAATATATAGGCTACTTTGAAATTATATATTTCAAAATATATAGCACTTAGACTTGTGCTTGTTACTAAAATGGATTGTTTAGATCTTAAATATTGTGCACGCAAAGTTTCGTGGTATTCGAAGATCAAACGCTATTTTATTTAGATGATTCAAAGTGGATAAATAGGACGCGGAGTCTCCTGCCGCGCGCGTGGGGGCGCGACGAGGCTTTTGCCACGCCACATGCAGTGGCGTGGCAAGGGGCCTCCACGTCGTCTCGCCGCGCCACGTTGGCAGGCCCGCCGTGCCGACGCATGCGGCGCGGCAACGTTATCCTGCCGCGCCGGGCCCACCGGCGCGGCCAAAAGGGTCAGTCTGAAAATATTAATGTGGATGGGTTAGTATTAAAATAAAATTATAAAAAAGGTTAAAAATAAAAAAATTCACTGTTCACAGGGCCATTTCCCACCTTATTATCCGTCCAAGTCTAGCACATTTCGCAGTGTCTCTTGCGATGATCCACTCTGCGAACATGCTCCTTATACCTCTTGTGATGAATCGGGCAGCGGACGGTGCAGATTTTTTAGGGCGTATGAGGATGGGAGGGTTGCCAAGGGTTACCTAGTATCTGATATATTCCACTTCAGCTTGGAAGGCAACGTTGACTACCACTTTGAGCCGGAAGTTGTATTCGGTTGTGCCACGTCTGAGAAGTCCCAGTTTGTAAGGGAATATAACACTGGAATTTTATCTCTTGATACCAGCAGCCTGTCATTTCTAGCGCAAGTGCGTGTGGATGAATTCTCTTACTGTGTTCCAGCTCCAGCAAGACGTGATGATGATGATCAAGCACTAAGCTACCTTAGATTTGGTTCTCAAGCCCGGATCTCAGGAAAGAGGATTCCATTCTGGAATGATAAAAATAAGTACCATGTCCTCCTTAAGAGAGTGACATATCAGCATGGAAATCGCCTGAGTCAGCAGCAACCTGCACCCATATTTCCTGGCCGGAGATAAAGAAGCTGAAGGGAGAACTGTTGATATGTTGGTGGACTCGGGAACCCTTGGGATTTGGCTTCCCGAATCTATATTTTACCCTCTGCAGAAGAAAATCGACACTGATATTTCTCTGAGCAGGGTGCTCTTCGATGACAATCCTAACGCCTATTGCTACAGAGGGACTATGAAGGATGTTGAGGAAATGTCGGTCACACTGGGATTCGTCGGAGGGGCAGAGATGGAGCTCTTCGGTGATTCACTTTTCTTTGGATTCAACAATTCGGAATGGATTTGCCTGGGTTTTATTCTCAGCAATGTCACAACTCTAGGCATATATGCCCAGCGTAATACTAACATGGGATTCGATTTATTCGAAAAGAAGATATCAATTGATCAATCTGGTTGCAATTTCTAATCTTGACTTCTGCTCTAGTAAGGTGATCGATAGCGGTGGTTAGTAGCAACTAGCGAGTGGCCTAGAATAAAGTCAAGAAGTCATCTCAGTAAGCTAGGTTGTCTTTCGATGAATTGTAGTGTTATTCTCTTAAGGTAGTTCCTTCCTTTGATGAATTGTCATTTTCTTGTCTGACTGTAGCTGGAAAACAGACAGTTAGAACTGGATGTTTAACAAAAAGTGCAAAAAGTTTTTACATAGAGAACCGTGTTAGTCTCTCTATGCATACGTCCTAATGCAAAAAGTTTTCACTTTTTCATCCTCTTTTCGCCTATCTAAACACCCTCTTAGACAAATGGTGAAAATGGCAAACTACAAAAGTGGAGGTTATATTTTACTTTAATTTTTTCTATTGCCAACAAGGTAATAGCTCCATAATTGGAGTAGCTGCTCCATAATTGGAGTAGCCAATTCTGCTTGTCTGTTTTCCAGCCTCTATCTTTTTCTCTCTCACAGAATACTATTGAAACAACTTAAATCAGTCACAGTCAGCAAACTTATCTATCAGCGGAACAGACCGTGCAATGGTTGGCGAAGAGATAAGGTGCACTGATATTTGAGGACCAGAAA
The DNA here is from genome assembly GCA_015476505.1 of Urochloa ruziziensis. Classification (NCBI taxonomy): domain Eukaryota; kingdom Viridiplantae; phylum Streptophyta; class Magnoliopsida; order Poales; family Poaceae; genus Urochloa; species Urochloa ruziziensis. The sequence continues at coordinate 55,072,492 of CM027122.1, read as the reverse complement.
GAGAAATGGAACAAGACTTTCTGCGGAATCTTTTTGTAACGCGTCCTTGTCAAAGGGTTGATTTTGAAAGCCAAATTCCGACTATGCCCGTGTTTAGTTGATGAAAAGTTTTTGGTGAAAAGATTTCGGGTATTGATTTTACCAATTTAGGAGTAGCAAATGTGGACGAAAAAGGTGGAAAGTTATATGGATAGGTTGGAAATCTCGAGACGAATCTAACGATGGTAATTAGAGGGTAATTAATCCATAATTAGCGGATGGTTACTGTAGCATTACTATTGCAAATCATGGATTAAGTAGGCTCATTAGATTCGTCTCGCGATTTACAGCTCATCCATATAACTTTTCACCTTTTTCGTCTACATTTAATACTTCATGCATCTAAGATTCTCCTTTGATGTGATGGGTGAAAGATTTCAGGTGGGAACTAAACAAGGGCTATGGCGATGGTAAGCACTGAGAAACTTCGCATATTTGGAAAAGAGAGAGAAAACAATGGCGTAACACAGGCGACCATCACTGTAGATTATTACAGTTTTCCTATGAAGATTCGGTTCTCTACTGATCAGTCTATTGCTGCCCGGCACGCCTCTTGGGTCTTCGGCTCTTCCGCTCGATGCTTGCGCGTGGATGCTTTTCTACATTCTCGCAGACGACAGTGTACCGATAGTTTGGTGGGCACGCAGATTCCCACAGCACGATCCGCATCTCCTCTCTAGGACTGGGATGCGCAGCGACTGAACGAACTAGTTCCTGGACGGTCATTCCCGGTAGCTCAGAAGCCACACCCGTCTGAGTCTGACAGGCACTCTTGATCCTCAGAGGCATAGGGAGCGTCTCCAATGCTATCTTGGCGACACCAAGCTTTGAGAAGTGATCCTCGTCACCTCGCAGGGTTGCACGGAAGGCGTGCACGACATGGAGAACATCGCGCCAGAATCGAGCGTTGAGGTTCATCCTGAGCAGGCCGCTGAGGACCTTTGCGCCAAAGAATGACCCGTGCAACCCTGCTGCGATCTGCCTTCCGAGCGCTGCAAGCTCTGGGTGCTCCCCCGGGTCGTTGCCACCGAACGCGAGTGACCTGAAGAAGTACCAGTACTCCTCCCTTGGCAGCGGCTTCACCCGCATGGCAGCAGTGGTTCCGAGGTCAGCGACGCCGTCGTTCTCGCTGACGACTATGATTTTGCTTCCAGGCGCGGTGGATCTCAGAGATGTGCAGAGTGAGACCCACGCTGCCTTGCTGATTGCTACTTCGTATGTGTTTTTAATCACAAGAAGATGCCTCCCGTGTCCGGAGATGGGTGACTCGTGAAGCATATGGCCACCGATCCGTAATGTGCCCAGTGCATCCTCACCACAATCCTCATCAAGAAGAGACCCGTAGGAGTAGAGGATCAGAGCAAAATGACCACGCACCCTCTCGTCACTGCAGACATGCTTGACAATGGTGCCCTTTCCGACTTCCGGGCCACCGACGACTGGAAGGACGGCCAAGTTGCTCTCAGGCTGCAGAAGAAAGCTGATTACCTGCTCCCTCTCAACAAGCCGGCCAAACATGTATCTGTCGTCAGACCGGAAACTGGAGACAGGCCGCCGTGGTATTGTAGGGCAGCAAGCTAGAAGTAGAATGAACTCCTTCAAGTCTCCTGCAACCTCTTCCAATCTTGGTAGCATGGCGCTGATCGATTGATCTGCTCCATTGTCATCACCTGCGCAGGATGGTTGACTTCCAGTAGCAGTGCAAAGTCGCTTCGCGGGCCGAGACAAGAAAGGCAGGGAGAATGACAAGGAGCTGCTCACCAGCGCGCAACCATCAGGATCGACATGGTGCTTGGTCACGTCGAGCGCGTAGTATGCACGGTACATGCCCTCCATGAGCTTCGTGAGCCACAGGAGCAGCCTCCGGTTGTCGGCGAGGTGCCGCCGCTCTGCTTCGTCCACCACGGAGTGGATCTTTAGAGCAAGATGCTCGAGCCGCAGAACCATCTCCTCCCTGCACCCCTGCTTGACGTACCTGGGTCACGAGGAAGGAGATTAGCCTGCTCACGAGGTCGGCGACGGCTGCCGGAGCAATCAGCTCCTGGATTACCTTCATCTTTAATTTTCGTGATGGTAATTGTGTCTATCTGCTACTGCTATGTGCTATGGCTTTGTTAGGAGCTGATGTATCTGAAGAAGTGAACAAAGGCATGCATACTCAGCACTCCAATATATAAGTCGTAGAGACAGTAGACAAGCGCGGGCGATCAGAGTAATCTTGAACCGCGTGGACCAGTGGAAAACTCAATAGGAAACTACTGGGAAAGTCATTCAGACGTGTGACAGTGTCGATGCAGAATTGCAGACTGCTCGAGTCTACAACCACATTTCAATGGAACTTTCAGGCCATACTCTGGTTTGAATACCCTGCGTTGTTTCATTGCACAGAAAAATCGCGTACGCGTAATAGGAAATCTGGATGGATGCCACCCTTTCCCGACGAACGTGCCGCCCCGCAGGGAATCGTTCTCCTTGCAGCAGTGCGTGTTCATGGCCACCGGCGGGTACAGCCGCATGGAGATGGAGGTAGTGCATCTCGCTCTGCTCGTCGAAGCTGAACGTGGCGCCCGTGCTCCTCTCCTGAACTGGAGGCCCGAATCGAGTGGATCTCGCGCACGATCCTGTCCTCGACGTCGGGGTGGACGGAGACGAGCAAGAAGAACCATGTCAACGCCGACGACGTCGTGTCGCGCCCGGCCAGGAGGAAGTTGGTGACCACGTCCCGGAGGCTCTCGTCACTGTGCTCGCTGTCCGCTGCGAACCGCGACAGGAAGTCCTCGTCCCTGCACGCCAGCCCGGCGACCTCCCCTCCCTCCCTGCGCTCGCGGACGATCCGGCCGGCGCGTAGCCGCGGACCGTGCCGAGCGCCTCGCGCAGCCGCCGCTCGGGCTCCAGGTTCAGCATCCTCTGGACGCGCCACAGCGACTTGACCGGCGACATGAACCGGGCCATGACGCCATCCTGCACACGTCGTTGAAGGCGCGCAGGAACTCGGCGATCCGGCGGCGCGGACGCCGTGCCCTCGCCCTCCTCCTCGTAGTCGCCGACCAGGCACGCCGGGTCCTCGATGGTGGACACCGTGGCCTCGCCCTTGGGGTAGTTGGCGAAGTTCGTCTTGGCTATGTGCTCGACGTTGTCCATTTGAAGACATCCAATAAATCAATAAATATTATTAACTATGATGGAGAGTGTGTTGTCATGATCGTCTAGAAAAAAAATGTGCTCGAAGTTGGCCGCTTCACGACGTCGGTTGACCACTCGAGAGGAGGCGGTGCTGGTTCTTGACTACTTCATCCATCCCAAAAGAAAGTGTTTATCGCGCTTTGTGAGGAGTCAAACGTTTTTAAGTTTGATTAAAAATATATCAAATAATATTAACATTTGTACCTCCAAACAAGTTTATTAGAAAAGTATAGACAATGAGCAGTACATTTTTGTATAAATTTTAATCAAACTTATTTAGGTTTGACTCATCGAGAAACGTGATGAACATTTATTTAGGAAAAAAAAAGTAGGTGCGGGAGCACACCGAGGAAGGGGTAGGGTTTGAGGGGGCATCAGCGCGACGCTGCTTCTTGGGGTCCCGGCGCAGGCGGAGTAGGTAGTAGAGGATTGGGATGAGAGTGAGGAGCAGGACGAGGTGAGGAGACCAGGTCAAGGTGAGTTCCATGGAGACTGGCTCCGGGTTTCAAATGATTCAAGTGTTTTAGGATGCCAAGAATTTATCTTTTTTGTTTACCGGGCGAGCTGGAGTCAGGCGGCTCCCACTCCCAATAATTATATGATTCCTGCTCTTGCAGTCTTGCGTACATCTTGGCACCATCTACTGTCATGTGCGCCCAACTAAGAAATTTGCTAGTGTGAGTCAGCTTGTCTAAATTAGTAGAAGTTGTTGGTTGATCTGTTCAGGAGGGATAATGTAGACGAAATGATCGATGACAATAGGACAAATTCCACGAGGTGCCCACTTTGTTTAAGATTGGCTAAGTCGAGAGAGGGTCATGTATTCCGCAGAAGAATAAAATATACTAACAGTTCTCAGCTTCTTACTAGTTGACATGCCATCAATCTCAAGTGCAATTTCAGGCTTTGGCCAAGGTGGATATAAGCGTCAGTTGGGAGATCTAGGACTTATGTGAAAGAAATTGAAGTGCTTCAAATGCATTTTCACATTTCATATCTCAAAGATTTTAATGACACCCCCAAACAAGAATAAGAACCGCAACATTTCGTTCTTGCAAAAGCAATGGTGCGACACGACATGGTTGGCATGGGTGCGACATGGTGGTGCCGGTGATGACTGACGAAGGTGGCAAAAGCAATGGTCATGTTAGTGAGGTGACGAGCAGCACTGCAGCAGTCATAAAGTCACTGCTAGAGAAGAGTTGATGTTGGGGCGGGAGTGTTCTACTGAAGCAAGGCTGGAGCGGGGATCAAAGGTCGTATGCGTGCGGCATGACGACGACAACCCCGTGGTGGAGGAATTCGAGTTACCGTTTAGGCTTGCAGCGGGCCATGACATTTGGCATGACACAACGTTTGTGACGACGACGCAGTTCGCGGTGGCTTTTTTTTGGCTCCTCTCCCAAGCTATGGTGGTGTAGTGTTTTGTTGTATGAGTTTGTTTACGTACGTTGTTTGTGTGGTGGTGGTGTTCGTTCCGGCGCATAATGTATGATTGTTTCTTTTTCTTAAATGACATAGCGAGTGCTCGTGCTATTTTTTTTTTTAAAAAAAAGATCGAGGCAGGAGCCACCACAGAAAGGAAGAGGAAGAACTAGCATATTTGCCTGAGTGGAAATATCATGTAAGTATTTTGGTCGCAAAAAAATCATGTAAGTATTTTACTTCAGAAAAAACAATATCACGTAAGTATGTAACAAAAAGAAACGATGATGAGCGACAACGTGTTGTTCTTGAGATAGAAGAATTAATCATGTCTTTCGATTTTTGGCATAGTTTTGTAAAATAAATTTGGCTTAATGAGAAGATATCTGATTTGATATGACAACTTTTACAAACATTTATTCTATTAATATCTTGTTTATACAAAAAATGTGGCAACGTATCCTATGATAACTCAATTCCTATGAGAACTATGAGAACTCAAATATGAGTCACATGATCTTGATCCAAGGGGAGCGCGTAGGGAGAGGTGGGAGGGTGGATTTGCAAAATCACCACCCCCTTCATTGCATGCTAATCTTACTTTTGCAAATACCCCCTCCCACATATCTCTTGGATCAAGATCATGTGGCCCAGAATTGAATTCTCATAGTTCTCATAGGATACGTTATCCATCATAAAAGTATTTGAATATAAATTTAATAAAACCAATTTTATATTAAAAATATGCATAAAAAGAGTTCTACTCCCGCAAAAAAAAAAATCTTATTTCTAATGGAAGGAGTTTTGTAATTTTAAATGGAAGGAGTTCTTTCATGACGGGTGACTTAATGTCTTGATCCGCAAGCCAATATTAATTAAAGAAGAGCATGTAGGAATATTAATTAAAAACAAGCATTGCACTGTCCTCTTGTCACCAATAATTTCATGTATTAAATCCCTCCGGACCAGATCTGGCAACAACTTTCACTCTTAAACGCTTCGGACCAAATAGGCTTTTGACTTTCTGTACTCCACCAATAATAGGAGTCTTTGGGCCCACGCAATACTCCACCCTTTGTACCTGTTGATTTGGCAACTCCAAAAGTTCCATTTTGGTTGCTTTTTTTTCTTATGGTATGATTTTCCCTTCCCCTAGTTTTTATGCATAGTTTACCGTGCTTACCAAGGAAGCATTTCATCTAATAAAAAGACACTAGAAATGACCATTGTACCTATTAAATATATTAATGAAGACTTTTTCTTTTTAAAAAACAACTAATGAGAAGTGGATAGCACAAACATTAAATAACTAGCACTCTTAATTTTTTAATAAAAAATATTTTGAAATGTATTCTTCCAACTCTATGAAGAGAGAAAATAATGCTCGTACTTACAAATTTATGACCCCACTTGAAAAATACTTGAGCGGCACTATTTTTACCAAAAATGTACATTATAGAGTACTAGGCCAATTAATTATAAAAGTCTGAATATGCATCGTGCCTTGCTACAAAAGAAAAGTAGTGACAGAGTACCCCGAATGTACGAAGATATTTGACCTAGCAGGACACCAAGAACACGACGCAAAAATTAATTGAGCTGACGTAGTCGAGCTCACGGACCGCTACATAAAACGAGAGATGGTCCTTGGCCGCGAATCACCGGCACCGCTCGCAACCCGAAACCAAATCCAAATCGACATGGAGCTCTCCCTGACCTCACCCCTCGTCCTGCTCCTTCCCCTCCTCCTCCCTCTGCTCCTCTGCTTGCTCCTGCGCCAGGACCCCAAGAAGCAGCCTCGCGCCCATGGCCTCAAGTCCTACCCGCTCCTCGGCACGCTCCCGCACTTCGTCAAGAACCAGGACCGCATCCTCGACTGGTGCACCGACGTCATCAAGCGCGACCCAACGCACACCATGTCCTTCAAGGCCGTCGGCCTCACCGGCGGCGTCATCACCGCCAACCCGGCCAACGTCGAGCACATCCTCAAGACCAACTTCGGCAACTACCCCAAGGGCGAGCTGACGGTGTCCATGATCGAGGACTTCCTCGGCCACGGCATCTTCAACTCCGACGGCGACCAGTGGCTGTGGCAGCGCAAGGCCGCCAGCTACGAGTTCAGCAAGCGCTCGCTCCGGAGCTTCGTCGTGGACGCCGTCCGGCTCGAGGTCGTCGACCGGCTCCTTCCCCTGCTCGACCGCGCGCGCCGCGACGGGCGCACCCTGGACGTGCAGGACGTGCTGGAGCGCTTCGCGTTCGACAACATCTGCCGCGTGGCGTTCGGCGAGGACCCGGCGTGCCTCGCCGCGGAGTCCATGGAGTCGCCGGCCCAGAGCGCCGAGTTCATGCGCGCCTTCAACGACGCGCAGAACGCCATCATGGCCCGGTTCATTTCGCCGGTCAAGTCGCTGTGGCGCCTCAAGAGGCTTCTCGGCATGGAGCCCGAGCGGCGGATGCGCGAGGCGCTCGGCACCATCCACGGCTACGCTGACCGGATCGTCCGCGAGCGCAGGGAGAGAGGCGAAGCGGCCGGGGACGATGACTTCCTGTCGCGCTTCGCCGCGGGCGGCGAGCATAGCGACGAGAGCCTCCGGGACGTGGTGACCAACTTCCTCCTCGCCGGGCGCGACACCACGTCGTCGGCGCTGACATGGTTCTTCTGGCTCGTCTCCGTCCACCCCGAAGTCGAGGACAGGATCGTGCGCGAGATCCAAGCCGTGCGCGCTTCCAGTCAGCAGGGGAGCACCACGGGCGCGACGTTCAGCTTCGACGAGCTGCGCGAGATGCACTACCTGCACGCCGCCGTCACGGAGTCCATGCGGCTGTACCCGCCGGTGGCCATGGACACGCACTGCTGCAAGGAGGATGACTTCCTGCCGGACGGCACGTTCGTGGGGAGAGGGTGGCTGACGACCTACTCGGCGTACGCGATGGCGCGGGTGGAGGACGTGTGGGGAAAGGACTGCGAGGAGTTCAGGCCGGAGCGGTGGCTCAGCGAGGACGGCGCGTTCCGGCCGGAGAGCCCGTTCAGGTACCCGGTCTTCCACGCGGGTCCGAGGATGTGCCTCGGCAAGGAGATGGCGTACATCCAGATGAAATCCATCGTGGCGTGCGTGTTCGAGAGGTTCAGCTTCCGGTTTGTCGGCGACGAGGAGCGGCCGGGGCTGGTGCTCTCGCTGACGCTTCGGATGGAAGGTGGCTTGCCGATGAAAGTGATCGAGAGGAAGAGTTCGGCAATTTAGGCTGGGGTTTCCCTCTTGGTCGCTGGCAGTAATATGTCTAGTGCAATTGTTTCCACTTGCTCGGGAAATCAAACTGACGTGACGGTAGATCGACGTGCTTGGTTAGTCTGTCTGGCATGAATTTATTGTTAAAAAAAAGAAAAATTAAGTCTGGAAAAGTACTTATTAAGAATGAAATTTAGCTAAACACAAATTGTACAAATACACAACTTTAGTGTTAAAGTTTTTTCCTATTTGAAGCCATCTTCATGCCCAAATAATCAATACAATGTTCAGGTCTAAACTTTTTCATTAATCTTCAAAAACTAGGGATAGTCCACCAAGGCTAATTCCAATGGGATATTTCATTTTGTTATATACAAGAGTGCCACATCAACAAAATAGAAATGAAACTACGGATGAAACTCCTCCTACAATGCATGATTTCATCTTTACTATTTTATAGGCTTATATGATATTTAATTCTAAGACTCATCATGAAATTGTATATAAATGGTTTTATCTAGATGAAATTGATTTTATCTCTTCCTTCTTTACTTTTTAATTGCAATATTAAAATATCCTAAGTGGCATGTAATTAATTGAGAATGAAATTCCTCCAGGGAGTGACCTACTAGGCGTGCTGACCATTAGGTAAACAACAATACCATAAGCCGTGTACTCAAATTGGCTGTGAGTGATGTGCACAAGTACATTATTGTGCATTCTTAAAAAAAAAGTACATTATTGTGCCCTGTACTACACTGATACCGGTCCATTCTACTAGCTTAATACTTCTCTATATAAATGACAGCAACATTACAAATCAATAATGGTAATAACGAACAGAACATATAGCTGTAGCGTTGATTGTCTAGCTCCGCTTGTTCACTTGCATCGGCAAGCCACCTTCCATCCGCAGTGTCAGCGAGAGCACGAGTCCAGGCCGCCCCTTGCCGCCGGCGAACCGGAAGCTGAACCTTTCAAACACGCACGCGATGACAGACTTCATCTGGATGTAGGCCATGTCCTTGCCGAGGCACATCCTCGGCCCGGCATGGAAGACCGGGTACTTGAACGGGCTCTCTGGCCGGAACGTGCCGCCCTCGCCAAGCCACCGTTCCGGCTTGAACTCCTCGCAATCCTTGCCCCATATGTCCTCCATCCGTGCCATGGCGTATGCGGAGTAGGTTATCAGCCACCCTTTCCCGACGGACGTGCCGTCCGGCAAGATATCGTCCTGCTTGCAGCCGTGCGTGTCCATGGCCACCGGCGGGTACAGCCTCATGGACTCGGTGATGGCGGCGTGGAGGTAGTGCATCTCGCGCAGCTCGTCGAAGCTGAACGTCGCGCCCGTGCTCTCCTGACGGGAGTCGCGCACGGCTTGGATCTCGCGCACGATCCTGTCCTCGACGCCGGTGTGGGCGGAGACGAGCCAGAAAAACCATGTGAGCGCCGACGACGTCGTGTCGCGCCCGGCGAGGAGGAAGTTGGTGACCACGTCGCGGAGGCTCCCGTCGCTGTGCTCGCCGCCCGCGGCGAACCGCGACAGGAAAGTCGTCCCCGGCGGCGTCGCCTCTCTCCCTGCGCTCGCGGACGATCCTGTCGGAGTAGCCGTGGATGGTGCCGAGCGCCTCGCGCATCCGCCTCTCGGGCTCCATGCCGAGAAGCCTCTTGAGGCGCCACAGTGACTTGAACGGCGACATGAACCGGGCCATGATGGCGCTCTGCGCGTCGTTGAAGGCGCGCATGAACTCGGCGCTCTGAGGCGCCTCCATGCTCTCCTCGGCGAGGCACGCCGGGTCCTCGCCGAACGCCACGCGGCAGATGCTGTCGAACGCGAAGCGCTCGAGCACGTCCTGCAAGTCCAGCGTCCGGCCGTCACGCGCCGCGCGCTCGAGCAGCGGCAGCAGCCGCTCGACAACCTCGAAGCGGGCCGCGTCAACGATCAGGTTCCTGAGGGACCGGTTGCCGAACTCGTAGCTGGCGGCCTTGCGCTGCCACAGCCACTGGTCGGCGTCGGAGTTGAAGATGCCGTGGCCTAGGAAGTCCTCGAGCATGGAGACGGCGAGCTCGCCCTTGGGGTAGTTGGCGAAGTTGGTCTTGGCGATGTGCTCGACGTTGGCCGGGTTGGCGGTGATAGCGACGCCGGTGAGGCCGAGGGCCTTGACGGACACGGTGTGCGCAGGGTCGCGCTTCATGACGCCGGAGGTCCACTCGAGGAAGCGGTGCTGGTTCTTGAGGAAATGAGGGAGCGTTCCCAGGAGCGGGTACGCCTTGAGGCCATCGGCGCGGGGCTGATGCTTTGGGTGCTTGCGCAGGTAGCGCAAGCATAGCAGAGGGATCAGAGCGAGGAGGAGGACGAGCTGGAGAGCAGGGGATGAGAATTCCATGGCGATTTGGATCTGGCTTTGGCTTGCGAGTGGTGCGAGTGAGTCGGAACACTGTACGTGCTTTGAAGTTGGTAAAGGAGGACAAAGGATTTCTTTGTTGTGGGACACATATTTAAAGTATTAAATATAGACTAATTATAAAACTAATTACAGATTTTGTCAGTAGATCGCAAGACGAACCTAATGAGTCTAATTAATCTGTCATTAGCACATATTTATTGTAGCAATTTATTGTCTAATCACGACCTAACTAGGCTCATTAGATTCGTCTCGCGAAGTACACTCCATCCATATAATTCCATCCATATAATGGGTTCTTTTTTCGACTACAATTAATATGACATGCAGCCTCGAAAAAATTTCGCGTTTCATCAAACATGGCCCAGGTGAGCTGGCGTTGTCACTTGGTACTGCTAGTACAGAAATTTTGGCATAATGCGGCACTGTTCGAGCGGGTCCTCTCGGCGCAGCTAACAACGCGTTTGGCTTGGGGTTTCTTTTCACTGGTACGGCAATAAGAAGAATCAGCTCGCCCGCCGTTGCAGGAGGAATCAGTTTGCCGTTCTAGTTTTTTACGAAGTTTTTGACTAAATATAAAAAAATATATTATTTATAATGCCAAATAATTGTAATTAGATTCATCATGAGATGTATTTTCATATCATACTGCATATTTAGAGTCATAAATACTAAAAATATTTTCTATAAGCTTAGTTAAATTTAAAAATGTTTGACTCAATATTTAGAATTACAATCTTTTTGGGATAGAGGTTGTAGGAAGTAGAAACTTGCTGCAGGGACACGACTTTGTGCCTCATGAGTTGATGACGCGACGCAAACCACACATCACCGTTTATTAGGTTCAGTTTTTAGGATGACCATTCCAGATTATTTTTTTGAAAGGAAACACCATTCCAGATTATTTGATGACACAAACCAATCATGTTGTAATAGGTTCCAAAAGTCAAAAATATTGTCAAGCAGTGATGAATTTTAATTTGCAACAAAAAAAAACTTTTGTCAAATTATGTGCAACCAAATGCTTGATCACCACAGACAACACAATACACGTGGCAGGGCATTGAATCATATCACAGTTTGTTTAGGCCAGTCTCAGTGGGGGTTTCATCATCATTAAATAGACTGTCATGTCAGCATTTTTGATGATGTGGCAGTGTATTAATGAAGAGAGATGTGAAATGAGTTTCATCCTCATGAAACTCTCTCTACACGATACTCTAGACAGCTTGTGTCTTGCATGTTGTCTTGGAAACAACACGAGATGAAACTTTGCATTGAGGGAGGGTGTTTCATCATAGTTTTAAACTTCTCTTAGATGATGTGTCACTCTAGGTAAAGTGTGTCGATGAAACCCCCACTGAGACTGGCCTTAGGCCATTCTCGATGCAAGTTTCATGTGTTTGAAACTGTAATGAAACACTCCTCTCTCAATGCATAGTTTCATCTTTTGATGTTTCTTAGGTTACATGCAACACACAAGCTGTCTAGGTAAATGTGTAGGGAGGGTTTCATCATCATGAAACACATTTCATCTCTCTTCATTAATATGTTGCCACATCATAAAAATAGTGACATGACAACCTATTTAATATGTCCATAAAACTTTCACTGAGACTGGTCTTAGTAGGTTAGTAGCTCCTTATCCATACTGGACTTAAGATGCACCATTACCACAATGATACAGTAAGCAACCTTTTTTTTTGAAAATTGAAATAAAGCAACAACCTTTTGGTACCGATCCGAAACATGCGAGAGCATGGAGTTCTGAGTTCTGACTTATGAAGGAAAATGAGCTATCTCCTTTTTAATATTTCTTTGAGACCTCTTCTTTTTTAATTATTGGGGAGAAATGAAACTCTGGGAACGTTAATGTTGGGCCTTGGTGCTGAGGCCCGGTGACAAAAAAAAAAGGGCAGTAGAAAGTTAGACTTGGTCAACAACGAAGGCCCAAACCCAAACCGGTGCGCTGGATATAGAACACGGGCCAGACATTTTGATGGCCCCGTTCCTTTTTGTCTCTTCTCATCTTCTGGTTTCCCTTTTTTTTTGGAGGGCATCTCTTCTGGTTTCCTAGCTAGTTCCTAGATGTCAGATGATGAGCAGTTCTTTTTTTTCTTTTTTTTTCTTTTTTTTTTTGAGAAGGAGATGATGTGCAGATTGGACGCAAGAGAAAATAACTAAAAGAGGCATGCAGATTTCAGCATCAATCGAACGAATTGAATGAACCTGCTGCAATGCATCACCGGGCATGTTTATCCTCCTTGTCCTCTCCACAACCTACTCTTAAAAAAATGACCTAAGCTAGCATGCATCACGCAGGCAGGTTGGACGCAAGGGAATTGAAGCATCAAAGCATAAGCATCAATTCGATCCCGGCCCGTAAGAATCCAGTGAGGCAGTGATGCGTTACACAACCAAGGGCACTATCGTAGCATGATTCATCTTGTAGTGTTCTCAAAAAAAAAAAAAAAAATGGTGATGTCACGCAGTAGTACCATTAGTTTATGAGCCGTGTACCCATCACTTTTGCGCGCAGAGGAGAGGATCGGAGGCTCGGGGCAGGTTTTTGTGAGTTGCCATTCGACCGATCCTCGTCCTCGCCTCGGATTAAAATCCGAATTGAATCAGGGCGTCACTCGCCACTTGCCTTTGTGCGTTCCTATCCACACTCGATTATATGCTGCTTACACTAGAAAGAGACTGGAACACTCTGTGTTCTGCTTCTGGGAGCGGCGGCTTTAATTTGATTTGTGACGCAAGCATCAGATGCAGTTTCACAAGCTAGCTAGTACTCCTAGAGTCCTAGCTTGCTTATTCTGCACTGAGTTTAGTTTCTGTCCTTTGGCATCCAATTAACCGTAATCTCTCTGGTTATCTACTTCTCCCTCTCTGGATCGATCATACGCAGCATCCTAAAGGTTCATGCTTGCAAATTATAGATCGTTTTGGTTTTATTAGGTTTACGATCTTTGTTATATGCATCTAGATAAACGATATGTCTAGATTCGTAACAAAATCTATAAACTTATAAAAGTAAGACGACCTATAAATGGAGGAAGTACTAGCTTTGACGTAAAACAATTGAAATAAATCGGTGGGGCTTCCGAAAATTAGAAGCGCATGCACTAGCAGTAACGTCTATCTCGAATTCAAGGGAAGTGCTAGCGCCCGTACGTCCGATGGTTTCTTTTCATCGGACGGTCGTTGCAACATCGAAAATACATATTTGCAACATTAGGAATACATGTTTGCAACATCAAAAATTACGTACTGAAACACAGTGAAACATCTGGGCACGGGGAGTAAAATTCCCGCCGCAACATCGGAGCTCTGTTGCATGCAACATCGTTATTCATCGTTCAACTTTTTGCAACATTGAAACAAATCTATTGCAACATCAAAGAACAGTTTCTGAAACATAGAAAGTCGTCGTTTGCTACACTGAAAACAACGTGCTCCCAACTCTTAGCCACGCGTGGCCGCAGTCAAAACCTCGTGATGAAAATGCAACATCGGATAAACACTTGCAACATGCGTGTGAAACATATGCAACATTAGAAACATCCAGATCTACTTTTGCAACATTCGCATAAAACCGTTACAACATTCTTATGAAACATCTGAAACACGTAAACATACATTTGCAACATGCAACAACCCTAGCCAAAAAAGAGGAGAACTACACAGAGCTGGACGGAGGGAGGAAGAGGATGGCGAGCAGGGGGCTCGTCGCCGAAGGAACCGCCAGGGAAACTCGCCTGAAGAAGGCTCGCGCCGCCTGGGGAGGTCGGCCCGCTGAGGAGCCATCAGAGCAGCTCACCCGCGAGGAGCTCGCACCACCGGGGGACCTCTGGAGAGCTCACGCCGCCATGGGAGGTCGCTGTCGAGGAGGCACTGGAGTAGTCGCCCCGCGGGGAGCTCGCGTCCACCGGGAGGCCTCGTGGAGAGCTCGCGCCGCCGGAGGAGCTTGCCCACGGTGAGCTTGTGCGGCGGCGACGGCTACTGGTCGGCAATGGAGGAGGAGATGGAGCATGGGGTGCTTGGATGTAGCATGGTGGATGGAGCAGGGAGCCACCCGTTCGCGCTGCAGCAGGGAGAGAGAAAAAGCAGTGGATGGAAGGAGCACTGGTGGACAGATAAGGCTGAGAGAACTGAACGAAGGGATAAGCCAAACTGTCGTCCGATTTTTTTGTTGAGCGTCGGACGTCCTAGTTATAGCATTACCGCGAATTCAATTGATTTTATTTTTGCAACTATATATATGTATACAAGTTTCAGTCAAATCCAGCTTCTCATCATCTTGTGTCTCCGATGTTTAGAGACAAAGCGAAAGTGCGCGCAAGAGCCAAGAGGGGCACAACATGCAGCAAAAAGGGAAAGATAACGCGCAAGCAGTAGCTTGACGTATGTAGCTGTGCAATGAATCTGATCTGAACACGCACGCATGCACCTCTCTGCTCCTGGCTTCAACCACCCCCCCCCCCCCCCCCCCCCCACCCCCCTCCCTCTTTCTCTGTGGTTGCTAGTAGCGCAAAAGCCCAAAAAGGACAAAGGCGCCAATATTACAATAGCCTAAGCATTTTACCCATGTATGGCTTAGGTCGAACCGGTGAGACATAGACTCTTCAATCAATTTAGGGGGTGTTTAGTTCCCCATATTCCCTCATTTTGCATAAAGTTTATGCATTATGAAGCATAGTTTATGCATTAGGAAGCATGTTCCCTCTCTCGCTTCCCAATGCATAAACTTTACGTAAAATCGGGGAACTAAACACGCCCTTAAGGTCGTGCATAACACTAACAGCCTGGTTAACTAGCTAATTAACATAACAGGTCGTCGATGTTTTTTTTGGAAATAGAAATAATGTACTTCTATAAAGCTAAAATTTAGAGTTACAACTCATGTGCCACTTTCTACCATATATCTAAAAAAGGTGAGCATGTGCTCTATCTTCTTCCGACCACCCATGAAGCTACTATATACGTGTCAGCTAAAAACACAACTCTTTGTAAGACTCATCTATCAAATCGTCTTAAGATTAAAGTAAAAACTTCGAGGCGACCTGCATATATACAGGCATCCATCAAATCCGGTACTAAAAAATGGTCTATCATAGATCGCACTCAGGTCTGCCTTCTGGGTCGTTTCTGTTCGCAGAATGGCCGGGGATGTAGCTTTCCGCAGCCGTTCGCATTGCGTTGCGTCCTTCTTGCTTGCTTGTGGTGACGGTTGCGTCATCATTTATATAAAAAAAAGGCCCGCATTTATTTGTTGTAGTGCTCGACACCAGTGAACTCCACGTATATATTCAGCGTATAAGAGCCAGCCCGGCCTGGAATATTGTAATGCTCTCGCTCTCTCCTTTAGAAGCTCGACAGCGACATTTCCAATGGAAATGGCATGCAGCTTGGCTCAAAGTACTTTTGCATTTGAAAACGTATATTATTCAATATTGATACGACCTCTATGTATCTGGCCAAGTGATATTTGCAACAATGAAGCGATAATAACCATTGGAGTTTCAGGGGGGAAACAAATTAATTTTGAATTGAACCTTACGCTCTTATTAAAGCTAGCATGAGATGGTGTCGGTACTCGGTGCGTACTGGTTATCGCCGACCAGTGATGTTAAATTTGGCAACCACGATAGAAACAGTAGATGAGCAAAGACGCATGTCGGCTACAAGTTTGCAACTGCATATCTTGATCATGGATGGTGCTGCCTGCTGCCTGGCTTCACTATGATAATATGCTGTGACATCTATCGGTGATGACCTCAGATGGTTCCTCTGTCTTCCAGTATGGGCAAGCATCTGGTCTCCTCTTGTTCATGTCAAATAGTATGACCGGTTCTTGATGGGTTGCCACTTATAATTCGCTTGCTAATGTGATTAGGCTGATGCTACAGCACTATCGATCCCCAACTACAACCAGGGAACAGTCGAGATCTCCTTGTTTCTCCAGGTGATCTTCCCTTTGTCTCCATCAGATCAGCTGGAACTCAACAGAAGCCTACGGCCTTCTGCCGCTGACGTGTGGGCCCGTCCTGGCCCAGCCACTCACGAGTCACGATGCCACTCGCGGAGAAAAGCCGACGTCTGCGCACAAACGGGTTCCAGCGTGGAAGGGGGCCAACCATCCTCTGATCCTTACTCGGAAATTCAGCTCCAAAGTGACCGTAATGCCCCTGCCACGAGCATATAAATAGAGCTGTGCACCCGGCACATTTCCTTCAGCTCAAGGCCTTGTCTTCTTGCTCCTTGAGTTCTCTACACTAGCACCTAGCTACCTGCTGATCGCCAAGCTTGGAGCTTGTTATATTACCCTAGAGACTGCGTCGCCATGGGCTGCTACGGTGATTTCTTCGAGAAGGCCAAGCCTTACATCGCCATGATCTCCCTGCAGTTCGGCTACGCCGGCATGAACGTCATCACCAAGGTCTCCCTCAACCATGGCATGAGCCACTACGTGCTCGTCGTCTACCGCCACGCCTTCGCCACCGTCTCCATTGCTCCATTTGCTCTCATCCTGGAGAGGTACGCACCACAAATGGAAACCAGTAGCAGAGTTTTTTCTTTGTGTAGTTCGTCTTTGACACTGACAATACCATCATCTGATTGGAAATGGCAGGAAGGTGAGGCCCAAGATGACGTGGTCAGTCTTCCTCCAGATCTTCGTACTGGCACTGCTCGGGTTAGTATAATAAACTTAACATCTTTAAGGAAAAGACATAGATAAGTGGACACACCAATTTGAAGATTCTATTTCTTTCCCAACAAAGGCGTTAGCACTGTACTGTCTAGCAGTAGTGCTTCCAGAAATAATTGCCAGCTTTAATTTTCTGAAGTACTAACAACAACGAACCTGCTGCACGTTGGTAATTGCAGTCCTGTGATCGACCAGAACTTCTACTACGCTGGCCTCAAGTTCACCGGCCCAACCTTCGCGTGCGCCATGAGCAACATCCTTCCCGCCATGACCTTCGTCATGGCCGTGATCTTCAGGTATACATTTCTCTGTTCCAAATGAAAACGCAACGAATTGGACAGCAGAACAGAGCACATGTGTTAACATTGTCCCGTTGCGCATACAGGATGGAGAAGGTGGACCTGAAGAAGGTGCGGTGCCAGGCGAAGGTTGCCGGGACGCTGGTAACAGTGGCCGGCGCGATGATGATGACGCTGTACAAGGGCCCGCTGATGAAGATGGCGTGGAGCAGCAGCCACGTGCACGGCCACAGCGGCGCGGAGGCGCCCGCCGCCGCCGCCATCGACGGCCGGGAGTGGTTCCTGGGCTCGCTCTTCGTCATCATCGCCACGCTCGCCTGGGCCTCCCTCTTCATCCTCCAGGCGCACACCCTCAAGCACTACGCGGCGCCGCTCTCCCTGACCACCCTCATCTGCTTCGTCGGCACCCTTCAGGCCATCGTCGTCACCTTCGCCATGGAGCACCGCCCCGACGTCTGGACCATCGGCTTCGACATGAACCTCCTCGCCGCCGCATACGCCGTAAGTATTCGTCTCTCTCTCTCCGATCGAATTCAATTTCGTACAATTTACAATAAATTGTTGTGCCTGTTCTTTGTGTGTGCTAAATACTAAATGTTGCATGAAATGTTGTATGATGTTTTCAGGGCATTGTGACATCGAGCATAGCGTACTACGTGCAAGGCCTGGTGATCCAGAAGACGGGGCCGGTGTTCGCGTCGGCGTTCAGCCCGCTGATGATGATCATCGTGGCAATCATGGGCTCCTTCATCCTCTCCGAGAAGATATTCCTCGGCGGCGTGCTCGGCGCCGTCCTGATCGTGATGGGGCTCTACTCGGTGCTCTGGGGCAAGCACAAGGAGACCCAGGAGAAGGAGGAACAAGAGGCCATGGAGCTGCCCGTGGCGGCCAAGGCGATCGGAGTCTACGACGACGCCACGTTCATCAAGGAGATCGCCGCCGCCGCTGTTGGGGATGACTCGGAGTCCAAGAAGGTGAATGGGGTGACGAAGTCATCCTCCGACGGGCACGGAGCTAGTGCAGTTTGATGCGATCGTCCGAGATTCCCAAGCTATACTACAGCTAGCAGCTGGATGGGAGAGGCGGTGTCCAAGTGCTAACTGTCTTGTCATGTACCTACCTGTGCGTGTCCCTGGAATGATTTGTGTGTTACTGACGTTGCATGCATTAGGGGTCGGGTGATGGAGAGAGGCTGCGGGCAGCACCTGCACTGCAGAGTGGGAGGACCGGAATAATTTTGTTCTGTGCCCTTTTTGCTATCCTTTTTGTAATATGATGGAGCTACTAGTATATTTATTAACTTGTATTTTTCTTATGCTTTTCTATGGACAAAGGGAGGAGGAGTATTGTGTTATGGGACTTATGGAAAGGACATATATACGTTATATCATTCATGTTTAAGAAATCGAGTGTCTGTTTCAATATGCTCATCAGTCATCAGAGGCTTGTCATTTACAAAAAAAAAAAAAATCGAGTTACATCCATAAATCAAGAAACATGGGTATACTTGCACTATTTTTGAGGAAAATATACTTGCAGTATTCGCGGGCACGGTTTGATACAAGCGAGAAAATAAATGGTGTATAGATTTTCCTTTCTTCCCGTGGAAAATGTGATAATTGCAACTTCCTTTTCTTGCTTTGGTTTGTACCCCTCTAGATGTTGTCAGATAAACATAGAAAATTTAGCACTCTGAGGGCATGTTTGGGTGGACCTAGTTCCTAATCCACCCAAATAAGTCATGAAGCATTGAGGTTCTTAGAATTCCAAACCATCTTTACATTTGAGCAGTTATTAACTTATTATCACCTACTCTTCTGTTTAATATAGATCATTTTAGTTTTTGTTATAATTCGAATTCTCAAACTTTGACTAAGTTTATTAGAAAAATACACCAACACACACAACATCGAATTAATCAAACTCGTCAAATCCATATGTTCATCAGAGCATTGTCATTTAAAAAAAATCACGGAGTTACATCCACGAATCAAGAAACATGGGTATACTATACTTGCACTATTCGCGGGCAAGGTTTGATACAAGCGAGAGAGAAAAAATGGCGTATAGATCTTTCTTTCTTTCTTCCCTTGGCAAATGTGATAATTGCAACATCCTTTTTTGCCTCTGGTATGTACCCCTCTAGATGTTCTCAGATAAACATAGAAACTTTAGCAATCTGAGGGCCTGTTTGGGTGGACCATGATCCTAATCCACCCAAATAAGTCATGAAGCATTGAGGTCCTTAGAATTCCAACCATCTTTACATTTGAGCAGTTATTAACTTATTATTATCTCCTGCTCAATCTGTTTAGTATAGATCATTTTAGTTTTTGTTATAAGTCAAATTCTTGAACTTTGACTAAGTTTATTAGAAAACTCATCAAATCCATCATGAATTATTAATGTATTCGTTTGTATGGCAGATGTTAATATATATTTCTATAAATTTGGTCATATTTAAAGGATTTTAACTTAGAATAAAAATAAAACGACTTATGTTTAAAAATTGGAGGGAGTACTTGACAAATTTGAGGCACTGCATAATTTAAACATATAGTGTTATTGTTCTATGTTGACATGTTGTCATCAAGCATCACATATGTTTTTATTTGTTACTGTGCAAAGTAGGGTGCTTATATAAGCACATATAGTAGTATTCCATTGATCTAACGAGTGTCCCTTTCAGCATGCATGCATCACTGGGCACCTGCACGTATGAAATGCATTTGTACAAAAGCAGGCTGTATCGCGTCACCAGAATCAGTGGGGTTTATGGACTTGCATTCAGACTCCACTAATAGAGCACCTTAGCTTGCTCGATCAGTGGCAAGTCCCAACAAGACAAAATAACTTTATTGCGTGAAAATTGAACCATAACTTTGCGATTTGTTGCAGGAGCATGAACTGACGTGACATGTTGTTGCGCGTAACATCTGATCACTGACTGATTGATTGATGGTATGGATCCATGAACATTTGTTTGGATACTTGTCGCTAAGGCTGCATCTCTTCGGATCCTTATTTCCCCTTTTTATTTTCTGTTTATGTTAATTTTTTTTTCGTTTCTTATTGCCATCTTTAGCCAAAGTTTCTTCCCAAAATAATAATCCAAGATTTACTGATATATATCCGGTACTGAATTTAATAAGGCTTGCTATAGAGGCTAGAAATATTAATTAATTGATTTTTTTGGCTGTCTCCTAGCTAGTAACCGTTTGCTTCCTTATCATAGGCCCCAGTAGTTCTAGAAATAGTAATGACATTTGAAGTAGATAACTTCTGTTTGTTCATGTTTATTGTTATCCAGCGCCACTTGTCTCATTATGCTTTCATACGCATAGCACGGTGTGTGTGAATTCTCAGTGTGGCAATTCACCTGTCGTTTTGCTGTTATCAGCATCCGAAGCGATATGCTAGACTGAATTTTCATCAGCCCGGCCATTACTGCACGAAACGCAAATCGAACAAAGATTTGGCCGTGTTCCCCCATTTCTTAATGTCAAGCCTCATATCATCTTTATTACCTTTATAAGCAGCACTAATCCGCTAGATTAGTAACTTTAATATCTCTCTGAGTGGATGCATCATTACCAGATAGTTACCTGCACGGCAACCACTTTTTTTTTTCCCAAAGATTACACGGCAACCACTTGCATTGATCAATCCTTGCAGAGTTCGTAGAGCACTACCGGTAAACGAATCTACCCGGCTCGCGAGCTGAGTGCGGCGTCGTGCGCCAACGTTTCTCCACATAAACCTGCCCGTTGCGCAGAGGACAAAGCAAAGGCATCCATGCATTCTCAGGAACCGAGCTCCTTCTTTTCACCAAACATGGAACTCCTTTGGCGAGGCTGAGTGCTTGACCTGGCCTTGGGTTGCCGAGGCGGCTAGTCGATTCCTACAAGGAGCCAAGCAGCAGAAGGGCGGAGGCGTCGCTCTCGGTGGAGGGAAATCATAGAGGCCATATTGCCGGGGAGTCGTCAGAAAAGCAGGGGGGCAAGGGGCGCTTTCGCGCTTGTTTATTGTGCATGCGGCACATCAAGGAGAGAGGGGGCGCAGTTGTTGCTGCCGCCGAAGCCTCCTCCACAATGGCTGCTGCTGAGTGGTTTGCTTGAGGTTTCCTTACTCAGATAGCACTGAATCAAAATGAGGACGCAACTGCAAATCAAAAGGGCGCCTTTTTTAGGCCCCCTCTCCCTTTGATGCGTAGAATAATATGGTATTGGTGGGTGTACGTCAGAGGGAGGAAGGAGTTGCGGAATGCAACAAGGAAAGGTCTGGAGATCAGGCTAAGCAAATGCCAGATTCGTTTGCTTTGACGTTGCGTTGCATTGTTGGGTCTTCTATCTGCTTTTTATTTATTTATTTGTTTGTTTGTTTGTCTATTTGGTAAAGACCTTGCAAAAATTAGTTATATGGTCTCTGAAAGGAATGAGCGTGCGCCTTGGTGTCTGGTCGGCAAGATCAAAGCTTACTCCTGATTTTGAGTATGAAAGTCGGCGGCATAGTATGACACAGAGGCAGAGGCAGTATGTTAATTACCGATAAGAGGTGATGTACGTGTGAGCCGTTTAGCGTTTACCCCTACGGATGATCACACACCCAAACGAGCAGAACAACCTAGTACGATACGGCTGTCTAATGATAGGCTATCAAATTTAATCCTCGTGGTCGAGCTGATGAAGCTCCAAAAGCCATCGTGCGCCCACTGTACCAAATGGAGAAATACGTTGCGCATAGCAGCAGGCTAGCTATCCTTCGTCAGCCGCGAGCTTATGATGCGATGCGACGGGACGCAAATGTCCAATCACGGATTGCACCCCGGCGAACAAAGTGCGCCGGCGCCGCGCTGGGCGGCCGGCGAACGAACGAACGAACGAGGGAAATAAAGCGCCTGCCCCGAACCTGAAACTCCTCTCGAAACCCGTCAAAGTTTGCCGCGCACCCGTAGGGCAGTGTGGGGAACCGGGGCCGGGCTGCGTGGGCGACGCACCCCCGCGTGCGCGGACGCGAGCTCGGCGCTGTCCCGCGCGTGATTTCTCCGGCGAGCGCACCGGCGGCCGAGTGGTAATGCGGCGACGTCAGCCAGGGGCTTCCACTCTTCCCGGGGGGAGCTGGGGGAGTAAGCGAAGCGTGCAGTGGGTGGCTGCTCTGGCTCTGGGGAATTATTGGGAGGCGATGTCGGCTCCCGTTGGGGCAGCCGGTGGACTCTGGTTGGTATGTTGATGATGGTTGTTTGCGCTGGTATGCAGTGGAGAGCACAGCAGTAGTCCTCGTCGAACAGTGGCGGCGACGCAACGACCCAACGCATACACAGCGAGTCAGCAACGTGTCCCGACCCGATCCACAAGCTTAGGTGACCAACACGTAAGCTTGGCTTCGTGTGACCGTGGAACGGTATAAGCAGCACAGGCAGGCATACGCACCCGGGGCGAGCACATGACGACACGGATCATCCATGCTCCTCTTGTAGGCTTTGTGTCCGTAGCACTCTGCACCCGTGTTTTCCGCCAAGAGCCGCTTGTGGCACGGGCGCACGCGGCCACAATTCCGGCATGCCTTCGTTTCGCTAGGCTGGGTCGAAAAGGCTAATCTGCTAAGCTGGTTCGATAGTATTCTGTGAGGAGAATAATCCGCTGAGTTGGGATAATAAGCTAAGCTAACAAGTGTCTACCTACTAGTCGTTCTAAAACAGGTAGCATCGTCCAAATTGTTCGGGACTCATGGTCAAATTTTAATTTGGATGGTGTTACATTTGATCTAGTTTCTAGGCTGTTTATACTGAAAAATAGTTTGGCCCCAAACTTGTCAGACCGTACCCTTTTTGCTTGAGCCCGCTTACAATGAGTAAACAACGGCCTTCTCGCATGCCTTACATGGGCCATTTCTTTGTTCACAACTGGGCCTCCATTATACATACGTTACAATGTTATATGCGCTTTAGCCTTAAGCCCAACCGCCCGGTTCTCTGATGTGCTGCGCTCTTCATCACTGAATCATCAGACCACAGTAGCATGCATGCATTGCAGTCTTGGAGAAGCAGTGAAGCACCATGCCCTGAGCGCTGAGCCGCAGCGCGGCACAGTCTGCAACCGTCACCTACCACCGCAGATCACTCGCAAAAGTCAGCATACTGGAAGCTGAAAACACGGCACGCTCACGGGCTCACGTCCACTAATAACGAACCCTTCGGCGGCTCATCTCGGAATACGGAACCGTACCGAAGGGATTTCCGTCCACTCATCGACCGTGTGCGCGCGGCAGCGATTGAAGCATACCGCATACGTCACGTCCGAGCCGGGGGCCTTCCAATCCGTCGACGCAGTGGCGGCGGCACTGCCAGCTGCCACTGCGGCCAACGCGCATAAGAGACAAAAGACTCTCTTCACCTCAGCCGCTGCGCGTACGTGGAATTTGCGAGTGCCGTACACAAATTCCTGGTGGCCACCGGAGTGACGGACCACGACCACGTACGAGATCCAGCAAATGGAGCAGGAGCTAGCTAGGCCAAGGCCGGCCGTAACAGGGGAGCAATCCCTCTTGTGGCTTGGTGGCATGCTCTTGCTCATGTAAATTAGGTAGTTTTTGCCGCTTGCTTTTTCTCTTCTTGCTGCTTGCCGGAGTTCTTTGGGCCTCTTTGTTTGTTGTTGATGGTGTCGCCATTGTGGCTGCTTGTACTGCTTGCTAGTTTTGAGGAATGGAATTTGCTTCAGGTGGACCGCGTGCTGGCCCACGTTGCTTCCAAAAAAAAAAAAGCTAACCTTCACCCGGGTGAAAGAGAGCCCGTCCGCACCCGCCTCCCCTCCGGCCAGATTCTCCAACTCGGGCGCGGTGGCCCGTGCTTCTCCAACTCCGGCGAGGTTGTGGGAGGCGGCCGGCGCGGGCTGGCTAGGGTCCGCCGGCTGCCCGTGCGGGGCTCCGGCGGACCCTAGCCCGCCCGCGCTAAAGGGGTGGGGGAGGGACCGGGCGGCGGAGGAGGGGGGAGGAGGAGGGAGGGACGGAAAATGGCACTACCGGAATCCCTCCTTTGCCGTGTGCCAGGTGCACACGGCAAAAGACCAATTTACACAGGGTAATGACTTTGCCGTGTGCAACACACGGCAAAGCGTACACGACAAAGTTTAGTCGACAAAGGCCCTCTTTGCCGTGTACCCTTTCACGTGCACATGGGCCGTGTGTTTTCCTGCACACAGCAAATCACTTTTGAAAAGTAAAAAAAAAAAATTGCGGGGCCATGGGCCCCGCCACCAGGAGGAGCTCGGGCCGGCTGATAGGGCCACCGCTGCGCCGGGCCTCGTCTCCTCCGCCACCGCCGCACGCGTGCCGCCGCCGGGAGGCAGAGGAGGGGCCCCGTGCTGCCGCGCCTGGGGGAGGGAGGGGGAGGACCGCCGGCACCAGATCCCGTCGCCGGGGAGGGAGATGGAGCCTGCCGCCGCCGTGCCAGGGAGGGAGATGGAGCCCGCCACCGCCGCGCCTGTGGGAGGGAGGGGGAGGACCGCCGACGCCGGATCCCGTTGCAGAGGCGCCGCGGGGGAGGAGGAGCTCCGCCGGCCACGGGCGCCGCCGTGCCTCCTCTCCTCTGCCGCGCCGGATCTGAAGAAGACGTGCGCCGCCGCCACTGGGCCTTGTCTCCTCCACCGCCGCCGCACGCGTGCCACCGCTGGGAGGCAGAGGACGGGCCCCGCGCCGCCGAGCCTGGGGGAGGGAGGAGGGTCGGTGCTCCATCCCGCCGCCGCGCGTCTGAGGGAAGGGGGGGGGGAGGACGATAGAGGGAGGAAAACGAGTGGAGGGAGAGGGAGGAAAATAAGTGGAGGAAGAGGGAGGAGATAAGGCTGTGGGGAGAGAGCGAGAGTGGTGGGTGGGGCCAGGTCGGGCGTGGGAATCGGGGCGGAGTGGGGGGAGGCGTGAGTGGGAAGCGAGGGGTTAGGGAGCCCTGTTTGCCGTGTGGTGGAGTAAAAAAGCACACGGCAAAGGCTCTTTGCCGTGTGTTTTTGTTTGCCGTGTGAAAAAAGTCTTTGCCGTATGTGCGATAAAATGCACACGGCAAAGGCTCAAACACACGGCAAAGAGCCGATTTCCCGTAGTGAGATAGGGTTGTGGAAGAAGATTTGATTCATTTTTTTAGATTTAATGGGCTAAAATTTGGATGAGAAGTAGCTCTATTTTACCTGGATGAGTTATAGACACGGGGACAATCGACTACCAACACTCCAACAGGATAATAGGCTAGTGTGCTGCAGTAACATTTGCGCGCGTAGCACACTACTGACCCCGGCCGCCGCTGCCGATGATCACCGGGTCTCTCTCGCTGTTCACTTAGTTTCTTTACCAATAAAGGACGACGAAATTTTCGTACCAGGGTTACTCTTACCCCTTCAACACCGTCGGATTTTATGATGACGATCGAACGCTCTAATTAATCTAAAGAGTCCAAGTTGACTACATTACTTCTACACCGTCGGATTTTATGATGATCGAACGCTCTAGATTAATCTAAAGAGTTCATGTTGACTGCATCATTAATTTAATAATTTTTTAAAACATGTGTCTGTGGCAAGTGTCCTTATGCTAATTTTTTATAACACGTGCCTACGGCACGTGCACTTCTGCTAGTTTCTTTACCAAAGCAACATTTTGTTGCAGAAACAACAAGTGGTGTTCGAGAAAACCACAATGAGCCTGACATCAAGAAAAATGTAAGAAAAAGGACACACCTCTAATTATTCAAGGAGAGAAAACGACCCTAGATTCGGAGTAGTGGGGTTAGCATTTTGACGCAGACAGGTACCAACTACCAACAAGTGGCTAAGCTTGAGATACTAGGAACAACAATTAGACAACGGCCTAGTAGGTCCTAATGAAGTTGTGGTCGTGGTCGTGGCCATATGGGCAACGTACGAAATTGCGAAACTTGTGCCTGGAAAATTAAAGCCAGCGTATGATACACTGGCTGAAGAACAACGACTTGCATGCGTACGCGTACGTCATCTACTGTACACTTGTCACGTCGGGGTGCCTAATCTGCTCTCGTGGCATCCCCCTGATCCGCACAAATGTTGACAACGGTAACGTAACTGCGCGAAGGGTAGAATCATAGAAGCCACGTTATTTCGGGAGACAAGTCCTCATCAAGCGCACGCGTCGAGTGAGTCTCATTCAGTTTAGGCGTCACTGACGTACGGCACTACTACATTTAACTTTGAAGCTAGACTGCTAGAGTACGTGCTACAGAGTTCGGCAGGTTCCTGCTTCCTGCACAGCCGTGCACGTCGGAACTATAATTCTATTCGCTGTGGTTGCGGAGGAGACGCCGTGTCCAATCGCGCATCCACAGCAAATATTCAGCAGTGTCTTTCTTACGATTAGATCATGCTTTTGTCAGTTTCTGCCGTTTTCCACACTGTTTCTTAGGCCAGCTCCAGCGGCTAGCGTTTGTCAGCTACAGTTGTCTCGCTAGCGCTTCGTTCCTAGCTAGCTTGCATGCTCGCCGATGCAGCTTTCTCTCACGTGCTCTCTTTCCGACCATCTGTTGGCCTCCTCTGGCTCTCTCTCCTCCGAATCGTTGACCTAAATAGCCGGACCGCTGGAGCTGGCCTTAGGTGCAAAGAGTGCGCATAGTACTGCAGCTGCAGGTGCCAAGAAGACATGGATTGCCAGCCATCAGCCATCGGGAGGATGCCGACGACGATCTAGCGGTGGCATGTAATAGTGTATTCTGTTGCAACAATAATCATCGAAGTTTACGCAAAGCAGTTCTCCTAAAAACAAGTCATAGACGTTTTTTTTCCAAAACGAGTCATAGTAGTTCCCAAACATAGTTTTTCTAGTTGTTAGGAAACTAGTTTTCACAATATACGAGATCCAAACAACCCCTTAGGCTAGTCCTAATGGATAGTATCATAATCACTAATAAGGTGTCATGTAGGACATTTTGATGACATGGCAAGTAGTTAAAGAAGAGAGATAAAAGTCGTATCTTCATGGAGATACAGCTTGGGCACGAAAACAAACTTTTGAAAATTGTGCACATGTTTTGGGCCCATTGGCATAAACATAATTTGCATAGCAATTAAATGACTTGTAATTACTATAAAACAACACTATGATACAATGCATTATAATGCATTGTAAAGGATTGTACCATCATCTGCTCACATGACATGGCACCTTTGAATATCGTGACATGATGCTATGGATTCGGGATTAGCCTTAGGCCTATATATGTAGCTAGGTGCTCTTATGTTTAACTTTCTTCCCTTTTACTTTTTCCATGATGATACAAATATGTATACTAAGTTGGATGCACCAATCAGAAAACGATGGATAATTTACTTACACTTTAACAATGTGTACTAGTAGAACATGATATCTGACAATCAAACTGCATTTTTTTTTTGTTTGAAACGAAACTGCAAATGCCTCGAGTAGGATATGGTACGGTACGTGGAACAGCAATGTTCACATTCGACTAGGAATTGTGGGTACCATACAAGCAGTAGTACGCACCTCCATAAGAAACTAGACGTCTCTTTCGTTTTCGCGATCAAGAAAATGGAGAGAAAAACGAAAGTATGTAGTACACTAGTACGTACTCGTCCCGGTCCCGGCGGCCCTTTTTTTCAAAGACCAGGAGAGAAAAAATGAGCGGAGTGCATGCTTCCAGCGCGTGTTCCTGCCTCAATTCATTTTCTCCTAGAAATAATCTAGAATATAATCAGGTGCAGCTCCTCTTCTCCGCCGCCCGCCGCCAATAGTTTGCCTGGCGACAGGCGTTCCGGTACGCTTATACAATCCACCACGACGCTGCCACAAACTGTAACCAACTACCACCGCGGTCAGATCCATAAAGCCACGGCCGGCCGGCAGCAAGCCACAGCCGGCAACCCAGCCATGGACGCGGCCTCCTTCCTCTCCGTGGCGCTTGCCCTGGTGGCCCTCGTCCCCGTCTCGCTGCTGCTCCTGAACCGTCTCCTCTACGGGAAGCTTCCGCCGGGCCCTCGGCCCCGGCCCGTGGTGGGCAACCTGTTCGACGTGAAGCCGGTGCGGTGCCGGTGCTACCAGGAGTGGGCGCGCCGGTACGGGCCGATCATGACGGTGTGGCTGGGGCCGGAGCCCACGGTGGTGGTGTCCTCGTCGGAGCTGGCCAGGGAGGTGCTCAAGACCCACGACCAGCAGCTCGCCGACCGCAAGCGCGACCGCTCGTCGGAGCGGTTCAGCCGCGGCGGGCAGGACCTCATCTGGGCCGACTACGGCGCGCACTACATCAAGGTGCGCAAGCTCTGCAACCTCGAGCTCTTCACGCCGCGCCGCCTCGAGGCGCTCAGGCCCATCCGGGAGGACGAGGTCACCGCCATGGTCGAGTCCGTCCACAAAGCCGTCACCGCGTCTGGTAATTAATTATACCCCACTGTAATTAAACTTTAAGTAATTTTGTTATTGGCTTCGCTATTGCTGATGATGCCCTAGATTTGCTATACTGGATTGCATTGGGCATTGGGCATTGAATTGGGCACGATGCTTGTTGGTGTGCTACGATACGAAAGCACCTAAAATAGACAACGACATGAGTTTTGTACGCACTAGAGTACTAGACTATGGCCCGTGGCTGGTTGGTGGCCAGTCACTGAGTCAGCCTTATCCCTTGATTGGTTCAGGTCTATTCAGATTGTGGACTAGACAGATGACAGTGATCTTGAGCACAGTTCGTTGAAAGCAACGAGCTGCTTAATGACTACTACTTTAAGATCACTTTGTTTGGCTTTCCCCTGGATTATATACCTGACTGTCAAAAGTTCAAATTGCTTCACTCGAGTGTAACCAAAGTCTGAATAACCCATTAAATTATATATAACTTGGTTCATTTTACCCCTTAAACTATATCAATTGGTTCAGTTTACTACCAATATAATCTGTTTTTTCTCCATAGAAAAGTTGAATTTTAATTTCAAATTTTGTAAGATAGTAGTGGATATCACAATGCATGTCAAAAAATATGTTATAATTTCTCATCACTATATTTCATAAATTTTGTAGTCCAATGATTAATTTATTATTAAATATTCTAACCTAGCAAAATAATAAAAAACTATGATATATTTTTCTAGCTTGTGTTATGATGTGTACTATCTTGCAAAATTTCAACATAAAGCTCCACCTATGACCTATGCGTGGAAAAATAAAGGAAAAATTGTATTTTTATTTGGGGGGGGGGGGGGGGGGGGTAAATATAACTGAACCAATTGCTAGTTTATGGGAATACCTAGACTTTGACTATACTTGAGAGGAGTAATTTGAACTTTTTCTTACATGATTTGTTGAAAATGATTTTAAAAAACTTGGGTTATTTCCTAGAAAATATATAAATATTATTGTTTGGTTTGCTACTAATCAAAGTGCAAACTGGGATGCCAATGCATTTGAAATTGCACAGCGCGCGTGGGAGAACAGGCGTACTTATTCCCCATTCCTGTACATCAATACTAATAGAACTGTGTTATTACGAAATGATTTCTATAGCTACACAACTTTAATTAGTTCTAAATACAAAACCTTTTTAACCTTCGATTATATACACGTTTTAGTTAGGACGATAAAGAAAAACAAAGGGAAACGGCTAATGATAATGTGTAGTGCAAATGCAAACTAACGGACGTGGACATGCCACCCAAACTACTGAAGCCACAGAGGCTCTTTGAATTATTCATGTCATTTATATGCAAAGCATTTCCTGTTCTTGAACTGTTGCCAATGAAATATAGCACTCTAAACTGTGTGCTTATTTTTGCACCTACATGCAGGCAACGAAGGGAAGCCCCTGGTGGTGAAGAACCACCTGTCGATGGTGGCCTTCAACAACATCACGCGTCTGGCCTTCGGGAAGCGTTTCGTGAACGCGGCCGGCGAGCTGGACGAGCAAGGTCGCGAGTTCAAGGCGATCGTGACCAACGGGATCAAGATCGGCGCGTCGCTCTCCATCGCGCAGTACATCCCGTGGCTCAAGTGGCTGGCCCCCGTCGACGAGCAGCTCTTCAAGGAGCACGGCGACCGTCGCGACCGCCTCACCGTGAGGATCATGGAGGAGCACGCCAGGGCCCTCGAGCAGCCCGGCGGCGGCGCCCAGGCCCAGCACCACCACTTCGTCGACGCGCTCTTCACCCTGAGGGACCAGTACGGCCTCAGCGACGACACCGTGATCGGGCTCCTCTGGGACATGATCACCGCGGGCGCCGACACGACGGTGATCTCGGTGGAGTGGGCGATGGCGGAGCTGGTCCGGAACCCGGGCGTCCAGGAGAGAGTGCAGGAGGAGCTGGACCGCGTGGTGGGCCGCGGCAGGGTGCTGCAGGAGACGGACTTCCCGAGCCTGCCTTACCTGCAGGCCGTCGTGAAGGAGTCGCTCCGGCTTCACCCGCCGACGCCGCTGATGCTGCCGCACAAGGCCAGCGCCGGCGTCAGGATCGCCGGCTACGACATCCCGAAAGGCGCCAACGTGGTCGTGAACGTGTGGGCGGTGGCGCGCGACCCCGAGGTGTGGGACGACCCGCTCGCGTTCCGGCCCGAGCGGTTCGTGGAGGAGAGCGTCGACATCAAGGGCGCCGACTTCCGCGTGCTCCCGTTCGGCGCCGGCCGGCGGGTGTGCCCCGGCGCGCAGCTCGGGATCAACCTCGTCGCGTCCATGATCGGGCACCTGCTGCACCACTTTAGGTGGGCGCTGCCGGAGGGGACGCGGGCAGAGGACGTGGAGATGATGGAGACGCCAGGGCTCGTCACCTTCATGGCCACGCCGCTCAAGGCCGTCGCCACGCCGCGACTCGACAGGGAGGAGCTCTACAGGCGCGTGCCGTCCGAGATGTGAACGAGCTGCATGCATATGTGACGGGTTCGAAGTCCCCCATGTCGTCGTTGCAAATTTGTGCGCACCGTTATAGCTCTTTTCTGGTGTTGTACTTTCAAGTCGATCATATACTACGTACGAACATCCGTGTATATACTTCAGAAACTTGCATCTTGTCCGTTTCACCGTTTGTCAGACAGTAATAATTTACAATTTTTGACACAGAGAAACTCGCTTTCACATTACTCCGACGACAGTCCAACTATACGTCGCGATTGGCAAAACACGGTACGTGCAGATCCGCTTTCACAATAGCACTTGTGAACTGCTTAGTATTAGTGATGGTAAGTCCACACACAGCATTGTATATTTCAGACTTTTTTTTTTTGAGGCCCTTATATTTCAGACTAGGCAGCGGTCGGATGTCGTCTTGGCGCACTTCTATACGGATGGGCTGGTAATTTGAAGTTTTGAACGATATGGTCCTGGTCTCCTGCTGGACCACCCACATGTATTGGGCCGTTCACGATCGTTAACGATCATCATACGTGGCCCGCACTGCCTCCATTCCAGAAACATGATGAAGTATATAACGGATGGAAAATTGAGTTAAAAAAATATAGTCAGTACTCAGTTCCAAAACATCGCATTACATATATTTGCACTCTCCAAGAATGCTTGCATAACTTGAATTTTCACGCTCATCATGAGTAAATCATCTTACAAAGATGTACAAGCGAAATCATTCCATTGATTCCATATCACAGTTATTACTGGTATTTGCCTCATCTTTTTATCTCAAATGGGATTATATTGAATCAGGTTTTTGAAATTTTGCAGAGGTAAAGAGTCCAGACAACCTTTGTTTAGTTTTAATTTTTCTGAGTCCAGCTTTGGTGTGGCTGACTGAGCTGACCTGAGTGTGGTGTTTATGCGTGGATCATAAGCAGTTTACTAAACAAAATAACTGCGGGTCATAAGCATACACGAGTAACATTTGGGAGTTGCTACTAAATGTTTTAAGCAGCAAACCTATATTGTTACTCAGTAATCATGTATCATGCACATACAAGAAATTTTATTGTTGAAACATTTAACAATTTATGAACTAAGGGCAATATCACAGTAGCCACTTATTGTACACGGAGGGAAACGTGAACACAGCAAACCGAGGTGATCAGTACACTTTTTATTTATGATATTACACAAAGTAAACATGCTATGACATGCATGTTCCACAAGTACCAACATATATGGCAGCTCCAAATGCAGCAATTCTTCACACCAGGCAGCATACTGCGTGCACAATGGAAGATAATATGTGCCTGAAAATTGGTACATTGTGGCCGATCAATGCAATTCTCTAATAAAAGAAACTCGACCTGCGGGGGGTAAGACAGCCCCCGGGCTTTTTGCTAAGAGAGAAGACCTTCTCACGCAGGTCGAGAAAAACCCCGAACCTCTGCCCCACCCTTAATTCTCTAATACAAATGATCAAGATAATTGTTTTTTTTTTCTGTCGGTGAATGCATGATAGAGACATCTCTCTCAATTATCTTTGTTATTACTACTGGATGGCTGACAATGGAGGATGCGAAGAAAAAAAATAAACAGATTAAGCTCTTCCATAACAATTTTTTTGGCATACTTCATATGGCAGCACACAAAATTGTCCACAAAGGTTGTTTAATTTATGTGTGACCAATCCTAGCGACGATCTATTTGAGCAATCAAGGAACATATATTCTGTGCAATTATCACTTATTACGAACGGGAAAATAATTACTGTGTGTTACCTACAACTTCTGTGTTCTAGGAACAAACATGCTACTGTGATGCATGGAATTAATTAAATTGAGATGAAATTTCTTTGAGTGCCACCATGTCGAATGCATATGTATAATTCTACCTTAGGGCTTAGGCAGTAGCACTGTCTCCAACAAGCTTGAAGTCTGGGTTTGGGTAGCAGTAGCAAGAATATGGTTATGCTCAGCTTCAAATTCATAGATATAGTAGAACCCATCTTTCAGACTAATCTTCATGCGTGCTAGACACATACATCGGGTCTCTGGTCTACTATAATTGAAAGAATCTTCTCTCTTATCAGCACCTCGATTACCTATTGATAAATACATAATTTCATTAAAATGATGTTCTATCCTAACCATGAAGAAATTAAAATAAGATAATTTAATTGATACCTGCACGAAAACAACAAAAAGTTCTATTCTTTATTGTGGTAGAATTTTTCACATTATGTGAACTACTCCTCCAAATGCTGAAACCCTTGTCTCGAGCATAGGCATTATAAAGGTCATATGCCTCTTGTTCAGTGCAGAATCTCATACCAACTTTTGGCATCCTGTCTTCTAGAGATTTTTCTGCGTGAGCAGATTTAATTTTACTAGAGTCCTGAATGAATTTGAGAGAACCATGTGCAATAAGTTAGAAATGAAGCAAAACTTGTATGAGAGAGTAAACGCAGATGGTTCTAACTTTATAAGAGATGCACAGTATGAATCTTACGAAGGAGAGTAGAACATTATGACTTACAGTTTCTAACTCTGTTGGTTCTGTTTCACCAGGAGGGATGTTGATCCCATCAAAATTTGGCGAGGATGCGGCAGGAGAAGCAGATGCCATGATGGTTCTTTGTAGTTGTGGAAGTAATGGCGCATCCACATCTATGTAGTCCACCTCTTCACTGGTGGGAGGAGTTGCCTGAGAAGACATTGTTGTTGTGACGTTGCGGGAGATCCTGATCTATGATTATCTTTAAGTACTGCTCCTTTGCCGATAAACCGTTCTGTTGTAATTGGCGCCACTTTTTGGAACATTGAGATTTTTTCCCTCCATTAATTTTCCCTAAATGCTTTAATGATTCTCGTGGTGGTAAAAAAACGCGCTAGAGGAAACGGACTGACGGCGGCAGCTGTGCTTTTCCGTGAGTTGAATTAGAGGGCCCAGGTCCTGGAGGCAGCGAATCAAAAAGCTCCACGTGTACGGAGACACGGGAGGATACAGGCAACCCGCGGCTGGTCTCACCGGCCCAACTGACAAAAAGGCTTGCCACACACGCAATGGCAGCCCAGCCGCGTATTCTTCCCGGCCCCCTCGGGAGGTCTCAGAAGCCGAGTTACGTAATTCTCCAAAAATAATAATAATCTATACTATAAGGATCCAAAACAATTGGTAAAAAACTGCTTTTCTAAAACTCCCCATACCCCTCACAAAGGCCCCACTTGACAGGGTTTCACTAAAAATGTTTAGCCATCAAGCAATTCAAATGAAGGCACTAAGAGGCTTCTAGGCGAGATCCGACGACCCTGATCGAGTTGTGCTGGCAGAAAACTAGGAAATGCGAAATATTTCATTCACCGGCGTCGAGCGTACCAGCCTGGGCGTACGCAAACCGACCCACCCGTCCATCACGGTAGAAAAATCCTCTGTTTTTCTTTCTTTCCCTCCCTTCCTTCCCAGACCGCCAGACCCTCCGCACCTGCAGATCACGTCCCCGTCGTTCCCATCTGCATCTCCCTCAACATCGAGCAAAGCAGCAGGAGAAGACCCGCGGCGCCGCAGGCTATGCCGCCACCTCCAAGGGCTACCGCGGTCGCATCCTCGACGAGCGCTTTATCCATGCCTGGAAGGGACAGGACGGGGGTGACCTCTCCACATCGGGCGCGGCCGGGTGGAGTAAGGCGAAGCGATGCGACCGGCGGCGGTTCGGGCGTCCGGTGCAAGTCAGCCGGTCGACCGGCGAGGGAGGACGTGGCAACAACACCGTATCTTCCAGGTTTCGTCCCCCCTCCCTCTCATCTATATGATTGTTAAATCTCATAGGCCTCTTTCTGATCTAAGGTAACAGCGGGAGGAGGTCAACCGGCTCCCATCGGCATCCCTAGCCGCCAGGCCGCCTCTAGGGTTTTGCCGCTGATCTCTCCTCGCTCGCTTCCGGGCGCCGCTGGGCTGCGTCGTCTTGGCGGCCATGTCCTTCCCTTCCCCATCAGCAGACGCAGGAGAAGGAGCTCCTCTCGTTGGTGGTGGGTGACATCCAGACCTGATCCAACCCCATCCGCCCACGTCTTTGGTACGGCACCACCGCATCCACTTCCTTTCTTCTGTCCCTATTTAGCTGTGGTGGCTACTAGGATCGATCTATATGTGTATACGGTTCTTGACTTTTGGTTATCAATTGATTTGTGATTGGTATCTCATGTGACAAATTCTGATTTGGTCTCCTCACTGCCTAGAAATGTGCAGTGCCGTCTG
The DNA here is from genome assembly GCA_015476505.1 of Urochloa ruziziensis. Classification (NCBI taxonomy): domain Eukaryota; kingdom Viridiplantae; phylum Streptophyta; class Magnoliopsida; order Poales; family Poaceae; genus Urochloa; species Urochloa ruziziensis. Next base: position 55,037,093 of record CM027122.1, on the reverse strand, counting down.
GACTTTTGTCGTCGTTGGAGAAGAGGTACACGTACAAATTAACTAAATTTCGTTACCAATCCATTGTCGTTAAGAGATTTTTAATTTCTGAAGGTCTTACAAGATTGCTGACGAGATCTCCATAGCCATTTGCAACGCTCCAGCCTAAGAAGAACGCTGCTGCACTGAACGGAGAGAAGAATCCTGCCGACGCCAAGGTCGTGGAGTTGCAAACCAAGACAGCATTGGTGTTCATCATCACATCGTCGCTTGTCCTGCTGTTGCTCTTCTTCAAGTCCAGCAGTTCATAACTGAATCGGAGTTTCATTGGAAAAAAAAAATATGTGACAGTGAGTGGAATAAATACAAACTTTAGCTCACAGTGTGATTGTAACATTGCTACCTACTCCCTCCGTCCCTAAATAAGTGTCGTCGTTGGTGTGCGTGCCACAAGTTTGACTCGATTTATACAAAATACGTACAACATTTGTATCTCTAAATAAATTTGTTAAAAACTAGATGAAAAGATCTTTCCAATGATACTAATTATGTACCACAAATAATAGTATTTTTTGATATAAAATTAAACAAAGTTTTTTCTCGAGAAGTGAGAAAGACAGTTATTTAGGGACGGAGGGAGTACAGCTGAATATAAACTTCTTATTTATAGGTTCTTTGCTTCTTATTTAATTGGCAGGTCTTCAATTTTCCATTTGGATTATGCATCAACAAGTATACAAATTGGTTTCTTCTAAGTTTACATTCACGTTTCCAAAATTTACACATGACGATACTTGGAAGGAACTGACGTTTTGTTCTGTTTCAGTTTGCCAGGAGGGGAGTCTCAGCTGAGTTTAATTGACAGAGGTACGGTGATGAAAGAAGAAAAAGAAAAGAAGAGCAATTGAGCTACCGTGCTTGCCTAAGGTAAAAATGCTAGGTGAAAGTATGAAGCATGATTGCCTTGAGGTTTAGCTTTGGTTCTTTAGTGAACCTTATGCATGATTGCCTAAGGTAAAACAAGATAAGCTAGATTTTCATTTTTACATATGGATGATAAATCTGGAAGAATATTACTTGAATTTTGCCTGATTTGTGGAGAGATTTGAATTGAATATTATGGGTATAAGTTTTTTTATTGCTTGATCTCCTTGTTGACAACGGAAAAGCATTTTGACAAGTTTTCATTTACCAGCTGCAGGGTGAGGAGGCAATTGGTTTTGTTCAGTCTTCCTTGATTCAGGTTGTGCGCTTCCTGTAAGATGTTCAAGCACCTACTGCTTTAATATCCCATCGTAACATGGTTTAAAACCTGGAAGCAGGAAAGTTCAGGTTGACTTTTGGAATTTTGATAGGCTGCTGTCCCACTCCAAGTTTTTTTTGGGGGGGGGGGGGGGGGGGTGGGGATATAGGTCTATTTTTGCATTAAATCCCTTGTTCTAAACATTGGAGCTTCAGTTATTTTCATTGCAATCATAGCAAAATGAATTTTTCAACTCCTTTGCACTAATAATATCACCTCTTAATTATTTTACATTTAACTTGCGCAGGTGCATCAGGTTTTGTTGAAATCTGGCTTTAACCTGATACTGAGTGATGAGGTTGGAATTCTAATTTCAGAAGATTTCAAGGACTGCCATTTTTCTTAGGCCAGTGGATAATTTCAGAAGATGGCAATGTTGGTTGTTAGCTGCTCCGAGAAGGTGAACTCCTGTGATGACTTGCTTTCTCTTTTCTAAAAGGGAAGTCGAAGTCAATGGCAGGTGCTAAATTGTAGTATTCTATATGCATTTGAATTTTTTAGCAACAAAATTTTATGGTGGTAGTAGCAGCAAGACTTGTAAAAATAAAGTTTCTGAACGTGGATCTTCATCGGGGCATTGTGACTATTTTTGCCCTTGTCAATATGCAACATTTTTTGTGCAAATGTATAGTGGACAGTTGCCCTGTTTTATCCAGTAAGTATAGCATGACATTTGAGAATTTAAATCAATTGCTAAACCAGATTTAAGTATGCAAGAATTTACATCTGCATGATTTCTGTATCTGTCCCATTTGTAGCACATATGTGATAAGGCTATTGAAATAGAAACTAATGATGGTTTAATCAAGCAAGATGCAACTTAATCTGAAGGCCCATACATGTTTATGTGACTGCATATACACTATGGTCCATTATAGCCGTTCTTTTCTCACTACTATATGTTGTGCCCTTTTTAGTTGGCATTATTCCTGTATGAGGTCCATTTAAACATTTTTAGTCCCCAGGGAATATTAGTCATGAATCTCCTCACTGCCATAATTACTTTATTGCAGTCATGTCTTTCCTATTATATCAAAGTGTGTGTTATAACCACAAATTACTTTGTTGTCATTTGCAGGTTGTTGCCAATACATGAGGTAGGATGGAATTTCCAGGAGACTGCCCTCATCTTTTCGAGTTTCTGCATTTTGAAGAATTTGTGATCTCAAACTTGACATTCTCAAATTCACTAGCCTAGAGCATAAATCAATATGCTTTCTCACCTGTCTTAGGTGCTCAGCGGTGTCCATTATTTGTTGCTCATGGCAGCTGCTTGTTAACCTGATAATTGGGTGGGGCTATGAGTGTGCACAGCCTGAAGCTACATAATTGGAATGGTTGGCCCCTTCAATGGTGGGAAGTTAATGTCGGCAATAATACTATTGGATGGTAAGTGAAGCCACTTTCAACTAATACTATACACAAGGATTCGTTACTGTGGCACAAGGATATAACGATCCGGATTTGTTTACTATGGCACAAGGAATAACAGATTATGTAGAATGGCGGTCTGCATGTACCGAGGAGAAGTGGAGCATTCTGCACTTACTGTTGCCACAGGGTGCAGGCTTAGGCTTCCACCGAATACAGAGAACTGTGGGCAGCTTGAACTTTCTTGAAAATAAGATGAACTAAGTGGTGTGACTGATCTGAATTTTGCAGATTAACTAATGCTCTGAAACATGTGTCCTGCATTATATATGCAAGCTAAAAGTAGTAGAAGACCATCATCAAATATACTGAGAACTCACTGGAATGGCAAAGTTACATTTCGTCACTGAACAGAAGAATCATAAATGTGCAATATATGCTCGTGAGAAGATCATGTAGGAAAGCAACAATTTGTTGATGATTTTATCACTAGCATGTGTCCTTTAATAAATACCTATTTTAACTCTAAGCTTTTATATATCGCTGGCATGCAAATTTCTCTGTGTCCAATGTGACTATGTGAGTGTCTCACATATAATTCAATCTTATGTCCCATAGCAACGTGCGCGTGACATTTAAGTCTGATGTGCGACATTAGTTCAGCACACTATCTTGACAAAAGAAGTAAACGTGTTAAGCGAATTATCGCATAACTTAATATTTTTTAAAAACACGTGCCCGTGGCACGTGCCCTTCTGCTAGTAATGATAAATAAAACAAGTTACGTATCGTCACCTTGGGCTTGTGCTCAGCGCTCACCAACAAACGGATTGCATGTGAACTGCGTGCAAAATTCATTCGGGAGCGCACAAGGTTGTTTGGGAATGTGGGCGTGGCTAATCCTAGAATTAGGGCAGGAAACGTTGATCGTATTAGCACAATATATAAATGATAATAACGAAATAGTAAGAACTGTTACCTACGGACTGTGCAATTTAAGGTACGGCGATAGTACTCCTCCAGCACTATATATGCTGAAATAGAACAAGTTTCTTTGAACGAAAATTCGAGTGGTCGGAATCATGTGTGGGAGTAAAATGCGCGCACCGTCTTCAGCAGGCTCCCTCCATGTCTTCAAAGTTCACCTATGGGCCATGGCTTGTCCAGTTGTCCCAGACCATAGCTTCATAGACCTCCTTCAGAGAATACACCATCATGCCTGGAGTGCAGCAACCGCTTTCTCCTTCACCGACAGGATTCTCCTTACCTTGACAGGCTTCTCCAATTCCAGCTGCCCTTGGCTTATCAGCCCAGCCGTGGATTATTCTTCTCACATAATGCTATTGAATCAGCCCACTCGCTTGTGAGATGCGAACGGTCTGGTGGTCGTTGTGCAAATTTGTGTGTAGTTTCCTTTTCTCTTTTCTGGCGAACAGACCCATAACCAATAATCTAATTCCAAAGAGGACAATATATATAACATAAATGAAACAATTGGGGGGAAACAATTTTCAGAACACCGACCAGGACCAAACGAGGAAGGATGGATTCAAACAACAAAACTTTTGACTATCTAGAGGTCTTTGGGACATCAGAACTTTCAGAAGACTACAAGTGATCACAAGCATATTCTCTCAGGTTATCACAGGTCAATCTGACAAATTGCATTCAAAGCGCTGGCTTGATTTCCAAGATAAAATCTGAATGGTCTAGACGAGATAGGATAGGATTGTCATGCCGGTAGAAAATTCTGCGTGCAAAACTGAAACAAGCTAACACAAGACTTGAACAATGTACAGTACTCCTAGATGAAAATTGTGAATGCACAGCACTGTTATTTATGATATGGTTACACAACGAAGGGCACAGTTATTTATGATAGTACAAAGGGAGCTCGCAATGACACAGCTATGCCTATCGGAACCAGCTCCTTTATTCTGCAGGTCTGTTTCATGCTTCAGGCACACTTGGAAGACGAGAGATCCTACAATTGGTAGACATTGATTAAAAAATCCTGCCAGAAGAGCTAAACTCTGGGAATGAATGGAACATACATTATTCAGCAAAACAACAGTACTGATGGCGAGTACACAATTAGGTATAAATAAACATAAAAACTAAGCAACAAACGGGTTGCATGGCAGATTCCATATGGAAGCACACAAAATTGTCCACTACGGGAAAAAAAACCATTGTGTTATCACTGAAGACGAAAATCAAGCATAGTTATCCACAGCCTGTTCCATTTGACCAAGGAATGGAGATACGTAATACTTTGCTGCCTAAATAGACGAAATTTCTTCGGTTGAAATCCATGTAAATCATGCATAAATCTACCTTAAGCACTGCTCTGTTCAACAGGCTTGAACTCCTGCAGCTCCTTGAAGTTCTCCCACGGCTTCTCCCAGACCTTAGCTTCATAGAGCTTCTTGGCTTCCCCATCCTTGGCCTCAACCGTGAGATAATACATCGTGCCAGCAACCACTTGCGTCTTCGCCTTCACAAGCTTCTCATAGGCTAGAAGAGCATTCTGCAGAGGGCAACACAGAGGTTAATAGCAACCCAGAATTTCATTTGTTGCAGACCAAAACATCACCATATCCTCACAACAACTACTCCACTACTGAATGAAGAAAAAACAATACATCAGCATATCCTCACAACAACTATTCCACTACTGAATGAAGAAAAAACAATTACCGACACACAACTAACAGCTATCCAGTTAGGGTCATCACTCATGACTATACTGCAAAGCAAACTAACACCTCACACATACAAACAGTAAATTAGTACAGCTTGTTTTGTGACTGCATACAGATGATGGCAATGTTTTAATATTATTTAAAATAATTTACCGTACCCTAAAACATAAAAACCCTGCAAATTTGATATTTGATTTACTACTTACAAAGTAATGCTAATTGAACAGGGCGATGGCCGACTATTCATGAAGCCAAGTGGCCCAATCAAGTTCAATGGACGTCAGGGTTCTTCACATAATCAAGATAACCTGCTGAACCTTAGAAAAAAATTAAAAACAAATCCATCGTGTCCAGGGGGGAAGGATCTGTATGGATGGCAACTGCTCAACCTCATGCCTCGGTAAAGTTATTCAGATTTACACAGTTTGGGGCATCAAATATACGTTTGGCCAACAGAGAGTTTAAATTAGGCCTAAACAAGCCATCTGCTACCAACGAATTCGCGATCAAAGCCGTGAGCGCCGCACAATTCGGCAACACAAAACGGACTCAGTTTCAACATTACGCATCACAGAGAAGGGGATACAGCGCAAAGGGGAGAGGGGGTGCTTACGGCCTTCTTGTTGTGCTCGTCGACTGCGAAGCGGGCGAGCTCCTGGAGCTGGAGGTCGTTGTCGTTCTGCGGCACGTCCGTGATGCCGCCCAGCAGCGGTCCGCGGTCCGCCATGGGCTCCTCTTGCGCGCTGCGGGAGGACGAGACGGCGAGGGCAATGAGCACGAGCAGAGCGGGGGCGGCGACGAGTCCGGCGATTCGATGCTTGCGCATCCGGATCGGGTGGATTGGGGTCGGGATTTATAGCGGGAGCCGGGAGGAGATGCTGCGGCGGGTAGGAGGAGGATACGATCCGTGAACGCGATATTGTTCGGGGAGGGGAATGGAAAGGGAAAGGGAACAACGGTGGGATCATGACATTTTTACCCTTCCCCCCTGAAGGCTGAAGCCAAGTACAGTACTGTACAACACGTTGCAGATAGTAACGTTTCAGAAGTCAGAACGCGTCGGTTTACAGGGACATGGGCACATGGCAACAGCCAACAGGTGCTTGTGAATTCACGAGGAGTGAGTTTCTGGTGAAAGTTCGTCGGAACAAAAGATCTGCACAGTTGAAAAAGGCAGGGATCCATCGCCACCTGCTGGATGGACGTGAAGAAGATGAAGAATGACGACGACGGCTTCTGGATGATGGCCTGGAGCTCTAGAAGCGCGGTGGCAGTTTCGTCTTGCTCAAGTGATAAGATGTGACCATACCCCTCTTACCTCCCTCAACTGATGTCCCGGTTGAAGTTTATGCTTATCGTGATGGGTTTCACATGGCAGTTGAGAAGAAGGGAACCGATCGATTGATGGTCTTGAAAAGTAATAAAACGGAGCACAAGTCTTCAAAATCGATCTTTGACTGTAAATTATTTCGATAGCTTCTTATGGTACTTATTAGATTAGAAAATTATGATCATTAGAAAAAATGCATTTCAAATAATACGGATCCAATTATAGCTTGTAGAAGCCCATTTGCCATTCCACAAGCTATGCTCAGACTAGACAAACTTGGGCAGGTTCATCAGAAGCCACGTTGCAAAAGCACTAGTCGTGTGCTCATGCACACGCATACCTACCACAGAGTGCACTGTACTGTACATATAGCATTACTCCTTTCCTTCACCTGAAGTCAAGTTTTTGTTCTATGTTTCAGTTGGAGTATGTGTATCGATCAGGGATGTGCAATTCTGGTTAGTGGATCATCAGAGTTAAAACGACTATGTTTTTGTTTTCAATGACAAGCATGGGTCCACCACCCTCATTGTTTCTGCTTCGTATGTTTTCATGTTTTGCCTACAAACGGTTCTTTTCAAATATGTTACAAAATCCTAAAGTTATTCTAACCCTATGTTTATAATTTAACGAGATCCTGTGAAGTTAGGTCGTCGATTGACCACCAGAGTAAACGTACACAATCTCCACCGCCATGCACGTGATCGTTGGCAATTGAAATCGCATTCTTCGATCCGATAAATCATAAACATGTGTACCACCAAAAGACACGTCGTCTCACGTACGCAGAGCGGGGAAAACGCTATTCCATGTCCTGGATGAGTGTCCTGTCCTAGAACCGCACGATACTGCGAGCATTGCATTGTTTACCCCTCCACAAGACCAGCCACCATGCAGTGCAGGTGCAGGGCACCGACGCCGACGCCGACACCGACACCGACAGAGCACGACGCTGCTTGTAAGGAGATGAGACCAGACCAGCAGCAGTTCCAAAAATCCGATGCACTGTGTGCAGATCATGGTGACGCTCAATGCTTTGATCAATTGATCATCATCATGTGATGATACCTATACTCGTACGTGCCACGAGATCCACACGGCCTGCCTTGTGTGGTCTTTCCTGGCTCGCCACACTCTATCAGCATCACGCACAACAGCAATAATGACACTATTTATTTGATCCATCTCCCCGAGTTGCGTCGGCAGACGGCAGCGTTCACATGCTTTGCTGTTTGCACCACTGTTGCACCTTTGGTTCAGACCCTGGCAAATCTGCCTGGACCAGGCAGCGCTCCCAGGCGTTCGATTTTGAGCGCCTGGGGCTGGATCGAGTTGGCTGGCTCCGGCAGCTTCGCCCAGGGTGAAACCAAACATGCGTGGCGTGAGGCAACTCACGAAGACCAAATTCTTGACATACCAACGTTTTAGTTAGGTAAAAGTTGCTAATTTTTTTGACCACCGTTTGATTTGCTACCAAAGGCTGCCAACATCTCACATTTAGCTTACTAAAATGATGGCAAATTTTTTGCCTATATTTTAGCTTGTTCAAAACTTTGGCACCTCAAAATTTGATAGCAAACCAACCAGGCCCAAAATCTTTCAAAAAAAGAGCCAACTCACGAAAAGCGCAGCCCATAGCGCCGAACATTGTGTTTCGCCGAAAGGGCCAAGGGAAGCCCATCTTCTACACATGCTACTACGGCCCATCGCGGGAGTTCTCCGGGAGCCCACGCTCGCATCCGCTACACATGCTATGACGGCCCATCGCGGGAGTTCTCCGGGAGGCTCGTCGTGCTCGTCGAGCAAAAAAAAACGCGCCACATCCATCCATTGCCAGTGCCACCAGTCCTCAAGAAGATCGGAGAGGTGCCGTAGGATCGATCGTTTTCGCTATCGTTCCGACGTCTCTCTCGTATCTGTCTGTGGTCTGTGGAGTGTCATCATGTGTCCTTCGGTGAAGGGGAACCGCGCGGGGGCAGGCAGCGCGCATGTTGGGTGTCCCTGTCCTGACGTGACGCCTTTGTTACTACAGAGTTTTTTTTGGGGGGGGGGGGGGGGGGGGGGGGTAACATCCTTTTTTTTTTTTGAACGAACCAGCACGAGATTGTGCTAATTTCATTGATATAGAGGAGTTAAAATTATGTATACAAAAGAGACGGCCTAGGCCGTAATTCCAGAGTCCTTTATTCTCGTGCTATAAGAGCCGCTAAACCTTTGGCTCCTGCCCTAGCCCAAGTGGAAGCTTCTATCTTAATTTTTGCGATTATCGACGTGGCGGTACACTCTCAGCGGTTGAAGATTCTCGCGTTTCTTTCGAGCCAGATTTCCCACGTGATTAGTAGAGTCAGGCTCCTCAAACCTTTTTTAGATATTACGCGGGTAGAAGTTATCGCCGCCCACCAGCCGGCCAATGTCTCTGTGTGGGGCCAGGATTCCGGGGAGATGTCCGGCTGCGCTATCCATGTCGCTATGGCATCCCAAATTCTTCTTGTGAATCTGCATTCCACAAGGAGATGATGCGTCGTCTCCGGGGCGCTTCTGCAGAGTTGGCAAGTTGGTGTGTGTGGCCACCCCCGTTTGGCCAAACGGTCGACCGTCCAGGCTCTATTATGTGTTATTAGCCAGGCGAAAAACTTGCATTTTGGGGGCGCCCATGTCTTCCACAGTTTAGCTGAATGAGGCTTCGAAACTACCCCTTCGAATTGCGCTTTGTATGCGGATGCTGCCGAATAGTTCCCGTCGGCTGTCAATTTCCACACTATGGAATCATGTACGTCTTGATTCAGTTGCACTTCGCTTACCAGACGCCATAGGTTGATGTATTCTCCGAGTTGGGTCGACGTTATTCCGGCAGCTATATTTATGTCGCGTGCCCAGAAATTGTTGGCCAAGCCCTCGGCCACCGATTTTTTCTTGTGCCTGGAGATGTCATAGATCGCAGGAGCGATGTCCCTTGGCCTGCGACCCTGCAGCCAAGCTGAATTCCAGAAGGAGGCAGTTCTTCCGTCGCCCAGCGTGATTCTAGTGCAAGCTGCGAAAAGTAGGCGGTCTGTGTCGTCGCAAGGTGGTTCAGTGCCGACCCATGCCTTTTCTGGTGAAACCCACTCATGCCATAGCCACCGTAGTCGTAGCGCTCTAGCGAACTTGTCGAGATGCAGAACCCCTAGCCCTCCGTTCCGCGTGGGCATGCAAGTTTTGGTCCAATTGATTTTGCATTTCCCTCCAGTTAAGGCCTCATCACCGGACCAAACGAATTTTTTCCTTAGTTTGTCGAGATCCTCAAAGGCTTCTTTATTTCCTTTTATCACTGTCAGCATGTATATCGCTTGTGATGTTAGCACCGTTTTAGTGAGGCATGTGCGGCCCGCCGCATTGAGGTTTCTCCCATGCCAGCTGGACAATTTCCCTGCCGCCTTGTCTATTATGGGTTGAAAATCAATTCGCCGTAATCTTCGGACGTTGAGCGGCAAGCCCAAGTATCTCATGGGGAAGCCTACGTGGGTCACGGGCAATGCTGATAGTATACCTTCTAGGTCGATGCTTTCACATCTGATTGGTGTCACAGTGGACTTTTGTAAGTTTGTTACTAGCCCCGTGGTTTCTCCGAAAAGTTGAAGAATTCGCTGGGTGTTGCATGCATCCATTGGAGTTGGTTTTATGAAGAGCGCAGCGTCTTCCGCATATAACGATGCTCTGTAGCGCACTACCCGACCGCCTAATTTGCTTAGTAGGTTCTTCTCCGTGGCCCTTTGAAGTAGATGATGTAGCGGGTCTATTGCGAGGACGAATAGGAGGGGTGAAAGTGGGTCACCCTGTCGTAGACCTCGTCCGTGAAGAATTGGCTCTGTCGGTATTCCGTTTACCAAGACCTTAGAAGTGGAGGTTCGGAACGAAGCTGCAATCCAGTCACACCAACGGCCTGGGAATCCTCTGCGTTGTAGTAGGGCAAGGAGGTAATCCCATCGTACTGAATCGAAGGCTTTGGAGATGTCGAGTTTTAGAAGGAGCGCTGGTGTTCTATTACGGTGAAAGCGGCGAGCAATGTTTCTGACGTACAGGTAATTGTCGTGTATACTACGACCTTTGATGAAGGCGCTTTGGCATGGGGATATGAGCGAAGCCATGTATGGTGCGAGGCGCAGGGCTAGCAGCTTGCTAATTATTTTGGCAACCGCATGGATTAGGCTAATGGGTCTGTAGTCTTGGACGCGCTCGGCGCCTTCTTTCTTTGGCAGCAACACTATATTTGCTGTGTTTAGGAGGTTGAGGTCGGCGCAGCGCAGGTTGTGGAAGGAGTTGACTGTCGCCATGATGTCGCCTTTAACTGTTGGCCAGCATCTTTTGAAGAATAAACCAGTGAAGCCATCTGGGCCTGGAGCCTTATCATGTGGTAGCTGTAAGATGGCCTTGTGCACCTCTTCTTCTGTGAAGGGTTCAGCCAGCGCGGATAGGTCTACCCTTGGAAAGTGTAAATCATCCCAGTTGAAGTCTTTAGTTCTCGGCAAGGGTTCGCTCATGACGTTTTGGAAGTGGTTAGCAATGATATTTTGCTTATCTTGGTGGGAAACTGCCCATCCCGACCCTACACGTAAGCGTTGTATAAATTTCTTTCGTCGTCTCGAATTTGCCCGGAGGTGGAAGTATTTGGTGTTGGCATCACCTTCTCGTAAGTACGTGACCCTAGAGCATTGCTTCTTCCTTGCTTTCTCGATGGCCGCCCAGCCGAGAAGTCGTTTCTTTAATCTTGCCCGGAGGGAGAATTCGGTATTTGATAGTGGTCTTGAGTCCTGCGCTGTGTCGAGGATGAGTATGACCTCGCGAGCTATATGCATCTTTGCCTTGATATCTGAAGAAAAGGATCTGCTCCAGAGACGTAGGGCCTTAGCTAGAGAGTGGAGCTTATGTCCCAATCGATGGAACGCCTCTGTATGAGACGTAGGTGCGGTCCAAACATCGTTGACCAGCTCTTGGAATCCGGGTAACCGTACCCAAAAATTTTCGAACTTGAAAGGTGTTGGGCGCCTGGGGCCGGACTGTGGAGCTAGCAGGAGGGGGCAGTGGTCGGAATGTGACGAAGAGAGTGCATGAAAAGTATGGTTGTGGAAATGGATGTCCCAATTATCGTTGCAGAACATTCGGTCAAGCCTGACCAGTGTCGGGTTGCGTTGTTCGTTGCTCCATGTGAATTTGCGATTTTGGAGGTGGAGCTCCTTGAGGCCGCAGTGACTCAGTGTGGCTCTGAAGCGGCGCATGGACCGTCGATTTAAGTTTTGGTTGTTTTTGTCTCTTGATCGATAGATTAGATTAAAATCGCCTGAGATAAGCCACTTCGTGCCGTCGTCCGGCTTAAGATTTCTTAGGTGTTGCAGGAAGGCCGGCTGCCCGTTTCGTCTGGACGGGCCATAAACTGTGGTGAGGCGGAACGTGGATGAGCACAGGTTTACGGTGACGTCCGCCGTGATGGAGTAGGCGCCGATGTTTATATCCCGTAGGTCCACAACATTCTCATTCCATAATATTAAAATGCCTCCTTTGGTGCCCATGGCTGGCTTGAACGCGAATTTATTCAATTTGTAGGCCCCCAGAAACAGCGCAAGCGCTGCATCAATGTTCTGTAACTTTGTTTCTTGTAGACAAGCTATGTGACATGTTGTGGCCTTTATAACATCATGGACCACTAGGCATCGGGCAGGCGCATTGAGTCCCCTTACGTTCCAGTTGATAATGCTAAAATCCCCTCTTATCATATTGACTGTTGCAAATACTCTAGGACAGTGAAGCGTGCACCGTTACCGTATATGACAATCGCATTCACGGCGTCGACACAGCCCCGTTGTTGATACAGGGTGGTGCAAGAGCGGAAGTAAATAAATGGCGCCCGAAGGTCGATGCCAGCAGGGCGGAAAAGAGTCTTGAATCGTCGTGCCCGAAGGTCGTAGCCAGCAGGACGTAGTCTCGATCGTCGTGCCCGAAGGTCGCAGCTAGCAGGGCTAATACAAATTCGTGCATGCATGGTAGTCAAATGTCGTCGATACATAGAAGGAAACGATATACTCGATAAGTGTGGAGAGCCCTCAGGCGTCGCGCATGAGAAGCGCTTCCTGCTCCATCTGCAGCTCAGCAACACCAGCTCCCGCATGCTGCAGCAGTGCGTCCATCATCTGGTCACCGTCATCATCGTCGAGGTCAAGGAGCGTTGAGAGGTGCAGCGATGATGTAGTCCGGGAGTGGCCCGGGCATGGACTTCACATACTCCTTGAGCACTTCTTCTATCGGTGTGAACTCTTGCACCTGCATACCAAGTTTGCGTAGTAAATTTTTTGAGCCCGTTGCAACGATGGCATGGCCGGACGAGTAGCAAGCCGCGCACTTCGCCGGACTGCAGTCATGTCGAAGGTACGCCTCTGGCGTTTAGCACGTACCGGTTTGCACTGCAGCAATGGAGGTGCCGGTGAGGTGAAGAGATCGTCGATTGCAGGTGGCTCAGGCGCAGGGACCTGGCACGTTGCCGCGGCGTTGGTCGGCGTGTTTCCCTCGTCGGCGACGACGTCCATCATGTTCGACTGGCCCAGCTGGCCCGCGTCCAGTGGCTGAGGTAGAGCAGCAGTCACATTTTGGGCCGCCTCCTGCATCGGCCCGTTAGAGTTTCCTTCGTCGTCGTCGCTGTGGGCCGCGATGGCCGCCTGGGCCTCTTCGTCGACTGGCCCATCGCAGCCGCTGCTAAACAGGCCCGGGGCGAGGTGGTCTTCGGCTTCGGCCTGGTGGGCCGTGAGGCCAACGAGGCCCGCGTGTGTTCCGCCTTGCGGCCCAGCCGCAGGTTGGCCGAGCTCCACCCCTGGGCCTCCGTCATTTGCCGGCCTGTTGCGGACGGCATGCGTGGCCACCGCCGGGGCCGCTGCCGCTGCCGGTGCTCCGTCGCCGGGGGGAAGAATGCCCCCGTATCCTCCCCCGCCAGCATGTCCAGCTGCCATGCCTCCAGGGCGAGGTCGACGTCCTCCACTGTAGGGTGGCGCAGCGAGGACTTGAGCCGGCAGAAGACACGGGCCGCTGGCACGGCTGTTTCCTGCTCTTCTGCCGGCGTGGAGGACCAGGCTGCATTCCCTGGCTGGCTGTCGCCGATGCCGAGCCGTTCAGCGAAACGGCAAGCCAGCGTGACATATTCCTGTGCACTTTCCAAATTGTACTGTAGAACATTATTAGCAAATTTGCTGCTGTTGCTCACCGTGCTCGTCCAGAAGTTGCTCCTGATGGTGTTTGCTTGGGCTGAAAAGGCGTTCTGCAGCTCGGTAGTGGTCATGGTGTTGAGGTCGTGTTCCTGCGCGCGCCCAGCCGGGTGGTCGTCGTCGTCGTCCTTGCGGGGGTGCTGGGCCTCGTCGGGGTGATCGCTGTTCCGGCCCCGACGGCGCCAGTACCCGCCATCTCTGCGTCGAGGGGAGCGCGTTCGCTCGCGGCGCACCGGCTCGCTGTCTTCCAGGGAGAAGAAGGCGTAGCCCGCCGGAGTGTCGCGGCCACGCCCCGGGTGGTCGTAGTCGTCGTCGTCGTCCTCCGGTCTTCGTGGCCAGACGAAGTCCTGGGCCTTGCATGATGTTCTGCTGGAGCTCGATAGCTGGCTTGCACGTGCTTGTTGCTTGCCACGGGGCGCACGCGTATCACGTCCATCGCTGTCGCGGCGCCCGCGCGCTCCGTTGCGACGGTCGTCGCGATCATCCACCTGGCCGCTTTCACAGCGTTGGTTTGCCGGCTCGCGCGGAGGCAAGGGAAAGCGGGTTGGGAACACCGGCCTGGCCCCTGGGGGAGAACCGTCTACCAGTCCATAGCGCCATTCATAGTGGCGGCGGACAGGTACAACGCCGTCGGGGTTGGTGAAGGCAGCCTGCAGATTGCTTGCCACAGCCGAATAGTCTTCAATCAACGGCATATGTAGGAAGACCTGAAACCTTACCCCCTGGTGCCAATGCTCGTGCGGCCTATCGGAGATGAAGACTGAGGAAGAGCGATCAGCCGGCCCATGCGTGAAGAAGAGCCAAACCCGCTTGGGGATCTCGCTCGGATCCGCTGTCCATGCCCAAAGATCGATGTGCCGTGAGTCTCGTGGCTCCACCAAGTCGGTGTTGATGCATTGCAGTGCGCATCGCCGGCCGATGACGCGTTCGACGATGTCCGGCGTCCAAGCGTGGGGAGGAATGCCGTCAAGGCACAGCCTCACCCTGTAGAAGATCCGCATGCCGAGGGCGTGGGTGAGGCTGCGCCAAGGCCGGAGACAGATGTCGATGTCGCGCCCCCTGAAGCGGCCTCGGTCTCTCGCTGCCGCGCAGTGCTCGCTGCGCTCGAAGCGAACCAGATATGGTTCCGGTTGGTGAACCAAGACGGTGACGTCCTTGTGCTCCAGGTGAAGTTGTTTCCTCAGAAGCTCTTCAATGGCTCGCGCACCATCACCCCGAGGCAAGTGTAGTGCCCAGGGAACCAGCGTGCAGCTTTCCCAATCTCGAGCGTCCCGCTCAAGCTCGCGGGAGCTGGGGACAAACACCGTCTCAACATCCGGCCGCGTGTCCGGGTCACCGGCCGGCATCGGTGGCGGCGGCGGAGGAGGTGGTGGCTGGGGAATTGGATGCGGCGGCGGTGGCGGGGGAGGTGAAGGCGGTGGAGGCGGCGGCGGCGGTGGAGGAGGTGGGGGCGGCGGTGTCGCAGCCGGTCGCTGCTTCTTCGCTGTGTAGCGCTTTGGCTTATGGCGTGACGTTGCTGTCGGGTGCTGGCGGCGACGCACAGGGCAGGAGCGCTCCTGGTGCCCCGAGCGGCGACAGAAGAAGCAGCAGATTGGGTCTCGACAGGCAGTGGCGCGGTGGTCACGCGCCAAACAAATGAAGCAGCGGCCAGCAGTTCTGCGCTTGAATGCGTCAAGGTTGGAGGTAGCTGGCACCCATGCCGTCCACCTTGAAGGCGGGTCTTGTCGTCGGTCTTGTCGAGGCAATGGCGCAGGCCGGGCGCGGCGCAAGGAGCGTCTCCCCTTGCCTTTTGCGGGGATCCAACCCGGCTCCGGGTCAACGCGCGTATCTTCGCTGGCGCAAGGCGTGCTCCCAGCCGCAACTGGCTTGAATTCGTGGTAGCTGTGGAGGGCGACGCGGAGCAGTGAATGCTGAAGCCGTAGAGCGACGCGACGGAGCAGCAGGGCGCTGCCGTGGAGAGCCTGCTCTGGCGCATGGGCGACGCGGCTTAGTTAATGCCGGCTCGGCTGGTTGTTGGGGCGCAATGGGGCGCCCGACGCGGACCGCCTCCGCGTAGGACATGGGTCGGGCGGACTTGGCAGAAGACTTGGTAGAGGCCGGATCCGGCGAGCTGCGTCGCGGATCTGCGAAGAACGAAGCCCAATCGAGCCCTATTTGCCGGCGATGGCCATGGCGCTGTTGAGGTGGCAGTGGTGGCCAGAAGAAATTTCCTCACGAAAGCCACGACGGAGGGGATGGGGATCTGTGGATCTGGGGCTGCTGGTTTTGGCTGGCTTGGTTTCGGTGGTGGATCTGGCCGGGCGCGGCCGGACGCGGTGCAGTCGGCCGGCGGCGCCGGCGTGGCGACGGAGGTGGGTGGGAGCGGGGGTCAGGGGGCATTTTGCTCGCAGGCGGGAACGCAAGGATTTGCAGCGGTTGTTCTTATGGGGGTAACATCCTTGTTACAAAGAAAGAAGGCAGAGCAAAATTACTGGTACTCCGGTGTGGACGTTTACTATAGTACGAAGGAAAAGATGTCAGCTCAACTGAACCTAGTCACAGTAATGGAAAGTTCTATTCCTTTGCCATCCATGCCGCCGGGCCAGTGCTGTGTGTGTACTATATCGACCAACAGAAAGGAGGCAGTACAAGTACATGGATGAGAACAGTAAGGAAAACCTGAGTGCTGCAGGTGCGGTGCGTCAGCAGCAGCAGCAGGATCTGGGTACGCTGTCGTCATCATTGGAAAAGAGCTCGGCTCAGCCTCAGCCGCCCACTCAGCTGCCCGGGTATACGGGAAGCTTTAGGTTAGATCCATAAGCAGGTGGCTCAACCATAACAAAAACACCATCTTTGGTACTCGGCTACCATCAGTTCTTCCCTCCCGCGCACGTTACACTACCTCTCACCAACGCATGAAGATAAAAACTGCCGCCTGTCCTATCTATCGTGCTGCACATCCTCGCCAATTTGGCAAACTGCCGCTGTTCGGATCGCGCACATCATCATGGTCATGGAATTGGATTGCCTGTCCTGTCCATGAAGATAAAACAAAAGCTGCCTGGTGGCTGCAACCCTGATGGTTCCCACGAACGGGACGCCAAAAGCTGCAGCCTGATGACATCTTTGCATGGGGCTCGCAATTCCAGCACACTTCGCAGAAGTCTTAACCAATAATCATCCAGCTCGCAGGCACTCCGTACCGGCGCCCTGCTGAGGCCGGTGCGGTTCACGTGGGAATATGCCGGCACCAGATCTCATCTCGCCGGGAAGGGCGGCGGGCCCCCGTCCAGTCCGGTCCGGTTCCGGTCCAGCCACATGCACACTGACCGACACCCACGGTTGCCGAACGAGCTCGTCGCGCCGCCGGTCACCGCCAACCTCCCGCGCCGCGCCCTATTCAACCCCGTCGTTTTCCCGCGCCGAGCTGCGCTGCACTACACGACGGCCAGGCGGCAGGCGGCCAGCCCTCAAGTCAGAACGCGCCAACGCCGTCGGCGTCACCTCGGCGTGGGAGCAGCCTGGCCACCTCGCCGAACCGCACCAAACTGGCCGCTATTTTTCCACGCGGGGCTCGGCGCTCCTGGTCCTTGGAGTCTCTGTTCATCCGTCACCGGATGGTCCACCTCCTCTCCGTGGGTTCGGCACGGTGGGAGGATGGAAGAGAGGGTCCCGTTCCGTTCGGTTCGGTTCGGTTCGGTGAGGCTGATGACTGATGAGGCCCCGCGCTTCTGGTTGGAAAGGATGGAATGGAAGAAGGGTTCTTGTCTGAGTTAGGTGAGCGGCACATTCTTTAGATCACCCAAGGCCGGAAGGCTGTCGTAGGAACGGGGGAGTTGCAGGGGCGTGCAACTGGGTGGCCCGCTGCACACTCTCATCTCATCTCATCGATGATCTTCATCACAGTGTTAGGGAAAGAACAGGGCAAGCGTTGTTGATTCACACTCCAACTGTAAAAGCTCTTCCTTGGAAGAATATATAAAAAAAAGTACAGATCACACTGAGCGTCTCCAAGCACGTTAATGCCACTGCAAACCGAATCCTGGAAAGCTTTCTTTAGAGCTTAACTTTTTCTTCCTTTCGTCAAACTGTAATGAGCTAACTGCGTCGTCGGTGCTGCGATCAGGTCACAGTAAAGCTCACAGTGGCATCTAATGTATAGCTGTATGCGGCCATGACCATGATAGCGTTTGCCATTTGGACATTTGATTTGCTTTCTAAAGATAAAATGTTATGTTTGTTCAAGAAAAAAAATAAGATAAAATATTATCTCTGCAGAAGCTCACTTGCTCAGTCAGCTAGATCAGCTCACTGCTCTACGATATTTACTTTGACTAATATGAGAAAAAACAAAATAGAAGAAAATCGACCGACATCCTGTCGTTTGTTTACACAGTGCTCTATGCTGTTTAGACTTTTTTTTAAAAAAAAAGGGTTGTCAGTGAACTAACTTTTGCAGCATGGGGGCTCACATGCCGGATCGGCAAACGATCTATTGAGGCTGCACATTCATGTTGAGGGCCTGACATTTATCATGAGCTACGCACCAATCTCAAAGCATTCAACGAGCACCAAGCTCGTTCCCATTCCGTTCCCACGCCCCCTATGACGGGCCGGGCCGACACGGCAGGGAATGGAAGCTCCGAGCCCAGCCGCGACCGAGAGAGAGAGGGCGCGGGCCACAATAAAACAAGTCAAAGCACCCTCGCTAATTCTGCTAAACAGAAAGCTCCTATAAAACGTCCCCCAAAGCAGCAACCCAATTGTCCACGTGGCCGTCACCCCCCTCCCTTCCCAACTCTGCAAGAACCCCCTGCCCACCCGCTCCAAATCCCCCCATCACCTACCTCCCCCCCGCCCCCGCCTCCCACCAGATCCGACTCCTCCTCCAGATCTCCCCCTCCCGCTCCCGCGCGAGATCCAGCGCCTCCGCGTCCCCCTCCCCCCTCACCGGAGGAGCGCCAGCGACCCGAGGAGCGGAGGCGGCCGCGGGCAGGACTCAGAGGAGCCACACCCATGGCGAAGGAGGGGGCCGCCGGCGGCGGCGACGGCGGCATGTCGGAGTCGGTGATCCGCAAGGTGCTGGTGTCGTACATGTACGTGGCGGTGTGGATCTTCCTCTCCTTCTCCGTGATCGTCTACAACAAGTACATCCTCGACCCCAAGATGTACAACTGGCCCTTCCCCATCTCGCTCACCATGGTCCACATGGCCTTCTGCTCCTCCCTCGCCGTCGCGCTCGTCCGCGTCCTCCGCGTCGTCGACCTCCCCTCATCCCCCGCCATGACCCCGCAGCTCTACGTCGCCTCCGTGCTCCCCATCGGCGCGCTCTACTCGCTCTCGCTCTGGTTCTCCAACTCCGCATACATCTACCTCTCCGTCTCCTTCATCCAGATGCTCAAGGCGCTCATGCCCGTCGCCGTCTACTCCATCGGGGTGCTCTTCAAGAAGGAGACCTTCAAGTCCTCCGCCATGCTCAACATGCTCTCCATCTCCTTCGGCGTCGCCATCGCCGCCTACGGCGAGGCCCGCTTCGACCTCCGCGGCGTCGCGCTGCAGCTCGCCGCCGTCGCCTTCGAGGCCACGCGCCTCGTCCTCATCCAGATCCTCCTCACATCCAAGGGCATCTCGCTCAACCCCATCACCTCGCTCTACTACGTCGCGCCCTGCTGCCTCGCCTTCCTCGTCGTGCCATGGGTCTTCGTCGAGCTCCCCAGGCTGCGCGCCGTCGGCACCTTCCAGCCGGACCTCTTCGTCTTCGGCACCAACTCGCTCTGCGCCTTCGCGCTCAACCTCGCCGTCTTCCTGCTCGTCGGCAAGACGTCCGCGCTCACCATGAACGTCGCCGGCGTCGTCAAGGACTGGCTGCTCATCGCCTTCTCCTGGTCCGTCATCCGCGACACCGTCACGCCCATCAACCTCTTCGGCTACGGGATCGCCTTCCTCGGCGTGGGGTACTACAACCACGTCAAGCTGCAGGCGCTCAAGGCCAAGGAGGCGCAGAAGAAGGCGGCGCAGGCCGACGAGGAGGCCGGCTCGCTGCTGCAGGAGCGCGACTCGCACGCCGACCGCAAGACTGACAACCAGGCATAGCGAGTGTGACGGATCTCATGATCCAACCAACCGCTCACGCCCGATTCGGTCGGTTCTGAATCCACTACCCCTCACTAGTGTACTCCAAATGTGTGATCCCATCCTTACAAGTTTGATGCAAAATTTGTTCATTTCTTGTCTTGGTCTGGTGGTAGCAAGGCAAATAAACACGGGAAAGATGCAAGCTTTGTGTCGAACATGTGAAAATATATGAAGAGCAATTTTTGTCATTTTGACTAGCTTGTCGATGTTACCATTACCTTGTTAACTACCTTCCTTGACAGTGTAGGCAAAATTGTTTGTGTTGAGCCTGTTCCGCTCGTGGATAAGCAGAATATAGCTATAGCTATGAATGATCATGGATTTTGTCTTAGTAATACATCAAACATTGGATCCACTGATGTGAAACGAGTGCAAATCTTGATCAGTTTTTGGAGCAGGCAGTTATGATTTTCTATTGAACTTGCAATCTTCTTATTTTCTCTTTTTGGGTCGACTAATTATGTTGGGATATTGGACAGGTGCCAATGCAAACACCCTGTGAATTGGTAACTAGGTGTGTGGTTGCTTTCCATGGAGCTGGACCCTCATTTGGTGCATTTTCACGTTTTCTCCAATTGGTGGATCCAAATGTCTATGGGATGGGGGACTCAGGAGTCTGAAGAATTGGTTGTCTGGAGAGCATCAGCACCTTAATCTACCTGCTGCAGGAGCAGGACTAGGAGAAACTTTATTCTCACGCTGTTATACTATTGTTTTGCTATTCTTATTCCATTGATCGTGTAGTGAAACTCTACGATAGTGCAAGTGCCTAATTACAGTGTATATTGATCTTACGGAGCATTGCAACTCTACGACCAGTCTGCTTCTTGAATGGGTAGAGTTCACCGGTATAATTGCAGCCTGTCGCAGGGTTTGGATGTGACTTGTGGTGCCACTAAGAGCTCACGTTACTACTAGTAAGAGTACCATTACAAACAAGCGGTAGCTCACCTCCAGTACATGTACTGATGTACTCCGTACATTGTCCGGCACTCAAAGTTTCGGTTGCTTTGCCTTCTTCCTGCAGACAGCAGACATCAGGACTGCTGGTTGGTAGCAACCTTTAACGCAGGACCCTCCAAGGATCCAACGGGACCATAAAGTTTAACAAAGACTGCTGGTCTACTCTTGCTTGTCTGGGGTGCCTTGTCTACGAATGTAACCGGTGACATACTACAGTTTTTCAGACTTAATAACTGGGGTCCTGGAGTAAAGAACAGTGTTAGGCTGTTAGCGATCACCCGCCTTGAGCACAACTGCACAGGAGTTTCGTCACAATCACCTCAATTTCTTCAGGAATTGAACCACGAACCAGGGGGGAAATTGATGGTCTCTGAAGAACGCCTTACGATGCTTTTGGACAGTATATGACCACATGAACTGAGACAGCATCACAGCAGGGACTCTCATTGCTTTACAGAAGGTTTCAATTCAGCCTTTTCAATTCCTGCGGACGTGCTGTACTATACATGAGCATGTGCCTCTTTAAATTTCAGCAAGATTCCAATTGCCGCGTAGCGCCTTCGATCGCCAATTTGCCGTGCCTGCTGGCTGCTGGGAACTGGAAGGTGCCTTTCAGAGTTGCAGGTCGGTGCACGGACCCGCGGGTCACGTGATCCGCGTTGTACCCTCGTTGCGTTTCGGCCGCAATAATCGAACGCCGCCGCTGCCAGTGCCCACAGTTGCCAGCTTCCCGGCCGGGCGGTTGTTCCGTGTGCCGTATTAACAGCTCTGGCGGTTGGGGATAGACCTCGACGGAACGGACGGGACGGGATTGTTGACGACGGCTTCAACCTTCAATTCAATGCGAGTGCGAGATCTTTGCGTGTCATTTTCTGGAAAGCGACGACGATGGGCCGACTCCGTTCTGATTTCTTAGTAGGCTTTACTAGAGTTGGAGGCCCATGAAAACTACTAGAGAGACGAGACGCGCCATCTATCTCATCTGCCCCATCTGTTTGGTCTGGGCCTTCCACACACCCAGCCCAAAAGGATATTACATTGAAGTCCCAACAACAACAAGGAGCAGCGAAACGCGGCCCGTTCAAGTAATCAGCGTGATTCTGCACGTTCCAAACCCACCGTCAGTTCCAAATCTAGGTCCGCCAGTTCTTCTGGTCGCTGAGTTTTTCTCAAAGTATGAATTCGCTTTGACAAAAAGGAGCAGAATTTTCCATTCACACATTTTTCACCCAAAGTAATTAAAAGCGTCCTCTTCCAAGACCACGAGTAGGACTCCTAAAGTTGTTTTTTAAGTCTTCCATGCACTTCAAGAAATAAGCATGAATTCACTGCTGGCAGTGCTAGTCGCTGCCTGCGCACTGCCCTGGTTGCTACGGTATGCATGCGCAAACGTTTCGATGTTTAGCATGCAATTTTGCATCGTTCGAGTGAAGACCTAGCATCAGCCCTGTTTAAATTCACAATCTTTTCATAATGTTTTCGCTTAGAAAACCGTGTCAGTTTATTTCTTCTTCTTACGCATACAACCCAATGCAAAGTTTTTTCCTCTTTTCCTCCATTTAAACAAGGATCAGAATTACGTGCTCCATTCACGAGAGAGGGGGAAAAAAAGCGCGTGGTGTGAATCGGGTGATCTTTCTCTGGTTCTCTCGATTCTTGAACTCAAAGTGGTCTTGCCGTCTTAGCAGTGGCAGACCGTAAAAGGTGCGGCACGATTTAGGTCACTTCTCGGCATCTGCCGGCTGGTTCGCGACGGCAGACTGGACCCGGCACGGCTGTCCGCACCCAGCGTCGTCCCAGCCTTCCATAGTGCCCAAGTGGCCGCGCCGGCTGACCTCCTTTCCCGGCCGGGCCGGGAAGAAACGGCGGCGGCGGCCCGGGAAACAGCTCTCGCCGGCAAAAAAAAAAGGCTAGGCCTGGGCAGCCACTTGGGTTGAAAACACGTCGGCTCGCATCTGCCATCTTCACGATGCTCTGTTCACAGCTCGTTAATTTGTTAAGGGCCTACTGGCATGCCCACTATCAGCAGCAACGGTTGGTCGATCGACGAAGCATATGGGAGGTAGTGATCAATTGGGTACGGTGCTGATGGTGGCATATAACGGACGAGCTTCGTTCATAGTAACTGACTAGAAAAGGGCACGTGCCACAGGCACGTGTTTTAAAAAATTATTAAATTAGAGATGTAGTCAACATGAACTCTTATATTAATCTAGAGCGTTCAATCATCATAAAATCTGACGTTGTAGGCATTATAAGAGTAAGATGTAAAATTTGACATCAAAATTTTGTCGTCTCCCTTCCCTGCCGTTCAACCAGCACACGGCGGAAGGTTGAACCCGACCAAAGGTGGCAACGTCACTTGGCTGTGATGGACGGAGCTTAGCCGGCGGATATGACGTGAGGATGGGATGAATGACGTTCGGCGTGATCATGCTCGGCAGCAGCCGGTGACGGGTCGGGGTGGTGCTAGTGGTTGCGGCTCCCGTCGCGGGATTGGGTGGCGACGACTTCGAGGATGGGATGGCTGACGATCCGCGGTGCGGCCGGTGATGGGACGGGGTGGCGCTGCGGTGACGACCTCGAGAATGGGATGGCCGGTGATCGGTGTGATGGTGCTCGGCGGCGGCCGGTGACAGGACAGGGTGGCGCTGCGGCCTGCATCGGGATTGGGCGGCGGCGACCTGAGCGTAGAGTTAGTGTGTAAGCGTGGAACGTTACGTGTGCGTGGTTCGATCAGATTATTTAACATGGGTAAAAGGTAATTAGATGTAGGGTATACGTAGATGTAAGCGAAACGTTACGTGAGGGTACGCGTTCGATAAGGTTACGTCCGTTTTAGTATAGATAGGAAAAAAAACTCAAATCTATCTCCTTCCGTATGGAACGACATCTCACGCGTTATGAGTTTAAATCATCTGGGATTCTTTCTCCAATGGGTCCACACGAAGGAAACAATGGATTCTTTTAATAGCAGTGACACGTGTTTAAAAAAATACTAAATCAATGATGTAATCAACATGAACTCTTTAGATTAATCTAGAGCGTTAGATCATCATTAAACCCGACGATGTAGGAGTGATGTAGTCAACATAGACTTTTTAGATTAATCTAGAGCGTCCGATCGTCATCATTAAATCCGACGGTGTTAGAGGGATAAGAGTAACCCTGGTACGAAAATTCCGTCGTCCTTTATAGTATAGATTTAAAGAGGCAAGCTAGAGTAGGAGTATGAGGCAGAATCATCATGCAAGGTGAATTAGTGTATTTAAGGCCGATCTTTCTATATCTGGTCAAGAATTACAAACTTGTGGTGTACGAAAAGCGAAGTTATAGTGGTCGCCTTTTGCTTTTGGAATGGCGACGCATCATGCATGCCCGGCGAGTCATCTTCCTGCTGGGACATACTCCAGTTCTCCATCCCCTCTAAAATGTACATCATTTTAGTTTTTTATTCATAGATGTTTTCTATTCATCTACTTATAATCTGAAACAGAGGAAATAAAGTAGAACGCAACATATATATGTGATATATATATAAAAAAAGTTACAGAGCACAAATTTGGCAGTACGTACTGCCGGCCAGCAGCGTGGGGAATTAAGGGTTCAAAAATGCAATTATCGTGGCCTTGAAAGTATTCCACGGCAAGTTGCATGCAGGGCAACGTTTTGGGGTCAATTTTTCCACCACTTGGTGCGGTGAGGCCAGTCTCAACATTAAATATCATGTCACATCAGTAAATTTGCTGACATGGAATAAGAGAGAAATGTCATCATCATGACACTCCGATGACACGGTTCTCAATTTTTCAATCTTAACAACCGTGTATGACACTCCCCACTGAGACTGACCTGAGCGTGATACACACATACAGTATGAGGAGACCACGGGTATACCTACCAATGCAAAAACACAAGCATGCCGTGAGATGCAAACTTGACCGCTAGCAGCTGTTGACACCTAATTTCTGATTGTCTGGGAGGCAGCAAATAATTGCGCACCTGCCGGCTACAGAGCAACGGAAATTAGCGAAACCGTTAATGGGCTTCGCCTGTTTTTGCGATTCCCATTCTCGCGCATGTGATTCAACACGAACCATGGCATGTGCACGGGTCGGGTTATATTGGTCAGACCTTGCAGTCGCGACCGGGCAATCAAATCGATCTAGAGATCCAAGTACATACCCTATGACTTATCGTTGATCTATGACTTTCCGGGTGGACGTCAATATAATGCGCCAAAAAAATGCACTAATTATTGGCATATAAATGTAGCAAAATTATTCATTGTATTGGGACGTGTTTTGTTTTTGTTTTGAATTGCCTAGCCTAGTTAATTGTACCACTGCTATTTGCCACTGCTGTTGTCGTTGGAGGACCTTAGCAATCTTGTCGGTGTTGTCTTTCTGTCAGGCTCAGAAGTTTAGTCTCGTTTATGTTTGGCAGGGTTGTATGGGTTAGGTGGTAGCTTGTTTAGCTTATGTTGATCTTTCTTCTTTCGTTTGTTGTTATTGTTTTTTATGCGCTTTGATGGTTCTCTCAGAGTTGCTTCGTTGTAAAACTCTTTTTTGCCTAATGAAAAAACGTGCTATGCACGTTCTAAAAAACCTAGTTAATTGTACCACATGTTTTCCATCGCACTATTGCAGGCTCTCAGTGGACATTTTGAACGGCAGGGTGTGAGAGAAATGGATCCTAGTTAGTTGGATCATATCACCTACGTGTGGATCCAGGCCCACATGTAAGTGACCAAACTGCAAGGGGCAGTACTGCAGGGGAGTCCCGCCTGTGAGATAGATTTCAGAGGATGGGTACTTTGAGATCGAGGTGGAGGCTAGTCGGAAACGTGCTTGGCCACGGGTGGTGGTGGTGGTGGTGGACGGTGTACACGCTAGCTGGCGTGAGTGGCTGGGGTCTGGGGAGATGCAAAGCGGATAGTGGGCGAACTTGGAGGGAGGGGCAGCTGGATGACATGTAAGAGCATTCGTAAGCATTCGTAAGCTGCCCTCGGAATGTATTATTGTCAAATTTATGGCAGCTTTCTAAGATCATCTCAACAACAGTATCATTTTATTGTTTTGAACGGCGCCACATCACCAGAAGTGATATAATTTGGCGACCGAAACAAATCTCTCCCACAATGCATGTGCATTTTATTTGTTTTCACTACGGGAGAAATGACTTTCGGTCCCTCTCCTTTAATGTCGGCTGGAAGGAACCGGTACTAAAGGAGTCCTTTAGTACCGGCTCCAGAGAACAGTGCTCGTGAAGCCACATTAGTACCAGTCGAGAGCCCCAGACGGTACTAACGTGCGTCATTTAGTACCGGCTGGTATTATTAGCCGGTACTAAATGGGCACACCATTTTAGTACCGGCTGGAGACCTCGCTCGGTACAAAACCACGGCACATTAGTACCGGGCAAAATCGTTGACCGGTACTGAGTCACGCCAACGTTAAAAACACAAGCCAGGTCCTCCCTTCTTATCTCACTCGATCTTCTCCCGTTCCTTATCCTTATCTTCTTTACTTTCCTCTCCGTTTCTCACCCCTCTCTCTCGTGCGCAGGAGCGGCAGCCTGGACAGGTGGCCGGCGCCGCGCGGCGGGCAGGCGGAGGGCAAGTGGAGGCGCGCCTGCGCGCGGGCGCCGGCGCGAGCGAGCGGGGCCAGGTCGCGTCCGGCGCGGCGCGCAGGCAGGGGCGCGCGGCCGGCAGTCCGCGGGGCGCGGCGGCGGGCAGGTGGAGGCGCGCCGGCGCACGGGCGCCGGCGCGAGCGAGATGGGCCAGGTCGCGTCGGGCGCGGCGCGCGGGCGGCAGTCCGCAGGGTGCGGTGGCGGGCAGGTGGAGGCGCGCCTCCGCGCGGGCGCCGACGCGAGCGAGCGTGGCCAGGCTGCGCGGGCGGCTGCATGCGGGGCCAGGTCGGAGGGCGCGGCTGCGCGCGGCGCCAGGGCCAGGCCGCGACACGGCATGCGGCGACGCCGGCCAAGGACGCAAATTCCGCAGATTCTTGTGATTTTTTTTCCAGTCTTGTCTAGATTCATGTGATTTGTAATTGATTCATGTGAGATTGTATAATTGTGAGATGCACTATCGTGATTTTGTGATGTGATTATGAGATGTATTCATGTGGTAGTAAGACTGATTTATTTTTTGCGTTTGTTGAATGAGAAAATGAGAAAAGAAAAGACTAGAAAAGAAAAGAAAAGGAAAAGGGGGGACCGGGAGGAGTGGGCATGGAGCTAGCGAGAGTTGGACGGAGTTACCAGCCGGTACTAACCTGCGCGCACGTTAGTACCGGCCACAGCGACCGGTACTAACCCGTCTTGTGACCGGTACTAAAGGCCAATTTTCCTGTAGTGTTTATATTACCTCCGTTTCAAATTATAAGTCGTTTTGGATTTTCTAGATTCATCATCTTTGTTATGCACCTAGATAAACGCTATGTTTACATTCATAACAAAATCTATAAACCTACAAAAACAAAACGACCTATAATATGGAACGGAGGTAGTAGAAACTATTTTACTCACTGCATATATGACATCATGCACTAGGCCACAAACCCATGTTTGGCGTAGTGATGGAAGCTTATTGCATATGTGGAGGAGTTTTGCTGCGTAAACTCCTTCAGTATTGGCACCTTGTTTATATGTGGAATGAAACTCATACTATATCGTTGGGTAGTATGTGGTACCTCCTATGATTGTACGGAGTACGAGGGTGTGTTCAGCACACAGATAGCACATCACAGTAGTGGCCGTAAGTACTGCTCATAAGTACGGCCCCATTAACTAGCCTTTGTTGAGATGTAGTGGCGTCAGCACCCAGCTAATTTCCATTAACTAGCCCCAATGCGCCTGCAGTGCGTGCATGCGCATATACTCCTAGCTAGCAGTGATCGAGTGCATCTGGCTTTCAGTTCCCGGTTTCGTGCCGTCCTTTTTCCGCGATCCAAAACCATCTGCGCTGCCCGCACGGAACCTACGAACGAACCTGACACCACCATGCAGTCACGCACCACCGATCAAATTCCGCGTCAACCGGCGACGAGCCACACAGCCCGTACACCACATTCTCCCAACCCGACACTATAAATACACGTCCAAGCCCAAAACCTAGGCTCCCACACACTGCAACACACTTCGCATTGCGTTGCCTCATTCGCTCACAGGATCGATCGAGAGGGCAAAGCTGCCAGCATTATTATTGCTTCTCTAATTTTTAGCAAAGGATCCAGATCGATCATTTCTTGTTACAACAGCCTGTTGTTTACAGCTGGTAATTAATTAGCCGCCGCGCGCCGGCACCATGATCCCGGGATCGGCGGTGTACCACGTCGTGGAGGCGATGGCGCCTCTGTACACGGCGGCGGTGCTGGGGTACGCCTCCGTGCGGTGGCTCAAGGCCTTCTCCGACGAGCAGTGCGCCGGGATCAACCACTTCGTGGCGCTCTACGCCGTGCCGGTGCTCATCTTCCACATGGTCTCCACCAACGACCCCTACCACATGAACGAGCGCCTCATCGCCGCCGACACGCTGCAGAAGGCCATCATCCTGCTCGCCCTCACGGCCTGGGCCTTCTGGGCCCACTTCCGCCGCCGGCGCGGCGGTGGCGACGGGAAGCCGGCGGCGGCGGCGGGGGCGGCGTCGCCGATCAAGTGGGTGGTGACCAACTTCTCCGTGGCGTCGCTGCCCAACACCATCATCATGGGCGTGCCGCTCCTCGACGGCATGTACGGCTCCGTCTCGGGAGGGCTCATGAAGCAGATCGTCGTCATGCAGTTCTGCATCTGGTACAACGTCGTCATCTTCCTCTACGAGTTCATGGCGGCGCGGGACAGCACCACCAAGATCAGCCCCGTCGTCTCGGCGGCGGCCGCGGCGTCGGCGGCGGAGAACGGCGGGCGGAGCATTGACGCCGAGGAGAACCAGGTGGTCGTCAACATTGAGATCACCGAGATGGCGGCGGCGGCGGCTGCGTCGCCCACGGCATCAACGGATAGCAGCGGGGCCGAAGAGGCGGCGGCGGCTGTTCCGGCGGCGGCGCTGGTCCAGCAAGTGCCGCCGGTGAAGGTCGTCCTATGGATGGCGGTGAAGAAGCTTCTCCAGATTCCCAATACCTACGCGAGCTTCCTTGGCCTCATCTGGTCTCTCATGGCATTCAAGTGCGCCGCCCTTCCATCCCCACTATCATTTTTTTTAGTTAACTTGTCGCCCTTTGTTAATTTTGTTTACTGATATAATGATTGCCCTGATTAATTTTATTTTCTTGTCTGCAAACAGGATTGGATTCTCGATGCCGAAAATCGTTGGCGACTCTCTGTTCATCATCTACACAACCGCAGTTGGGTTGAGCATGTTCGCTTCAGGTCCTAGTCTGACCCTCAATTTGTGAATGGTTTATTTTTGGACTTGCTAAACGTTTTTTAGGAAAAACTTGCTGAACCTACACGTGAATATTGTTGATTCCATTGATTTTTTTTGTCTGACAATAATGCAAATAAATATGTTCGAATCATTTTCAGGGACGTTCATAGCGCGGCAGTCACGGTTCGTGCCATGCGGGTACACCATCGCGTCGCTGTCCATGGTCCTAAAGTTCCTGATCGGCCCGGTGCTCATGCTGCTCGTCTCGCTCGCCATCGGAATGCACGGCACCCTTCTGCACATTGCTGTTGTACAGGTAAAGCCCACACATGAACTCGCCTCTCTCTTTTTTTTTGCCGAGACTACTTGTTTAATTAAAAAAACTTTATTAAAGCACGCGGGAGCATTTATTTAAAAAGAAGAACGAAAACAAACTGGACGCTCTCTCTTCCAGCTACACAAATGTTTGAGGAGGACAGAGACGTGCAGACTCACAGTAAGATGGCGGCGTCTGCCTATAGCCAGCCGCAACTTTCAGGTGTGCTGCATAACAGAAAGAGCGTTCGTTCATTATGAACAGATGCTGAACTGCACGCGTTTCTACATCAGGTGTTGTTACGTACTCCAGCGTGGGGCATTGCTAGCAAAAGTATGGGCATAGACGTACGTGACAGGACAAAATTGAGCCATCAGACAAAGCAAAGTCAGCTTCAAGTAGGTCTAGGAGTACTTTGCGCGTGCAACGTTGTGTCCTCATTCGACTTTGTGCATGCATTGCACGGTTGACCTGAACCCCGTTCTCTGTACCATTTAGAGTACGTTGTTTGTTTTGGTACGGAAGAAGACCAGCTGCCAACAAATTATAGTACTACGGAGTATAACATAACAAGAAAACAGAGAGCGAAAAAACAAGATTGACGCCATTTTCAGGATAACTACAAAAAGACGTACAAATGAAGTCATTTGCTCACGCCTGTCTATAAAATTATATGAAAAAAATTACTAGTTGCTTATCTGAGCTCACAATTTTCACATGTGTGCAATTGCAGGCGGCGCTTCCCCTGGCCGTAACATCGTTCGTGTACGCAGAGGAGTACAAGGTCCACGCCGACATCATGAGCACAGGGTTTGTACCTTTTACCACATGCTATACTGCTGCTGTTAATTAACTTTATAGACTAGTTTAATTTACAGTTTCACTTGTTTTCCTGAATTGAATTCCATGTGACTGAGAATATGGTTCCTTTTCGTCTTTCCAGGGTTATTCTCGGGATATTCATATCGCTGCCTGTCACGATTGTGTACTACATACTGTTGGGGCTGTGAATCTGTGATGGAGGTGTAGCTAGTCTAGACCAAGAAAAATGGTTAAACTGCATGCATGTGAAAAAATAGGTGGATTGAGGCAGCAAAGCACCCGGGGATTGAATAGGACAGCTGGACTAGTGGTTCGACAGCTGAGAAGATTTGTGCGACGGCGAAAAGGAAATTGCTACCACTAATGCCGTCAAAAATAAGCAGTAGATCTGTAGATGGTAGCTTATGTCAAAACATTTCAATGTACAGCAACCAACAGAAAGAGGCCGTGTTGTAAGGCTCCTTAATTTGTTGAAGCATTTCAGTTTTCAAAAATGTACCGGAAGCAACAGCATGCTGCTAATCGCGTGTGTTGTAGCGCTAAATTAAACTATGGTTGTGTTTAGATCTAAAAAGGTGGTGAAAAATACGAAAAATTACTGTTTTTATTGAAGCGTGCATAGAGATAAATAAACTGACACGGTTCTCTATGTGAATAACTTTTCGTGAAAAGGGAATGATTCTGAGGATTCTAAACAGGGCCTAGTTGGCTACTCTGTCCTTTTGAAAAGGAACCAAAATCCAGGGGGCGGAGGACGTACCCAAAATAAAGGAATTTTGCCGAACTGGCTGGGCTGCCGGCGGGATCGCGCTTGCCCTGCTTCTTTAATTTGGTCAGAAGACGGAAGCGCGCGAGCGTGCTGCTACAGCGCCGTGCACGTTTTGGCGGCCGCAGCGAACGTGTTCGTGCCAGGCAGAGTCAACGAGGGCGCGGTAGCTGGCGGGTGGCGGCAACAGCCTGCGTTGGGTTGAGGCGGCAGGAAGGCGCATGCGTTATACGGAGTATATATATACAATACGGTTTTGACTTGGGTCACCCCGTACGAATTGAAGGGCCATGGTATGTGATTTCCTTTTTATTTCAGGGGCATGGTTTGTGAATTGTGATTGAATAGTACCGTACTACGAAACTATAGGCATATAATTGGGAAAATTGGATCTGTGACACCGAAAGATTCACGTTTTAGAAATTTACCATCAAACTGTTTCGATGCACTTTAATACCAGCGAAAGATGTCGCCGTTTAGATTTTTACCACTCCGTCTCATTCAGGCGTTAACCTTAGAATCGCTGACATTTTTGTCCCTGCCCTTCTTCTTCGTCTGAACAACCATGCGCTCTCAGTCCAGTCTGCCGCCGTGGCGTGACGCATCTGTCTCCACGCACTTCGCGCCTATTGCCGCCTGCAAGGCGAGCGCCCCCAATCAACCTTCCTCCCACAACCTGCTGCCACCAGCAAGCTTGCTGCTCGCCATGGCAGGTCGGCATTCTTGCGTCGATTTTGTGCCACGAGGGTTAGCTGAACTCTCTTCATGCCTGTTCACTGTTGACGGCCTAGAACAAGCCGGTGCTGCAGTTGCTGGCTTGCCGCCGTCACACCAGCCAGCGGCTTCTCCTATTGGCGTCCGTTGAACAAGCCAGTTCTCCGCTACGATGCGCGGATACTTGCGAACACCCTCGTATCATATACTTGATACTCATCCGATATTGTCCGGACACTGATACTCGTCCGATTCTTGTTGGACAAGTATCGGTCATTTTAATTAATTTGAAATAAATAAAATAATTATGATAATTAGTCGACCCTTCTTCGATTCTTTCCCGACACTGAAAATCTCAACCCCTCGTTCTGCCCGTAAATACATCTTCTATGGGCGATGTTGGAAGAGATACCTTTGAGTTTGACCTTGATGGTGGTGCTAATTTTCAAACCTAAAGAGGATAGTAGATGATATAGGGGCTTTGGATCTATCTGGGTGTTGATGCTATGGGACTTCCGCCAAGCAACAATTAGACTTATCATTTACCTACCTATTTTTATACCATTAAAGTATGTAACAATGGACTTTAGCACTAGACTAAAATGATTCCCTTAATTAATTACAGTTGCGTTGCAGTATTATCAAGAAACTGATATGCAATTTTATTTTTACTATATATAGTTATATATATATTCGTGTATCCGCGTATCCATGTTTTTAGAAAAATTGCGTATCAGCGTATCGGAGTATCGCATTACCGTATCCGTATCCAAGTATCCGCCAAGGGTCCATTTGTAAACTTCTTTCACAAAAGGGTCCATAAAACAAAAAAGATGGGTTCAAATCCTGGTGCTTGCACCTTTTCCTGGGATTTTCCAGGATTTTTCGGCGTTATGCATTAAGTGGTAAGCGGCGTTTCCGTCGACAACGAGGTGCCAATGGTGACTTCGGGAATCTTTAGATTTGTCGGGTGCTCATAGGGACAGGATTAGCGTACGTGTGTTCATATGGGTGAGTGTGCGTGCTTGTTGTAAGCGTCTGCGTTGTAGTGTGTAATTCTAAAAAAATGATGCGGAAGGAAAATGAATCTGCACTGCAGTTTCTTTTTTTTTTCTCTTTTTATTTGACCTCGCAAGGCTACAGGCTGATGGGCTTCCTTTCCATGGTAGAAAACGTTCCAGCCCAGTTTTCTGTAACTGGGCCTGTCACGTGCATCGTGTGAGTCTCACGGGCCAGCACAGTAAAATTGACTCCACACGTTGAATTTTAGAATAGTGACACAACTCAAAATACAGTCTAGGAGGGTTTATCAATGGTACACGAAAATAATTATTGACACTTCGTTCTGTGAAGAAAGTTGTGTGCCTTAGCCTTCTAATTGCAAATATTTCCTAAGTCGTAGGTTCAATTTGTTTAGTGAAGAAAGTTGTGTGCCTCACAAGTCACAATAAGCTTGGTAAAAATGAGATATGTTTGTATATATCTTAGAATTTTCTTTTGTAAGACGCACGTATCAACACAACACCATGTTTTTTCATGATCCTCTTGCTGCGTTAAAATCTTTTACCTCCCCGTACCGATGCAGAAACCTAATTCTTGATGTTATTTACAAATCGAAAACAGTGGGCATGAAAATTACACGCTCCATGTTTGGATGGGCTCAATCCTAATACACACGGGCTGTATGTATTTCTTGCCCACACAAGTGTAATGAGCTGGCCCATCTACATGACCTAAATGTCAGTTGACCCTTGACAGTAACAAGTACAAGAAGAGCACTTAGGTTTCAAAATTTAGCAACAGGGTGTCCATTTCTGCTCAGGGGGTGTTTAGATGCAAAATATTTACACCCTCAAAAGTTTTTTGACACAAGCATGGTGTAGTAAATGTAGTCGAAAAAAATCGCATTACACATATAGTCCGTAAATCGCGAGATAAATCTGATGAGCCTAATTGGAATCAGACAATAATTGCTACAAGTAATGCTATAGTACACGTGCTAATTGAGGATTAATTAGTCTTATTAGGTTCGTCTCGTAGTTTACAGACGAGTTCTGTAATTAGTTTTTTTCTGGTATCTGAAAACCCCTTCCGACATCCCACAAAACATCAGATGTGACATTTACGTCAAAAAAATATTTTGCATATAAACACCCACTACATTCTTTAAAAATGGTAACAATTAGACATGCTAAACGTGACTTATTGTTGTTTTCTGAGAGTAAAAATGTACAATACTATCCTGGCAATGAATCAACCAAACCAAACCAAGCAAGATGAGAGCAGCAGGCCCGAGCGCCTCCGAGTCAACACACGACACCTTTGAAAGCGAAAAAAAACAGAGCAGGATAGAACAGGGCGGCAACCGACAAGACCGTAACGAAGGAAAACGAGGTCAAATCACATCAGAAAAAAGGCTCCGTTCAGCCGCGCCCGCGCGCACTCACTACTCACCGGAACACAGTAAACATCGTGCCTTATCCAGACGCCGGCCACGGCCAGTCAAAGCAGAGCACTGTTGTGGCGACACCAACGGCCCAATGCAAAGACGCAGCAGAGATCAACACGACACCGACCTCTGCTACAGCATCTGTGCTACAGACTTGAGACTACAGTACTGCCCTGTTTTACAGCTAGGCCTCTCTGCTACCAATCCATCGAACACATGGGTGTGGTCCATCAATGTCGCACCTACGAGCCTACGACGCGGCACGGCCGCCGTCGCTGCCACCATCCGTGGACGCCTCCTCCTCCTCCTCCGAGTCGTCACCGCCGCCGCCGTCGTGTTCGCCGTCGCTGGATGTGAGTCGCGCGAGCCAGCAGTTTCCATGGAGGTGGCCACTGACGCAGACGTAGTACTCGAGCCTTCCCTCGTAGGCTCCGAGCCTCCTCCACGCGCTGCGGGGCACGAGCCCGGCCGCCACCATGCTCCAGACGCGCGCGCCGCAGTAAGGGCAGCGCACGCGTGCCTCCAGCGCGGCCTGCTTCCCGACCAGGCACGCCCTGGTGCGCGACCGCATGAACCCGCGGAACACGCCGCGGTACGCGCCGACGTCGTCGTCTGCGCCCCCCGGCACGGCGTGCTCGCACGGGTCGGAGACGTAGAGCAGGTCCCCCCGGCACCGCCGCGCCAGGAAGCTCCGGCCGGAGGTCTTGGAGAAGCGGGACACCCCCGTGAAGTGGCCCGGCACCGACGCCGACGCCGCGCCGCAGCAGAAGAGCAGCAGCTTCGCCAGCGCGGGCCACCCGCCCACGATGCGCCCCGGCGGCGGCGGCGGCGCTCCGGGGGGAAGGACGCCGCCCGTGAGGGAGGCCACCATTCGCGGGGCGCGGGAGACGCAGAGCTCACGCCACAGGACGCGCTCGGCCACGGCGCGGAGGCGGCGGCTGACGCAGGACACGGTGCAGAGCGCCTTGGGGTCGAAGTTGATGCACCGGAACACCAGCGCCAGGACGTTCTCGTCCAGGATCCCCGTGTTCACGTCGCTGCTCCGCGCCGCCGGCGGCAACCCAATGCCGCCGCCGCCGCCGTCACGGTAGCTCGCGCTCCCGCCCGCGCCGCTGCTCGACGCGCCGTAGAACCGGCGCGTGTTCCGCGCGCCCTCGCTCATCGTAAAAGGCACTAAACTAACTGGCGTGCTCGAGCTTGGGAATCGGCACGTTGCCAACCCAGGTAAGCGGAGCGCGATGCGGAGCGTGCGTGCCAGGGGGGACGGAGAGGGTAGCTTTATACGCGACGCTCGGCTAGCCGCGGCGAGCACTTATCGTGCTCCCCGAAAGGCGTGGGTGTCGGGGCAGGGCGGGGCACGACCGGCCGGGGGTGAATCGTGGCACCGGCGGCAGCTTGACAACTGGGCCACTCCGGCGACGGGGCGCCAATAATTAGTTGCTGGGCTTAGCTGGAGTGCAGGTGCGACCAGCGCGAGAACCATCCTGTCAATGGTCTCCCTCCCTCCTCGATCGACCAACCCCAAATATCTGCCCGCCTCTCGGAGTGCTCTGAAAAAACAAAAGTACTCGCGGCTAATTAACGTAAGGATGGATCTCAGCTGATGTGTTAGGGCGCGGCATCTCAGTCGCGGTCAGTCTCCACTCACCACCTACTCTCTCTATCTCTCTCTCTAACCCAAAGACGAGTACTGTCGAGCGCTACCTGACAGGGGATCTGGCGCGCCATTGCCATTTCTATACGCGCCCGTGCTTATTTTAACGACGTCGATGTCGCGCTCCGGCTCCGGCTCGCGTTGTTTATGGCGCCGGGCCCTATCCGGGAGGATTAGTTAAATGCAGCCACCTTTCCAAATCGAGCCATACCACACTGTCCCTCGATGAGCTCCAAAGGGGGAGGGGAGGAAGACGATCGCCGGGGGACACGTGCCGGGAGACCAGGCCGTTCGGGGCGAACACGTGGCCTGCCGAATCCCGGGGAGAGGCCCCGCCCCACCACCTCGGGTCACGCCACCCGTCGACGCGTGCCTGCACCCGGGACGCGTGGCGGGCGCCCAGGCGCGGCTTTTTTTCCCCCATCCCGAACGTCTCGTCCGGGCAGCAGCTTGCGCGCCGCCGCGCGCCGGGTTTTATCCTCGCTCCGAATTTTCGATTTTCCTTTTGCGCGCTTCCTGCCGGATTCGGGGGGCTCTTTTTGGCGTCAGGTGGTGGGCGCGGAGAGCGACACGTGAAGCCCCGGCCGGCGTGGCGGCAAAATATCTCGCCGGGTGTGCGTCATGGTTGGGGGTACACGTGTCGGCTTCTGGGGAGGCTTGTGCGGGGGGGTTTGGTGGGCGGGGATCGGGGAATCCCTGCCGTACACGTACGTGGCTTGCGCGCTTGGCTGGCTCTCGACGGCGGTCCGGTTCGTTTCGGTTGACAATTTCGCCGTCGTGTCGAATGGTTCCTTCATTCTCTCTCTTTCCTCTTGTGCTCGGGTTGATGCCCGGAGCGCGTGAGAATGGTTCTAGATGCGCGACGGAAAGGGTAAGGAGCGTGACGTGGGAAACATCTAGCGTGTGCCGCTCACGCTCGTAGATGGACACGTTTAGGCGGCGATCACGCAAAGGAGAAATGTGCGTGATGGAAATTTGTAGTTTATACGTTATACTGTTGCATCCGAGTAGGAGAAAAGCGAGTCGCGCCTAGTAGCTCTAGCGGGCTTTAATGAGTGAAGGAATCGCTTTATGTCTGACAGATAAAGATCGAACGGTGAGTCTCTAGGCAGATGAGCAGTAGTACAGGTGTAAACTCCCCGAGCATGACTTGCAAAATCACAAATATAGGGAGCGGTGAGTCTCTCTCAGTTTCGTGTGTGTCGCATACTCGCATGAAACTGCTTACTTGGGCTTCAATTGAGAATCAGGGGAGCCGACAACAAGCCCACTTGTCACTGTAGCGAGCCGTAAGCATCTTCTGGGCCTCTCAGTTTTTTTTTGAGCTCTTCTGGGCCTCTCAGTTGTGCTGGTTTGGTGGCCGTGCACCGCCGAGATTTTTTAATTTTTATATTTATTATTTTATGATTTTTCAAAAATAAATATCCAAACAAAAAAATTACAGAAATATACCTCTGCCGCCGCATGAAATGGCTATAGCCGGTTCAAACGGCGATAGGAGTAAAAATCGCCACTTCATACGGCGATAGGTATATTGACCCGGTGGCAGGGGTTATCGCCGTTTCAGATGGCGAAAGGACCCAATTGAACCTGCAGCAGGAGCTCTGTAGCATGAAAGCAACGTTTTCACAGTTCACAATCACTAAAGCCTTGCATGCTTCCTGTAGCATGAAAGCAACGTTTAATCTTCACATTCACGTGTAGACCTCACGAGCTAACCTGACTACCTGAGTCAGCACTAGTGAAGCCTTGCATGTTTCCTGTAGTGTTTTCACTTTTTATGGGTGTTTAGATGGGTGAAAAGCTTTTCATGTTTGTCACATCAAAGAAAATGTATCATTTAAAAGTAGTAAACGTATAGACTATTAATAAAACAAATTACAGATCTAGTCAGGAAATCGCGAGACGAATCTAATGACGGGTTATTAGAGGGTAATTAAACCATGGTTAGAGGATGGTACTGTAGCATCACTGTTGCAAATCATGGATTAAGTAGGCTCATTAGATTCGTCTCACGAAATACACTTCATCATGTAATGGGTTTTTTTTCGTATATATATTAGTACTTCATGCATGTATGATTTTATTTGATGTGATGGGTGAAATTTTTTTGACGGAGAAAACTAAACACGCCCCCATCATTGCTCCTGTGCCACGGAAACAACGTTTACGTTCACGTATAAACAAGCCAAGCCGTTGATAGCTAACACGCGCACTACTAAAGTCTTGCATGCTTCCTGTAGCGTGAAAGCAACGTTCCCGCCACCGATTCAATGGGCTTGCGCGATCCTTCCACCGTCTGAAACAGGTGGCCCCTATCGCCGGTTCATTCGGCGATATTTACCTGTTGCGGCGATTTTTATGCCTTTCGCCGTTTGAACCGGCGGTAGCCGTTTCAACTGGCAACAGACGTATATTTCTGCAATTTTTTTGTTTGGGTATTTATTTTTAAAAATTCATAAAATAATAAATATAAAAATTAAAAAAATTCGTGCACCGCCGCACCGACGGCGCAGATGGGTAACGGCCGTGGGGTACGCCAACAAGTCCTAAAAAAAAAAAAAAAAAAAAAAAAAAAAAAAACGCGACGGCAAGCGGGGAGCCGAGGACAGCGCGTGTGCCCGCGTGGGCGGTGTCGTCGTCCTCCCGTCAGGACTCACATGTTGCCATCACCAAAAATCATCGCCAAAGCAAAGCAAATCCAAGGCGAGCCGCGCGACGCGAGCAGCCGAGCAGAGCACACGCGCGGTGGATCGGCCGGAATAGAAAACTCGCCTCCCCATCCCACGCCACACCCACCACCACCAACCCGCGCTGACTCCCCGTCCCTTCCGCCGCCTCCCCTGCCCAAGCGCAGCGCCTAAATCTCCCCTGCTCTCAACCCCGAATGGCGGCGGAGGCCCAGGCCGAGAGCCCCGGGCCCGTGCCGCCGCCGCCGCCGCCACCGGCGCGCGGGACCTCCTCCTCCGCTTCCCCCGAGAAGCGCGCGCTCCCGGCCCCGGGGGACGACGACCGCAGCAGCAGCGGGGAGGAAGAAGGGGAGGAGCGGCGGCAGCTGCCCGAGCCCAAGCGGCGGCGCGCGTCCGTCGCCGCGCTCGACAGCGTTCCCCCCTCGGCGCCGGCCGCGGAAGCGGAGAGGGCCGGCTCTGGCGGCGACGCGGACGGCGGCGCGTCGTTCTCGTTCCAGCACGCCCGGGGCGGGTTCGCGGCGCCGGAGACCACGCCCAAGTTCGGGTCCTTCAACCCGCCGGGGGAGGACGGCGAGATGGCGGGCCTCGATCTGAAGCCTGCGGAGCCCGGCGCGAGCGGGGAGGGCTCGCTGGAGGCGGACGGTGAGGCCCTCTCGGCGTCGGCTCGTGGGGCCGAGGACAAGGACGAGGAGCTACTAGTGGGCGGCGAGGTCGATGGCTGACTTGGCTTTGGGCAGCCATAGAAATAGCAGAACCAAGCAGATTAGCAGTAGTCTTGCTCTACTTCTGCATTGAGCTAGATTGCTTTGTGTGACATTGTGTTCCTTCTTGGTTACTCTCCTAGATGATCTGTATTCACGTGTATTTACATTGGTATCGGTCTAGGAATGCAATCCATTTTTGTTAAAATTGAGATCAAATGCCGAACCTGGGTGGTAAGTCAGCAACCGAGGCTAGCACGTCTTTGCTCAATCGCAAGTGAGGAAGCAAAGCCTCTTTACAAAAAGAAGACCAAACCTCAGAATGGCTATCGAACCGTTTTGGCATACTAGTTAAATTTCATTGCCAGTTATCCACCGCCACCATTGCGATGGGGATCAGCGTTAATACACTACTATGTTTGGGTGTATCAGAATTCATAGACGTGTTGCAAACAGCTCCAAAAACCAGCAAAAGGTTAGCATTAATACCTGCTATAACCTTGTTTGGATCACCGTTAGATAAAAATTAAAAACTCTTTTTAGCTAGTTTAACTAGCTATAAATTTGACTAGCTATGTCTTGATTTTTAGCTAGTATCTAAAATAAAACGTCTTTAAAAAAGGTGATATGATCAATAGACTGTGAATCTTTCCGATCAATATGGCGAGCAAATATATAGAGCTTGGAGCAAAAATAGCTAGGGAGATAAATAGAAAAGATGATGAAGAGTCTAGTGAAAACTTTTTTTTCTTCTAAAATAGCTACATGTACATAACCAAATTGATTTAGCTAATCTGTTGGATATGCTCTTTTGTATGTGGATCAACTAGTTAATACGGTGGCAATGTGTCATTCCCTAAAAGCTTACAGTACGTTTGGATGTAGATATTTTAGGGTCGGAATCGGAATTGGCATTGAGATTCCTGAATACCAGCTGTTTGGACGCTTTAGAATTCGGAATTTGTGGGAGACTCATGTTCCTTAGACATGAAAATACTCTAAAAAGTTAGGAGAAGCCGTTTTGCCAAACGTTTTTCTACAAAATAAGCAAGAGCCATAAAAACTATTTTTTCAAAAAAGTCAGAGCCAAAGTCATTTTTGGAGAAGCCAGAGCCGTGCCAACGAGCCCTAACATAGCTTTCAATTTTTAAGTTGGGGGCACGTGCCCTCACTAGGATGAACTAGGTCTGCCCGCATTTGCATCATTTATATATGATGGAGTTTCTAAAATATTTTTGCAAAATAAAAGCTGTTGGAAATAGAGAGATAGATATATATTAAAATACACTAACAGTTCTTGAAGATCATCTATGTCTACAGACAAGTTTGAGGATTTCAAACTTCAACTACTTTCTGAACCTAGATGACACATGGTTACGAATTCAAAGACCGCTAGTGCATTCTACTAAAAAAAAGTTTACTGCCACATTTTATCATAGATGCTACCCGTGCCTATGTTTGAGTTTAAAATCCGAACTTGCATGAAAACCAACTGTGCTACCACCCTAGCATGTCTTCAGGGCTCCGAATCTTCAATTTCAGCATGGGGTGATTTAGGAACTTCGTGGCATCGCAAAACCATCCTCAGGTGTAAAGTGTTCCCACAACGACGACAATGTAAACCTACTGTTACTATTGGTTATTTGGTTGGAAACCTACAGCAAGCATCGAGCTAAGCTTTCATTCATTACCGAACACTTAGAAGTCTGCTCCGTGCTCTAGGTACATGCTAGTTCAGATTTAAATTGTTGGTCACTGAGCGGAGCCCTCCGCTCCACTAGTTTGTTCCAACATGAATTTCTGCTTCTGCAGCACGAGAAGCCTGTAGGGGTTGAGCATGCTTCAGGCGGATTATGCTAGCAGTTACAGAAAGGGCACTGGCACTGGCACTGACAGTCATTCCTACATCCAAACCCTCCCACCATTTCAAGATCACGCATGCCAATATGTGGAGCATTCATCATCTCCAGGGATTCCTAATTCCCAACCTGGTGTAAATGCTTGTTACAGGCAATAGCACTACACTTCTCCTATATTGCTTGTTTGTCGGTCGGTGTATTACTTGGTTTGCCTTGGCGTCGATGCCATTGTGCATGACAGAGTATTCACACCGTTGTTTCGAAAATCACATGCGCTATTGTTGAAAGTTAAGGAATGCATGTCATTTCCCTCGTCTTTTTGACCCTACAACAATATTACAGAAGAAACTTCTCCTGGAGTGTTCACCAAATCAATGGCCGCTATACTGAATATCATCCGTTTCAGAATGAGGATGCCGTTATGAACAAATGTCGATACCGACACTGTAAAGTTCTTACATGTGATATTGGTTCCCTGTACCGCTTGGAGATTTCTATGCATGATCGCTGTTGTTTTGTAATCACGTGTCGTTGTTAAAAGTTGAGGAATGAAATCCATTTTGTCTGTTTGTGACACTCGTACTCCCTGTCACATAAATCCATTCGGTAGCTGTCTGTTGACAGGAATCATGGTAGCTATACTGAAAAAATGACACCCGTTTCGTGGAATCAGATCGTCGAATGAACAAAGTGATCTTGTGAATTATTTTTCCTAACCTGTATAACCCACAAAATTGAGATCAAATGCAGAATCCGAGTCAATCAAAATTCAGTCGATAACAGAGGCCTGTAACTCGTCTTTGTTGAATGCGGCTTTGGATGAGATTGGTTCCCTGTACCACTCGTTCTCATCGCGAGTGAGGAAGCAAGCCTCTGCACAAAAACACACCAACCCTTTCAAAATGATGGTTCCAATGTGTTAATACTTACGCAACTACAATACATCACTACAGCTTTCCATTCGTTTGTCAATTCAGAAGTGATTGAATCCTTCCCGGCTGCACAAAACTGAAAACAATATGTAGTAGAACGATAAGCATACCTGACACGAAAACATCCTTATAGTCCTCATCATCATATACGAATGCAGGTGGATCTGGAGAACCAATTCCAACAATTGTGCTTCCACTGCAAGGAATATCAAAGGTTTGGTATCACGGCTTTAGGCAATGGCAATAATGTACAGTTGGAAACACACAGATATTAATCTGCAGAGGGATCTGTTATGCATCGCTGGTGCTCTCCAGAATCCAGGCAATGGCAATAATGTACACAGCACAGTATCACCGACAAACCCAGAGTTAAATTCATAGCTGGCGCTCTCCAGAATCCAGATATACCCTTTGCACTAACTACATCCCAGGCAAAACAATATAATGATGGCAACACGCACCAATGCATCTTTGAAAACATGTGTGCATGTGAACAAACAGATTATTCATAGAGTGTAACCAAAATAGCCCTCCTTACCTTCCTGACATAAAAACAGCATTGTAATCATCCCTGCTAGCTGCAATAATTCGTTTCTTCAACCTCTTAAGTGATGGTAGCACCTCAAAAGCAGGAGGTTCTGGAAAAGAAGAAACAGAAGCACAGATACAGATGAAACTTCAAGTTATTAGACAAATTATGTTCAAACTAAATATACTATA
This sequence comes from Urochloa ruziziensis, assembly GCA_015476505.1. Taxonomy (NCBI): domain Eukaryota; kingdom Viridiplantae; phylum Streptophyta; class Magnoliopsida; order Poales; family Poaceae; genus Urochloa; species Urochloa ruziziensis. Next base: position 54,994,117 of record CM027122.1, on the reverse strand, counting down.
ACGATATATGCATACCTAGGTCATTAACACAGACATCCTGTGATATCCCATTTTGAGTTATTTCTTTGAGCAAGGTCAAAGGATCAGCTTTGCTAGCTTGTTCCAACCTGAATCTCTGAAGCACAAGAAGCTTATGAGCGAAACCCATGCTTTTCAAATCAAGAAAGTAAGTGTTCACTAATTACCTTGTAAACTTCAGAGGTTGGACAAGCTTCAGGTGGCTTTACAAGAACCAATGGTAAATTTTCTGGCAAGGGATTTGGGATATCTTCGACAATCTACATTTTAAGTTGAAATCTACAGATTATGATCGCTGCACGGAGCTAAACATTGCACAAAGATGTACAAGTCACCATCTAGTTTGCAGTTATTACTAAAACAGGTAGGCAATAAATTTTTCTAGAAGACTACTTAGTTGATCAAAGTTTAAAGAAGGTGACTTATATAAAAAAAAGAAACTAGAAACGCAGGATAAGCTAAATTGCAATAGCATGATCAGCTAAATCAACTTCACTCTGTGGTAAAGCATGACATATAATTACAGATGCACTTGTAAGTTGCATCTAATTTCAAAGAATGGTCAGCAAGGATAATCCCTGCTATAAGAACAAGGATAATCCCTGCTATAAGAATGGTCAATAAATGAAGTACATGTTTACTGATCACTATTTTTGTGGAGAACCATTTCTTGTGCGTAATCTTATCACCTATAACTTCATAGAGTTTCACAGATAGACACACGTAGCAAACTACTGGAACTATTAGCATTCACTAGAACTACAGTAGTTTTTTTTTAAAAAAATGAAATAGAACTGTAGCAGTTTTGGAAGACCCATATCGTACTGTACTGCCAAGTTATGATATAGAGCGGGCAGATCAATTTCACAGGGAGCCTCACTTAAATCAGTAGAACCAGAGCAAAGGGCTGGGAAGGTCATTCATGCCATGTGTGGTGGATTACACTTACACCAGAGCCTTCGTGGACAGTATGTGTGTGCACCATGTTTCTTTTTATTACACCACTTTCAAGTTGTGGAAATTTTCGTTAGAGGTTATAATATTAGGTCCTTGTCATAAAACGAAGTTAGATGCCCCCCACCCCTCCCAGGGTCAGAGGGACTAAATTTGGAAGAGGTTACATATATTACCAAGATTGAAAATCTTTAGGAATTTACTAGATGCCATGTAAAACATACCTCTCCTCTACCAGTACAATATGCGGCTCCTCGTGAAAAGAAAAAGGGGATATCTGATCCAATCTCACCAGACCACTCTTGAAGATCCTTTTCTGAAGCTATGCAGCCAGCAAACTGGTTAGCAGCCCATAGGGCAGTTGCTGCATTACTGCTTCCACCACCAAGACCAGCACCAGTTGGAACCTTCTTATCAAGATGTATCTACATCCAGATGTAAATGAGTAAATGACATTAAACTTTAATACCCAGATGGGTTGAATTTCAATTGAAAAATGAATTAATTTAATGCCACATGATATGAGCAGTTTCTCAAGACAAAAGGTTTGCACAATTGACAGTACCCAAAAAAAGTTATCAGTCCCAGTTTTCTGTCGGTAAAGGTTGAGTGCCTTGATGATCTGCAGGTTCATAGTAAAGTTAGGGAAGCTGAAAATATCAAGTGTGCATCTGGTAGTACTAGTAATATGTCAAAACATATGGGCCCATCATACCAAATTGCTTTCATCAACAGGGACACCTGGAACATTGGTTGACAGGCGATCTCTGCTCTTACTTGGTGACAATGAGAACTTGATTGTATCACCCAAACTTATGACCTGGGAGTTTATTATTAGAACCAGTGCATACAGATGATATTCACCACAACTGCTATTCAGACAAGAATGTCTAAACATATACACAAGTTAACGTTAAGCCACAGCATCAAAAATATTTTCTTCAGCAACAGTCTTGCAATGAGAAGAATCAGAGCTTCATGAAAGTTGAGTGGCTTGCAACATGCACAAACATAACACCCTTTGAACAATGGTATTCAGTTTGCTGTTGACTTTATTTCAAAAAAGTTTGCTGTTGACTATAGTATTACATGAATTTTATCCCTTGTCCTTTTAATGTTTAAGTCGCATGCAGATACAAAATTCCTGCACAATATATCTATTCTACAGCTTTTATTTAACACAATAAAAATACTCTTTCTTCCCAAAGCCCTACAATGTTTTTTTTCTTCTTAAACTGGTAGGATTCCATGAATTTACAAGAGCACTCGTGCAGGAAAACCAAGATATATTGTGCAAAGATGGACATGGGCCTCACATGGAACAGAGAAGCTAGGTCATGAAACCCATCTGGTCTCTTCCCTGTTATCCTCAAGAACACATTAATCTGCATTGCAAAGGTGGACATGGGCCTTAATCTGAAGCACAAAAGAAGCAAGCAAAGATGTCTGCAATACATGTCAGTAATCAGAAACAAGATAGTAGCATACTTTGCAAGGTGAGAATAGGTTGAGCCGTGTCATCCCTGCATCCTTGTCAATTTGGTCCGCTAGCTGGTTAAACTTTGCTTGTGGGTCATAAGAGACCTAAAACATACACCGCCATAACTCACAATAGTAAGAAAATTGCAATAGACTTTCTTGAATTCCCTAGTCAATAGAAGAATGTTCACAATTTCATGGAAAAAATAACCATACAACAATTTAGGAATCAAGCTGGTAAAAACTAAAAAAAAAACAAGAGAGAGGAAGTAATTAAATAATGAATCAAGCCCTTTAGAAATCACTGGTAGAGTACAGTGACATATTAATGTGCGGGGCTTATTTCCTTAAAGTTTGCATTATCCACTACATTGGAATTTTCAGGAATGTATATTCGCATAATCTCAGGTTAGTTGAAAAAAAGTGGGGCCTAAACACATGGAAATTTTGGATGCCACACAGGAATACAGTGGCCTAGGAAATGCAAGACAAAAGCACATTGCAGGACAGCATAAAGCATACACAAGTTTCATAGCCGCAGTGAAGGGAATACAGAAGACGTCCTCCATAGTTCCATGTGGTCAGGTTCCCATCTAATGTACTCTGCTATGAGCGATTGAACGACGCTACGCGGAAGAAGAAAGGAGATGCTCGCCTCGGCAACAGGCAACGGTGGGCGGCGGCACCGCCGCGCGAGGGCAGCGTCGTTAGCGGCAAGCTAGAGAAGCCGCAGGAACGGACAGAATCAGCGCAGAAATGAAAATTCCTCCTCCCGTTTCCCGTTTCGTGCGTTCCCACGAACCGACCGAAACGGACGAACAGCGCCGCCAATCCTACGGGCCCTCCTTCATTTTTCTCCCGCAATCCGAACATCCCTTACCAAATTTTCCAGTCCCCGCGCATAATTGAGGGTTTAGCAAGGCGCGTACCTCCACTTGCCTCCTCTCTTGCTCGAACGTCGCGGCGACCCTCAAGCTGACTCCCCGGCAGCCCCTGGCGCTCGAGCCGGGCCTCGCCGCGGGAGACGCCCGCGCCGGCGGTCGGGCCTGGGAGCGGAGGCTCCTGGGCGCGGCCGGGCTGGCGCGGTGCGACGAGTAGAGGCTCTGGGACAGGAGGTGCGCGGAGCAAGCCATGGCCACTGCCGCTGCTCCGGAGTAGTGCGCTGCGCCTGCTTTGGAGTTGGATATTCGGAAGGCAAAGTTTTGTTTTGGAGTCGGATAGGGGAGATGACGACGGGTTCGAGGCTTCGAGCTCTCTGCCTGCCCCGGTCAAGCACTCGTGCTCCTAGTCATCACCATGTGTTTGAAATTCGGAAATTTCTGATGGTTTAGGCATTTTTGCCCATCTGCCGATGACGGAATTAGACGCCGGGATGTCGTGCCTTCCCTCGTGTCAGGACTCAGGACTCGAGCAACACGTGGAAATCACAGTCCATTCTCCAGTCTGGTTCAACAGCATGTGCTTCTCGTTTTCTAACAGAAACTGGCAGTGTGACTGAGGGAATTGGCGTGTAACGGACTCTCAGACATGGTATCAGCTGCTAGGGTATCAAAGTTTTATAAGCAATTAAGCAGCAATTTGAAAGCAGCCAGTTTTGTAAGGAAAAGGACCTGTGCGCCACATGTATTGGAATTCCTTCAGGTTCAGCAGAGTTGGAAGCTGAATACGTATTATTTCAAGTTGCTATGTTCGTCTAGAAAGAGACATGGAATCAGGGGCAAACGTATTCTGATGCATTCAGTTCATCGGTTACCCTTCGTAAGGAATCTTATGTAGACTGGACATGTAGAGTTCAGTACGCCCAATATATGATATACCGAACAGGAATATACGGGCATTACAGGAGCGTTCATTGCGCCCGCCCAGTAGTCTCTAGTCTCTCTATACACACTTACACAGGTCCGTCCACACTGCACATGAAAAACAAGGTATACACTGAACAGAAGACTGCAGGCAAAAGGCGTCCATTTTTACCCGGAGAGCGAGCAACCATCACAGGCACCACATCCATATGGAACTGACCAATGCCTCGCGAAAGCTGAAGGTTTGAGGCAAATACTGGCGCTGATCCCTTCGACTTGGAGCAGGGGTTCAGTCAGTGGTCATAGTACCATTCGGAATATCCTATGTGGTTGGGATCGTATACTCCAGGCTCATCAACAGTTTCTTGATACTGGTAAGAAGTGGGATTGGTACTCGACGGGCTGAATGGCCAGAGATGCGAGAAGGAGCTGTGTGTTTCCTGATTTGGACCATCATTGTTTATGGGCACAGGCTCAGGATGCGCTTCAGTGACACTAGGACTGGCGGCTCTGTTGGAGTAGGTTGAAGCTGTGCGGGCGCTACTGGTATTGCCTGATCGTTGTGATGGCAGTGGATGGCGGCAAACAGGGCAAGAATTGTGCTGAACAAGCCAGGGGATGATGCAATCAGTATGGTACAAGTGCTTGCATGGCATCTCCCGCACCTCTGCTCCAAGCTCGAATTTGTCTTTGCAGACTGGGCACTGTGGATCGTCGTTGAGATGCCTGCGGTTTATCTTCACCACAGGCATAGAGTCAATAGCCGACTGTGGAGCAGGAGCTGGACCTTGACGGTTACTGTGGAGAAGTAGCTGCTCAAATAAAGCTTCGAGGCTGGGACCAACAAGGAAGCGACTAAAATTTGGACGATCAATGCCAAGTCTACGGCCTCCACTGAAGACAACATTAACATTACCACTATCGATTGCAGGAGCAGGGTTGCTGCCAAATACCAGCGTAGGAACAGAAGTTGGTCGCCTACCAAGTTCAGTACTGGTCCCCTGTCTACCATGGATGTCAAACACACTGCTTCTGTCCATTTCTGCCATTCGTTGCCGCATAAGGGAAGACATGGCCTCCATCATTCCAAATCTTCTAGCTCGACGCTCTTCAAAGTCTGGTTCAGAAAATCCATAAGTGTTCAACATACCACCCATCTCACTGATTTCCTGGATAAAACCATCGTTGCAGTTGGGGCATTTGATATCCGGTCCACGAAGGCGAATTGGCCTCCGACAAGCATAACACCAATGTGTGGCCCTATTTGACATCTTTGTTCCTGTGACAAATTAAGCATTCAGCATATGGTAGAAAGTTTCCATAAACAAGGCACTAAGGACAATGATAATAAAACAAAGTACTGCAGAAGAGGTGACTAGAAATAACCAATTTATGTCTGGCAACTAATCTAATACTCCACATAGACACATGCGACCAATCATATGGTAAGCATGCTCATACAAATTTTGCACCTCATGAGGTGAAAACAGTGTGTATTTCCTGCAGTTCTGATAACAACTTCTGATCCATTGCATTTTGTAGCAAAGCATGCATGCATACATGCTGTAACAATCGTCGTGGTATAAATACAAATCAGAAAGGAACCATCAGAATTTAGTCTAAACTTTCAGCTGACGCTAAAGCAACCATCTCGGATTTTTAACTTGTCAGAGAGAGGAATTAGATTCTTTGGTCAAGATGGAATATTCAAACTGGTGGAGCTCTCCAATTAGAATGGAATTGTAATACCTACTGTATTTCAGGTACACTTCTCAAATCCCTAAGCCTCTACTATTTTATTGCGGTCTGAAATAGTAATACCTTTAACAGGGGCAAGTTAGAATTTCAAGGGTATTATGCAAGTCCATTTTGTCTGCGATAAAAAAGAGGCAGCAGATAAGACCAACTCATATTTCTGACTAAATATTATCCCAATTGAGGTTTGGAAAACTCAATGCAGTGCTCGCTATTACTAGTTAATAAGCACTAGGAGTTGGAACTGGCCAGTTCGGCAGTTCCAGATAATAGCCCCAGGTCCTAATAACAAATAATTCGCTTTTAGGATTTATGATTATGACTAAACTGAAAAACACAGGGGACTTAAGGTGTGCCATTGTAAACAGCCAAACCAAAACAGTTTCAGCTTATGACCAAATATCAATGAAACACCGAATAGTTAGTTCGAATGATCGGACAGTTAAAACTCTCGAAGAAGAAAAAAAAATCAGTCAGTCCTAAACAGAAGTTTCAGTAACCAGTCGGAACAGAATCACCAACAGAACTACCAGTGAGGGTTGTTCCAACTGACACTGTCCTTTCAAGGAATCCAGATTCCAGTTGTGTGATTACTTCCAATTTGACTCATGGACAAGCTAAGTGGCATCATGGTGCCTGTCACAGGCTCGAATGGAGGCACAAAGGCAGGAGTTGAATGTACCAGCTAGTCAACTGTTGATCCTATGTGAAACGTCTCGGCTTTATTTGCTGCTAAGTGGAAATAGGGGAAAGGGGGCGGGCAATAACATCCTTGCGACCTTGCGGCGTGCCAGACCTCAGAAAGGCACATTATCCCCACGCATCAGGAAGGGCGAGCGGAGCTAAAGACCCCAGATCACTCTGCCGGAAATCACAAGTGACAGGCACAATTCCTGAAGGCGTCCATTCAATTGTCTTCACAGAAGCAGAAGGAAACAACTAACAGGAGACTGGAACTGCCATGCATGGCACGGATCTACGGAACCAACCACCCCCAAACCAAAACCAAACCCACAGCCCCAATTCCGCACCAATCCCACCAAATCGCACGCGATAAGACGCTGGAGGGCGATCGATCGATCCAGCGCGCACAGCAATCCACAAGAAGGAAGGAACGAGAGCGGTGGGGATGGGTCTGTAGAGTACCTTTGCTGCCGGGAGCGAGGCGGGGATGGGGGGCGGCGTCGTGGAGACGGGAAAGTGGCGACGAGTGCTTGAGGGTGACGCGAAGCGCCACCGGTGCGCGTGGGAGGAGTGAGAGCGGCCGCTGATCTCTCACTCTCAAATAGTGACTCTTGCGGCAACTGCGTGATCCCCGCGGAGTGGGCAGCGCGGCGTTCGGCGAATGTGCGCACCGGGCGGGCCCGCGCCGCGCGCGGTTTGCGTGGTGGCGTGCGTGCGCGAAGCTGCGAGGCGGCGTGGCGCCCTCCCGCACCGCACGTCCGCCAGGCGCGCCGTTATGGGCTTGGGCTTGGGCTCGGGCTCGGGTCCGGAAGCTGTTCGGCACGTTTGCTGGGCCCGAATAGTGGCCCGCTGGTCGGTTGGGGCCGGGTTTCGGTGGGGATCGGGCCTGCGGCACGAAAGCACTTGACCTGCCTCTCTTCTTTGTTTTTTTTCTGGGTTGCCTCTCTTCTTTGTTGACTGACAATTGACCAAAAAAAAAAAATCGATCTCACAACTTTGTTAGCCAAATCAGACTCACATGATTACTTTATTTGTGTCTCGTTCTGTTTCAGGTCATTGTCAAGCGGTGGGTTTTCGTTTGTTTGCCTACTGACGGTAGGTTGTTTTTTTTTCCAGAGAGGGAGAAGCTGCTTAGTATCATGATACCACGGTCTACGGGGGTCCAAGATTCAGAATATCAGCTCCATGTCGCGTATAGGTTCGATCGCGAGGTCCTATGATTCGTTCAGATATACGTATGCTGCCAGTTGCCGTGTATTGTCCCAATAAGCAAACTGTCTGTTTGATTGGCCTGCAATCCTGCATAAAGCTTACTGAAATGAAAGAATGGTTTGCGCTCCCAGGGTTGCTGATTGGCGACAACAAGCAAGGTACTCCCAGAAAGCTAGCCGATTGCTGGTTGGTAAAATAGCATGCCTAAAGTTACAGCAACTTCAGGCTTTCAGTGTTACTCTGTCGGACACTCGGACTGGACGAGTGGACGTCCAGTTTAGGAGTACTAACCATATACTAATAATAAACTATAATAAACTAATTACAGATCTCGTCTGCAAATCGCGAGACGAATGTAATGAAAGTAACTAATCCATGATTATTGGATGATTAGCGAATAGTTACTGTAGCATCACTGTTGCAAATTATAGATTTAGTAGCCTCATCAGATTCGTCTCGCAAATTTACCCGGGGTTATGAAATGAATTTTGTCATTAACACACGTTTAATACTCCATGCACGTAAAATTCTTTTTGATGTGACCGGTGAAAAATTTAGTAAATGAATTAAACAGGCCCTTAATGTGCATCCCCATCTGGAATGTCTGCGCTGCGTTTCATCAGAAAACTTAAAGAATTTGTTAATCATTGGATGGCATGATTTTTAACATTTCCATCGGTCACCATCTCACAGTCAAGGATCAATTGTCCAATTATTTTAAACTCGAAGAGATGCAGCCAAAGCACTTACATCACATTGTAATTTCATCGATGAGATGCGAACAAAGCATTATTTATATTTCCTCTAAAACATCTATTATCTTAATAAAACAGAAGCAAAAGGAGCCACCACATTTGCCGAGAGGACCTAGAAAATCTCACGTTAATCTAGAAAAGAGAAGGATATAAGCCGTAGAATTTTATGAAGATCTAACGGTCTAGATTAGTCTAAAGAGTCCATGCCAAATAATATAAGAAAAGAACAAAATTCGGAATTAAAAAATAAAAAATACATAAAACTTGAGTCCAAGTCAAATACGACATATAAGCATCAAAATTAAAAATTTTAAAATAAAGAACATACATCATTAAAATTTATGATGATCTGACAGCCCATGTTAAGCCAAAGAGTACGTACCAATTAAATTATTTTCTATTTTAGAGATGAAATCTAATATCGACGTGTATTAGTTAGAGTCCAATCCTAATTTTACCTCTTTTCATCATACCACGGCATGGTAACCGCACAGTATCCATTAGAGTTTCAATAATTGGCTCAATTATATATTACTAATAGTTTCATGCCACACATCCATATTTACCTCTGATGTATTGCTCGGCAGTTAGCACGATATAATATGCGAGCGTGTTGATATCGGGATCGAAAGCAACACATACATGTCGAGAGCACAAGATCTATGATGAGCATTGGCAAGCACCAAAGTGTGATGCAACAATCGAGATTGCCAAACAATCTGTGTTCCGACACAGACAAACAACACAATGAGCTGCGAGACTGCGATGTCTTTCTTGCACTGCAACTTGAGCACTACAATTAACCAACAGAACAGGAAGTCATCAATGATGCAGTCCAGCTGGTAGAGCATGGCTAGGTGGCACATTGCGTGGACAAGGTTGTTGTCACACGGCAACAAGCGACGACACCATTAGGGTAGGAGTATCCACAACAGATAAAGCATCAAATTAATAATTTTAAAATAATGTTTATTAAATTTTATGATGATATAACGGTATATATAAATAAAGAGAACATGATTGATACTTAATAAACAATATATTCAAAATAAAATTATTGATAACACTGTTTTAATTTCTATACAAGGTGGAAAGCAATATAGAAGCCAACACGTTCCTTTAGGGAATTAAAAATTAGTATATTTGTTGATGAAAAATATAATATTGTACACATTGTTAGTGGTAAAAACAATAAATTATGGGTGATGACTTGCTCGAGGAATAAAAACATCACTCACGGCTAGGCATAATCGTAGCATACTACCATATAATTATCATAAGATGTGGTTAATAACATTGAAGTTATAAAGTTTCTCTCTACCAGGCTTCAATTGGCCCCTAGAAAATCGGATTCTAGAACAAACTCTAGCAATTTTGTTCATAGTATACATGGATCACTAGCAGCATGATGGAAGGTAGCACAAACCACTCTTACTGATGTGTAACTTAAAAGCTTTATGATCACCATGATGTAACAATGGTTCACAATTCGCATGCTCCAAATTGTGATGTTAACCTATACTTATATGGAATATATGCTTCCTATGATAGTGACAACTTATTTGCAGGCTTAATCATCCTCACATATCAATAGAGGTGAACCTAGGGTAAAACTTGCAAGAGGATACATCCGCAGGGCTAACAAGTGATTTCAATCCACAAAGTAATGAGCCAACGAGAGTCACTAGACACAAATGCACAGTGCAAGAATAACTAACAAACAAAAATTAAGGGTATGCTAATGATAGCATGGCAGACTAACCATATCATAGCTGCAACACATCATCCGACTATCGGGTTATATCTGATAGAGTATTACTCTAACACAGATAACATTGTTATCGTCTCAAGGCATGACAATCACCACAAGCGACAACGAAAAGCACCAAAAAATAGTGATGTCTTGCTATGTAGCATTGTGATTAGTCGGTGATGGTCAAGAAAGAATCAATAAATGATAATGCAATCACGGCAAAGTGATAATGCATTCTAATACGAACCATTTAGAAAATCAATATTTGACACGGACGCCTATCCATAGCAAGCACAAATAGTGATCGATAGGAGTGAACGATGCACCATCGTGGATGTATCTTCTATGACCGCAGTATAGTGGGCAGAGATCTTTGTAAGCAGAAGTAGTAAATAGGGAACAAGTACAAAGGAGAAAACTATACCTAGGAAAGTATGAGACCATGCATTTCTAAAACCATATCCTGTGTGAGATTGGGGGACAACTAAAACCAAAAGGGTGGTATAAATTGAACCACTCAGCTATATCTTCTTATACGATTCTAAAAATAGTTTATGCTGCATTGTAACTAAACATTTCAAAAAGAAAATACTTCACCGCCTCCAAAATTAAAGATCATTATTTTATATTAAGAATATATTTTTTATATTGCTTTCAGTAAATACTAGAAACATGTTTCTGTATAAGGTATTATCTTTACTCATGATTTTTAAAAAATTATGCCACATAATTTGAAAATGAAAAAAAATACAACTTCATATGATCCACTAGGAAAAATAATTACAATGTAATGACTAAATAAAACTACTTAATATAGTCATTTATGCCGAAGTAAGAAATCTAAATATTGTTGAATAAAAAAACTAGCTACCCGCGCTAATAGCGCGGGCAACCTAGCTAGTTATTTATATTCGCACTGTAATCTCCACAAAGGAGGCGACTGCAGCTACTCACCCATTGCTTATAAAGAAGGGTAAAGTTGTGGAGACCTATTTCTTTCTTTTCAAATAAAGACCTTGCCTTGCCAGCCTGCTCCAGCATACACACTTTGATCATCGAACAACTGCTAGAGGTAGCTCCTGAAAGAAAATCTAAAGAAAAAAAAATCCTTGACATGTGTATTTGGACACATCACAAAGTATTGTTGATAGTAAACATTACATGATTAGGCGAAAGATGCACACACTCTCTGCTTACAATCAACACAAGAATGAAGATAAGGGATCTGCTTCCATCATGCAGAGACACAGCAAAACAAATACCATGGAATCCACAATTACGTACATGTTTTAATGGCTCCATAATCTACTGAATATTAACTGGACCAGAGTTGTGCGAGCTCAGTGGGATTAGAAAAAACTAGATGACGTGTAGCAGCTCTAAAAATCACATAAAGTTACAGAGACAGCAAACACTTTTGACAACAGTGGAACATTGTGCTTTATTTAAGCAACACATGGTACCAGAAACACCCACCTGTATAGAATTATATCTGGAAAGCTAAATTTCGAAGCAAATTACATTCAGAGCTAGAAGAAAGACAGTGCATAAATGCTCATTGTCATCTCCTTGCAGCGAGTCTGATACCATTTTCATAGTGAACTGCTGCTGTCAGTAAGACAATAGCTGCATAGACATACTAAGTGCTGACATCAGGAAACATTTTAGGCCAATACTGCATTAGCAGTGCAATTCTGCAGAACACAGAACAGCACTTCTTCCATACTAGTGTCATCCAAATACAGTACACTGAGCAGTTACAACTAGAATTAAAACTTATAACCAGCAGCGTCTAGACAGGATATATCAACTTCACACGCCTACCCATAGCCACCAATTATTCAAACAGGGTATAAGTAACAAAAACTATACCAACAGCAACAAGCTGGGATGGATCTGAAAATGCTCAAAACTCAAAAGTAGCTTGGCCGAAGTCATTCGACCAGTGAGTCTGAGTTCACCATGCTTGCAGCAGCATCCATCGAATTAACCACTTCAGGAACATCGAGTTCTCGTGAAATACTGCCACTTTCATCAATCTCAAAATCCAAAATTGTTGGTCCACCAGAGCTGGTCTCTCGGGCTGCTACCTCTGCATTAGTGTTAAAGCAAAGAGGAGGCCCTGTACAAATAACAGAATCAACACTGCTATGCTTTTGGAACGGAGAGGAATCGATCTCCGCATCGATCTTGCCTCGGACATCAAACAAGAGGCTCCTTAACCTGACCACCTCAGCCTCCAGTGCCGCATGTCCCTGCAATCTCCTCAGGAGCTGCTGGTTGGTGGCACGGAGCTTCTTGACTTCCTCCTCTAGGAAGGCTGCATGCGCTTTCTTCTTCTCCCGGTACTTGCGCACAGCCTCTCTATTTCCCAAAGGTTTCCGGGGATTCCTCAGCTCTTCGCCAGAGGCCATGAGTTGCGTGTGCGTGTGGAAGCATGTGTGGGTATGCATGGAAGCCGATGGACCCGGTGGATTGCAAGTATGTGTATGAGTACATGTACTCTTCAGGAAATCATCAAATCCATGAGTGATCTCAGGGTGTGATAACAGCAGGTGGCTTGGAAAGTCTACTCCATCGTCCATTGCGACAAAAAGTGCCAGTAAAATTCTTCCTCTATAGTTAAGTGGTCCAAGTTGAATAAAAGTGCCAAAGCACTTCAACAACTCAAGAACTGGATAAACATGTTCCAGAAAAGCTCACTGATTTAGCCAGGTTTCATTTTAAGTTGAAACAAATTCAAAAGAAATTTGCTTTTTTTCAAGCAGAAGATATTCAAGTAACCCCTAGATTATTGGTTAGCGATTGAATAGTCAAGAGATCATGTAAGTACCAAATTTCCATGGTGACCAGGAGCATGAACATATGGGAAACTCTCACCGATAAATAGCAGAAGGGCAAGAGTTTCCTGCATAGGTGATCAGCATCCAATCAGATAAACAACATCAATATCTGATCACGGATTAAACCAGTCGAGGGAGGCCAAACTGACGAAGTGCATAAAATTCTGACCTTGATGGCGGAAGGGGTTTGGAACTGAGGGAAGACCTCCCGATATGCTTCTTGCAAGAAGAAGGCCTTTTCACTTTTGGGTCCGTCTCGTCTCGACCAATCTTTTATGTTTGTGTTGGCTCGCCTTTCTCCTTTTCACTCCGAAATCTCGGTGGGACTGTGGGAGGAGAACCTCGAGATAGAGAGTGAGGGAAACGGCGGAGACTAGGAGAGTGACGTTATCGGATCGGAGGCGGCGGAAAGGAGAGAAAAGGAGCGAATCCTAGTTCTCGGCTTCTCGCCAGTCGCCTCTATTCTCACCCTTCGCCATGATTCCCTCCTACAAGATTCGCTCCCTATTCACTTCGATCTGCAACATTTGGCCCGGTGGGATTCAGCCAGCACTCACAAGTTGACTAAATATCTTCGAGCAGATCTTAACCACTACTATGTGACTGGAATTTTGTAATATCCGCATAATTTTATTCCTTTTACTCTTTATCTCAAGTTTAACTATTTTCTTATTAATCAGATTTATTTTCCCTATCATGAATAAGACATCAGCCACACAAGTTACACCTCACACGAGTTTTTTTAACCCTTCACAGGCTCACAAGAAAGTATCCATATACACGTGCGGTATCCATATTTGTTGTTTGCGTTCTGAAAAGGAGTGCATTTATCTTGAGGATGGGAGATCGAGTGAGTGTGATTCTGTTTTTTTATTCTGAGTGAGCTACGCCTGTAAATTTGAAGTTCTCACGACCCTCCTTTCCTTAAATCAAGTTTTTCCCACGTAAATCTTTCTTTTTGACTCTGTTTCTGTCATTTTTAGTATTTTTGTTGTTGTTGTGTTTTGAGGTGTGACTTAGCTAGACTAGTATTTCTTTTATAATAGAATACATTGAAAACAATGTTTGACGAGATTACATAAGTATTCCAAAAGACATGTTTACACAAAAGGATTTCAATATTTTACAAACAAATTTTTTTGAAGGAACGGCACCGACGTGTGCGTTTCATTGATATAGCAGAAAAATACAAGATTATGTCCGTGAGAGGCCATAATCAGGCAAAACAAAAGAAATCTAAGAAAAAACTAACAACAACATGCGGGTCGGATTGAGACATCGACACCGCAACACTCTGGCCGGTCGGATTGGGTCTTCGACATGAGCCATTCCCCACGGAGGTCGCGCACCAGTGACAACGGCATACCCCAACCCTGGCAAGGAAGAAGTCCAGACACCGGAACGACCGACGCTGTGCGTGGCCGCCCGTCACCAGACACAAAGGAGTCATGACAGATCAATCGATGCCACCGAGCTGCCGCACACTACTCTGAACGACAACACGTAGCCTCTAGCACAACAAAGAGTGCGTAGAACAAGGGGCGAGATAGAAGTAGATCCCCTCATTCCGGCACGAACCCGCTGCCGGAGACCAAGATGACCGCCGCCTTCATAGATTAGCCGCACACAAGGTGCAAAGATCGACGCGAGATTCCAAAACGACGCCTTCAGGAAGGTGAACGACGCCCAAGAGCGTCGTCGTCGCTCGGCCACGAACGTGGACAAGGCTTTCACCCGGAATCGCCTAGGGAATGGCCACTCCCAGACAACGCCCTCAAGGGGGAAACGATGCTCAAGTCGCCGACGTTGTTGACTCAGATCGACGCTGGGCAAGGCTTTCGTCAGGAGCGCCGTTCCGCATGCCGTCGAACTCCGATGCTCCCCGACCACCATCCAACGCCATACCAGCTGTCCTGAACGCACGACCACCTCCACCTCCCGCGCGCCTTCACTAGGCCGCCGCTCGCCGAGTGCGCGGATGCCGAAGTACGGACACCGCCGAAAGGCCGGAGCCACCAGTCGCGCCACCATGGCTAGCTGTTGAGCCCCCGTGTAGGTCGCACCCGCACACCCCTCCGGCCGCGGCACCACGCCGCCGCTGTTGCTTCATTCCTCTACCGTCTCCGAGAGGATGACCGAGGTCAGGCACGCGGGCACGGAGGCGCCTGCGCGGCCCTGTTGCTGTCACAGCCTCCTCGTCGCCGCGGCCCCCATGTCGTCGTCTTTTTTACTACGCCATGGGAGGGCCGTCGTCTCCACGCCGATGCGTCGCTGCCTGGCCGGACGCGTCGCGTGACCCTCGGATCCGGTCGTGGCATGGCCGGATCCGAGGCCTCCAGTCCTTGCCGCCGCCAAGAGGAGGCCGCGCCGGTGGGGGGCTCACCGGCGGGTGGGGCGGCCGCGCCCGTCCAAATCCGCCGGAGGGAGGGGAGATTGGCCCCATCGCCGTCGTCATCACAGGCCGCACGGCTTCTGGCGGCCCGCTTGGGCGGCGGCGCGGCGTGGGGAGGCAGCTGGAGGGTGGCGGCGGCTAGGGTTAGGTCAAGCCGCCCAGTCGCCCTGCGCGGGGGGCAACGGGGGAAGGTCTTACGTCTAGGCTGTAATAAACGGTTACAAAGAAAATTTTGAAATTAATTGTTGTCGCAGTTTCAGTTTTTAATAAGATGCTAATCAAGCTGAGTAGCTGTGTTCAGCAGGAGCAGTGTTGTGTTCCTTTGGCTTTGCCTCTTGACTTGGATCAGAGCTGACGGAGGGGAAAACACTTGGCTTTGCCTCTTGACTTGGATCATAACAGAGAGCTGACGGAGGGGAAAAAACACAAAGAACGGATGGAGACTTTTGAGCAAAGTTGAGAGAGAGAGAGAGAGAGAGAGAGAGAGGAGTTTGACGTGGGCCAAATAAAATGGGCCTCACGCTCAGCCCAGGCCTGCTTGATCGCTCTGCCCACCAGCCAGGCATCTCTCTCATTGAAACCGTGGAAGAGCAATAGCCCACTCAAACCAGCGGAACCCGAAAATGCTCGCCCTTCGCAAAACCCTCCTCCTCCACGGCCGCCTCCCTGCGCCGCCGGCCGCCGCCGGGACCGCCCCGTCTCGGATCTCCTCCCTCCTCCGTCTCCTCTCCTCCTCCTCCTTTCCCGGGGGCAGCGGAGGCGGGGACGAATGGGGCGCCTCCTCCTTCCCCGGCGCCGGCGGGGGCGGGGATGGGGGTGGGGGTGGCGACGAATGGGGCTCGAGCTGGTCCTCTGGCCTCACCAAGGACCACTTCGACGGGTCCTCGCCCTCCATCGGCCGCCCGTCCCCGTCCGCGCCCGTCTCCCGTGAGCTGGCGGCCGTCCGCGCCATGGACGAGGAGGACAAAATGATGCGGGACATGGAGCGCGAGGACCGCGAGTCCCAGGCGTATGTGGATTCATGGGGCGACCGGATGCGGGAGACCTGCGCGCTCCTGAAGCAGGTGCGGGAGCCCGGCGCCCGGGGCTCCTACCTCAAGGACTCGGAGAAGCAGGAGATGTACCGGCTGCACAAGGAGGACCCCGCGACGTACACCGTCGAGCGGCTCGCCAAGGACTTCCGCGTCATGCGGCAGCGCGTGCACGCCATCCTGTGGCTCAAGGAGATGGAGGAGGAGGAGGAGCGGAAGAGGGGCGAGCCACTCGACGACTCCATCGAGATCCTGCTCGACAGTTGCCCTGAGTATGTGAAGTGTTTGTTTGTTCCGTTTTAATGTTGATATGCATAGATCAGGTTCTCATAGTTTAGGCCTGTTTAACATCAGGGACAACTTAAAATTTTAAATAAGCTAGAAACATACAGAGACTCTTGTGAGTATTGGGTAATTCTGTAATTGGTATCAATTTGTTACAAATGCCAAAGGAGAAGAACACTGAGTTGTTGCTCAATGCAAGCTCTCCCTAGATAGAAATAGAATTGTAAAGTGCTTATTGCCACAAGCCCACAACCACTCCTGCAAGGTGTAGGTAGAGCTTAGAATGAGATGATATGGAAACAGAAACAGAACCCTGAAACGTGTGCCTGTTTCTATCTGGATGTTGTAGTTTGGAGTTCCATGTTTTGACTGTGATTAGAGATGTTACAGATGATCTGAAAATTTCTTGTTCAGGGTATGAGAATCTACTGATTAGATATTTGAGTATTTGACATCAGAAAAACTTGATGATTTCAATCTCATCATACTATTTTTTTTAAATGTCTCCATGTATGTTTATCAATTAGCTCAAGTGCTAAACTGTTACATATCTAATCATCTTGCGGAATTAGTGGATGTATTCACTTTCAGCAGCATTTCATTTCATATGATATACGGAGTACTTGTAAGTTTGGCCATTAATACTTTATAGGCATCAACATCTCTGGTACAATATCTTTTTTCTAGATTTTCTCATGAGAAGTAAGTGTCGATGCATCATTGTGGAAGATGATATCTGTATTTTCTAACCCACAGTAATTTGAAATATTAGTATTGTCTCAAGATAATTGCATGCAATTGTTGTGTCCTGCATTTTCTTTGTAATATTTTTTAAATATGATAAACAATCAGCAACATCAGTAATTACCTGTGCCATGCACATCTCTTGCAGGTTCTTCAATTCCCATGACAGGGAATTTCATGTAGCAACCCTTCCATATAAACCTGACTTCAAGGTGATGCCCGAGGGCTGGGATGGTACAACACGAGATCCTGACGAGGTTCTGTATGAAATTTCAATGAAGGAAGATCAGAAGTTGTATGAAGAATTTGTTCAGCGCTTGGAGTTCAATAAGAAGAAGGTAAGGACTTCCATTGGTCATCATCTATTTCCATCGAGTAATCTGATGACTGCAGTGCATATGCTTGCTAATTTTATACTCCTAAAATATTTTTTTTGTCATGGCTACAAAAATTTACTGCTGAAACTATATAATTGTTGTTAGTTACATGTATGATATTCTGCTTATAATTAAACGGTAAACGACTGATCATATATTGGACTGCAGGTGGCAGGAGAGGTTAAATGCCACAAGTACAGCCGACGCAGGCCAGATGACGGATGGAGCTACATGGTCGAGAAGCTTGGGCCACAGGGCAAGCGCGGTTCAGGAGGGGGCTGGAAGTTCATCAGCTTACCTGATGGATCTAGCCGTCCACTAAATGATATGGAGAAGATGTATGTGAAGAGGGAGACTCCAAAACGACGAAGGAGGATAATTGCACCATACAAGTGATGGGGTGAAAAACTGTTTGTTTCAACACAATTATTCTCAACTGTCTCTTGGCATTCTTCAGGGTGGCTGAAGCTGAAGCTGTGAGTTAGATCAGAACCGCCAGCATGGGTCCTGTGTTTTTGCAGCACAGTAGGTGGTTTGATGTATTTGTCTTTTGTAACAAAGTTTCATTTCCCAATTTAGGCAGCTGAATAATCATATTTCGAACTGTCGGGGTGCCTGCATCGTCATGCATTGCCAAGCAACTCGTTTCCTAGGCACATTGATCATGATCCTGAATCGCAAGGCGACACACTTTGTAGTCAATATTTCATATCCTACCTTTTGCATATTGTCATTTGTCATTTGAGGAGACTTGAAATTCTTTATCATGTTTCATGTGTCCTCAATGCCTCAGCTTTGGGGTAAAATGTTATATTGTGTTGCTTTAGCTTTCAAGCTGATATTCTCAACTGGAAACCAACTTTGTGATCCAGTTAGCATAACAGTTAACTAACTCTGTGATTCAATTTGCATAACTGCTAACCTACTCTGGATATTGGAACACCTCTGGTTTAGTGGGTTATACGATGCCTCTAGTGTGTACTCTTGCACTGCTAGAGGAACTTGACGGTAGTGGCTCAGCGAATTTGTCATGGGAAGCACGGTTGTTGGATAAGCGATCGCTGTAGCTGTTGACGCACTAGCACGGCTGTGCCTCCGGATCATGTGGCGCATTTGATGTCCGCGTTAGGATCAGCTACGGCTTTTGTAACGCATTTTTAATGCGGTTCATGGGCCCCGACCATATTGCCCCGAAATTCCAGGCTGCTGTTGAGTGTGAAAAAGGCTGCTTGATTTCGTGCAAGCTTCACCTTTGTCTACCATTGTTTAGGCCTCGTTTGGAACTTTAGGCATTGTTTAGTTCCCTCATTTTGCAAAATTTTTCTCTCAATTTTCGTGGCTCCTCTCACAATGCACGTCTTCCAATGCATAACTTTTCTTCATTTTTCACTCTCTCATGAAACTAAACAGGCCCTTAGCAAATACTTAAATAGCCAGTTCTGCTTGTCTGTTTTTTAACCACAGCCAAAATCAGCCACAGCCAGCGAACTTATCCACCAGCGGAACAGGCCTTGGCTGCTAAACTTTAACAAGGTGCTCTTTGTTTATTCTTACTAATGCCTTTCCAAAAGACCACTATACCTCTAATAATTGCTCTCTCCCTCCTATCCAAAAGCCCTGTAGAGCATGAGAGAGAAAAGAGAGGGGGTAAAAATGTGGACATGGAGACGACTTTTAGCAAGCATTAGTACCTCTTTGAGCTGCTAGGGAAAAGTGGCTCGCTAAAGTTTAGCAACCCCTTTAGCAACTTTAGCAAGAAATGTTTGTTTCATTTTTGCTAAACTTTAGCAAGCCACTTTTTTTCTAAACTTTAGCAAAAATTTCTAAACTTTAGCAAAAATGAAACAACATTCCTTGTTAAAGGAAGGTTGCTAAACTAGCAAGAGGAAAACAAACATGGCCTTAATTATGGCAAAAAAAAAATTGAGGGTTAGAGTAGAAGTAGCCATCATATACTCTTTTTCCTAACAGATCCTATTACATAAGAGTAAGTATTATAAGCAGCGTAGAGTGGACGAAATCTTATCCTGATGAGAGAAAGGAGGAGAGAGATAAAAACGGGCGACTCGCAAGACGCCCACTCGGACGGGCGAACAGAAAAACAGACTGTTTTTATTGGTTCTACCTTCCTGCTGCACATTAAAGTTGGTTGCTCCTATTCGTTCTGCACCTGCCAGGCATTAAAGATCAGCGGCCCCACCATCACCATGTGCACTTTGCAGCCCATAGCTGGTGCAACCATTAGAGCAAGTATTATAAGGGGCTAAAAGCTGGCTAAATCCTATGTGAAAGAAAGTGAAAGTAGGAAAGAGAAATAAGCGGACGAGTTCCCGTGCGCCAGCTCAAGCGAGCGAAATGCAACTGCCTCACTGCTGCATGCTTCTTTATTGGTCACGGTTCTTGCAGGGCATTAAAGAATAACCAAGTCCCACCGTTTTTTACTCCTTTTAGGATGACCTGGCGTTGCTTCACGCCCGCAGCCGGCGCAGACTATAAAACTTGCTCTTAGAGCATGGCTTAGGCCTTGTTTAGTTTCAAAACGAAATCTTTTTATCCGTCACATCAAAGAGTATTTTAGATGCATAAAGTATTAAATGTAGATGCAGAAGGTGAAAAATTATATAGATAGGCTATAAATCGCGAGACAGATTGATCGTGCCGCTGTTGCGCGGTGTGCTGCTAGTGCGTCGATCGATCCGGTCGACTCCCAACCTCTGGCTCTCTCTCCCCGGGTTTGCGCGCTTGGCCTTCGTGCTTCTTGGGCCGAGCCTTAATCGTGCTGCAACACCAGTTTGATGGATCGCCTCGCCTGCGCCGCGCGCCTGCTCGTTCTCTCCTCTGCGTATGTGAGTGAGACCCCCCAATTCTATCGTGCTTGGATCGACTGTTCTAAGAGTTAGTTTGGTCGTGGTCTTCTCTCTTTGATTAGAGCAATAGAATCCAAATCCTCTCTCTAATTTTTTGGAACGGATACGCTACGCTAATTAGTGCAGTTCGTTGATTTGGGTATTCGTTTGTGGCGCGATGGGGCTAAAGCATACTTGCTTCTAAATAACAAGGGTCGGTCCTACTGATTATGCTTGCAGCCTGTGCGCTTGAGCCATGGATATCGACCAAAGTCCAAACCAGATCACATGTTCCCTTAACTTGCTGCCTATATGCACAACAGTGAGTAGAATCGGAGGGCGTGCTAGGCTGCTAGCTACAGCCAGCAGCTCGGTGGGCGGTGGCATCGACACACGCTTGAGAGCGCGTGCGCGCACGCTCAAAGCCAGTGCGTCATTCATCTCAAATCTCAAGGAATGACAATCCTGGAAGTGAAAGGTCATGATCAGCCTAATGA
Source organism: Urochloa ruziziensis (assembly GCA_015476505.1). Classification (NCBI taxonomy): domain Eukaryota; kingdom Viridiplantae; phylum Streptophyta; class Magnoliopsida; order Poales; family Poaceae; genus Urochloa; species Urochloa ruziziensis. The sequence continues at coordinate 54,972,690 of CM027122.1, read as the reverse complement.
CAATCCGGCGTGATTGGTTTCTAATCTTGATTAATGGTGGCGTCTTTTTTATACTAGGTGATTCCCCGATTGCTGCGGAATTTAAAAGAGTTTTTCGATAAACTGTGAATCATTGCGGTTGTTTAGTTGATCGAAAAAATAGTGCACTTGTAGAGATTACCCCGAAAGCTATATGAGTCATCTCTTGATAAAAATCATAAACTTCTATGTTATTTTTGAATAGACAAGAAAAAACTAATAAGATATACATGTAATGAATAGAAAATGTATACCAAGTTGGTCGGACGATTAGAATAATCTAGAATTAAAAATGATGTGCACCACATAAGAAAGAAATAGCAATTTATGCATTTTAGTGAGGGTGTTAATGCATCATAGTGAGAGGTGATGATGTGGTTTCATGAGAATTGAGAGAAATCCTTAGTGGGGTGCTCTTATATAAGTTATATAGATTACTATTGGTCGTTTGAAGGAAATTTGTCGACGGACAACTAATTTTAGTTTATCCATATTCATTTTCTTAAGGTATATGCATATTCGCATGTATTTGAACAAGAATATAGTTACAAATCGTCAATTTTGCTTTTTTTTTTTTTTGAAGGGTCAACGGAAGGGGAGAGAAACCCCCACCTGATAATTCATTCATTCATTGGCCCAGACCGGCCCAGCATAGATAGTTAAGTTTGTTACAGCCACAGGTTTGCACGTGGGTTTACATTGTGCTAACAAATATACTGCACCAAGCGTTGCTGACGCTTTTTGTAGCTCGTGGTAGTCTGCATTCCCAGAGTCGTGCTTCGTCGCGGCAGGAGTGAAGTAGTTGCCGCATTGTCATATGGTCGCCGCGGAACACCGCCTCATTTCTCCGCTTCCAGAGTTGCCAGCAGCACAGAAGGATGAATGTCGCGTATTCTTCAGCCGGGATGTTGGACGGCCGAGCGAGCTGGTGGATGTCCTGTACGTGTTGCTGCTGGTCAAGTCGGAAGCCAAGTGTTTGCTAGAAGGTTCGAGCAGTCGGGCAGTGGAACACAAGGTGATCAGAGGTTTCAGAGCTCCCATTGCAGAGTTCACAAGTGTCATTGTCGATGAGCGTCTTGCGTTTCAGGTTGGCCCTGCTCTGGACTCCGTCATTGGTGAGCAGCCATGCAAAGAATCGGACACGGAGCGGCGCACTGTTGCGCCATATAAAGTCAGCTGATGGGCTGCATTCTCCTTGTGATGCCTTGATCATCTTGTAGACGGATGATGTGTGCAGTCGGCCGTCAGGCAACATGAAGTGGCTCTGACGTTCATCCGGGAGGTTTGACAGCCGTGTTCATCGGAGCAAGCAGTTGACAGCTGTCAATTCAACTTGAGCAGCCTGCGTGAGGCGAGGAACCAGGTGGCCTTCCAAGCCGGCACTGACGATTGCACTGACTGCCTGATCTTTGCTCTTGAAGCGGCTGTAGAGTGAGGGAAAACGGCTTGCCAGGCAATCATTGCCGTCCCAGACGTCCATCCAGAACGCAGTCGTGTTTCCATTACCTAGCTTGACAGTTGTGATAGCTTGGTATAGTGGGAGCAATTCGCGTAGCGCGATCCAATGCGGGCCAAATATTTCTCCATCCATGGTTGCTATGCACGCCTGTTGGCGTACCCAGATCGCCCACGACGAGCCTGTCACGGTGTGCAGGCGATGGATTAGCTTCAGAAGCAGGCATGTGTTCTGTGTACTGAGGTCCTTGATGCCAAGGCCCCCTCGTTCTTTATCTTGTCTGACTTTGTCTGGCCCCGTGTGCAACTCCCTCGCCGGTCCAGAGGAAGCTCCGTCGTCGCTTGTCGAACTGGGTCACAGTCCCTGGTGGTAGTGGGAGGGCGCTCATCAGGTGCGCAAGCTGTCCGTCCAGCACTGAGTTGATCAGAACGGTGTGCCCCATGGGGTTTAGCAGCGCCGCTTGCCAGCCCGCTAGGTAGCGGTCTGCCCGGCTGATATATGGATCGAAGGTGGCCAACTTCAATTTGGAGCATGCCAACGGGAGGCCGAGATAGGTCTGTGGAAATCCTTCCTGCCTGCACCCTAGCACATTGTAACATCCCAAAAATTTCATCCAATTAAATCACGCGTTAAAAATCTTTTTCAAAGCTTTGTAATATAATTCCTGAGCTCAATTCATTCATCATCTAAAATTCATCTTGAGGCCATCTCCTTGATTCACCCCTGCTTACATCTGTGCATCCCTTCACTCTCTAATCTCACTCTTTCTCCCTAAGAAACCTTCTAACCTCATTCATCCTGTGCTCTTGCGCACATGGATGCCGCCGTCTGTCTTCTTCCTGGAACACGCACAAAACACTCTCTGTCCTCACCATGCACAGGACACACTTCTGTTCATACATCTCACACACGCACACAGACAACAGTTCACGCACAACACAGGCGCACAAGCAAGATGGATTCATCCTGTTCTTGTCTTCTCCTAGCTTGAACCTGCACACAAGAACAGCTTGCATCTCTCATCAGTAGCAGTGCATCACTGCTCGCTCACATGCGCACCACCAGCCAGAGCTTCGCTCGCAAGCCTCGCCAAAGCAATGGCCGCCATCTGCGCGGCTACAGCACGCGGCCAGGACCCCCTCACCGAGCTCGCCCCCTGCTCCGCTCGCACAGCAGCCCGGCCCCGCGACACAACGGCTCGCTGCCGCCCAGCACATCGTCGTGCCGCCCAAAGCCGCGGACCCGCCTCGCTGCGCCGCCGTGCCCGCTAGCTCCGCCTCGTCGCTCGCGCGCATCATTCCGCCGCGGAAACCGGCGACCCACAGCTAAGCGCCACCGCCCACCTCTGCCACCCCTTCACTCCGCCTGCAGGAGCCATCACCTCAGCACCACCGTCGTCGCAAGCCGCCGCACGCCGACGCCCGCAAGCCGCCGAACAGCCACAATCACGGCATTGAAGGCGGACAGGTGAGCCGTCGGTCGAGCGCGCCGTCGCCCACCTATAAATGGCGGCAACAGCTCCTCCTTCACCCTCACCAGCTCGCCGAGCCGCGCCGTCTCACCGCTCGTCTCCTTCCCCTAGAAATTTCCCCCTCTGCTCGTCGACCCACGAGCTGAGCCCTTTGTCGATCTCCCTCTGCAGGCCGCCTCCCGCCGAGGTGAGTGCAGGAATAGCTTCCCCTCGTCCTCCCCTCTCTCCCCATGCCCTTGGATTTGGAAGTGGTGGCCGGAATCGCCGTGAGGCGAAGCTCCAGGGAGCTTCGACCGTCTCCATGGCGACGAGTCTGAGGAGCACGAGCCCCGTGCTGTCTCTCCGTCCGTGTCTCTCTCTCTTCCTCTTATTTTCTTCCACCAGCCCAACTAAACTTTGTGAGCCCAGAAGCTAGGCGAAAGGCCCAAACCCATCCAGTCCCATGCAAACAAGCCGTGAGACACCCGTTCATTTATGTCAATCCATTTTTTCCAATTTTAATTATCATCAAATCTTGTACACACAATGTTCCAACCATCTGACTTCGAATACCACCAATTCCTTCTCCTAAATTCCTTCTCCTAAATTCCTTCAAAAATCAGAGTCTATTTATTTTCGTCATACTCGTCTCCAGTTGAGCTCATTTTATTTTGTATGCTTGTTTGATTGTTGTGTGCTTGCTTGTGCGCGCCGTAGACTACGGAGTGACCGAGGAACAGCCCGCCGAGGAGTTCAGAGGACCGTACCGCGAGCCGGAGTACGCAGGCGAGTACCGCGAGTCGGAGACCGAGGACCCGTTCCGCGAGCAGGCACTTCCGGACGACTTCGAAGACGGCAAGTTCAATCCCATCCTTTGATGCATATTTATCCTATGTTTTACAAACACAACCTATTGGCTTATTTATAAAATGCATTGTTTTATTGCAAGACCCGGTTGGATAGCCACTCCTTGATTGCTATGAATATTCCTTGATCACCTAGGTTATTATTAAATATGACTTGCTCTGTTTGGATGATGGCCGTTGCTAGAAACGCTTAGGGCCTGTTACTCTTACCACTATCATATTGCAAATGCTCATGTGTTTTAAAATAAAGAATGGTGTGAGTGTTTAAAAGAAAAGGGTGGCTTTTGGTAAAAATGAAATAATGGTGAAACCGATGGGATGGATGGTGTGTTCTGTGTGAAACACCAAATTGGTGAGCTCGTGCCTGTGTGGCTGAGCGGGATGTGGAGATATCCATCTTGTCATTATTTTAAGGACCGAGTTGATTGTCATCTAGCCTGGCCCAGTTTAGTGCTACCGCCCTACCGTTGTATGTGGCAACGGCTTAGCATAAATCCCACTAGTTGGTTGGTTAGCCAATGGGTGAGCTGTGAGCAATGGAAGAACAAGGAGCAGGAGTACGATCTATGTGAGTTACGTCCCGGTCATGCCTCGTTGGGAGGACATGGACCCCTTGGTTGTTTCCATATTGGCTAGTCCGGCTTAGCTACGGTGTGGTAATGGCTTTGACAGGTCCGCGCCGGCATTTCGGTGTTCGTGTTGCGGAAACTGTTGGGGTGGGTTAAGTGTACAACCTCTGCAGAGTTAAAATCTATTCGAATAGCCGTATCCACGGTATTGGATGAGTCACGGCTTGGGCCTGAAACTAGTGTTGGGAAATGGTGGGATCTTTTGGTGTGAGTTGTTTTGGAAAATGTCCGGCAGGTGTGCCGTGAGCTACGGCGGACGGGGAGTCCGGTAGCATAAAACGTGGGTTTACATTGCGCTAACAAATATACTGCACCAAGCGTTGCTGACGCTTTTCGTAGCTCGTGGTAGTCTGCATTCCCAGAGTCGTGCTTCGTCGCGGCAGGAGTGAAGTAGTTGCCGCATTGTCATGTGGTCGCCGCGGAACACCGCCTCATTTCTCCGCTTCCAGAGTTGCCAGCAGCACAGAAGGATGAATGTCACGTATTCTTCAGCCGGGATGTTGGACGGCTGAGCGAGCTGGTGGATGTCCTGTACGTGTTGCTGCTGGTCAAGTCGGAAGCCAAGTGTTTGCCAGAAGGTTCGAGCAGTCGGGCAGTGGAACACAAGGTGATCAGAGGTTTCAGAGCTCCCATTGCAGAGTTCACAAGTGTCATTGTCGATGAGCGTCTTGCGTTTCAGGTTGGCCTTGCTCTGGACTCCGTCATTGGTGAGCAGCCATGCAAAGAATCGGACACGGAGCGGCGCACTGTTGCGCCATATAAAGTCAGCTGATGGGCTGCATTCTCCTTGTGATGCCTTGATCATCTTGTAGACGGATGATGTGTGCAGTCGGCCGTCAGGCAACATGAAGTGGCTCTGACGTTCATCCGGGAGGTTTGACAGCCGTGTTCATCGGAGCAAGCAGTTGACAGCTGTCAATTCAACTTGAGCAGCCTGCGTGAGGCGAGGAACCAGGTGGCCTTCCAAGCCGGCACTGACGATTGCACTGACTGCCTGATCTTTGCTCTTGAAGCGGCTGTAGAGTGAGGGAAAACGGCTTGCCAGGCAATCATTGCCGTCCCAGACGTCCATCCAGAACGCAGTCGTGTTTCCATTACCCAGCTTGACAGTTGTGATAGCATGGTATAGTGGGAGCAATTCGCGTAGCGCGATCCAATGCGGGCCAAATATTTCTCCATCCATGGTTGCTATGCACGCCTGTTGGCGTACCCAGATCGCCCACGACGAGCCTGTCACGGTGTGCAGGCGATGGATTAGCTTCAGAAGCAGGCATGTGTTCTGTGTACTGAGGTCCTTGATGCCAAGGACCCCTCGTTCTTTATCTTGTCTGACTTTGTCTGGCCCCGTGTGCAACTCCCTCGCCGGTCCAGAGGAAGCTCCGTCGTCGCTTGTCGAACTGGGTCACAGTCCCTAGTGGTAGTGGGAGGGCGCTCATCAGGTGCGCAAGCTGTCCGTCCAGCACTGAGTTGATCAGAACGGTGTGCCCCATGGGGTTTAGCAGCGCCGCTTGCCAGCCCGCTAGGTAGCGGTCTGCCCGGCTGATATATGGATCGAAGGTGGCCAACTTCAGTTTGGAGCATGCCAACGGGAGGCCGAGATAGGTCTGTGGAAATCCTTCCTGCCTGCACCCTAGCACATCTAGGCATTCTGAAGTGTGGAACTGTCCATGTTCATAGAAACTGCAGTACTTTTGTTGTAGTTGATGTGGAGCCCGGTTGCTGCAGAGAACTTGTCTAGCACAGCTTTCAGCTCTCGGACATCTGCCGTTGCGCCTCGGACAACAATCAGGGTGTCATCTGCGTACTGCATCGTGGGGCAGGGTGCCCCATCCACAATCGGGTGCCTGACATCTCCATTGCCCTTGATCAATGTCTGTAAGACGTCAGCAACGAGCAAGAACAGGTAGGGCGACAACGGGTCTCCTTGGCGCAGGCCGCGCCGACATTGGGACCATGGTCCAGGCGTGCCGTTGACGAGCACAGCAGTCAGGGATGTTGACAGTAGTTGCTCCATCCACCTCCTCCAAGTGGCGTTGAAACCTCGGGCTTCAAGTATGTGCATCAAGCTCTCCCAGTTGACAGTGTCAAAAGCTTTGGCGAAGTCCAGCTTCAGCACAAGCGTTGGCACTTTCCTCTTGTAGCACACTTGAACAAGCTCGGTTGCATATACAAAGCTGTCAGAAATTGATCGGCCTTTGAGAAAGCCTCTCTGGTCCAGATCAGTGAGCTACGAGATGTCACTTTGCAGCCATGTGGTAAGTGACTTGGCCGCAATCTTTACAGAACAATTTTGCAAGCAGATGGGTCTGAAATCAGTGGCCGCTGTTGCACTTGGCTTCTTGGGGATCAACACCATGTAGGAGCGGTTTAGTCGCTCCAGATCAGCGTCGCTGCGGTGGAAAGCGGCAAGGAAGTCCATGACAGCTGGGGCGACTGTCGTCCAGGCAGCACGGTAGAAGCTGGGGCCAAAGCCGTCTGGCCCTGGCGCACTGTTAGCGTTCATGCCTCGGACAGCAAGCAGAGCCTTGGATGGTGTGAATTCCCGTGTCAGGTCGCCACTTGCTAGCGGCCGGCTGCTGTATATGGCGTTCAGATCAAAACCCCAGGCGATGCTCCCCGGGGTGCCCATGAAGTGCTTGAAGTGGGAAGTAAGAGCGGCCACCTTCCCGTCATGGGAGGTGATCAAGGTGCCGTCCACCTCAATGCCGCGAACTTGGTTCCGGCGTAGCCGCTGCGTAGCGTGGGCGTGGAAGAAGTGGGTGTTGGTGTCGCCTTCGCGCACCGCACGTTGTTTCCCTCGTTGCTTCCAGTAAGCAGCACGTTCCTTGATTGCCTGCGAGAGGCGATCCTGGCAAAGCACTCGAGTGTGTTGTTCATCAGTAGACAAGTAACGATGTTCTTCATAGTAGTCGAGCAAGGAGATGATGAATTTGCAGTTGGGGATAATAGATGGTGGTGCCCTGTAACGCCGAGCCCAAACCTTTGCCGCATCCCTTGTCGACTTTAGGTGGCCAGCGAGACGGCTAGTCGCGTCCGCGTGCGGAGGTGCCTCATGCCAGGAGGGGAGCACTGAGGGGAGGAATTGGTGGTTGCGAAGCCAAGCGTTTTCAAAGCGGAAAAGGTTGGGTTTGGGGATTGTGGTAGCGAGCGTGGCGAGGATTGGGGTGTGGTCGGACGTGGTGCGAACTAGGGAGGTTAGGGTGGAGTTTGGGTAGGCAGCACATTGATCGGTGTTAACAAAAACACGATCAAGGCGCGCTAAGACCCGGTCGGCGCGTTTATTTGACCACGTGAACAATTTGTCCAGCAGGGGAAGCTCGATTACACCAATGTCATCAAGCGCATTGTTGAAGGCCGCACACAATTGGGCGTTTGGCGCGCAACCCTTTTTGTCAGCGGCAGATTGGACCAGGTTAAAATCGCCCGCAAGGAGCCATGGACCACTGACGTGTGGTTTCAGTTCCCTAAGTCCATCGAGGAACTCACGAGAATCGCGGTGGTCAGAAGGCGCGTAGACGTTTGTCACTGTTAGGGTGTGATCGGAGGTGGTGGATGCAAGCACGGTGGTGAGGGTGTGCTTCCTGGTGATGAACGATGTGAGCGTGAACGTGTTCATGTTCCAAGCAGACAGGATGCCTCCACGTTAACCATCTGCACTGAGGAAGTGCAGGGAGTTCGCATGGGAGGGCGGGAGTATGGCGCAGGCTTTGGAAGCGGTGATGTCGCGGAGCTTGGTTTCTTGGATGCAGATTATGGTTGGAGAGGCAGCATAGAGCGCGTCCTTAACAACGTCACATTTGTCCGAGTCGCCTAGACCGCGGACGTTCCAAGAAACAACAGAGAAACATTTGGACGAGCTACTCATTGTTGAATACAGAGGGCACCAGGTTACAGCAAGGAACAGCCATAACAGAAAGTAGAACAACAATGCAGGCGTTGCCCGTCCACCACACACAAGCAGCCATGAACCAAGGGTTGAGGACCCCGGATCCACCAACGCACCTAAGCAAGTTCAGGTTTAAGGGAGGAGCACACGAGATCCTCCAACAGCTAGCACACGGCTGGCGCAAAACAGGGCGCCAACCAGACGGCGAAGGGATCGCCACGAGCACAAGATTAGTTCCTGGAAAATTACATAAAAGCACAACACAAATAGACCAACCACCAAAGTTTCTACCCCGACGAGTTAGATGTAAGGATGGCAAAACGCTCTCGCCGTCAGGGTACCGTACTGCATGTTCTTCATTCCTGGGGAGCCGACACCCCACCAATTGCATTGGCAGCGTCAGGCCCCAGGCCAGCTGCAGTGACGATCTTGCGCAGATCGGTAGTAGACAGAGGCAATTTGTCGCGATGGAGAATGCTCCTCTTCTCCACCACAGACTTGAGCTTGGACGAGCATGGCGCCAGAGAGTTCTGAAGAACCTTGCGCTGTGTCGCCTTGTCACTGGCACGAACATACTTCCCTCCGTTGATGGCAGCCAGGTGGGAGCTTTGCCGCTTTTGTGCGACAGGAGCCGGAGGTGGGATGTCAGTGTATGCAGCTGCAGCTGGTGGATCCTGTGGAAGCGCAGGTGGGGTGGCGACTGGAGCCGGGGTGCCAGGTGCAGCAGTAGCAGGAGACTGAGGTTTGGTGCATGCAAGGAGCGCAGCTAGGTGGAGGAGGTAGGCGTGGTTCGGGGCGTAGGCGTAGCGGTTTGGGGGCGGCTGCTGTGCGGGGTGGGCGAAGGGTGGTGGTGGAAGCTGCGCGCCTGCCAAGCCAAAGGGAGCGGGCAGCGGGAGTTGATGTTGCTGTGGAGGAGCAGGCGGAAAGAAGGGGATCAGCTGCCCGTCAGGGCCGACTTGGTTTGCGCGTGGCCACACCCTGATCGGCATGATCTGCACAATGCTCCCACCCAGCTCGGTGTCATCTGCATCGACCCAAAGCTCACTGGGGATCTCGAGACGGTGGTTGACCTCAAGTACCAGACGGAGGGGACAGTAGTCGTAGCCGGTCAGACAAGCTGGATCGATCTCAACCACATTGCAGAACCCACGAAAGCTATTCTTGATATGGTCTATCTCCTCCCAGTGTTCTGGTGGGTAATCCACAACTGCCACGTAGACCGGCCAATCTGGAGTGCGGAAGAACCGATTGGACGTCTCCTGTGGGCACTCGAGTTTTAGCTCACCGCCGTTGAACATGATTGGAGTCAGGAGACGGACGTGCTCTCTATCCTCCTGGCAGCAAAAGCGTAGCAGCATCGCCCCACGGGAGGATGGCAGGAGCTCAACTGCGACTAACGGCGCGACAGAGGTGATGGCAGAGCGGATGAACAAGGCCACACTTGCACTGACCTCCGGAGGGTGGACGAAGGCGAATGCCAATCTGGCTGCAACATCGCGACGCCCGCGCGGGAGCCACACCTCGAGCGACTGGGCGCGACCTTCCCAGTCGGCGAGGTCAGAGTCGTCACTGCTGGCATCGTTGTCGTGCGCCGGCTCGGTCCCTTCGCTGGTGATGCCGCCGCTCTCAATCTCTTCTTCGTCGCTTGGAGCACGCGGGGATCGCCAAAGGACCAAGCACCATCGCCGCTGCCTCCGGCTTCGCTTGGCGCAGGAACAGCAGCGTCACGTCGAGCCGGCTACGGCGGCACGACAGGTGGTGGAGACTCCGCGCGTGGAGGCGAGCGGCGCGCCGGAGATGGCGTACTGGATCCACTGGCCGTGGGAGCACAAACCGGCGCCTTGCCGCGATTCGAGACCACGTGGATGTCCATAGATCTGGGGAACACCTGGCGCAGGGGTGCACCAGGCGCCTTCTCCTCAGTCTTCTTGGCCGGTTCACGTCGCGGTGATCTTGGCGCTGCAGTTCCTGCCTTGAGCGTGTCGACGGCATTGGTGCCCCAGCGTGGGAGTTGGAAGTCGGGTTCGCCGGAGCTTGAGGAGGGGATGAGACACCTTGGGTCAAAGGCTGCAACAAGGACGGCGTTCAGGTGCTCAGGCGTAGGAGGGGGTGCGGAGGTGGGTCGGGGCGGGTGGCGAGGTGGAGCGGGGGGAGTATGGCACGACATTGACGGTTGCGTGCTGGGAGGGGTTGGGGACGGTGGGGCGGCGGCGGCGCGGCATCGGCGTGAGCACACGAGCGATCGGCATCGGGCACCGGCGGGTGCGATGGCCGCTGCCGCGGCAGTTCCGGCAGCGGATGGGATCTCGGCATTCGCGTACTTTGTGGTCAGCGGCGAGGCAGCGGAAGCAGCCGGTGGTTGCAGTGATGGGGGCAGGGCGGGAGACTAGGGTTTTTGGGGGTTTGGAGGGGATGAGGAGGGCGCGGAGGTAAGGCGCTGCCTCCCGGTGGGTGGCATTGACTCCAGGTGTGACAGAAAGCTGTGCCTGTCCGGTAGCTGCATGACACGTCGAGGCGCTCCGCAGGGGAGGCACGTCGGGTGGAGCAGGAGCAGCATGGCCAAAATCCTGGTCGATCTTTCTGCTTAAACTCTGCGCCTCAGTAACTGTGCCAGTTGTCTCTCGAGCCGCACGTCGCAGTAACTGAGGAGCGTTGGCCGTTCGAGCTGTCTGAGCTGGTTGTTGTGCAGTAACTTCTTCCTCCACCTTGCCGGCAATGGAGGCCGCAAGGTCTGCTGCTTCACGCGAGAGGTGGAGGAGCAGGCAGGAGGAACCCATGTAGACAGAACCACGAACGGCGAGAGCATTTGCCACATTACGACACGAGACAAGCACCCGGAAAACCCGATCCCCCACGCGTTTGACATCTAGGCGACTCGAACTCGTAGTTAGTGCAAAGTTAAGCATGCAACGAACGAACGCTAAGGTGTATCGTTGAGAACTAGTGGGAGGGGTTGCCCAAATGGCGACAGGGGGTGTTGGAGCAATGGCACCTGGGACGGCTGTGGCGTGGAAGTCGGCGAGAAGGCGTTCCTGGGTTGCTTCCCCCGGACTGGCATGAGGGCGTCTCCTCGGCGTCGCACCGCCACCTCGCCGGGCATTGAGTCGGGGCCGGGCTTGCGGCGCTGGCGAGGGATCGGCCAAAGCAGGGGATTGTGCGGTGGAGCGGTGGGGGTTAGCGGCGTTGGGTGGCGGCGGCGTGGTGGAGTGTGGCGGCGGAGGGTCTGGTGGTTTGGGCGCGGCGCCGTCGCCATCGCGGTCGCTAGGGGCGAGCGCTGGGACGGGAGCCATCGTATCTTCCCAGGATCTCCGCCGTGCGCCGGAGGAGGCGGCGTCAATTTTGCTTATGTTATTTAGTCGATATGTTTGTGTAAATTTGTTATCGGTGCTATGTCCGCCCAGGCTTAAAAAAATCTTGGGTTTGCCACTACTTTATACTACCTCCGTTCGTGTTTATTTGACGTTCAGACACAGGAAGCTAGTTCATTTCCTTCTGAAATGACATGTATACTAGACCGGAGGTAGTATATAAGCATAGATTTGAGAGAGCAAATTCGTGTATACTTTCCTAACAAATATTTATGGGATCAAATGAAGTTTAGAGAAGACAATAATGAATTAATGATAGTTTGCACTCCTCAAGTTAAATTAAAAATCAATCCAGGGAAACGCTAATAGTGCCAAGCTTGCAACATGCATGCATGTAACTTAATTTGATAAATTAGAGTTGCTAGCTCGCGTGCATTTGGTTGTTCCCATTTGATCATCAGCACGCGGACCCGGCCTTGCAGTTGAGAGCGCCAGCGTCCTTGGTCAGCGACCTTACTTCGTTGGAGCTGGCTGCCGCAAACGCTTGGTGCTTGTTATAGTTCGGCCGAACCCTGCTGCCCGTCTGCTTGAAGAAGGCGCCGTTCTCGAAGGAGTCCCCAATGGAGGCCCAGTCCCAATCCTTCTCTCCGACCGGCATCCTTCTCGTCACCTGATACCGACCAGAGGGGAAAAAAACTAGGTTACGAAAGAAACATATATAGGACCTGTAAACGACATGATATTATAGGTTTGTCTGAAAATTCCGAAAATTTGAACAGAGATGAAATAATTAAGCTCAAGATTTGGTGGAGACCTTCTTGTTATCTGGCCCAGAGGCGACGAACAGGTTGCCCTGGCTCTTGACGCTCGGCCCCATGCTTCCTCCGATGGCGTAGGTTCCCCATCCATCGTAGAGGTTGTTCACAACGTGAGCGTAGCCGTGCCTAATCCTGCAAAACGCGACCGCGACACGAGGGACGTTAACAGCTCGATCTTATAATCACACCCGCCTCACAGACCAAAATATTGTTGGGGCCTTGGGGAGGTTAACTGACCTTGGCATGCGCTGGTTGACGTTGGGGCCGAAGCGGTTGAACGCGACGGTGACGCGCATCCGGCGGTCGTCGGCGTGGCCGTCGTCGTGCCCCAGCAGCATGACCTTGTCGTGGTCGAAGAACCAGTTGTTGGATACGGTCACGTCCGTGGACCCGACCGTCACGTCTATCAGCCCGTCCTCGCACCGGGACAGCGTGTTGTGGTCGATCCACACCTTGGTGCTCGACACCAGCCGGATGGCGTCTCCGTCCATGCCGCCCGCCGGCTGCACCGCGCCGCCGGGAACCACCACCCGCCCCGCCGGCTGCGACCGGATGCCGTGGACGTGCAGGCCGTGGACGATCACGTTGCTCACCTGGTAGAGCACGATGCCCGCGCCGCCGGCGACGTGCACGTCGGCGCCGCGCCCGTCGATGGCCGTGAAGCTCTTGACGAAGAGCGGCTGCGCCAGCCGGATGTGCATGCTCCTCTGGAACGTGATCCAGACCTTCCCGGGCAGCACCGTCGCGCCGTAGCGAAGGGTGCCCGGGCGCGGGCGCACCGGGTCGTCGCCGGGGTCGGTGACGGTGTAGGAGATCATGCCGGGGCCGCGGTTCTGCCGCATCTTCCCGGCGAAGCCCACTGAGCACACGGCGAGCCTCTGACGGTTGGCGGCCCAGTTGGGCTGGCGGCGCCAGCACCGATCGATGATGTTTGCGCCATGGACGTTCGTCGTTATTGCGCCATGGAGGACGAGAAGAAAAGCGATGACTATGAATTCTCTAGACGCCATGCTAGAGAGACGTGTCAAGCTCGATGCTTGATGCGCGTTGTTTGATGGAGAAAATGAGAAGACGAGGACGACGAGAAGCTTATAAGGTGTTTGTTGCTCGCCATTTTGAGGTGGGTGGCAGTTTCAATATATTAGGGAGGAGCACGAGATGTTGTTGAGCAGTTTAATGTACATCACTTATTTGCTTAGGAGAATAACTGACGAATGCAATGTACCAGCGTTTGTTACTTTGTTCGTGTTCATTTAGGACTCATTAATTCTAACGGTGCATGTACTAAAATGACCCAATGTTAATCTTCAGTTGGCGCGGACGTTTCGGAACTCCCTGTCCATCCGACCATACCGGCTCCCACTTTTGAAAAAGGACAGCGGTGCAAAGACTATCATTTTTTTCTGCCTTTTTTTTCATCTTCCTTTCTCTCGGCGGTGGCGGGCCCAATGAATCTGGAGGCCTACACGTGCCTTGTGCAGAAGCGAAGAGTAGTGGATCGGATTTGCAGACATGTATGAAATCTTTTTGGGTGAATAAGAACACTACTACAGAAACGACTTTCAGTACCGGTTGGGAAGCCAAGTTTAGTACCGGTTGTAGAACCGGTACTAACGTTTCGAGACTAAAGTGGCAGCCTTTTAGTACCGGTTCCAGAACCGGTACTAAAACGCGCACGTTAGTACCGGTACTAAACTGCGTGCGCTGCCCGCCACCCCGGGGAGGCAGTTTAGTACCGGTTGGTAATACCAACCGGTACTAAACTGTTTTTTCTCTTTTATTTTATTTTATTTCTAATGCGTATTCCGTATCGTATCCGTTCTAATGCGTATTCGTATCGTATCCGTTCTAATGCGTATTCGTATCGTATCCGTATAATGCGTATTCGTATCGTTTCCGTTACAATGCGTATTCGTATCGTATCCGTTCTAATGCGCTTGCGTATAAAGTAATATTACGTTACAATAATATATAATCTACATGTACTTAGTTAGCTTTCTAAAAAGTATTACATATATATACAACTTTTCAAGTGTTTCGATTAAAGAAAAACCAATTAAGCTAATCTTTCTTCTTTTTCTTTTGGAACTCCTCTTCCTCCTCGTCCTTTCCTCGATCAGGATCCATTAAACCAATGCTTATTCTATGATCCGTATAAAATTCACCGTTCGGATTCACGACCTCATCGAGCAGAAAATGTGACTTTGTCCAATTCTTGACTTTGTCTAATTTGTCTGCCGGAAATGTGAAGTGTGTAGTCACCTGTTTCCATAACATTTCCTTCTCTGACTCCGGGACTATTTGTCGAACTTGAACATTTGGATCGCTGTTTTTCGATATCCTCCAAAGCTCGTACTTGATGGGGATGTTTTCCCTAACAAGATATCCACATTGATTCACATAAGAAGTCTTAATCCCAGGCGGTTCCGTTGGTTCACCATCATCTGTAACTGCTGTGACCAGGGTATGCCCGGTCATCTTTCTCTTGCAGCCTCGCTTCCGTTTTGGAGGCTTCGATCCAGATGCCTGAAAATAATTAAACTATTATTTAATACAAAAATAATTAATACAAAATTAATCCAGATGCCCGATCAAAATCCTTATGTATACCTCGGTCTCATTGTGTTCGTCAAGACCAGTTTCTTGTTCTTGGTCGTCTCCATCATCATCTTCCTCATCATCTCCATTCCCTCCATCCCCTCCTTGTCCAGATAAATCAAGAAATTGACTGCCGTCAAACTCTACAGGGTCTGTACCGTCTCGAATCATATTATGAAGCAACTCCTCATCCTCGCTACGTCTCGTCATTTATCCTAGTATATGATAGGAGTAAGTTATGAAATTTTTGTAACACATATGAATTTTTTTCTAACACATATGAAAATTTTGTAATACATATGAAATTTTTCTAACACATCTACAATATTTCTAACACATATGAAATTTTTCTAACAAATATGAATTTTTTCTAACACATATGAATTTTTTCTAACACATATGAAATTTTTGTAATACATATGAATTTTTTTTAACACATATGAAAATTTTCTAATACATATGAAATTTTTCTAACACATCTACAATTTTTCTAGCACATATGAATTTTTTCTAACACATATGAAAATTTTGTAATACATATGAAATTTTTCTAACACGTCTAAAATTTTTCTAACAAATATGATATATTTCTAAATCTATTTAAACAAAAAAAAATGTGCTGACGTCAGCACCCAGGGTGCTGACGTCAGCACATCACGTACACACGGCAGGGGCGGCGGCGTCGGGGGCGAGGCGGCGGCGTCGTGGGCGAGGTGGCGGCGGCAGCGTCGGGGCAGCGGTGCGGGCGGGCGACGGTGGGGGCGCGACGCAGGCGCAACGACGGTTCGAGGTCGACGGCGGCGCGCGGGGGATGGCGGCGGCGGGGGATGGCGGCGCGGCCGGCGCGCGGGGCCGGGGGATTGCGGCGGCGGCCCGCGGAGAAGGCCGGCCATTTTAGCATATCCAGCGTGCTACCCAGTTTTTTCAGTTCCGGCTTGCACCCTGGGTATAGTTTTGTTTTGTGATCCTCCAACATCTTTTCGAACTTTTTTGACTCTCTCGCAGTTTCACTGTCTTTCTGTGCATCAAGCAAGACCTGACCAAACTCATCGGGTGCCTCCTCCTCCTCTACGACATTTGCATCAACCCCTTCCATTGGGTCATCATCGTCGTCAAAGGCACCGGCTTCATGTAAGTATGCAAAGTCTGGGATGTTGTTATCGTCGTCTTCTTCATCGTCTCCCATCAAAACACCAAGTTCACCATGCTTCGTCCAAACATTATAGCTATCCATGAAACCGTTTTCAGTTAGGTGAACGTGTAGAGTATCCCTTTTCATGACCTGTTTCACATTGCGGCAAATACGGCATGGACAACACATGAGACCATTCGTGGACCTGGTTGCTTCAGCCACATTGAGAAAAACGTCTAGGCCAACAATCCAGGCCATGGTGTTCCTACCGCCGTACATCCATTGACGGTCCATTTTGAATCCTACCATAAAAAATATTTATAAAATAAATGTATCCATTAATTGCAACATTTTATTAATTATTAGTAACATTGAGAAAATACCTAACAACATTACTAATATTGCAACATTTCATTAATTATTAGTTAAAAAGGTATTAGTAATAATTAAAAAGTTGGAAAAATCTATTAAACAACATTACATATATATAATCAAATTTTTAAAAAAATCCATTACATAACATTAAATATAGTTAAAAAGATACGGAATATTGTCAAAAAAACATGCTCATTATCTAGGTATCTAGGGTATGAACTCACTACTAAAAGCTACCATCTAATTAAGGTCATGATTCTATTTAGCTCAAATCATTCTACAAATACCAAAATCCTTCTCATTCACAATTTTTCAAATTTCTCTAAGTATAGAGCATAAAAATAAGCACAAGTACCGTCAATTAACAGAGAATGGAGTTGCTAACCTTTTGGCGCACTTATATAGGAGAAATCCACAAATTATGGAAAACTTGGGCAAAAACTCCCCCCTCTATGGCGCCATGAGTGAGAGACCAAGCTCTCTGCAGAAATGAGCTCGGGCTCGAGGAGGAAGAAGCCTGCCGCGGTATTATACCCAGCACGTTAGTACCGGCTGGTAACACCAGCCGGTACTAAACGTAGGCAGTTAGTACCGGTTGGTGTTACCAACCGGTACTAACGTGCAGCGGCTTGCGGGTCCCCCAAGTCGAGGCACGTTAGTACCGGCTGGTAACACCAGCCGGTACTAACGTGCCTCTAGCCGTTGCGGCCCGACCCCCGAGGCGCACGTTAGTACCGGTTGGTGTTACCAACCGGTACTAATGTGCTCCACGAAGTACTGTGCTTACAAACCGGTACTAAATTCAGCATTTAGTACCGGTTATAACACAACCGGTACTAACGTACCAGGGACCAAAGGTCGTTTCTCTAGTAGTGGAAAGAAAAAAGATGGGGGTAAAAACTTGCAGAAACAACCATTTTCTGTGAGGCTGTGACGTGATGGCCACACGACGCCGTGCGCATGCCTTCGGCGGTTCGGCCTGCGACGATCTGGTCACAAGGCCACAATCCACCGCCGTCACCAACTCACCATCCATGAATTGAGCCTCTATTCTGCATCCAACTTCAGCCGCCTCTAAATTCTCTAAAATTGAGCCTCTATTTTGTATTTTAGATCGGTCCATAAAATTTTAGGGGCTTCAAATCCTCTATAAACTTTAGCCAGCCCGATCAAATGATGGCATCTAAATCAATCTGACTAGTGGGATCTACCTGTCACCTCCCCTGCACCGCCGCATCTGCCCTCCTCGCCGGTGCTTGCCTCCCCGCGCCACCGCGCCTCCCCCGCGCCGTTGCGTCCGCCTCTCCCCTGCGCTGCCGTGCCCGCCTCACCCCCGCCGGCGCCCCAGCGACCGCACACAAGCTTGCCGGCCCAGACGCTCTCTTCCCTCTTGTGCACGCCGCCTCGCAAGTCCAATCTCTGCCCAAGCGGCGAGACCTGAGCCAAAGGAGGGCCGCCGGCCAGAGGTCGAGATCCACTGCGCCCCGCCGGAGGTCGAGCTCCTCCGCGCTGCCGCCGAAAATGGCGGCGCGCTCGCGTTCCCACTGAGCCGTCGCCACCGCGCTCGGCCAGCCGGATCTCGCGCACCTACGCGCCGTCATAGCCAAGGCCGGCCCGAGCTCGTGCTCCCGCCGGGCCGCCGCCACGGCGCTCGGCCGGTCGGATCTTGCGCTCCTGCGCGCCGCCGTAGCCGAGGCTAGCCCGAGCTCGCGCTCCCACTGGGCCGTCACCTCCGCGCCAGGACGGAGCTCGCGCTCCTGCGCGCCGCCGTCGCAACGTCAGGCCAGAGCTCGCGCTCCCACGCGGCGCCGCTGCCGTGCCTGGCCGGAGCTCACGCTCCTACGCAAAGCCGGCGGCCAGAGCTGGCGCCTCGAGTCCTCGACCTGTGGGAGCAGTGGGAGGAAGAAGAGGAAGAGAACGTGCGGAGAGAGGCCTAGAGGAGAAAGAAGAAAAAAAGAAGTAGGGCCTACGTATCGGGTGGAAATAGAGGGCCTCTAGTTATTGAGGCCTGGACCAAAATTTGGTGGCCTCTACAAAATAGTAGCCTATTTAGA
Organism: Urochloa ruziziensis; assembly: GCA_015476505.1. NCBI lineage: Eukaryota > Viridiplantae > Streptophyta > Magnoliopsida > Poales > Poaceae > Urochloa > Urochloa ruziziensis. The sequence continues at coordinate 54,954,100 of CM027122.1, read as the reverse complement.
AGCTCCGTTGAAGTTGTTTTTTCACCGAGAGACTAAAATAAGGGATAGAGTCCTATTTTAGGGCCTGTTTAGTTCCTCTAGTACTAACATATTTAATACTAAAATGTAGGTACTATGGATCCAAGTACTAAAAGCAACTAAAATGCAATCAATGAGGAGAGAGGCAGGGTATGAAGCAATTTTAACACCTTTTAGCATCCATTTTGGTGTTAAATATTTTAGTCTTAACGTTTGTAATACTTTAACAACTTTTAGTCCTAATTTTAACACTTTGCATTTTAGCACTAGGACCGCCCTTAGGGCAGTCCCAACCCTCCAACTAGGATAGTTTCTATGACATTAATTAGAGCGCCACCTGGGACTTTTAGCTTATGTGGCACCATATTAAATAAGAAAGAAGTAGAGAGAGGAAGAAACTAGGTCTTGCATGAGACCCGGTTTCTACACGAGAACCTATGCACTAGACACTACCAAATTTTACATTAGGAGATGATAGTTTCTTATGAGAAATAAAGAACAAAAATGATTGGTAGAGGGAAGAGATGATGCATTTATTAACAATTCCCATCAAGAAACCATGGGTTGTGAAGCATAGTTTCCATAGTGATTTCTTGCTTATGTGACGGTACAGAAACTACCTATACTCCCTCCAGTCTGGTAAAGGAAGTCCTTTAGGACAGCGACACGGTCTCCAAAGTACAAGTTTGACTTCTGATTTTTATAAAGATATTTATTAAAAACTAACATATGTATACTTTTATGAAAGTATTTTGCAAGACAAATCTATTCATGTAGTTTTCGCATTTCTAAACTCAACGACTTAAAAGTTATACACGATTTATATTTCCAATGTTTGACTCAAATCTTGTCCAAAAGGACTTCCTTTACCAAACCGGAGGGAGTAGACACTATGAGTTGGGACTGCCCTAAGAGGGCCGGCTGGAGTTTGCTAGCTCTTATGGCCGTGTTTAGATGTTTCGCGAAATTTTTTTCGAGTATGTTCCCTCACATGCATGGTATATTAAATGCAGTCGAAAAAAATAACCCATTATATGGATGGAGTGTACTTCGCGAGACGAATCTAATGAGCCTAGTTAGGTCGTGATTAAACAATAAATTGCTACAGTAAACATGTGCTGATGACGGATTAATTAGACTCATTAGGTTCGTCTTGCGATGTACTGACAGAATCTGTAATTAGTTTTGTAATTAGTCTATATTTAATACTTCAAATGTGTGCCCGACATACTCGAAATTTTTTTCGCAAAACATCAACAGGGCCTATACTCCACCCGCCCACGGTCCACCTCCCTCCACCTACCTGCTACCTCGCAGTCTCGCACTCGCACGCACCCGTACCGCGCCGTAAACGCAAATCACATCGCCGAGGTCACTGTTCCACCGGCCGCGGTCACCTGTTCCGCCTCGTGCGCACGCGCTAATCCGCCGGTGCGGAGGCGCCCCGTGTGCCCCCGCTCACCAACCCAGCTGGCACCCGCTCCAGGGGCGGCCGGGCCGGCACCCCAGCCCCGCCTCGTCCTCTCCGGCCGGCGCCTTGTTCCTGCCACCTCCTCGCCGCGATTCGGCGGCCAAACCCACCACCCGAACCCGCCTCCCCCATCCCTGCTGGGTTTCCGAAAGGAAAGCCGTCCGTTTCCTTCTCTCTCCCTTTCTCCCCCGGTTAGTTATAGCTTGCGTCGCGAAATCCAGCCCCGCCCGTCTCTCCTCCTCCCCCCGAACGCGTCAAGCCGGCCTGCCTCCCTACGTTGCTTGCGGCGAGACGCGACGGTGGGAGAGGCGGCGGCGGGAGAGGCAATGGGCGGAGCGGCGGAGGGTCCGGGCCACCCGGCGAACGGCCACGTGAACGGGGCGGCCGTGGCGGAGGAGAAGCTGGACGAGCTGCGGCGTCAGCTGGGGAAGGCGGACGGGGACCCGCTCCGGATCGCCGGCGTGGGCGCGGGCGCCTGGGGCAGCGTCTTCTGCGCGCTGCTGCAGGACGCGTACGGCCACCTCCGCGACAAGGCGCAGGTCCGCATCTGGCGCCGCCCCGGGCGAGCCGTCGACCGCGCCACCGCGGGCCACCTCTTCGACGTCATCAACGCGCGGGAGGACGTCCTGCGCCGCCTGATCCGCCGATGCGCATACCTCAAGTACGTCGAGGCGCGCCTCGGCGACCGCACGCTCTACGCCGACGAGATCCTCAGGGACGGCTTCTGCCTCAACATGGTCGACACGCCGCTATGCCCGCTCAAGGTCGTCACCAACCTCCAGGAGGCCGTCTGGGACGCCGACATTGTCGTCAACGGGCTGCCGTCCACGGACACAAGGGAGGTGTTCGGGGAGATTGGGAGGTACTGGAAGGAGCGGATAAATCCCCCCATCATCATCTCCCTGGCCAAGGGGATAGAGGCCTCCCTGGATCCGCTGCCACGGATCATAACTCCCACGCAGATGATTAGCAATGCAAGTGAGATCTCTCTTCCTGTCGTCTACCTAACCATTCAATTCTGCTATTTCTTACTGTATGTATTCAACCTGCGCTCTGTTTTATTCACCGAAAAAAAACTGTGCTCTGTTTTATTTGTGACTCCTCGGTTATATCGAATTTGGAGCTCTGGCCTTGAGCTTCTTGCTTCTTCAGGTTTGGTACACCTGTAATATGCGTTTGCTATTGTCCATCTTTGTTAGAATTTCCTTTTTATGAATTTTGGTGAGAAGTTGAATTATTCCAGCTATGTTGTCGAAGATACTTTGCATGTGAATGAATGCCTACTTAACCAGAGTTCCTGAGCAAGATATAGGTATATAATTCCAGATATGGTTTTGCTGCAACTTGCAGTGTACCTCTATCGCCGTAATATAATCTCAGCTATGCTGTCAAAGATAGTTCGCATGTGAATGAATCCCTCTTTAATCAGAGTTACTGAGTATGTAACTTGAGATATGGTTTGCTACAACTTGCAGTGTGCCTCCTTTACCTTAAAATAATCTAGACAGCTCTAGTCATTGTATGACTAGACTCTGTATGATCATTTAATAGTTTTATTTTCCAAGTTATTACTCATGTCTTTTAGATTACTTGCAATCCTTTAACCATCACATAGTAGTTTATTAGCAGTCCCTGCCTGAATTAGTTGCGTGCGCTAGTTTTCTGTTTGTGCACACAAAGCAATGCAGTGTTTTTTTACAGCTTTCATTTATGCAAATTCATGTTTGTACCTTCACAGACTTCATTCCTTGTGGTTTGTGTTGTTCCATGCGTGCTTTTAACATCCATGTTTTTTGCTCTTATCCCTGCTTGTGATTTATGGATATATATTGGTTTAATGCAGCTGGGGTTCCTCTGGAGAATATTCTATATCTTGGTGGCCCAAATATCGCTTCTGAAATTTACAACAAAGAATATGCAAATGCGCGTATTTGTGGAGCTGACAAATGGAGAAAACCTCTTGCGAAGTTTTTGAGGCAGCCTCATTTTATTGTGTGGGATAATAGTGACCTCATCACTCATGAGGTCATGGGAGGCTTAAAAAATGTATATGCTATTGGTGCTGGTAATTACTCTTGCTGGTTTTCTTATGTTCTGTTTCCAATTATATGCTTTTTTTTGTTCACACGCCTCCTTTGTGTGGAATTAGAACTGCGATCCAACTTGAATTAATGTTCATGATAGTCAGCACCTTGCCCTGTTTTAGCGTTTTCTCATGCTCTGCTTCCTACAAAGGTCAATGCCTTACAATAAAATTAAGCAAGTAAGCTATAGTTAATTAGTTATATATTATCTTTACTCCTGCTATTACCAAAAGAATGATTCAGTGGGCAAGAAGTGATAAGAAATGCATGCTTCAGTGATCTTTTGATGCCACAGGTGCTCAGCTGCACTGTGTAACTTAACGTCCTAATGTTCATTTCATTTTCTGAACATTCTGTTATCTTGCAGGTATGGTAGCAGCACTAACCAATGAGAGTGCAACGAGCAAATCTGTTTACTTTGCACTTTGCACGTCTGAGATGATCTACATCACACACCTTCTGGAAGAAGAACCTGAAAAACTTGCTGGACCGTTATTAGCGGACACTTATGTCACATTGTTGAAAGGTCGTAATGCATGGTATGGGCACAAGTTAGCTAAAGGTGAATTGACTTTAGAAATGGGTGACAGCATAAAAGGCAAAGGGACCATTCAGGTATGCCCTTTAATTTGGAATTTTGGGTTGCCATCTAAAACTTCCAGTAACTGAGGGAATACGCCCAGATGGTTCATATGATGGATTGTCATTTCATTTCAGGGTGTTTCTGCAGTTGATGCGTTTTATGAGCTTCTTAGTCAGGATAGCTTAAGTGTGATGCATCCAGAAGCCAACAGATCGGTTGCGCCGGTGGAGATGTGCCCAATTTTAAAAGCACTACATAGAATTTTGATCAAGAGGTTAGAACACATCTTGTTTTTTTTCCTATAATTAAAAAAAAAACCTATGTTTTGTTAAACGGTTTTAGGTACCGTGCTCTACACCAAATTGTTTTACTGAATTACTTCTGTTGATAAGACAATAATAACCTATATTATTAACCCGTACATACATGATATGTTGATTTGGTCTGCTGCCTGTAGTGCTATGCTATTCTGCTTAATTTCTAAAGGTTTGGGAATACTTCAGTGAATTAAAGTTTTGCCATATTCAATTGAATTGACCTGTCTATATGTGCACAGGGACCGTCCTGCAGATTCGATTCTTCAGGCTATAAGAGATGAGACGATGTATGATCCACGTGAAAGAATTGAGATGGCACAAGGCCACTCACTTTACCGGCCATCTCTTCTTGGTCAACCAAAAGGAGATGTAAAAGCCTAGAGTGTTTGTCCTCCGTTGTCTTATTGGTTAGAATTTAGATGGTCTTCTAAGAGCGAGTGTCACTACATGCTCTTGTGCACGTTGTTCCTGTTGTTGTAACATTAGTGAAATCTGAGAGGATATTTATTGAGCTCGTTAAGTACTCAGCATGATGTGTTTCAAGCCTCCCTTGTGTATATAACATGTCTGGTGATTCAATGGCAATAATATTTTGTGTTTCCCAAATCCCAAGGGGGGTAAAGATTGCATTTTACTTCTGTTTGGTCCAAGGTGTCACTAAAATGCTTACCCCAGACTGCAGAATGATAGCTGTTTGTGAGTGATGATTTATTGATTTGTACTCCAACGTTTGTAGTTTGAACAACGTGGGTACGTACTCGAACTAAATAGTATATTGGTGGGTTTTAAATTGACAATGCTGGGGTTCACTTCAAGTAACTTTGGGTATGATATGCTGTCCAGGACAGTGTAAAAACATGAGAAGGATATACACGTAGATCGAGTTGAGCAACAGAACAACTGAACAAGTGAAGTCTGTATGCCGAAAGCAATCAACAGGGCAGCTACTGGTAATTGCTTAGCTGAGACAACGTATTAAGTACGTTTTATCTTTTGCTGCATAGTGCTCTTTGTCTCCTTGAGAAAGGATACAGATAATATGAACGGCCCGGCAATTTGATCAGCGGTGATCAGCGCATATTGGGCCAGACGAAAAACTTGCCATGACTTGAGGATCGTGCATGCATTCAGGCCTATTTCGTTGTGTGTTTTGATGACCAAACTACCGCAACCACTGGTTGGTTCTTGTGCAAAACTTTTTTGCCCTTGTACTGGCTCGACCCAACAAACCGGGCCCTCAACATGTATACTCCAAATCGGCATAGCATAGCTGTTTCTATTTAAGCCACACGCACATCCTGAGATACCATGACCCGATGCACTACGTTTTCTAAACTCACATAATGTGCATGTTTTCTAAGCTGCTAAATATATGTACGTAGCCTAAATGGTAAGATTCCTTTCAGAAGATGGCATCCCGAATCATTATCCACAATGATGGATCGAGTAAGTTTCCCTTGGAAGCAAGTAAGCAACCGATGGAGCCTGCTGAATCTGGAGGCTGACCAGACGCACGGAAAGTCTAGGCACACTTTCCCGCCGGCGGGCGTGCAGTTTCCATCGCTGCATCAACCGCCTCGCGACTCCCGTGAGCACGTACAAGCTCAGGCCGTGCTGTTCGGAGTCCCTGTGACATGGGCCCGCGCGTGCCTGTAGGGTCGTGGACGATCGGGTGGTTGCCGTTTTTTCGCGGAGCTCCCTCGCCCCCTGCCCTTATATATTGAGCGCCATGAGGATCAGGAGGAACCAAAGAGATTTTGTTGCGGACAAGCTCGTGCCTGCAGCTAGTCGCCTAGTCGTCTAGTCGAGATGATGAGTGCTCTGTGGATTGCTGCCTGCTGCAGCTTGCTGCTCCTGTCGTCGTCCTCAGGTAAAGCTAATCTTTACTGGTCGCTTGATTGCTCTGCTAGCCCCCTCACGGTGATTTCCTTACATGGGTGATTTCCTTACATTGGCGTGGGTGGTTGGCTCTGTTTCGTCCATGAGTAATGGTTTGTTTATCTTGTTGTGATGTTGATTGGAGTGAGGCTGTTTGCTCGGCATGCAGTGTCTTCGAGGTCGTTAGTCTGTTAATGGTAGAAACCTAAGAATAGGGCAATGGTAGTTACATGGGGTAAATCTTTTCCAAGTTGGTATGATAGATCTTGGGTATTTCAGGCATTGTTATTGTTTCCGCTGTGTTTTCCTTTGAACGGGCGGAGCAGGGGTTCTGCTTCTTGCCGATGCATTGAAGATAGTTCGCTTTATCTTAGCGCCTTTTCTTTTCACGGGAGCTGTGGCAAAGCTGCTGTCCTTTTCGTCTTCGGGTTTCTCTGGCTGTATCGTTCTATTTTCCTGTCTATTCACGAGCTACATCAGAAACCACAGCTTTGCTGTTGGAGTTGGGTTGCTATCTCTCTGTGTCGTCTTCACTACTTCACGTTAATGCACGGTCGGGAGTCGACAATGGTCTCCACGGACCACGGACAAGTTGGGCATGATTGTTTCCTGTGCGGTTTCTTGATGCCACCCTCGTTTAGTAACCTGTCAGTCTGCAGAGGTTTTATGTACTGTTTCAACTGTCATGATAGTGAGGCTTCATCCAAGTATAGTCCCTCATGAATAGGCAACCTAATGTTAGGTTACATACAGTAGTGCACGCCTTAAAGTGGTGATAGTTACTTAAGACCGATCGAAATCAAGGAGAATTGTATTGCTTTTTTTTTTCTTCTTTTGTTCTCAATTTCTCATTGAATAGTTTTGTACAATCATCACAACAATCCAACACCGATCTTTTACTGCATGCTTTGCTTACTGTTCGAACGCGTCGTGGTCTCTCTACTTTGCAGGAGTCGAAGGGATCGGCGTGAACTACGGCATGATCGCCAACAACCTCCCGTCCCCAGACAAGGTGATCGCGCTGTGCAAGTCCCGGAACATCACCGACGTGCGCCTCTTCCACCCGGACACGGCCGTCCTCGCCGCGCTCCAGGGCTCGGGCCTCGGCGTCGTGCTCGGCACCCTCAACGAGGACCTGTCCCGCCTCGCCTCCGACGCCTCGTTCGCGGCGTCCTGGGTCCAGTCCTACGTGCAGCCCTTCGCGGCCGCCGTCCGCTTCCGCTACGTCGCCGCGGGGAACGAGGTGATCCCTGGCGACCTCGCCGCGTACGTGCTCCCGGCCATGCGCAACCTCGAGTCCGCCCTCCTCGCCGCGGGGGTCACCGGCGTGCAGGTGACCACGGCGGTGTCGACGTCCGTGCTGGGCTCCTCGTACCCGCCGTCGCAGGGCGCGTTCTCCGAGGCGGCGGTGGCGACGGTGGGCCCCATCGCGTCGTTCCTGGCGTCCAGGTCGGCCCCGCTGCTCGTCAACGTGTACCCCTACTTCGCCTACTCCGCCGACCCCTCGTCGGTGCCGCTCGACTACGCGCTGCTGCAGTCGGAGTCGGCGGCGGCGGTCACGGACGGCGGCGTGGCGTACACCAACATGTTCGACGCCATCGTGGACGCGGTGTACGCGGCGCTGGGGAGGGTGCAGGGCGCGGAGGGGACGGAGGTGGTGGTGTCGGAGACGGGGTGGCCGTCGGGCGGCGGCGGCGCCGGCGCGACGGTGGGGAACGCGGCGGCGTACGTGAACAACGTGGTGCGGCACGTCGGGAGCGGGCGGGGCACGCCGCGGCGGCCGGGGAAAAAGGTGGAGGCGTTCATCTTCGCCATGTTCAACGAGAACCAGAAGCCCGAGGGCGTGGAGCAGCACTTCGGGCTGTTCCAGCCGGACATGACGGAGGTGTACCACGTCGACTTCACGGCCGCGGGGGCGTCGTCGTAGACGATCGGTGGCTTGTCAGTTGTCATGCTACAACATGGGTCCAGTCGGCCGGCATTGTTTTGCGTGAGTTATTAGGAATCAGACTAGTCGCAGTTAGGAGTTTATTACCAGTTCTTAATACATGGTCTCTACATTGCATATATTTTCGAGATTTTGTTCTCCATTACAATTTGGACAAACGATTTTGCTTTCGATAACATCATATAGTACAATATATTGCCCGTTACTCAAATTTGCTCCCAAATTCACGAGTGCTCAACTGAATGAAATGCTGGAACGCTGCTGATTGGCGGTTCACGCTCGTGTAACTGGGCCTACATTAATTTGGGCTGGATCCACGCACGAGTTGTAGTCTGGGCTACGAGCCCACGAACTGCATCCTTGTTCTCGCACATTTCCTTCCTGCATACTTACCCGAGCAGTTGCACGGTGCATTCGTGCCGTACCTCTGTGTTCGAGCGCGCACGGATTTTGCACGGCTACCATTTCTTTGCCGGTCTACGGCGTACGGGCCGGCGACGAATGGGCGGCGGACAGCGGAACGAAGCTCGCCGATGGCTCTGCCCGCCGGCTGCCTGCGAGCCAGCAAAGGCTGCCGCGCCGCTCCCTTCGAGGCAGGTATAGCAGGGCAAAGTACCAAGCCCGGGCCCGGTCGACGTCGCCGGCTTTATCGGGGTTCGGGAAGGCGTGCTCGCGAGCATCGACGCCCGGGTCGGGGGGCTGGCAGTCTGCGGCCTGCCTTTCCTCCTCTCAAGATTTTGGCCAAGCTTTTAGCTAGCGGAGGTGGAGGGCATGTTTGGGTTTGGTTGAGAAGCAAGTTCGTCACACATTTTCGGTTGTTAAGGTTAGTTGTTAACTAAGTACTCTCGTAGTAGGCTTCTTTATGCACTGCCAATTGGCCACCTAATCTTAGAAATAGCAATAGAAGAAATTCAGTCTATGACAAGTGAACCAAGCAATGAGATATTGACTAGAAAAAACTACAATTGACTAGTAGGTTTAATCGTGTCAATCTTAGATCCTATCCAGATAAGCCCTATCCGTTACGCAAAGAAGGGCTCGTGCTCCGGCCAGCCGAGGATTTCGTTTCTTCGATCATCTCGTGTCACATCGATTCACAGAATGGGACAGAAACAGCACACATACGGGTGAGCATGCAACGTTCAAGCGTGTAGAAGTGCTTCAACACGGGGCCCTCTTTGGCTCTTCGTCACATCTGTATCTCGCTGCTGCAGTGCAAGCCTATGGGCTGTGGATGACTACAGGGTCTACAGCGTCCAGTTTCATGTCATTGTCAACTCGGCCCTTTATGCCAGACGAGGTCTGATGGCTCGTGTAATACTACTGGGCAGGGGACGCGCTAACGCCGCGCCAGATGAGTTCTTCTATGTAAGAGATCATGGATAGTGATAGTATTACGCTGGCATAACCTGTAAGCAAACTCGATGGCAGTAAGGCAAATGTTCTCGACCATAGAGAGCATGGCCGTGTTGACATAGAGTGTGCACCTAAGAGGGCCTTCTGCCATTACGGCGCCAGAGGTAGTGGGAACTGAGGATTGGAGCAGCGCGAAGTGATGTTGTTGGCCAGCTAGCCGACAAATTATAAAGAGAGGAGAGAGAAAAATCTAGAAGTAGGAACGGTTCGACGAACTCGTCTGAGAAGAAATGGTGGTCGCGGGTTTCACATGTGATGCCGGTGAGTCCAGGGTGGACGGTATCTCCCTCCGAGGCAGCGGCACCACCTCTGATCCAAACTGAGGCTCGAGAAAAGAGATAGAGGAGGCGAGTTGACACGTGATGCGAGAGATTGGGCATGCAGTCGAGGAGCACAATATTTGTGACACATGATGGAGAAATTGAGTGAGTAGCTGAGGAGCACAATATTTGTGTCATCTTTTCAATTTTGTGGAGGAGGCAATGACGACTCTCTAATGTGCAAGGGCACCACGATTTCATTTGCCAAGAATACAAAATATTAATACGTGGCGACTGAGCAATTACGTAATAACGCAATGCGAGAAGCCTGGAACAACGTGGCAATTGAGAATGCACCGACTCTCAGTGGGCTCGCTTTATTTCGACGACATGGATGTACCTATTTCTTCTGAAGACAATGCCGAGAAGCAACACGTAAAGTGCAACGTTAAAAGTTTGGAACCACGTGGCAGGCGAGGATGTACCGACTCTAGATGGCGACGCGTTTTATGACATAGTTGTACTTATTTTTTAAGACAAAATTAAAGTAGTGCTCATATATGAAAAGGAAAAAATAAAAGAAAAACAAAAAAAGAAAAATAAATTGCTACAGTAGCTTGCTGGGAGGGCGCCAAACCTCCCAGCGTTATAGAGATACTTATACTAATAACAAACTTTGGAACGTGAGAAAATCAAGTCGGCCGTATACATGTGTGAAATGCTGGCTAACTCTGCATTTCAGGCCGTGCCTTACTGCCTTTTGCGTAGCTTGTTTCGATTTCTTTAGAAGGGGTCGACGATTGATGACGTTCTACTGCACTTCAATTCGATCTCTTTGAGTGTTGCAGATGGTTGTAAACCAAGAAAATCCCAATCTTCTTTTTGGCTTGCGTCGTGTAAGTCAACAAACCTGTTTTTGAACAACCCTGTTACTGATAAGTTCTCGAGGGAGCTGAGGCCCAACATTGATGCGGACCTTAAATGTTATCCGGGTACAAATATTAGCTGTACGACACGCACACAGCATAGCAACTGTGCATTTGTGGTATAGGGCGTGAGTTGAACGAACAGCTCTCGGCTGGTCCAGCCAGGAAGAAAAGAAGCAGAGCCAGGAAAAAGATAGTCGAACCTACGGCATTGACACCTGTCGCCTAATATCCAGTTGTCAGAAACGAAACTAGGGCGTTGTTTAGTTCCAAAATCCAAAATCCAAAATGAATGTTTAGACACATGTATGACGTACTAAATGTAGGTAAAAAACAAATCGCATTATATAGATGGACTGGAATTTGCGAGACGAATCCAATGAGTCTAATTAGGACATGATTAGACACTAAATTGCTACAATAATGCTACAGTAACATGTGCTAATGACAGATTAATTAGGTTCGTCTCGCGAATTCCAAACGTAATATGCAATTAATTTTTTAATTTGTCTATGTTTAATACTTCAAATGTGAAAAGATTCCTTTCCAAAATCTTTTCACCACGGAACTAAACACGGCCTAGAGCAGAAAATTGCGAAATTTCTTTTTTTTTCTAGATGAATTTCGAATTAATAAATTCTATCAGTAGACGTTGGCTCACTTTACTTTTGATGAACTTACCCGAACTTGCATACGAATTTTTAAATTTTAGAAATATTTTGGTTTCAAAGCTACACGATAAAACTAAAGAAGGGAGGAGAACCTGCTAAAAAGGAGGGAAACCCTCCAGTATGCAACTTCAACAGAAAACTGCGGATTTTCAGCGTGCGAATAACAACAGGCAAAGGTCAAATCAAACCCAAACCAACTTTGTTAAAAAAAAAACCCAAACCAACAAACGGAGGCGGCGGACGGAAGGAGAGCACATGGAGAAAATCCCAGCGGCAGAGCTCTCGGCGGCGATAGACACCTGTCTGTTCTGTTCCCGCATAAACGTGCGACCGCACGATAAAAATTCCTGCTTTTTCCCGGCTCTCCTTTAATCCCTCCTCCCTTCCGCTGGCTCCTCGGCGCCGGCCGCGGCCGAAACCAACGACGCCACCCAAACCGGCAAACCGCCGCCTCCTCTCCTCCCCGCCTCCCTCCCTCAGGCCGTACACGCCGTCGCGCCCCTTGCCGCTCGCCCGGCTCGTTCCCGCTCCCACTTCCCGCCGCTTCCGCCGCCGACTCAACCGGGCGGCAACCTGCGCCTCCTTTCGAGTCGCCCCGCGAGTCTCGTTCGCGCGCACCAGGGTTCCAGTCCCGGCCCGGCGGCCCCGTCGTTGTTGAGCGAGTCCTGTTGCCGGGTGCGGGCGCCGTTCCGCGCTTTCCGGAAGCGGGGGTTAAGGGAGAGAGAGAGAGAGGTCCGCGGCGGCCGTCCATGGCGGAGAGGCGTTCGATCTACAGGGAGCCAGGCAAGACCCGGCGGCCGCCGCGCTCTCAAGGTGCGTTCCTCGATCGCTCTCCGACCTGTTTACAGCCTTAGTATCCACGCGTTGCTAACTTGTGTTTGGTTAGTTCTGGTTGGGTCGCGCGGTTCCTCGGCTCCTGATTTGGTTCCTCTATTGGAAAAATCTCACGATAATTTAGACTGTGTCCGGAATTCCGAAATCGGTAGCGAATCCCCCATCTTTTCTTGATCCGTATGTCCCTGGCAATACTGGCACTCGGCAGCACTTCGTGTAAATTTGGCTCTCGTGTCAGTACGTGATGCCGTTTCTGGAACTCTTTCTGGTGATGGGTGTGGCAGAGGGTTGCCTTGCCTGCAGGGGATCTCAGTCTGTGGCAGTGTGGGGTGTGCATTATCTGTTTCTCAAGGAGGATGCAACTCTGCCACGAAAATCACGTGCCAGGGTAAGGATCGTTTTCAGGGAATTCACATTGAATTGATAGAGATAGTTGTAGAAATTGCACGGTCTCATTTAATTGTGCTACCTCCTTTGATTCAGAAAAACTAACCTGTGGTTGTTTATTAGCACGCGACAATTTTGATCAGATTGGTGATGAGTTTATTTTATATGCTTGATCACTGCCTCTTATTGCGCGTACTCTTAAGGTGAAGCTATTCCATTTTTTGCAAGAATGTTGACATAATAATGAAGTTCACTAAATTGTTACACGGTTAGGTGCAAATATTATATGGCAGTATGTCATGTGGTGAGCATTTCATATGGATTCTGGACAGTTGTCAACGTTCATCTGCTGACTTACACTGCTGCCAGAGTTTGGTAGATGTCCTCATGTTTAAAAATTCTCTTCCTGTTCTCTTAAGGAGTTTGCTAGTACCCAAATTTCCATCACGCCTCTGAAAATGTATTATTCTTTTCTTGTCTGACATTAAAATCTCTGGATGATGCTAAAATTTGATACTAGATTGAACCTTCTGTGATTTGTGAACACAGCTCTGGGAAGCTGGGACCATGTTAGTTACTTCTTAGAACACATTTCATGCTAACAAATCATGGGAACTAGCACTTTTCAAGCGGAAACAACTGTTGAAAAATTCTCCACCTACTTTGATATCTCTGACTGATTATGCTGAACCTGTCCTCTGCTTTTCATAGAAAAGCAGAACCTCTAATCCGTACTTTGATATCTCTGACAGATTTACAAGCACTGTGTATTTGTTTTGCAATTAAGTTTTGTTTTTGTATCTTGGACTTTGTTGTGTTCGCAATATTTTGTTAGTAGTGAAATCCCTATTCCCATTGTAGTGTTTCTTCTGATAAGTATTCCTGATGCAAAGTTATCAGAAGAAACACTACAATGGGAAACGCTCCTAGTAGCATGGATAATACCAGGGTGCTGGGTGCTGTAATTCTAGGAACAAACTGAGTTTTTTTTTCCTTATGCATATATTAAACATGGTTTATGTGTGATTTTCAGGCGGGGGGAATTTCTCAGTTCCACTGTGGGAGAAGAAATTTTGCACTGATGCTTGCGCCATCCCCTGGGGTAAACTGTGCGAGACCAAGAGATTGATGTCACTGTACAAAAATGTTGTGGATTGGGAGGACTCAGCTGCATTAGAAGCCTTCAATGATGCAAAGGCGCGCTTCTATGCTGTATATCATGGTCAATATTGTGATATTCCTTTGCCTGACCCAGACATGTTTATCGATATAGTTAACCCGGATGAACATGTTGATCCTGAATTGGTGGTTGATCTGGAGAAGTCACGCCGTCGTGTTCCCAGAAAAGATAATGGCATTCCTGATGTCTGGGACTCCTTTATTTTCTCAGACAAGCCAGTTCCGGTTACAGGATGGGGTGACACGGACACAAGCAATACTGCTGGCCAGCAACTCTCTGTAAACTGGGACAGTCATGTGGAACAACCCATCGAAGCAAACTGTAAGCAAATATCCGGAAATTGGGACTGTTATGTTGAGCAGCCTGCTCAAACGGATGTCCAGCAAAGCTCAGGCAATTGGGATGTATACGAGGAACAGCAAGGTCAAACCAGCAGCTGGAGGGAGCAGACCAATCCCTGCATCGCCAACTGGAACATGAGAGATGGCTCCCAGGATACATGGAAACATGATTATGGCTGGGGTTCCACAGCCACTCAGACCGATCCATGGGACAACCATCAAGACAGCTATGATGCGCCTGACAGCCAGGGCGTGTCATATGGACACTGGACTCACTGGAGAAGGCGAAACAATGAGTCGGGCAGAAGGAACGGCAAGAATAGAGAGAGAGGAGGCCCCATAAGCGCAAAGCCAATGAAATCAAAATACCAGGCAGATGAGCACAATGGTGCCAATAATAGCTGGAGGCACTGCCGAGTGAGAAATGACATGCATTATTACTCCTATGAGCAGTCTGGTTATGCCAAGCAGTCGCTAGCTATGTGATTAAGAAGCTATAGGGGGGTTGTGGCACTGAGGGAAGATGCCAAGACCCCCCTATCAGCCGGGCACTTGTTGTCTTTGGAGGTGTCATTTATTTTGCACCAGCAATAGTGTTGGTGGATATCTTCGGATAAGGTAGAGTAGAAGCTAGCAGATCATCCTGTAGGTTAGGTTCCCTCCTTGAAGCTGCTGTAGATAGCACTGACTACCAGCCTAGTGACAGTTTTGTTGAGCCATCGGCACCCATCTCGTGCGTATGTGTGTGTATATATATTTGTCGAGCACCGTAGCTTTTGTTTACTGGCTGTATTGCATCTTCAGTGTTGCAGTAGCGAGTATGATGATGTCGCCTGTTTAATTTATATCTTCCGAGGAGGTATGACTTAAATGCCTTGACTGATTTATAATCCTGGATGTTCTGTTTCTAATGGCAGGAATAAAAGCTTGATATCCTGTCTTGTTCAGCTATATGCATGCTGGCTACTGTGATTTCCCCTGTTATTCTCATCGACCCATTTCCTGTGCTCTGTTCGTGCGTTGGAAAAAGAAACGGACATAACAACCGCTGCAGCTTGTAAGTTGTAATTCAACTTAGAAGGTGCTAGTCCTTTGTGATATTATAGCAAATGATTCAGGCATTGTAAGAAGCTGTTGTATGCCTAAGATTGGGTGGACGAGAAACATGTTGGCATATGCTGCGCTTTTTTTTTTATGCCAATTGCCTAGTTGGCTGCGTCCTTAAATATCAGAATTCTGCGTAGTATGTTCTAAGGCGGATACCAAGTTCTGAAATTTCTAAACCTACCAGATAAGCCTCAACGAGAAGGCAGCGTATAAACTGTCTGACCAGTTGTTCTACGGATAACAACTCACAAAGCTAGTCTCGAGTAGCAACCCGTGTATAGTGCCGAGAGTTGCAGTCATAGAATGAACACTAAGCAAATTCATACTCCGATCATGTATTCGTGATCAATGAATGGGTAATAAGCACAGATAGTTGTTTCTCAAGAAAACTAATTCATGATGCAAAACTTGTGAAGCAACGGACACGAAAATGAAATTTGTATTTAGTGTAATGCATTCATGAGGTATCCCAGAAACATTGGCAAATCGCTCATGTAGACATCCAAGTTCGCAAACACGAACCTGTCCTACTACGGTACTACCTCCCACAGGTGACCACTCAAACTCAAAGTATCACCACCTGACGTCGAGAAGTTTCCAGCCTGAGCAAGCAACTTTTGTACAAGTCTACTGAGGGCGATGCCATTTTATGTAGTCTTCAGTTGAGAGACGCATCAGTGCCTACAGCTTCAGCACAAGCCCAATTGGACTATGGTCGCTGAATGACACATCTGGTAGAATGTAAGAATCATGGACCTTGTCGACAATAGATTCTGACGCAAGAAAGTAATCCAATCTCCAGCCTGTTAAATGAAACAACAGAAGATGTTATAGGTCATTCTACATTTCTAACAAGGAATAGAAAAAAAAGAACAGGAAAAGTAAGATGTTGTTATAAATAAGAACAATTGATAATTTGATCTAAAAAAAGTGAGGCCTAGGGAACTGCTTTTAGTTTGGATTGATGATCTTCAAAAGAAAGGACAGTAAATGCAAAGATGACCATATCTATGGAATTAGGTTGCGCGCTAATCACCTATATCCACCATACCTTTGTTGGAAATGCGCTGGTTTTCACCCCAGAAGGTGTAGGCCACAGCATTTGGGTGTTGTTTCCGGAAAGTATCAACAAGGCCTTTGCTAGTGAAGTTCTCCTCAAATGACTCCCTCTCTTCAATTGTGAAACCTGCAGCCTCGGTTTTTGCCTGACAAACAGCACTGAAATAAGTCATCATCCAACTTTGGACAGCTACAGCAAGGGATGGTGTAACAATAAAACAAACCGAAAGAAAAAAAGGGAAGTCTGAAGTAATAACGTTAACTGATTTGCACTCGGATATTATCCTAACAAGAATTTATTTTTATTTTTTTTAGAAAAAATAGCAGTAGTGCATATTCAATATTGTGCGGTGGAAAACTGACAAATTCAAGGCCATATTTGATGTCAGGATCTGGACTTGAGTTAAAAAAAACATGAATCTATATAACCATTCAATAAGTATTGCAAAGCTTCCTGTTATATTTTTCTTGTGAAAAATAGCAGCGGCATGCTCATGGACAGGTCCAAAGCATTTCAGAGCACTTTAGAGAAGTTTGAAGTTCTTATATATGATTCCTAACAAGCCTATGTTTTATTTTCTCCATATTTTCTCATTACTGTTGTCCTGTTGATAACGAGATAGCATACAAGTTGGAGGACATTTTCAAGTCTCAAAAGGACATCATGACTTCATGAGGCATTCATTTCATATTTAGCTGCACTGCTAGAGAACCACAAGAAGACAGGGTAGAGCAGCCTAAACAAAAACTTGTTTCTGACTCAACATAGCTGCCTATATATATCTTCACATGATAGAACAAATCTTATGTGAGGTATACTAAAAATGGGGCATTAACCCTAAAAAATAAAAGAAGTGACATGTGACATTTCCGCTCAAAATGGGAAAATACTTATTTCCTGTTAAAAAGAAAAGGACAAGTGGCTGTTCAGAGCCTCCTTCCAGAGGGTGAATCTTGTTTATTGTGCCATTTCCTGACTAAGCCTCCACTGATCTTAGCCATAACACGACTATAAAAAGAACAGTAGCATGCTCAAATAACTCAGACGATATTTTTAATGAAAGATCGTGCACACACTTACTTGGGGATTGTGGATGTCAATACTTTGGCGAGCACAGTTGAGATCACCAGCAACAATTACTGGTTTGGAGCATTCCAGTTTCTGCAGACCAAAAGACATACCTCAGTTGCGCTTTGCAAAGTAATATATCAGTGAACACATGTGAGGTTGGGATATGAGATACAATGTAGAACAGCACATAAGCACAATACGAATTCCAAAATGACATAAAAAGTGAAGAACGACTCTACAACACATGTTTCTAGGTTGGAAAATGGCATTGGAAAGCTAAGTATCCCACCTTTATGAAGTCACTGAAGGACAGGTCCCATTCATTGACCCTGTAATTCTGAAGACAAAGAAGCAAGGGAAAAATGCTACAGCATTAGAAGCAGTACAACATAAATCAAAGGTAATAATACAAAGGAAGATCAGTTTTTACCAATCTTTTTAAACCACGGCCTGAATTTGGGACGTAAGCATTGATCAAGTAAAAATCATCAAACTCCAAAGTAATAACCCTGCCTTCCTGATCATGTTCTGGTATGCCAATTCCGTACTGGACAGAGATTGGTTTTACCTGTTAATGCAACGAAAGAAGAAAGGTTAGATCTACCATGTACCGACTGATATGCTATTGAGTTGTAGATTTAGTAGAATGCACACTTCACACTAATTTTTATGGTTAGTATAAAAGAGAGTTGCTGGGCATTAACCACAGCAAGAACATACCCGTGAAATCACAGCAGTTCCTGAGTAACCGAGCCTTGCGACACTGCATGACCAGTAGCTGTTATCGAAGTCTTGTACCAGGTTCTTAAAAGGGTCAACATTGCCCTCCTGAAATAGAATAAAAACCTGGTCATGTGCATCGTAATCATAGACCACTATATCATGATATACTGGACCATGAAGGAATATCGTGGTCACATTGAAGAAATCCACAACCCATCAATAAAAAACAGAAGGAAGCTGTATATACGAAGAGAGTAGAAGCACCAAGACTTGCCTTCAAGTGTGTCTCTTGAAGACACAGGACGTCAAAGTTCTCCCTGCCAAAGAGTTGGTCTGCAGAAAAACCTGACTCTACAACAGTTTGCAGTCCATTAACGTTCCAGGACAGAATCTTCATAGAATTGGTATCACTGCTAAGCGGTGGAGGCCTCATGGTCCTTGGATTGTACGCAAACCATTGAGGTTTCCTCTCTCTGTGAGAAAGGCGAGTCCAGGGCTCAGAGCTCCGGCCATGATATCCACGCTGAGGAGCTGTCCTGCTCATGTTTGCCACAACGTGCTTGATTCCAGGAATCAGGCAGCCACGACTGCAGAAACAAGAGTTCAGGATCAAGATATTTCACTAACTTGTGATATGAAGTTAAACTTAACTTGTTTGCAAAAGACAGGAACATTTTGATCATATGAGGCTTACAAATTGTCAAGGATACAAGCAGAAAATAAAAGATAATCCCACCTTAATGACTAGTGAACTGTTTCTAAGGAGTTGATAAGGAAAATTCGAGTTGAAATTGTTGCTAGGTCCTAATACACCAGTTGGATTATCAATGCACGCAAGGGGGATCTATGAAGAAAATTCCATCAATGCAAACATAAGGAATTTGCTCGTGCCACAGATGCATAGTGTATCTTCAAATGACAGGCTAACGTGCAGATAAAACAACAATGTAGGTGACTCTTATTAATGAAACACTCAGGAAAACTCTCGGAGAAAAAATGTAGGTGACAGTTGCTCGGGGTACAGTATTGATCTGAAATCAAGCGATTCTACGCAGAAGAATACTGTGGCTAAAGGCAATTTCATACAGAACATCGAACCCCTCAGAAACGAACAAAAGCACCACTGGTCAAATAAAACAACTACTCAGACGCACACAAAGGCGCGCATCCGCTGCCCAATCCCCAAACAGGAACACGACCTCATCAAAACTGCGCCTCCGATAGGCACAAAGCGGCGGAGGAGTTCCATCACAATGCACTTCCCCCAATCCAAAACCCGCACGGATTCGCAAGCTCACGAACGAACGAAATCACTTCTACTTGGGAAAGGCGCCCAAGGCTGGCTACATGAGGCTCCAAACAAAATCCACCGCCACCGTCTTCCCTTCCAGAATTCAGGGAGGGGTTTGATCACAAAATCCTTCCCTAATCCAAAATTCCCACGGTTTCACACCCTGACGCAGCGAAAAGAAGGAAATCACTTCTACTTTTCGGTGGGCATCCAAGACAGAGACAGAAAAAATCCAGCGCCATCGTTCCCATCCAGCATTCACGGAATCGCGGAATATCCAGAAAAAAAAAAGGGCAAGCAATCAGAGAGAGAGAGAGACGCACAGCCGGGGATTGGCGCAAAGCCCCGCCGTCTTGCCGCCGACGCCAAGCAAGCGATTCTAATCTAGGACTGGTTATTTTTTTGAAAGAAGGCTCTAGGTCTGGTTAAACCCGTGGGGTCTTGGGCTCTTGGCGGAAGGCCGGAAGCGGCTCGCAGATATTTGTACGCCAAGGAGGGTTACTTGGGGCCTGGGTAAACGCACGGATCACGTAACTTTTTTTGAACGAAAGATTGTGGACCATTTCAAGAGAAGTTTACAAGTAAACGCTCTCAGCGGAGCGAGTACAGGTCAACGAAAAAGAAAACTATTAACAGTAGTTGTCTAAATGTTCAGGCACCACTAAGCAGCGAAACGAGGCGGCTTTGCCCCTGCTAGACCTCATGCTCGGGCTTCTTCCTTGATTTTGAGTAGTAAAGAAATCGTTGATTGTTCCTTACTCTAGAATGTTCGTGCATTACGCTCCTTCCAAATTTCCCATACCACTAACAGGATAAGTGAGCGAAGTCCACTTCGCGGCACTCCCGTTCTTGTTCCCAACATCAACCACCATGCGGCCACACTGTCACTTGGTTCCCAGTGGGTCGGTTTAATTTGCGGGTAGTGTGTCCAGTCCGCGATCATCTCCCAGATGCGTCTCGAGTAGCGGCAGCCAGCGAGCAGGTACGGATCACGTAACATGCGTGTACTAATTTGTCTTCCTGGCCTACAGTACGACACCCGGCAATGTCGGTTACCTCTTACCGGCCTCTTCTGTCTTGTCTCACTGCTAGGTGGACCCGTGTTACCAAAAGTACACCACCACATACTCTCTCTGTCCCACAATATGAGCATTCTTCGACTTTCGTGCGTCATGTTTGACCATCCGTCTTATTCAAAAAATTTATAAATATATTTTTTTGACGGAAACCGGTAGGGGAGACCCCTACATTTTTTTATATATAAAGGGGGAATATTTACATTTTACAAGGCCTCAGGCCCAAAAAGGGAAAGAAGTTTTAAATTTATAAATATATTATTTATTTTATTATGACTTATTCTATTATTAGGTATATTTCAAGTATGACTTATTTGTTTTTATATTTTTATAATTTTTCTGAATAAGACAGATGGTCAAACGTGATGCACAAAAGTCAACAAATTCTTATATTGTAGGACGGAGGGAGTACTATTTGCCGTCTAGCTCAAAAGAAAATAGAGTGTTTCTTCTCTGACTCCATCAGCATCACAACACAAAACAGCAATAGCCGGCTCGCTCAACATGTCAAAGTTAGTGTCACAAGCTCATAACCAGGCAGTGAGCTTCCCCTACTGCTCATACCGGGCCACACAAGACACAACTGCAACCCGGGGCATGATCCACTGATCGACCGCATATTTACATCACACGGTGCAGCATCACTGCCAAAAAAGCCATCTACTGGACTTCTAAATGTCCAAATGTGCACAGGCACCCTGCCGAGTTTCGTTTACAGCAAGCCTAATTGTTTCACTAATACGGAGTACTACGATACAAGATCACAGATTCTGCCTGATTATCTGACAAACCAAAAACCTGAAGAATAAGCATTGCTGTCTGAAACGTGAGGCATCGGCTTCAGATTGAATGTTTTGCTTTCGCATGGTCTGTGATGCAGCCTAGAGCTTCAGTATGAGGCCAAGGGGGCTGTGATCACTGGCAGAGATGTCCGGAAGAATATATGAGTCGTGCACCTTTTCTGCTAGAGACTCCGACACAAGAAAGTAATCCAGGCGCCAACCTTCAATCCGATGAACAGACAAAAGAAGCAAGTGAAATAGTGAGCATGATCTTTACCTATGTTGAAACAACGAATGGATATACTAATTCTGACATAGAGCTTAGGCATGATCCATGTAACAGTTGCCCGGCAACCATGCAAAATAGTATACTATGGTAAAATTACAGAAGCCTCCAGGTATTGTGAGCATAAATTGCTGAAAATCCTAGGTAAGTTCGTAAGTGGCACATAATTTCTAGTGGCCTAAACATTTCATAAATGCTTAAATAACTGGTGGCAAAGCCCATCTGAACAAGTACACAGTACATACCTTTATTTGTTTTACGGCCATTAAACCTGTAGCCCCAGTAACTATATGCAACAACGTTTGGATGCTGTTTCCGAAACGTGTCAACAAACCCTTTGGACAAAAAATTGGTCTCAAATGATTCTCTTTCTTCGTTGGTGAAGCCGGCACTTTTACGATTCCCCTGGACAAAAATGTGTTAAACATTAGTGAAGACTACCTAGAAAAGAAAAGTTTGAAGCTAAAGTGGGACTTATATTGTTATAACAGATTTTTGAAGCTAAAGTGGGACTTATATTGTTATAACAGATTTTTGAAGCTAAAGTGGGACTTATATTGTTCATAACAGATTTGCAATCTGATAAGAGGCCACCAGGCACATATATTGAGCACCAGGATGCACAGGTAGCTCAAATATACAGCTACAATGAAATGTAGGTTTATCTATTTCTCAAAGCTTGGGCAGTAATTTTTCTTTACTATTCCAGCTTTCTAAATATTTGACTGCGTGACAACTCTCTGGTCTAACAAAGACATCTAAAATCAATATTAGTTCTTCCTATAGATTCAACAAGGATTTGCCCATAATTTTACCTTTTTACAAGGATGGTAATGTTTGTAGCATAAAACAGATAGCCAAATATAGCATTTTATAAGGATTTGATTTTGATGTTTCTAGCATAAAACAGATAATCTACCAATACATTCTGAATAAAACAGTTCAAACAGATGGCTACTCACAGCAGGATCATGGATATCAATCTCCTGGTGGGCACAGTTAAGATCACCGGTTAGTATGACAGGCTTTGATTTTTCCAATTCCTGAAGGATCATAAGAAATTTGTAAGGTTATGTAAGAATAAGAACTCATGCCGTCAGCAGCTGGCTGCTACTGAAATCTATATTTGCAGGAGGTGAAATTATGTTTGAAAAATCAAGCATATCTGACTAGCATGGTAATGTTGCACAGGACAACAGCTGTGGAGAAAGTAAAAGAAGCCTAGGGTTCAGAAACTTATATGGCCATTTACATCGGTACTAGCAGCACATCCCCCCCCCCCCCCCCCCCCCCAAAAAAAAGGAAGATGTTCAGATATGGCTGATTGGTTAAGAAACAGGAAGAGAATCAGAGATGACAGCCAACAAAAGAAAGAGGACGAGCACTGAATGATGCCCAAAACTATTGTATTGAAATTTTTTAATCTGCAACTTCAATTAAATTTGAACATTTCGATGCATATTTTTTATGAACCTAACCTACCCAGTAACCGAAGTCTTAGTTCACATATGCCAATATGCGCTAGATCCTATGTATTTAGAATTTTGGATCCACTTTCCCTTATCAAAATAGGTGCTAATAGCACAGAGAAACAGATATCCTTTGGAGGAAATATGTCGTGTGAACTTGGACTGAGGAATAGGAAGGGAGAGAAAAAAAGAATCAACGCAGTGGGAAAATGGCATAAAGGTACATGACATAAATAGTTTTGTTTAAGTAAAGGCATACTTGAAAAAAGAAGCAGATAAGTAGCATGAGAAAAAGACAAAGAGATAATCACAATAAAATAAAAGACATACTTTCATGTAGTTACCAAGAGATGTATCCCACTCTGTGACTCTGTAAGTCTGCACAAATATATCCTCATGGATTTCAGATTTTAACCTCAAGTGATTTATGCTAGAAAGGAAAATACCATTGTACCAATTACTTACCAGTCTTTTTAGACCATCACCAGAATTCGGCACATAAGCAGTTAGCAAGTAGAAGTCATCAAACTCCACAGTCACAACCCTCCCTTCAGTATCATGGTCTGGTACACCAAGCCCATACTTTATCGAGAGGGGTTTCACCTATAGGCAACACAGTACACAATCAATATGAAAAAAGAAGAAAGAAATGAAGATGTTCACAAAAGTCTTGTGGCATTGTATTTGTTGAGGCAGGAGTTTATGCTTAAGGATCTTTGTAATCAATTGGAGCATAAGAAACTTAACTAAAAATCAGTCCATTATCACAATATGAGATATCTGTTTGTCTAGTAACTTGATGTAAAATCAGAAAACATTGAACACTGATTAATCAGGAACCACCAAACCAGTATAACCCAAGGGAAGAAGAAACTAGCAACTCTGAAGGTATTTGTGAGCTAGATATTTTAGACTTTTGTTCCTACTAAAGTAAATCTCCCAGTGAAACTGACCTATACTTCAGAAATGCAGACATCATGAAGGCGGAGGATTGAAGAGAGATAACTGTTATTATTCCCAAGGGAGCATATCCTGGATCCCCTTTCCATTTTTTACACGTTTCTGTGCCTTTGGTTCAAAGGCAGTATAAAACTAAACACACAAATCGGTCTTCTAGGTGTCCTGTCTCTACTAGTTATATACATGAAGCATTAGGCAGGTGATGCGTACTCGTGAAATTATTGCTGTTCCCGAATAGCCAAGCTTTGACACGCTGCATGTCCAGAAACTATTTGTGTAGCCATCAAGCAGAGTATCTTTAATAACTTCAACATCCTTTTCCTGCTCAACAAAAGCAAGTATAGCGAATGTATTTTCATGAAACAATACAGAGGATAAAGGTGCCATGTTAGCAAATTATTTATCATTACTTATTTTGCAGCATGATTACAAGCGAACTCAACCAAAATAACTTGAATCTTGCCTGCATTTTTGTCTCTTGTAGGCATAGCACATCAAAGTCCTCCCTCTCTGCTAACTGCTGCACAGAGAAGCCTCTTGATTTGAGCAATGCTTTCAATCCATTGACATTCCACGACAGAATCTTCAGAGCCCGTGTATCCTTACTTAGAGGTGGGGGCCTCATAGTCTTCGGATTGTATGGAATCCACCCAGCTTGTGGTTTCTTATGTACAAGTACAGTCCAAGGCTCTGAATCATCACTAGGACTTAATCCTGCCTTAGGAACGGCGCCTTGGACTGCAATAGAGTAACTAACAGTTAGCCAAGAGGAAAGTAATTTTCCAGCAAAAAGGAAGTTCAAGTACAGACAAGTGAAAAAAGGAGTATACCAACAAGTGTTTCCTTCTGGACTGAAGTCTTATTTATCTTGACATTACTCACAGAATTCTCCTCAAGAGTGGTGCTCTTGATTGACTTATGTTTTGTTCTACTTCTTTTCTTGCTAGGAGTTTCAGAAATAACCTCAGAACTTTCTTGTTTTTGTTCAATCACAACTGAAGCACCACCTTTTCTTTTTAGAGGTTCTTCCGATGGGCTAACCAGCTCAGCAGATGACTTTCCCTCTATACCTGTTGGAGGGAAACAAGCTTCTAGATAAAAAGCTCGTAATAATATTGTATTCAGAAAGGACAGAAATATGAAAGAATGTCCATAAAAGATGCATTCAATCACTATACTCATGAAAGAAAAAGGTTCAGATAATGACATGTTCGGTTCACTATTTCACTTGCTACCAACAGTTTAATTTCAAGGGGAAATACTGACCATTATACTATCTTATTGGTGAGAGGGTACAACTGAAACTAACGAAATCTAATGAAGAAAACAAGGATCTAATTCAAACATACTGCTACAAGTCTGAAGTAATGCATACCATTTCCTTCAACACCCAGAGAATCCATCAGTGCCGATACTAAGTCCTTCTTGTTGCCTTTCCCAGAAACACCCATCTTCCTTCAAGATTTAGTACACAAAGAGTTAAACAGGACAAAACAATTCCACCAATAGGAATTAAAGGCAGAATTGGGAAAGTTTAAACCTTGTGAGCTCCCTGAGTTCTTTCACCGTCATTGATTGGAGCTGACTAGGGTCGCTCCTCACTCGCTCTATCTCCAAATCGTTTTCAGAAGCATCCTCCTAACGTCCAAAGAGAAAGGTATAAAATGGCAGTAGGAGAACATGAGCACTAAATAAAAAAGACCAACCTTCTCTACAACAGACTTCTCATCTTTCTTGGTCTCAGTGTTCTTAGAGGCAGCTCTGCGCGAATATGTAGCCCGCATTCCGTCCCTCATGAAGTTTATATTTGTCAGCACAGGCTTTCTGGAACTAAAACTGGCACCTCGGAGCCCACAGCGACACCTGTTACAAAGAAACGTCTACTGATGAAGAAATCCCTTCCAAATTAAAGTGGTTCTTATGACAATGAATTCGTATATGAGACAACAGTGGGCAAATATCATTATCATAAAAGGCATTGTTGGAGATTTCTGGTCGATGTAGGGTTTCACGCCATCTTCAAATGAGTTAGTTAAGCAATTTCCTAGAATATAAAACCTGAAGCCCCCACCAGCGCCGTGACCGGAGCCATATGTTTCGTAATCATATTTCTTGACAATTTCCCAATCCACATCAACACACTATTGATACTTGAAAGCATACAAGAAAAAAGAAATAGGGATTTCCATTGGCGGCCGAACCCTCGGCCCCCAATTGAGCTGCTGCTCCTCAGATGGCGGAGAAACCGAATCGACACAGACCGGATGGGCTAAAGCTAAACCGAGCCGAAGGTAGCCAATGCGCCATAGGAGAGGAGAGAGGTGAGGGGAAGAAAGGCACCGTACTGGTAGAGGCGGAGGAGGGAGGCGCCGCGCAGCAGCAGTGGCATCGGTCGGCGAGCGAGTGCGCGGAGGCGCCGCGACGTGAAGGAGAGCGTGTGCGTGGTGGGGTGCGCTGCGCTCCGCGATTGCCTTGGTGTGACGAGATGGGTTGCGGGCTGATGAGTGGGCTGGGCTCCATACCGTTCTGATGGGCTGGGCTCCACCTGTTCTGTCTTTTTTTTTATAACTCCAACCTGTGTCGTCTTCTGCCTGGCAAGCCCAGCGCTGATCTTCTCAGTTAGTTACATTACGGCCCATTGGCACGCACCCAATTCTCATCAAGATGGTTCTCTCTTCTCTCTCTCTCAAAAAGAGACGTTTTTATAGGGAAAAAGATGGCTCTGGGGCCTGCTGTGGCCCGTAAAAGTTATTTGGGCTGTTATGCAGAGACACTTTTTTTACTTGGTTTGGATGCACGCCTCTCTGTCAGCCTGTTGTGGCCCACAAGGGTTATTTGATTGCAATGCAGACACACTTTTTTCTACTTGGTTTGGGTCTTAAAAATGTGATATCTTTTTCATAAGGTGTTCGTTTTTAATTCCGTTTGTACCATTGCGTCGCTTACAAGAAAATCTATAAAACTAGATCCATGATGCATACATTTCGATAAAAAAAATATCTAGTGATAACTTATGTATAATTTATAGTAGCTAGTTCTATATTAAGAGCTTAGCAATTGTGTAAATTTATTAACAAAGCTATACATAAATTGCTACAAATATATTTTTACATTACCTATCTTACGTATCTATATAATCTGTCACACTTGTCTTTACTTATTGATACATTTTTACATTTTTCATGCATCAAGTTGTTCTGTAGTCTCTACATAAGTTGCGATAATACAGAAGGTAACATATGTTCCCTATATAAAACAGATAGAACTAGTTGAAACAAATTATGTAAATATAATGCAATTAGACTTAGAAGTTACTACATAAAAAACATAGGTTATTATATGTCTTTGCACAAATTTTTACTGAAAAAATAAGATGACTTGCTAGTTCAAAAAATACAATGTATATAAAATGCTATATTGTTTGAATATAAAGTTACTACTATACATACAACATAAGTTGCTAATAGTACAAAAAAGTATTTCAAAACATATTGAATATGGGGCTTATTTTGTAGACGTTGTCGCAAGAAACGTGATGGTGCAAATGAATTTAAAAATGGATGCTTGATGAAAGAATAATGCTCATTGAAGAGAATGAAACTAATTTTACTTGCTCACATCAACAATGATGTGAAGTAGAAAGCGACGTCTCTGCATAGCTGCATGCAAGTGGCTCTCACATGCTTGCGATTATGTCATTGGTATTATTTTCTCTCACTAACCCGTACTACCGCACCGAAGAGGGTGTCACGCGCAAAGACGTTTTACATTTTTCGCTTCGCCTCAGATCCTGGTTCCGTTGTTGATACGTCCAACGCTGCCGGTAAAATCCTGGTTCCTAGTTGTTGGCGTCACCACTTTTGCATTTGTTAACGTGCACTTTTCATCCTTTTAATTGCACATGATACATCAAACTAACACGTGATAGTTAGGCCCTGTTTGGCATATCTCTTGCTCCACAGAGATCAACTCCACTCCCAGACTCCAGCAGGAGCAAGCTCTACATGGAGCAAGAGCTGACTGGGAGGGGTGTTTGGCTAACAGGATGCTCCAAACTCCAGAAATGAGGATTTTAAGGCTAGATTGCCATTTTTGCCCCCACTCGTGGGCCCCACATGTCATCCACCAAAACATCTCTGTTTTTTTTATCTTCTTCATCCTTGCGATAGGCCAGGGGCGGCAGCGGTAAGGGCTGAAGACGGTGTCGACGCACTGACCGCTGCAGCACGTCGTCCCTGGGCTCCCTGGCGCGAGGCAGACGGAGGCCGATTTCTCGGAGCAGTCGTAGACGGCCGGGGCGGCGTTGGTCCGGCTGCTCCTCGCTCCCACCGGTAGGCTCCCGCTCGATGGACTGGCCACAGGTCGATTCGTGGCGCCGGAGGTCGATTCGGCAGCGCGCGGCGGCTGGGGAGGCAGCGGCGGCGGGGAGGCCAGGGGGCGGTGGCGGCCAAGGCAGGGGGCGGCGGCGGCGGGGAGGCCAGGGGGCGGCGGCGGCCAAGGCAGGGGGCGACGGCGGCGGGGAGGCCAGGGGGCGACGGCGGCTGGGCACGGGGAGGCCAGGGGTGGCGGAACTAGGCACGGCGGCGCCGGCGGGGAAGCCAAGGACGGCGGAGGTGGGCACGCCGCTGGCGGCGGGGAGGGCACAGGGCGCTGGAGGTGGTGTCGAGAAAATAGAAGTGAATCATTTTTTGTGTAACCAGTGGCATTGGTGGGTAATTACCCTCAAACTCCACGACTATGCTCATATTTGGAGTTCCTGGAGTTCCAAAAGAGGTACTCCACCAAAATGAACTAGAGCTCCTCAAACTCTGTGGAGTTGGGCTGCTCTAGGAGTTGGTGGTGTTGAGGTGTTTGGCTAGAAAAGTGAATGGAGTCGGTGAAGTTTAGCTCTGGAGCCATGCCAAACAGGGCCTTAACTGCGCATGTGACTGAGGATTAGTCGAAGATGCTGAATTATCTCGACACTTTAGCCTTGAGATGAAGATTGGACACACGGAGTAGCTTTGAAATATACACATTATCCAAATCACAAGCGGAGAAAATTGCTCACTCGACAATCACCACACGAGCGTATGAATTCACAAGATTAATCCATTGAACATGAAAAGACTACAGTTGAGACTTGACAATACAAGTTTGTTGCGCTATATATTCTACTCCGGATCAGATCATCGGAGACTCTGACTCTGATCCGACCGTTCACAAGATCACCGAAGGACGGCGTGCATTTTTACAGGAGGAAATGCTGGAGATATCTGAGCCCCTCGTCGGCGCTGACGTACCGGCACTGGCAGAGCACCCCGAGCCTGACCTTCTCGACCACCCTCTCCTCCCCGGCGAGCTCCACGACAACCTCCGCCTCCAGCCTCGCGCCGCCGCATCCCGGCGCGGGCAGCCCCGCCGCGACCCCGGCCTCCCCTCTGCCGCTTCCCCCAAAGCCGACGGCGCCCGCCGCCCTCGCCGCCGGCACCTTGGCGTCCATCATCAACACGGCCGCCGCCGCCGCAGACGCGCGCGCGCCGCCGTCCCCGCGTCGGCTGCCGCCGCCGCCCGTCCGCACGGCCGTCCACCGGACGCGCCACTCCCCCGCCGGCCCTATCGCCGCGTTGTGCTCGCCCACGTCGACCCCGAACAGGAACAACCCCGCGCCGTTCCTCACGCCGCCGGCGGCCTCGGCCGCGCCCACCGCGAAGGAGAGGATGCTCTCGCCGCTCACCGCCGCGAGGATGTCGACGGCGAAGGCGACATCGGCGAGCGCGAGCCGCGGGGGCGGGAGCGCCCGGCTGCGGGTGGACGCCGATCGGAACAGCGCGAAGAGGCCGCGGTGCGGCGAGGACGACGACGTGGGGGAGCACTGTTGGCGCCGGTCGCCGCCGGCGGTGTCGGGGAGGTGGCGGAGGAGGGCGAGCGCGGAGGGGTAGTGCTGGGCGCAGAGGCGCGCCCAGAGGTAGTCGGCGGCGAAGGCGGCGTGCCAGGACGTGGAGACGCAGGAGGCCGACGCGAGCGACGCGGCGTCGAGGAACGGCGCGACGAGGGGGAGCGCCTCCCACGGGGGCGCCCGCCGCGCCGCCGGCATTCCCGTGGCCTCGCCCGCCTCGCGCATCATGCCAGCAGGTTGCCTGGTGCTGGGCTTGGTCGCGTGATCGGAAGAAGCAGCCTGGTGGTGGTGTATCGGCTTTGCGCAGACTGAATGGTCCGTGCGCGTCACTGCGCCGTGCGCTTATATCGCCGGCCGGTGGCGCGTCGAAGCACGGCAGCAAGGGTTGCGGGGAAGGGAAACGGCTAGCGACGGGAGAAGGCTGGGCGCGCCAGCCACCAGGGCCTGGGCGGTGTGTGCACGCAGGTGGAGCACACGTGGTCGGGGAGGGTTACGGTGGCGCGGCGTGCGCGCAGCGCGTGGAGCGCGGGGAGACGCCTTCCAACGGAGCGTGCCGAGAGGGCGGCCCACCGTGCCATGCCAGCTTGGCAGCTTCCCAGACACACGAGACTTCATCCATGTTCCTGGGGCCGACGGCAGATGTTTTTGGTTGTTGGAATCGAAGGATTTAGTTGGGCCCGGCAGAGGCCCCTTCCCACCCCCCCCCCCCCCCCCCCCCCCCCCCCCTTCTACTCGCTCGATGGTGTTCCTTTTTCAGCCGAGGAATTTGCACAGAGCACAACACTTCTGGTTTCTCTCATATACAGATACCAAAATTGCTCCACTTGATACTACTCCCTTTCATTCTTCTAAAATATAAGTTATTCTAAATTTTTTGAAGAGTGAAACTATTTTATCTTTGATCAAAATTATATAGATGATTTTAAAGATTTATGATACCGAATATCTATACTATGAAAATATATCTAATAAAAAAATCTAATGGTACTTATTTGATATCATAGATGTTAGTAATTTATTGTATAAATTTGATCAAAATTGAGAAAGTTTGACTCTCCAAAAGAGTTCGAATAACTTATATTTAAAAACGGAGGGAGTAGATTTTATTTTTCCACGAGGCCTCACAGGGCACGTACGTCTTGAGATGCAACTTTAGTTAAAAAAATATCTCAGCACTGGATGCAACAATTTACTGGACTTTGGAAGCAGCCGTGTAGCCTGCAAAACAATCCAAAATGAATCAAACAAACGCGTCCTAAACCACACACACACGAACAAAACACATCGATCGTGCATTGCTGTATGTAAAAGGGAAACTCGGACATCACAGCACTCGTTTCCGCACTTCGTGCCCGGCTCGAACGGCCTCTTGCAGTAGCCGGCGACGTACACGACCCTAGGCATGCTGATGATCGTCTCCTTTGGATTGTCCGGCTGCATGAGTATGGTAGTCAGTAGTGTCTCCCTGGCTGTCGCCACATCGCAATCACTACTGTGAAGGCAAGGGCCAAGAACAAAACAGAGATCCTCGCCATGGGTTGCTGCTGGTGTGTAGGTCCGTCTACTTTGACAGCAGTCTCGTGTTTTTTACAGACTACTAGTAGCGATCTTGAAGGTCCTGTAGTTCTGGTGCAGTTTTTTGAGTGTGTTGTCGGCCGGGGAGGAAACTTTTGAGTGAGAATTCAATGTGTAGTGCATATTCAGGATATGCAAGAAATCTGCACTCCTAGTTAGTATATCTTTGAGCAAGGATTCGGTTAGGACCATTTATTGTTAGGGATATGTCCCAATACGTTTTTTTTTTTTGTTGATGCAGAAATTAAGGAGCGAGTTCTTTTTACTACTCCCTTCATTTCAAAATCTATAGCATACTTTCATTCGTTAGGACAGCCCTTTCACCAACAAGTGCTCGTTTAGTGAAACAATCTATTTTCTTTTTCTTCCAAATGTTGTTATTAATGTAAGTATAAAATATTGTGTCTTCTGATTTTTCCTTCATATCTTTCATATTTTAAGGAATATGGACCACAATAATTGAAAAGAGCATTCTCAAGAATTTTGAAGGGAGGCCTTTATTAGCTCACAATATTTTCGATCACATGCATCGGTCTCGATCCTTACAATAGTCTCAACATAACCTCACATATTACACATTTATCAGAAGGTGTATCAGCTAGGTGGTTGAGATCTACAGACCATGCATCGAGCACCTTCCATCTTGTGGTCTATACTCATATGTTTGGTGGAACTGTGTAGCCTGCAAAACAATTAATTGATTTAGGTTAGAACAATTACCATGGATAGTTCATAAGTAGCGCATATGTAGTTCATAGTCTACATGTACAATACTTGTGTAAAAATCCACATCAAGCACTTACTTCCGCAGTGGAAGCCAGACTTTATTGGTATCTCACATTTGCGCAAAACATAATTGACCTTCTCCATGGACACCAACTTCTCAATCTCCTTGGTGACCTTGGAGCACATGCATGGAATATCCACCTTCTGTGCCTCACCGCAGCAGCTAGCTGAAGGAGGGATCTTTGGGTTGTCAGGGTGCATCACGTATTGCTTGCATTCGTTCACCAGGTCTTTGAGATTTGTGTTGCAGGTTTTAGCCTGGGTGCCCACGATGGAAATGGCTACCACAAAAGCGAGGATTGAGAACAACTTTAGGTGTTTCGCGGCCATGGCTATTATATCTACCTGTAGTTGGCTTCTTTTTATGCTAATACGGGAACTATGTGATTTTGTTGTGAGTGCTTTGAGAATGGTACTCGGGGATTATATAGAAGCTTTAGGGAAGGCCTGCTCTCATTTTGTACATTTTCCATGTTAGCCGGTGGATGCACAATCAATGGCTAGGATTGATGTGGGGACAAGCTATATGGACATGTGTCAGCATTGTTGTTGCGTGTAAGACATTTGTCAAATATTAGTGTTGCATGCTAGACAAGTGTAAAAATTAATGCCAGTACACAAACAAGTGGCACAATTGATGCCACTAGATAGACAAGTGTTAGTATTAGCATTGCATGTTAGACAAGTGTCAGTGTATTAGCATTGCATGTTAGACAAGTGTCAGTGCATTAGCATTGCATGTTAGACAAGTGTCAAATATTAGTGTTGCAAGTGGCACAATCGATCTTAGTCATACTCCAATGGTATGAGCTAGTTAGTATCTAGCTCTAACATTCTAAGAGACAACACTTCTAATGATCTTACTCTTAGCACATAACTTATAATATGATGAATGACCCCATATGTCATCCATGTAATCACAAAATGCGTGTATGAGACTATCTCTCAATTAGGAGATAGATCTTCTCTCTTCTATAGTTATATTAAACTATGTGTATTCTTTTAGCTATCTAAGAGACAAGCAGTGGAGAAGGCCTGCACAAATTTTAAAAATAGTGCTTCTATGTGTATTGACAAACCTCCAAAATGATATTGACTATTCATACATGTGCTAAACTAGTGATACTGTAAGCATGTTTGTGAGAGTCGTCGGTGGCACTCTTTTTTCTTTGAAACAGGGTCGGTGCCACTCCATCTCCATGAACAAATTCCACCCATCTAATTAGTAGCCTTTTGATTGCCATGTCACTGCAGGATATGCGTGCCATTGTATCCATGCTGGGCATGATGTATACGCATTATGAAAGTTTACCTATCCTACTCCTTGAGCATAATTTGACTAATTCATTTGAGATTTTTTTTAGCATATACTATTTTCAAAAAAGTTTTTCTAAGAAAAACAAAATAAAGCTAGCTAGGAATAGAGACGAAGATAAACCAC
This sequence comes from Urochloa ruziziensis, assembly GCA_015476505.1. NCBI lineage: Eukaryota > Viridiplantae > Streptophyta > Magnoliopsida > Poales > Poaceae > Urochloa > Urochloa ruziziensis. Next base: position 54,920,281 of record CM027122.1, on the reverse strand, counting down.
ACGAGCAATAGAGTAGAATGGTCGGATCGTTCCTAAATACGTTCAATACATGTAATGGTAGCTACAGATTAGATCTCTCGTCGCAGACATACGATGAGACGAACAATGCATAACAGAAGAACATACACAATGCATAACTAATGTAAGAACGGAATGTCAACATGTTCATTCTTATTCGTCATGATCGATCCATATTCTGCGAAAATGTTAGACCGTGTGCACGCTAGCACTACCGGATTCGCCCCCTTCAGCACACGGCAAAGGCCGCTTTGCACACGGCAAAGGGCACACGGCAAAGATTGGCCGGCAAAGAGCATCTTTGCCGTGTGCCCAATTGCGGGCGCACGACAAAGGTTTGCCGTGTGCCGTAGTCTTTGTCGTGTGCCCGCGTGGGCTTAACGAAGCCTTTGCCGTGTTGCCGTGTGCCACGTACACCTATCTATGAGAAAAGCCCTGCCAGGTGGGCCCAAGCTGGGACCTTTGCCGTGTGCCCCTGACCCACGGCTCACGGCAAAGGCCTGTCGTGGGGGCCCCAGCCGCGGGCCTTTGCCGTGTGCTAAGGGAAAAGCGCACGGCAAAGGCCCAGCATCTACACGATTATTATATTGCCTAGCTAATAGGTGAAGATAGGTCCTAATCCCACCCGAGGATGCGCAGCCTGGGGTAGTTTCCATGCTCTACTCCGATCCGAGACCGAATTTCGGCAGCATCTCCCCGCTGTTCTCCAAATACACGTCCCGAGAGGGAGAGTGTGTATCCGGAGAGTGTGTATCCGGAGCACAACGGGGAGATGCTACCGAAATTCAGTCTCGGATCGGAGTAGAGCATGGAAACTACCCCCGGCTACGCATCCTCAGGCTATCCAAATAACGTGGACAATTTGGTCATAGATATGCAAAGTTCTGCATATTTCCGACCGTATCTCTTTCGAACGGGAGACGCCTAGGTTACGTTAACCACTAACATGCATGTCAAGGACAGAAAGATTTTTTATGTTTCACTTGAGAACGGGGGCGAGTCGGGGACGGTGCCGCGCCGGGAACGGGGGCGAGTCGGGGACGGGGGCGAGTCGGGGACAGTGACGCGCCGGGAACGGGGGCTAGTCGGGTGCCTGCAACAACCTGAAAAAAATAGAAAAATAAATGTCAAAATTTAAAAATTTCGACAGCATCTCCCTTGCACGGGGAGGTTTCCAAAACCTGCAACAAAAGCAACGACACGATGGCCGGCAACCACAAACGCATATATCTTTTAAACTAAACAAAATCTAATTGTCTAAAGTACACTAAAATAAACTAAAGTCCTACTAATTTAAACTAAATTATGACCAAACTAACCAAACTAATTTGTCTAAATTAGCTATACTAACTAAGCTTTACTAAATTACTAAATTAGCTAGATTCAATCACATACTATATTACTTAAACTAAACTAAATAAATAAACAAAAACAGAAAAAGAAAACTCACCACAGCCGGCCGGAGATGGAGGTGGCCGGCAAAGGAGGGCCCGGCGGGGCCGCCGACCGGCGAGGGAGGGGCCGCTGGCGGCCTGCCGCCGGAGGCGCCCGCGGCCGGCACGCACGGGGACGGCGACGACGGCAGCGGCGCGCGGGGGAGGCCGGAGAGGAGCTGGCGGCGGCGGCAGAGGCGCACGGGGGAGGCTGGGGAGGAGCTGGCGGCGGCGGCTCGGTCAGCGCGGCAGCGCGACTGGGGAAGCCGGGGAGGAGGAGGCGGCGGCGGGGGAGGCGCGGCAGGGGTCGACGGCGGCGTGACGGCGGGCGTGTGTGTGTGCGTGGTCGTCGGGCTGCTCACGTGGCTAAGTGTTGCCACCTTTGCTATGTGTCATATCAAGGCGCACGTCAAAGGCCCTTTGCCGTGTGCTTTTAGGGTTTGCACACGGCAAAGGCCCTTTGCCGTGTGCCAGGTGTTCTGGCACACGGCAAAGTTCAAATTTTGTTTAAAAACTTTTGTACAATTCAAACTTTGATAATATTTGTAACCTTGCCTAAGGTCCTAAACAATTCATGTTTAAGGTTTTCACTCCAAAAAAATTAGTATTTAATGCGGTTGAAATTCAAATTCGATTTAGATCATGTAAATCGTTTGAATTCAGTTTGATTTCATCTTTGCATAACTTTGTCATATTTTCAACATGACTTGCTTTAGTCAATTAACAACATGGTTGATGAATATATGATAAGAAGTACGTTACTTCATGTATATATATATATCAGTTAATATTGTTCAATTTAAAAAATTATAAAATTATGAAATGTGTACGAAAATTTGGTCTCGCTCCATCCATGTTGCCTTTTGTCTATGGAAAAAGTTTTGAAGTCAAAACCTAATTCGACTTCACTTATGCCTCTCAATATGAACTACACATTCTCAACTCTCAGAAACTTTTTCGGAGATTCTTCGATTTGTAAGCAGCGTACGTGACAACTTGTGCGAAACGTGTTCAACTTTTTACCACATCATATACACATGAAATCATGATGCCAGGACAAATCTTATGATTTTCAGATGTGGATTTTTTTTCTAAAATTTAAAAACGATTCGGCCCAACGTGCGTACTCATGTTTCGTGAACCACACGCTCGAATTTTCATTATAGTTCCTGGATACGGCCTCAGATTGGACTCAATAACGTGTATGCTCCCTTTGAATCCATTATATTCTATTATTCGACACACTTGCAGTTCAAAAGTTATTTTCAACGATAAATCCAAGTAACGAAATAAAATAACTAAATATAGCAAAAAAATTGTGAAACCCACCAAATCTTAACATGGAATACCAAGCAAGGTACATTGATACCACAAAAATTTTAGGCGCGAAAAGATAAAAAAAATTATGCTTTGCCGTGTGCCAGGTCCCAGCACACGGCAAAGGCTTCTAACACACGGCAAAGGGGGGCCTTCGTCGTGGGTCCGGCCTTTGCCGTGTGCCCGGATCCAAGGCGCACGGCAAAGGGGTGACGTGGCCGTGTGCCAGCCCTTTGCCGTGTGCCACACGGCTAGCGCACAACAAAGAGTTGACGGCCGTGACACGCCGTCACATTTGCCGTGGGCCCAGGCGTCAGGCGCACGACAAAGGCCTAACTTTGCCGTGTGCAGGGCCTTTGCCGTGTGCCCGGATCCAAGGCACATGGCAAAGAGGTTCCTTTGCCGTGTGCTAGTTCTTTGCCGTGTGTCCGGCCTCAGGGCACACGGCAAAGGCCCCTGATGCCGTGTGCAGTGCCGTGTGCCTGCTTGCTGGCGCACGGCAAAGAGGTCCCTTTGTCGTGTGCCCGTGGCCCTGCACACGGCAAAGGCCCAGGCACACGGCAAAGGGGCGGTCGGACGACATGGGTTCTCTCGTCCACGAGTTCAAACCTGTCGTCTTCAAGCTCATGACCGAGCGCGCTATTGTGGATGGTGGAAGCGGCCCGGGCGGGAGGTGGGCGGGGCGGTCACCAGCGGCGGTGGAGGCCGGCAACCCTTTTGTTTTGGGGTTCATGGGGTTCGTCGAAGTTCCCCAGCAATAGAGGGAGGCTGGGAGCGGCAGACAAGCCCGACGGTGGTGGCGGGCGCGGGGACAGCGGGGCGGAGCCAGGGGCGAGCATGACCCTCCCCCAATGCTCGTGCACCACTAGTACCCCCTAATGAAATGCACTAATCACCAAGATTAACCTGAATTGGCCTCCTCTCAACGCCAGCACATGACTACTTGGCCCCCCTATATCCCAATCCTGGCTACGCCCTTGGACGGCTAGGCGCGACGGCGGGGTTGCTACCGGTCGGGCGGTGGGGGACAACGGTTGGGCAGGGTCGAGGTGGGAGTAAGCTGCGGCGATGAGTTATCGAGGGAGAGGTCGAGGCGACAGCGGCGAATACGGCAGCAAGAGCTACTGGAGATGGACAGGGCGGCGCCGACGCCAATGGTTAGTGGGGGAGGTCGAGACGGCGACAACGAGAGATGCCGGCAACGGACAGGGCGGTGCCGGCGCCAGTGGTTAGAGTGGGGGAGAGGGGGTGGGGTGGTCGAAACGACGGCGGTGGATCCGACGACGTGAGCCGCCGGAGAAAGGCAAGGCAGCGCCGGTGGCAGGGGCGAACGACAGCAGGGTTAGAGAAGAGGCAAGCCTGGGCTAGATGGGTGTGCAGCTTGTTCAATCGAACAGGGCCCCCACTTTCAAGAAGCCACATTTTTTTTACTTTACCAACTACATTTTCGCCAATTATTATCCCATCGATACTGTTAAGCGAATCTGTAGACTTGGATCTCATATTTCTAGAATCCCATAGTCTTTGTAAGGCGACCTAGGATCTTGCATGTTTACTGGCCTAAAGTAATATCTTCAAGCTTTTTTGTCGAGATCGTGATTCTGGCTTGTAAGAAACATGAAAAGATAGTAAATTTTTAATATGGATCATAACATGAAACATTACGTCGCATCAAATTCAAACAAAACAAGAAGGAACAGCAACCAAAATGGACCCATAAGCAACAAAACAAAGGAAACAGAGGATGTGAGACCCAAATCAATGCAAACAGCAAGCAAACTCAACCTAGAAGCATCTAGAACGGACAAACAATGCTCACCTAACTGGACAGCGATGGAGGGAAGGCCGTGCTGCAAGTCTCTTTGTATGCCTTGAGTAAAGAATGCTTTGCCAAGTTAAGAAGAGGGGAGGAACGGTGCACTGCCATTACTGACAGCCTCTTCATCTGCCTCATGATGATCTGCCGTGGTTGCCTCTTTACTTGCTGCCTCCTGATCTACCGTGGTTGCCTCTTCACCTGCTGGCTCATGCATGGGCACCGTCGTTGACTAAGAAAACCAAAAGATGAAACATTAACTCGTGTAGGAGATGTGCTGTTGGGCTGCACACCGGATGAAGGGTTGTGTGAAAGAGGATCGATGATGTAGCTTAAGGAGAATTGAGAGAAATCCTTTAGCGAGGATCTCCTATATAGGTATAGTAGATAAGCCTCACTTTAAGTTTTGTACAGGCCTGCTTTTATGCCGGCACGGCCTTTGGAAGAGGCGGGGCAGCACAGTGGGGGCGGGAGGTGGGCGGAGCGGTGCGGCGGCGTGCTCGCCGCCGGCCACGGGCGGTGGGCGAGGTGGGCGGCAGGATGCCCCAAGCAAAGCAAGATGGTGAAGAAGAAAGCGGACAAACGGGAAAAGGAACAGTAACCCGACGAATCGTTCACAGGCACCTGCAGGCGGCGAGCGCACGCCCAGCAACATCACCCATATTGCACACACACGAGCGTTAAGGTAGAGAACCACCAGCAGAAATGGGATATCCTGAAAAAAGAACACGACAGTTGATAAGTCATGGCCACCATCTAGAGTAAGTCATGGCCACCATCTAGAGTATACATACGTTTCTGTCGCAACAAGAGAGTGTTATAGAATTGCATCTGCGCACTGCCATGTGTGTGATATCTGAATATTCAGTGTGGTAGTATAGTCAGTACTTAGTTTTTTTTAACAAACCACACAAGATAGTGTGAGTTTCTATTGATATAGCAGAAAAATACTAGACTACAACTCTAGAGGCTATAGACAGAAAAATAAAAAAATAAAAAAGAAAGAAAGCATCGGCTGGTTAGATTGAGACATCAACACGGTCACAACACTCTACTGTACAACCCTCGACTCGACACCTCAAACACTCCTGCTCATAAAGTAGTCGAAACCTTCACGCGTAATTCCGCGTCGATAAGGGGCCAAGGAAACGGACCACTCATAAAGTCAGTACTCAGTAGTCAGTAGTAGTAACCAAACTCACTTCCACACACTGGGAGCCAGGCGTGAGGGGCCTCTTGCAGTAGCTGGCAACGTAGACGACCTAGTCCATGCAGATGAGCGCTTCCACCGTTGGGGTGACCTTGGAGCAGATCGAGGCACGGGAAGTTCACCCTCTGCAGTCTGCACCACGGCGCAGCATGCAGGCTGCCGACGGCGGGATCTTGGGATCGTCCGGGAACTTGATGTAGTCCTGGCAGGTTGTCATCAGGTCCTCCAGGTCCTGGTCGCAGTACCCATCGGGGCGGTGCGTCGTAGGGCGCCGTCGCTGTCGATCTCCCCGCCACCACGTCCATCGCGATGCTGAGCAGAACACCATGCATGCGAGGAACACCCTTGTCGCCAAGGTTTCTTTGCTACGGGCAAGCTGCCAAGCTGGCTAGCAGCTGCTTCAACCGTCAAAATGCTGCAGTGTGCAGTGGCTTGGCCTTGCCGAAGGGGGTCGCTGGGATTATGCAGACATCAGTGAGACAAATAAAGCACAATGTGTTTGCAATTTTGCATGGCATATACCTTGTTTTTTTTGTGCCGTACGTTTTCTTCTTCAAACATCCAATCACGATGCAACACTCACCGCAGGATATTATAGAAAAGAGCATCAGAGTGGATGATCACACTTCCCTCCAATCTGGACGTACGCTAAATGTCTCATTGGCGTTTTGTTATCTTTTGTGTGAGAATTCAATGTACAGTGCATATTCAGGATATGCAAGAAATATGTACTCCTAATTAGAGATATCTTTGAGCAAAGATAATTCGGTTACGATAACCATTTATTGCTAGGGATATGTCCTTGTCCCAATATATACATTTTTGCAGAAATTAAGGAGATATAGTTCTTTCTTAATAACCACTCCATCCATTTCAAAATATGTAGCTGCTTACTTTCGTTCATTATTAGGACAACCCTTTCACCCAATTTATAAAATTTCCTTTCACCCAATTTGATTCTTTTCTCCTTCATGTTTTAAGGAATATGGACCACACTAATTCAGAAGAGTAATCTCAAGAAATTTGAAAGGAAGCCTTTATTAGCTCACAATATTTTCAATCACACCTGTCTCCAATCTTACAGTAGTCTCAACACAACCTCTCATATTGCACATTTATCAGAAGGTACGTCAGCTAGGCGGTTGAGATCTAAAGACTATGCATCGAGCACCTCCCTTCTTATGGTCTGTTCAGATATTTGGAACTATGTAGCCTACAAAACAATTAATTGACATAGGTTAGAAAAATATGTAGTTCATAGTCTACATGTACAATACTCGTGTAAAAATTCGCATGAAGCACTTACTTCCGCACTGGAAGCCAGCCTTTACCGGAACCCCGCATTCGCGTGTAACAAACACGACCTTCTCCATGGACACCATTTTCTCAATCACCGTGTTGACCTTGGAGCACATGCATGGAATATCCGCCTTTTTGACCTCATCGCAACACCCAGCTGAAGGAGAGGTCTTTGGGTCGTCAGGGGGCATCACGTATTGCTGGCATTCTTTCACCAAGCCTTGGAAGTCTATGTTGCAGTCTTCAGCTGGCTGAGTGCCCACGATGGACATCGCTACTACAAAAGCAAGGATTGAGAACAACCTCATGAGTTTTGCCATGGCTATTAGATCTAGTAGTGGCGGGTTTCTGTTTGATGTTAACACAGGAGCTATGTGATTTTACTGTGAGTGTTTTGAGAATGTTAGTCGGGTTTATATAGAGGCCTTGAAGGAAGATCTGCTCTTATTTTGTAGGATGTCCATGTTAGCCACTAGATGCACAATGGACATGAAGATGAGTTATATGGACAAGTGTCAATATTAGTGTTGCATGTTAGACATGTGTCAAATATTAGTATTGCATGTTAGACAGGTGTAAGAATTGATGCCAATACACAAACAAGTGGCTAATTAATTCCACTAGAGACACAAGTGGCAGTATTAGTGTCGCATGTTAGACAAGTGTCAAATAAATAGTAGTGTTGCATGATAGACATGTGTAAAAAAATGATCTCAATACACAGGCAAGGGGCTTAATTATATTGATGCTAGTAAACACACAAGTTTAAAAATAGTTCTTCTACGTATTACCGACAAATCACCAAAACAATATGGCACTATGTATACATGCGTTAAAAACGGTGATATTGTAAGCACAATTGTGACAATCGGTGCCGCTTCATCTCCATAGACAAATTTCACCTGTCTTATTAATAGCCTTTTGATTGTCATGCCAATGCGGGAAATGCATGCCATATTGTATTCATGACGGGCATAATAAATCGAATGTATATCTATTATGAAAGTTTACCTATCATAGAACATAATTTTAACTATCATTCATTCGAGATATATTTTAGCATATATTTTCAAAAAAGAGAGATTTTTAGAGGAAAAAATGAAGCTAGGAATAGAGGCGAAGATAGATCACATGAGCTACGGGCAAGCTGCCAAGCTGTAGCGGCTGCTTCAACCGTCAAAATGCTGCAGTGGTTTGGCCTTGCCGAATGGGATCGCTGGTATTATGTAGGCATCAGCGAGAAAAATAAAGCACAATGCATTTGCAATTTTGCATATGGCATATAGTACCTTGGTTTATTTTGTGTCGTACGTTTTCTTCTTCAGACGTCCAATCATGGTGAAGCACTCACCGCAGCATATCATGACACTTGCCTCCAATCTGGACGTACGCTAGATGTCTTGTACTCGCCGGAGAGATCAACAAGCGTGACCTCACTGAATTGTCCAGCCAGATCGTCAAGGATAGATGACAACTCTTCCTTCTTCTCTAGAGACGTTTCGAGGGAGTTGTAAAAACCATCCGAGCCGTTTGCGACGTAAATCCAGAAGCCGAAGTTGAATCTTGTGCCTTCAGGGAGCACGTCAGCTTGAACGTAGGTCGCTATTGAGTTCTCCACGAGATTCTCGAGGAAAACCCCTACCTGGCGCGCCAGATGTCGATGTTGTACCGTCGATCCTACCGAGGGGTATCCATCCCGAGGTAGTAGATTTCAGGTAGGGTTTCGCCGAGATCAGGAATGCAATGGCTACACAACACAGGGTTTAGACAGGTTCGGGCCGCCGAGATAGCGTAATACCCTACGTCCTGTTTGGTGCTTTGTATTGCGTAATGTCATAATCTTTTGATGGGGTCCCTGCCCAGCCTTACATACACGGAGGGCAGGGTTACAAGGTCGGTTCCGAGTAGAATCCTAGCCTATTACAACTCGTTTGAGTGTTTTACAAGACAAATTGAGTGCTTTCCATATGGATGTAATACGACTAGTTTCCTTAACTAATGGAGTCCCTGTAGTACTCTACTAGTAGTCTTCTTGCTTGGTACGATCCTCTTCTAGGAATTCTCCATGCGTCCTCGTGGACCTATGGTCGTACCTCCAACACATTGGTGTTTTGTTATCTTTTGTGTGAGAATTCAATGTGTAATGCATATTCAAGATATGCAAGAAATATGTAACCCTTGAGAAAGGATAATTCGGTTACAATATCCATGTATTGCTAAGGATATATCCCTGTCCTAGTATACATTTTTGCAGAAATTAAGTAGATATAGTTCTTTTTTAATAACCACTCCATCCATTTTAAAATATGTAGCTGGTTACTTTCGTTCGTCAGGACAACCCTTTCACCAACAATTACTTACTCAATGAAACAATTTTTAAAAATTTCTTTTTCTTCATCTTATATATATTATTATTTATTAATGTAGTATAAAACATTATGTCTCTTGATTCTTTTCTCCTTCATGTTTTAAGGAATATGGACCACGATAATTCAGAAGAGCAATCTCAAGAAATTTGAAGGGAAGCCTTTATTAGCTCATAATATTTTCAATCACATCGCCAGTATTCTCAACACAACCTCTCATATTACACATTTATCAGAAGGTACGTCAGCTAGGTGGTTGAGATCTAAAGACTATGCATCGAGCACCTCCCTTCTTATGGTCTATTCAGATATTTGGAACTGTGTAGCCTGCAAAACACAATTAATTGACTTAGGTTGGAACAATTACCGTAAATAGTTCATAACTGGTGCATATGTACTTCATAGTCTACATGTATAATACTCGTGTAAAAATCCACAGGAAGCACTTACTTCCGCACTGGAGGCCAGACTTTACTGGAATCCCGCATTTTCGTGTAACATACACGACCTTCTCCATGGACACCATATTCTCAATCTTCTTGTTGACCTTGGAGCACAAGCATGGAATATTTGCTTTCTTGACCTCATCGCAACAACCAGCTGAAGGAGAGGTCTTTGGGTTGTCAGGGGGCATCACGTATTGCTTGCATTCTTTCACCAAGCCTTGGAAGTCTATGTTGCAGTCTTCAGCCTGTTGGGTGCCCACGATGGACATGGCTACTACAAAAGCAAGGATTGAGAACAACCTCAGGGGTTTTGCCATGGCTATTAGATCCACTGGTGGTGGGTTTCTCTTTGATGTTAACACAAGAACTATGTGATTTTGCTGTGAGTGTTTTGAGAATGTTAGTCGGGTTTATATAGAGGTCTTGAAGGAAGATCTGCTCTTATTTTGTAGGATGTCCATGTTAGCCACTAGATGCACAATGGACATGAAGATGAGTTATATGGACAAGTGTCAATATTAGTGTTGCATGTTAGACATGTGTCAAATATTAGTATTGAATGTTAGACATGTGAATGCCAATACACAAACAAGTGGCTAATTGATACCACTAGAGATGACACAAGTGACAGTATTAGTGTTGCATGTTAGACAAGTGTCAAATAGTAGTGTTGCATGATAGACACGTGTAAAAAATGATCTCAATACACAGACAAGTGGCATAATTATATTGATGCTAGTAAAAATAGTTATTTTACATATACTGACAAATCACCAAAACGTTATGGTACTATATGTATACTATATTGTAAGCACAATTGTGACAACGGTGCCACTCCATCTCCATAGACAAATTTCACCCGTTTTATTAATAGCCTTTTGATTGTCATGCCAACGCGAGAAATGCATGTCATACTGTATTCATGATGGGCATAATATATCGAATGTATATCCATTATGAAAGTTTACCTATCCTGGAGCATAATTTTAACTATCATTCATTTGAGATATATTTTAGCATATATTTTTAAAATGATAGGTTTTTTAGGGGAAAATTTAGGAATAGAGGCAAAGATAGATCACATGAGCTAGATTTCACTACAAGATTCTACAGAATGGCTGAGAGTTCTCATTCAGTGGCCGACGGCCATCTACTATTCGTATCCTCTTGCGTCGGCTTTTGTTGGTCGGTGAATACTGGTCTGGAAATCATAACCACTCTTGGAAATTTGTCGTGTACGGAGTAACACCTAATCACCGTCGGGCATTACAGGTGACAAATAATAAAGAAGGTGAACCCTCTCGGCCACTCGTTGATAACTCTCGGGAAAACATGTAATGTAAATCTTGTTGGTCGGATCGTTCGTAAATACGTTCGATACATGTAATGGCAACAAACTTATTAAGGATATACATTCTGACGGTAGTAAAGAGTACAGTACAGACAAGAGATTTAGACTATATCTCTAATAGACGAATACAGTGCATAACAGGAGGACGTGTACACAATGCATAATTAATGTAGGAACGAAGTGCCGAAATTTCATAGTCTTATTCGTCATGATCGATCCATATTGGACACACACTAGCATTAAGGGAGCGAACCACCAGGGACGGGATAGCCTGCAAAAGAACACAATTGACACAGTTGATAAGTCATGACTACCATCTAGAATTGAATCTGTGTGCCAGTGTGATGTCTGAATATTCAGGCGTGGTACTATATGTTAGTAGTAGCAGTGACCAAACTCACTTCCACACTGGGAGCCGGGCGTGAGGGGCCTCTTGCAGTAGCTGGCGACGTAGACGACCTTATCCATGCAGATGAGCGTCTCCACGGTTGGGGTGACCTTGGAGCAGAGGCACGGGATGTTCACCCTCTTCACCACGGCGCAGCAGGCAGCCGACGGCGGGATCTTGGGATCGGCCGGGAACTTGACGTAGTCCTGGCAGTTGGCTATCAGGTCCTGCAGGTCCTGGTCGCAGCTCCCCGTCGGCAGCGCGTCGTCGGCCGTCGTCGCCGTCGCCGGCCTCGCCGCCGCGGCGGCCATTGCCATGCTGAGCAGCACCATGCACGCGAGGAACAGCCTTGTCGCCATGGTCGCTGATGCTGCTTTAACCGTCAGAGTTCAGACAGCAGTAGAAGTGGCTTGGTGTGTGGTTTGCCGAATGGGATTGCTGGGATTATATGTAGGCATCATGGTCCGTAACGTGACAAAGTACCTTGGTTTTGCCGTACGTTTTCTTCAGCCGCCCAGTCACGGCAAAGCACACCGGAGCATTATAGAAAAAAGCGTCAGAGTCGATGCACTTGACTCCTATCTGGACGTACGCTAGATGTCTTATCATCGGTGCTTTGATATCTCCCATGGTAGTAGAATGCACGCATGAAAAAAATAATTTCAGGGTTTCAGTAATAAATTAGCAATTGTTCATTTGATTTCTCAGGAAGTGAAGAATATCCACCATGAGAAGAAAACTCCGTCGTCCACCCAAATTGAATCTCTGAAATTGCCACTAACTTGTCGTCGCAACTCTGCACTTAAAACAGTATTCAAGGCTGAAAAGGTGGCGTCCAGAGGACGGTGGCATCGTCTGCTGTATTTACAAGGCGTCTATGCATTCGCTGGATTATTCAGCCCACTGCAGGAGACAGGATGTAGCTTTCGCTTATTTTTTTTCTAATAGGTGGACGATCCAGCTGCATTTATGTATACCATGCAGCTCTTAGATTTTGCCGTACTGTTTTACCATACAGAAACAAACTTCAGTCCACTAATTTCAATGATTTGATTCTATTGTGTGGCATGGTGACGGTTCATTCATGAGTTGTGTCCCCTAAACATAACAGAAAAAAAATATGGTGCTCTGCTGTTGTATGTCCATGCAAAGAGGCTCAGAAGCTCATGTACTTAAGTGGCGATTCTGTTTAATTTGTGGCACCTCTGCTTGGTTTCGTGGATAATAATATAATATATCTGGACGCCTACTGGCCGAAACAGGGAAGATTTTCCCTGTGGTGTCAGAAATTCAGAATTAGCAAAACTGTATATGAAACCATCAAATTTCAAAAGCTTTGCTATGAAATGTGAGAAATTTTAGAATGATTATGAATGACAAAGACGTCAAACCATATACACTCTGAAACCATAGAGTACACGCTGTGCGTTGATGTATTCAGCACCACTTTACGGCATAACAAAAAAAAAAAGTAGCCCCCAATTTCAGCTTCTTTTTCATGAGCTACAGCTACTCTTCAATTGTCATAGTCTGTAGCTTCCTTGTGGGAAGACGCTTCACAATTCTAAACTGGTCCCGTACCTCCATCGTACCTGAGTTTACAAACTGAAGAAAACAGAGAAACAGTTGTTCAGAGAAACGCCATAATGGTGGGTCCTTCCCCCATTATGTTACATCTCGTGTTGGTAATTGAGTTTTATTTGTACTCCACTTCCAATCTCTGAAGTACAATTTCAGACACGTGAAAAGAAAAAAAAAGGACTGGAAACAAGAAAGAAAGGACAATGCTGACCTGAACCAAAACGTCAGTTCTTGTAGCATGCACCCTGGCATACCCGAACTCCGAAACCCTTGATGAGCTCCACTTGTTCAACTGAATATTTGGAAATCAAAGCAAGATTGTTAATGAGTGTATTGTTCATCAATTGCCCTACTACTTCAAGATTGTGCACTTCTTGCTGCGGAGAGCATGCAAAAGATTTGTTGCTACTCTTACGGTCTTACCACAATCTTGGGAAATTTGTCCAAGTTGAACCCTCCTGCGCCAACAATGGCATGAACTGGCGCCGTATAGTTGCTGTTGTCATAAGTATCAATTCCACTTGCATCTTTCTTTGGCATGCCTTTGCAATTGTTCTTATATACTGCACAAGTCCTCTCGTAGTTGTGTACATGGCCGAAGAAAACCAAATCCACCTGCTCACCCAAAACCGGAACATGCTAGTACAGTCAGCATATTCTGATGCCATTTCTTTTCACAACAGTGTGGTGCAGCCAACTTTCAGTTATGAATTGTGATTTCTTACCTGGTACTTGAGCAATAGTGGCTCGACAGAGGTTACGAATCTTAGATCCACATTAACTAGTATACCGATATGGGAGGAATACATCGGTCTGTGCCTGCAATTTTCATTGACGCAGCTGGTGATTTTATTTCTTGTATCTGAACGGCACAGGTTTCATAATCAAGAGACATAATACAAATGGAAAAGCCCAGGTTGCAGCTCTTTCTATCTGTGTGATCTGTCTGTAACCAAGGTATTTTCATAGCATGAGTATGTAACGTAACTCACCCAATGAAAATTACCCATGGTGTCCTCGACCTATTGACTGATGACAAATCTTGGTTCATCCATTTGTACTACTCAAACAACAAACTTTTCAGAGAAACATTACATAGAAGTCAGAACAGAAAAATGAAAGGTCACAGTTGATTATATACCTGCTCCGACTTCTCTGACCAGTCATGCTCAGTCGACATCACAACAAAGTGAACACTCCCTTGCTCAATTGAATACCATGGCTTATCCTTACTGACAACAGGCATGCGGAAGTAGGACTCATACGCAACTCCACATTCGCCGCCAGAATCTGGGGTCCCATACACAGATCCAGATTCTGCATAATCCCTGAGTAGACATCACAAATTCACGGACAATGATGGCGCATTTCGCAACGCAAATACACTACTCAGATTGTGTGGGCAGTACAAGATTCTGAAGGCAGCATTTACCTTTCGTGATTACCAATAGCGGTCATGTATGAAACTTGAGAAGCAAGTGGCTTGATGAGGTGAAGGAAGAAGTCCCATTCAACCAGAAAGCCTGTAGCATAGCTGATGTCGCCTATATGGAAGATCGAATCGACCTTCCCGGCTTCGATTTCTTTAGCCACAGCCTTGGTCACAGATATCGACCCAGGCTGCAATGTGTGCCGTGATCATGACCCATGAGCGTTACTATTTACATTGGTATGCAAGTTTCAGACTTAAAGCGATCAGATTGTCTCAATTGGAAAGTTATAATCTCCATATAAAGGACCTAGCACTAAGCAATTTTTTTGCAGAGGCAACATTTTCGGTATACCTGAATGTAGTGTTCCACTGATGGGTCCAGAGGAGCCTTCCCCATATCACCATAGATCACAAAGGATGTCTCATCCGAACCCCCGGCTGGTGGAGTTCTGAATTTGTTTGTGTCACTCCAACCCACAGAATCACTGCACAAGCAACAAATTCAGAAGCTGTGAGAACTCATGAAGCGTCTCGGTCAGTTAGCTGTCAGAATGTTACTGACATCCATGGCATTTTTTAATTCCACAAATGCTGCTTATCGAATGTTGCAAGGATCTTAGTCACGAGAGAACTTTACCTCCCGTAACGGTAGGTGTAGGACTGAGAAGGTTGGAGCCCAGTCATGACGGCCGTGTGGATGTATCCAGGGTCATGCCACCCGAAATCCTTGGCAGGGCTTGGCAACCCAGGGATACCTGCACAAAGATAAGCTTATTGAACGAATCCCCAGAATCAAGCATGGTCACATTTTCCATGAGCAAACGATCGATCAGTAATTCAGTACTCACTGCACATATCCTTCTGCGTGAAGGTCGCGACTTGAGAAGCGGCCGACTTGCCGGTTCCGTACTGAACCTGCTGCGGCCTCCCGTCGCCGCTCACCCACGTAAGCCTCATCTGCAACCCACCATGCGTCCAGCGCTCAGGCATCTGAAGGAAATCGAAGCGCGGTGTATGTAATGTAAACGGCGGCGGGATTGATTGCTCACCGATGTGGCAGTGGAGTCGGTGCTGGAGAGGTGGCCGTAGAGCGGCCTGGCAGGATTGGCGAAGCGGAGCGCGCCGGAGCGCTTGAGGACGCACGGCGTACCGAAGCCGCCGGAGAAGAGGACGAACTCGACATCGGAGCGGAAGTTGACGACGTGGAAGGTGAGCGTGGCGGCGCAGGTGCGGACGCGGCAGGCGCCCGACGCGCCGCGGCGCTTCTGGCACGTCGCGTTCTTGCAGCCCAGGTAGCCGGGATCACTCTTCAAGAACTGGGCCTGCGCAACCACATGATAATAGGCCCGCGTCAAATGGATAGTACGCTCAAGCTGAGTCCGGCCCAGAACTTGGTGTCCTTGGTGGGCCACATGTCAGGCCGTCCGTGGGCCCATCACACTGTGCGAGTGTCTTCTTCACGCTAACACACTTGGCCAATTAGGACTATGATACACCTGACTTTCTAAGCTCTGCCTACACAGCTTGCCACCATGTCATGCATGTGATGGCAAATGCAACGTACATTCCGTACGGGTGGTCGATGTTTGCACGCTAGCTTAGGCTTGCTTCATTCATGCATGTGCATTCTTGTGAGCGAGGCTGCTATAGCACCGAGACACGTCGCATTGGGTACTAGACTACATTGTCAAGATTACTTAAACGAGCAGTACCTTTTCGTGAACTCAGTAACCTTTTTAATGAAGGAAAAACTTGAACATGAAAGAAACAAGTTCACATTGCAATTCATGGCAATAACTAGCAGTACCGCTTGTACGTAGGCAAGGACGATAGAGCAGCAAAAGGAAAAACGTTGGAACATATCGATCGAGCCGTGCTCGAGAAGTTGCGTACCTTGACAGGGTAGTGGCACAGGAGCGGGAGATGCGCAAGATCACCGGTCTGGGCGTAGTTCGCGCCGACGAAAGGACAACCGGAGACACTGCAATGCGCATGCAGCCATTCACGGAGATCCCCATCGTCGTCGAACCGATCGATCGATCGAAACAGTCATCATGTCAAATTAATTTTAGTTGGTAATAGCCATTTCTTGTTAATTTCTAGTTTTACCTGGAGTTGGAAGGCGTGATCATGGCGACCCAGTCGTCGCCGTCGGGCCTGAGGACGCCGGAGACGGTCACCGTGAGGAACGCCTCGTCGGGGAGCGCCGCGCCGGCGCCGCCGGTGCTGACGCCGATCGCCAGGTACGGGCTCGGGTTGAGGCACGAGCCCAGCAGCTTGCGGTTCACCGTCCTGAACTCCGACTTCCCCGCGAAGCTCTCGTGCAGCATCTCCGGCGGCGGCAGAGGCGGCGCCGTCGAGCACGAGACGGCGGCGGCGCAGAGGCCGAGGAGCACAAGCAGCGCGACGACGCCGGAACCGAAGAGACCCATCATGGCAACTGCCCGCTCGAGCGTGTCTGCGTGTGTGACTACACGTGCGGCCGCGCACAAAAATGTGCCTCAAGCTAAGCTTTATATATGCAGCGACGACAGAGGAGGCCCTTGCCTGTCAGGCGACTACGCAGAGACTATATTTTTTTCCATAAAAAAATAAAGTAAGAAAAAAATATCAAGCTTATGTATAAGAACATATCCAGCATACTACGATCCCCTTCAATGCTAATTTTTTTTATACAGGATGGGATATATGTAATTTAATTTGCTGACGAGGACTATAATTCCCTTAAATTGTTGTTTTTGGTACTCATTTCGCCTCAAAATAAATACTATATTTAAATAATGTTTTAGACATATTAGCATATTGTAAAAAAAATACACGGTACCACGATCTTTTATTACTCTTGCGCTCCACCCTCTTTAATGACACAATAATCGATGGTGTCTATATGTTTTTTAAGATCAACTCCAACAAATCCATTATCCCCAACCCTCGTAGTAGGATAGTTTTCATAGTATTAATGAAGATATCACATAAACAATTTAGTGACATGACAAGAGAGTTAACGAGAAAAAAAAAGATAAACATGTCTTCTCATACAAGACACCATGTCTACATGAGAACCAAGGAAGGAAGAAGAGTCATAGGGTGAGGAAAGAAGAGAGAAGAGAGGGGGTTGGAATAGATTTATTTTCTTTATTTATTATAGAAATTATGCATTGGGGAAGTAGTGTCTATGTTTAGTTTTTTATTCTCTCTTGTCTTTAGACACCATCCATAGACACTATGGATTGGGGATGGCCTAAGCCAAGAAAAATACTCCAACTCGTGTTGCTCTAAGCTCGTAAAAAAAACAAAGAGTTGCCATCGATTGTTCATTCATTTAAATTGGAGCAAAACACCACCAGTCGCAAGTACTCATTTCACAAACTTTGCATTCTCCATTGCAATTAGGAGTGTTTTATTGGCCCATGAATATATTTATTTTGAGATAAAATATTTAGCTACAGATCTCTTTATTTTGGGACAGTGGGGGTATTACACAGATGGGATGAGTTATCTTGGACTAGAGGATTTAAGCATCGGAAACAAACTATTTTCTAAGCAAAGCAAATAATGACTTTAATTAATGGTCCTTATATCATTTTTTACTTAAAAACAGAGATAACAACTTATATTTATTTGGTAGTGTCAAATTCTGATATTTTTATATTAAACGGAGTTGTACCTTTTGCATTATGTACAACTAATCTTTATTCATATACTACTGGAACTGCTTGTACACTAGTTGCATCCATTGTCAAAAATTTTGCAAGGCTATTAGGTGCTTCAAAATAATCAGGAACTAATATGAAAAGGAACGTCTATTGATGTAAATGTCATTGTACACATGAATTCGTAGAATATACACTGATCTGTAATTCAGCACCTATTTACAGTATAACAAAAAAGATTTTTTTAAAAAAATAGAGAGGAGTAGCTTCAATTTGACCATCTTTCTCATGAGCTTCAGCTATTGTTGAATTATCAGGCTCTTGGACTTCATTGCCGAAGATCCCTTCACAATCCTAAATTGGTCCCGGACCTCCATCGTACTTGAATTTACAAACTGAATAAAACAATGTAGCAGTTGTTCAGACTGCAGACTTGCAAGTGCAGAACCATTTGGAAACACCAAAAACGAGGCTGTCCCCCACAATTTTTTTGGAGTTAGTTGTGTTAATACTTAACAGTTCTTTATCTAACTTGCTTTAAATTTTTATGAGTTCTTTTGAACATAAAGGGAAAGATAACCAACTGGAGGAACTCACCTGAACCAGCATATCGGTTCTTGTGGCATGTACCCTGCCATATCCAAACTCTGAAATCCTCGATAAGCTCCAGGTTTCCCCCTGAATATTTGAACATTGAGAAAATAATGCTAACAACCTTATATCAACGTCGATTCAGGATTATCAATTCCTAAAGCTAATTGAACCATAGTTAACCGCAAACAACTTGAAGATTACGCGCTTCCAACTTTGAAGAACATACATGGCTTGTTACAATAACTCTTACATTGTTAGGGAAGTTGTCCAGGCTGAATCCTCCTGCTCCAACAATGGCATGAACAGGCGCAGTATAGTTGCTGTTGTCATAGACGTCAATTCCATTTGCATCCTTGGTTGGCATGCCATTGCAGTTCCCCTGGTATACTGCACAGGTTCTCTCATAGTTGTGTACATGCCCGAAGAAAACCAAATCCACCTACTCACCGCATAACTAAGACATGTCACTATAGGAAGCATATTGTGATCAGATATTAGTTTTTTTTTCTGTTAATGTAGCAGAGCCTATTCTGAATTTTCAGCATGATTTCTTACCTGGTAGTTGAGCAGGAGTGGCTCAACAGAGGAAACAAAGTTAGAATCCACATTGGGCAGTATACCGCCATGGGAGGAATACATCGGTCTATGCCTGCAATGACCAGCGAAATGGCAGTGTCATTTAGGAGTATTGTATTTCACAGCACAGAATTCTAGAATACAAAATAAACTAAAAAAGGGTCAATATGATGCTGCAGCCCTTTTTCCCCGTCTGATCAACTTTAGCCACGGTAAGAATAGAGAAATGAGCAGTTCGCTCACCCAATGAAGACTATCCATGGTGTTCTTGATCTATCAATCGATGACAAATCTTCGTCCATCCAATTGTACTACTCAAACAACAAAGTTGTCAGAGAAGATTGGTGTTTCCAAGACCTAAATGCTAAAACAGAAGAAGAAAAGGTACATAATTACATACCTGTTCTGACTTCTCCGACCACTCATGCTCGGTAGACATCACGATGAAGTGAACACTTCCTTGCTCAATCGAATACCATGGCTTGTCCTTACTGACAGCAGGCATGGGGAAGTATGACTCGTAGGGGACTCCACATTCACCACCAGAATCAGGAGTCACATACACAGATGCAGAGTTCGCGTAATCCCTGAGAAGATGTCATGAATTCATCATGACAATATCGCATTATATCACCATGTAAACCCAGTGTTACTCAAACTTGCACTGAAGATGCAAGATTTGTGAATCCGCAGAATTTACCTTTCGTGATTGCCAATAGCAGTCATGTAGGAAACTTGAGAAGCAAGTGGCGTGATGAGGTGAAGGAAGAAGTCCCATTCCACCAAGAAGCCTGTGGCGTAGCTAATGTCTCCTATATGGAAGATGGAGTCGACCTTCCCAGTTTGGATCTCTTTAGCCACTGCCTTGGCCACAGAAATCGATCCAGGCTGCAAATGTTTAGAATATAAATAAACAGTGCATTTTGTTTTTCAGACTGAAGCATTTCTTGCTGCGAGGCAACAATTTCACCTACCTGAATGTAGTGTTCCACGGAAGGGTCCAGCGGAGCCTTTCCCATATCACCATAGATAACAAAGGATAGCTCATCTGAACCTGCAGCCGGTGGAGTTTTGAATTTAACCGTGTCACTCCAGCCCACAGAATCACTGCACAAACAAGAAATCCACTCGTTGCTCATCCTTTTTTTTTTTTTTTTTTTTTTTTTTTGGCAATGATTCGGTTGCAGGAGAAGTGGAGAACTCAGGCTTTACCTTCCATAACGGTAGGAGTAGGACTGAGAGGGTTGGAGCCCAGTCATGACTGCCGAATGGATGTAGCCGGGGTCATGCCACCCGAAATCCTTGGCAGGGCTCGGCAACACGGCTATACCTACAAGCAGCCGATTTTATCGGAGGAAACGCGGAATCAAACATGGTGATGTACAGTGTATAATCCTCTCGCGACAAGATAGAAATTCAGAATGTATGGATTACTCACTGCACATATCATCCTGCGTGAAGGTTGCGACTTCAGAAGTAGAAGACTTGCCGTCTCCGTACTGAACTTGCTGCGGATTCCCGTCTCCGCTGACCCAGGTAAGCCTCATCTGATACAGATCAAGTCTCGAGCGGTCAGATTATCATATTCTGATTCAGATATGAGCACCATTCACACCTGCATTTGCAGAGGGGGGAAAGGTTGAACGGGAATGCCGGAATGGCTGCGCTCACCGAGGTGACCTTGGAGTCGATGCTGGAGAGGTGGCCGTAGAGCGGGCTGGCGGGGTTGGCGAAGCGGAGCGCGCCGGAGCGCTTGAGGAGGCACGGCGTCTTGAATCCGCCGGAGAAGAGGACGAACTCGACGTCGGTGCGGAAGTTGACGACGTGGAAGGTGAGCGTGGCGGCGCAGGTCCGGGCCTTGCAGGCGCCGGACGCGCTGCGCTTCCCGCACCCGGCGTTCTTGCAGCCCATGTAGCCGGGGTCGCTTGTCAGGTACTGGGCCTGCATTTCAGCGTCAAGAAGATAAGGAAAGCTGCTGCTGAGGGAGTTCTGCAGAACTGGGCTTGTTAAGCCCATGTACATTTTGCCCGTTTGAACCATGCACATACGGATCGTCTCTCACGCTACATCTAATTAGCCTTGCTCCTTGAACGGATACCCATTAAAGTGAGGCAAATGCGTAGACATGCTGCACTGGATCGAGGACTACTATGTCTTTGTCAATACTCAACACAGTACTTAAACTAGCACTGTCTTCTCATAAATTTATGGCAACAACCTCTCAATTGAGAAAAAAAAAAACTTGAACATGACAGGAAGAGGTCTTTCATATATCAATTAGCAACTAGTACGTCATTACTAGCCAAGCGAGCACAAAACAGGAAAGCTGGAGAAGAAGCTCGATCACCTTGACAGGGTAGTGGCAGAGGAGCGGGAGATTCGCGAGGTCCCCTGTCTCCACGTAGTTGACGCCACTCAGAGGACACCCAGAGACGCTGCGCGTGCACGCATCAGTTCACCGCATCAGTCGCGATCATGGCAACGAACGATCAAATTGAAGCGGTAGTGGTATATACGGCACGCACCTGGAGTTGGAAGGCGTGATCATGGCGACCCAGTCGGAGGCGTCGGGCTTGAGCACGCCGGAGACGGTGACCTGGAGGAACGCCTCGTCCGGGAGCGGCTTCCCGCCGGCGCTGACGTTGATCGCCAGGTACGGGCTCGGGTTCAGGCAGGATTCGAGCTCCTTCCGGTTCACCGTCCTGAACTCCGACTTGCCCGCGTAGCTCCCGTGCAGCATCTCCGGCGGCGGTGAGCATGAGACGGTGGCGCAGTACAAGTACAAGCCGAGGAGGAGGAGCAGAAGCAGCAGCGGGCTGACGCCGCCGGAGCTGAAGAAACGCCCCATCGCAGCAACTGCGGCCGCGCACGAACTGTGTGTGTGTGCCTGGAGCCAGAGCTTATATCCCGGGCCCCGCGCAGCGTCGGCAACGGCACGTCTCCTCTCGCGCCCGTGTGGACGGACGGCGATTAGCGAGGCGTGGCGGTGGACGCATCTCGGCGCGGGAGCGGAGGCATTGCGAGAGAGAGAGAGAGCTGCGTGCGTCCACGGGAGTGATTGCCCAAGAGCTGCACGTCGCGCCGAGCGAGCGCTGTGGGAACGGGCGGAGCTGCCTATCCCCCCTCCAGCTCTCCTTGTCCGGCCGTCGCCATCACCAGAGGCCTTATGAACCCGATTGCCGCCAGCCTTGCGCCCCGTACGACGTTGCCAGTTGACGGTGGATGATCCTACGGCGGCGCGAGCGACATAAATGGTGGTGGCTGATCAGGCGACGGAAAAGATGGGATTGGACACAGCCGGCGTTAACTAACAACTGTGTGTTCTTTGATGCTTGATGGTGACCGGCCCGTAAATACAGAGTACTCCGTACAGTAGGATGAGCGACAGTGCCCTCAACTGCAACTGCAATGCAACCGTGCGGCTCCGGCTCTGCGATGCCCCCAACCGAACGCGCAGGCGGCGGGCGGGTCGATGGCGGAACACGTGCAGCACGGCCGGCGGCCGGTGCGTGCCAACGTCGTTAGGCCGCGGGCGGAACGAGCCGGGAGGCGGCGCATTAATGTGTCGTCGCGACGGGCGGTAGCTTTCAGATGGGGGACGCGCGACGACGATTCAAGGCGGAGTTCTCGTTGGCGAGTGGCTTCGCCTTCACCGGTTTGGTTCGGCACGGCTCAAACGATTCCCTGCAGGCAGAATATGCTGCTTCGTGTGAGCGGGAGCGGCGGATTTTCACCAAGTGTTCGGTGCTAGAAATCCCGTAAAAGCTTTACACGGATGGTTTGTATATTCACTCAACATTCACGACGTACTCCGTACTCCAGACTCTCCTCACGTATGCTTGGATGTTTCTGCACATTTCAATTCCGAGCATGCATATGATGCTGAAAACAACATGTGCAATTACTGGATCAGAAATTTAAAACGTGACTTGGCGTGGACGCTGTCCACCGGTACATATCAGCTGATGAGGAGCACAACACCAGGGCGTCACGCCATCGCGTGCGCCGAGCCCCTCTATGGTTTACAGGTTTAGCCAAAGAGAGCGTGTTGTGTGACTGTCAAGCCAAAGTGCCAAACTGATACCAATATGAACGAAAAACTGGACAGGCGTGTTCCCGTGATGGCATTAAATCATTAGAGAGCTGCCGCTGCACGGTATCCTGTTCAGTAGGCGTCCAGTTTTTCAGGTCTACGGCATGGGGTTGGACTTTCGTCAAACATGCATGTCTGACCAAGTTTTAGTTTAGTATAATCGAACAAGTTCTTGATCGTATCATCCCAACCCAACCCAACGAATTATTCTCTTCACAGAATAAGATTCCAAGTGAAGCAAAGAGTCGGGTAAGTTTAAGTCTAGATTTCGAGCATCACATATTTGAAACAATTCAAGCAAGAGAAGGCTAATACCTGGATCCATATTTTCGAACTGAATCCTATAGGTTTCACAAAACCACCTTTTACAAAAATGCGGCAGCGCGCTCACCTTCGCCACCGTCCCTCCCTAATGCCTCCTCTCAAGTGTAGCCGCCCGAGCAGACCGCCAGAAGCCCATGCCGCTCATAATGAAGGTGGCGACATGCCTCCTTCCCCTTCCTTCGACGGATCTGGGCGGCCGCAGCTGCCAAAAGCCTCCTGAGGGGGCACGTCGGCGTGGGCGACATCCCACGGCGACAGAGCCCGAGAGGCCATGGATCAGGCTCGGCGCTAGTCGGATTCGATGGCTGCGCGACTGGGGCGGTTGCACGATTAGGGCGCATGCAAGGCAGTGGAGGCGTCGGTCGACGCTCCACGGCGACAACATCCGAGGGGCCACGGATCCGACTTGGCCACCAGCCGGATCTAGTGGCTGTGCGGCCTGGGTGCGCGTGAGGCGGGAGGAGGGGGAGGTGCCGTCCTCGCGTGGCGGCAGGCGCACGAGAAGACCGCATGAGGGGCACGTGGTGCTACGACGCGCGAGGCGACCGCGTGAAGGGCCCGATGGCAGCGTGGTGTTGCAGCTGGGGGTGGCTTGCACGTGGCCTCGCCGGCGGCACCATGGTGGTGCGGCTAGCGGTAGCATGTGCAGGGGCATGCCAGCTGCGCCATGGTGGTGCGGCTGGTGGCCTCGGGCTACCTGTCTGCATCAACGAGTGCTCTAGCGGTAGTGATATGGCGCAAGCAGCGATCTGGTAATGGCATGCGTGGGGCGGATGTGGTCGTGTGGCGAATATGAGCCGGTGGCACGTGATGCCACAAAGGGACGTGGGTTCGTGGCGGTGGCGGTGGCAAGCGGCCTCGGCCTCGGGGATGAGGTTGTTGGTCGTGGTGGTCATGGTTGGCAGCGAGCTTGTGGTGGCTGAGGATAGTACGCCAAGCTGACAACGGCGATGCCTTGGGCGTCGTGCTCTTGTTGATGACGTTGTCAAAGCACCCTCCTCACTTCGATCGCGGAATCTCTAGGTGAAAACCTTGCCCAACATCGTGCAGGTTGCAATGGCATATCTTAGCATCGTGCTCTTCCTGAAGACGCTAACTGTGGAGTTCCCCTTATATGCAGTGCATTGGAAATTTCATGTGGTTCGGCGGCGATCGGCAACACATAGCGTCGGTCGTGTCAGTGCTAGATTCCAACCTTGGTGACTAGGCCATGTGGTGGAGTGGATGGATACTAGGTCGTGGACTTGAGGGGCAGATGTGCACGACAACGGAAGGCGACCGAGGTGGACATTGCCACAATGTTGAGAGAGCATGGCCTCCGCTCGTTTGAGGGTGACGGTTTGGTCAGGCCATGCACAAGAGGTGACCATGGAGTTGGCAGATGACAGCGTGGTAGGAGCTGGCCGACAAGGAGCCTTGCCCAAGTGAGGACTCGTGCAGTGGTGGTCTTCTATTGGTTGACGAAAGCTCCATGTGGCAACCGTGCTTCCTCGACGAGGCGATTGGGTTGCTTGGACTCCATAGTGGTCTATCCGATAATTCAGGTATTGGTTCGACGGCTAAGACAGCCAACCCTATTTGGCGAGTGTTGGTCCGGTGTAGGGCAACTCTGTGAAGCAACGCAAGTAGCTCCGATTGCATGATAGCTACATGGCTTGCAGCAGACCATGGCGGCTAACCCTGTATGCCAGCTACTAGCTTGTCGTGGAACATCGTTACGACACTGGCAGTGACAATGGATTATCCTCTGTGGGCCTTATGACCTGGTGATGGTGGTGCATTCTAGCATTTGAGCAATGGCGACATGGAATGGTTCGGTGGTTTGCTGCCCCAATCCAACCTACCGAAGATATTTTTGTTGTGTAGTGTTTCAACGAGCATCGATGCCTCAACCCAACCCACCGGTGTTTTTGTGGTTTCTCTTTGTTTTGCCTGATTATGGCCTCTTAAGGATGTAATCTCTCTCTGTTTTTTTATATCAATGAAACGCACACCCCGTTTGTTAAAAAAACCAATACTGCGGCCCAACAAGCCAGGCTTCTAACAGGGCTAGGCCCACAAACCTGTCCCAAGCAGGAAAACATCGCAAATCAATTCTATCTCCATATAACAGCATAGACATATTAATGAGCATACTGATTTTAACCAAATATATAGAAAAAAAAGGCAAAATAGCCATTATGATCCTCCAACTTTGCCCAGAGGGTCAAGTTCATCCCTCAATTTGTAGATAGGCCAATCTAGTCCTCCAACTTTATTTTTGGGTCAAACTCGTCCTTGTGATGATGTGGTGCTCCATGTTAGCATGAAACTAATGGAAAAAGTCCTTTCTGTCCTTTGTTCACTTTTTGCCTCAATATGGCAATATTTTTTAGCAAATAAAATTACGGCTCAACCAATAGCTCACAAATACTAGAGGTAGTTATAAACAAGCAATCACAGGAGGTCAGGCATTGGTAAACTGCACGCTGAATGAAGACCAAGTAGCAACAGATAAATGTTGCTTACCAATGGATCCTTCAGATACTTATTATCTTAGAGCCAGCGCAAGATGAGTACAAACCTGTCTTAGTTTTTTTTAGTAACACCTCTCTTCCAAATTCCAACAGGCTCGTTAGTCGTTACCATGAACATTTCCAACGAGCTGCATGTGTAGCACAAATGCAAGGAAAATCATGTGTAGTATGGACCTAGTATAGGAGGGCGTGAGAGGAGAGGAGGCAATATATGGCATTAAACTGTTGCAGCAGGTTCCAGCTACAAAAAAAATGTGCCAACTGTGAACCTACTATACCTCTTACGCTACAGAAAAAAAAAGATGAGATGATTATCACAGGAAATTTACAACTGTAGTTTGTCCGTTCTTCGGATATTGAAAAAGAATAGCCCCACGTAAGAGTCTTAAAATGTAAGAAATATTGTCATATTGAGGAAGGGAATGAACCAAGTGTAAGAAGGTATGCCAATATAGAGTGCAACATTAGTACAGGGACGACTTTAACCCAAAAACAAAAGTTAAGGGACTATATTGGCCGATTTGAAAGTTTGAGGATGAACTTGACCCTTCATTCAAAGTTGAGAGACTAGAGTGCCTATTTTGCCTATAAAAAAGAAAGGCCTGGAATTTATATCTCCGGCAGCACGATGTTTTACATGCGAATTGCAAAAGCTTTTGATACAGATACAACAACAAAATACACAAAATCGAACTCCTGGTCACGAGTCTGCAAAGTAATTTCCAGTAGGCACATACGATTACACGAGTATCTTTGAATGAAATTTGCAACCTTCCCTATTGTTTAAAAGACACAGTAGCTGAGATGGCAGCTGGAAAGAGTATTACTGAGTACTCAAGCTGAAAACTGTTAGCAACAAAATCACCTGAATGAATGATTGCAAAGTTTGTTAGCAACAGTGGGAGGTGAAACCCAAATGCTTCCTTTCAGTACTCTTCGAAAGGCCATTCATGAAAACCACAAGCAGCAATTTGCTCAAAATTCCTCATCTGTGATCAGCAGTCTTGCATAAGAAGAGTAAAGCCCAGAATCACATAACTACTACTGCAGGTGGAGAAGTGCATTTGAAGCCATCCGAAAGCCAAGAAATTCAACAATGAGTTTGATTTTCTTAGATAAATTCTTGAGCGTGTTTCCATATGCACATGCACACAAATCATCTGTATAACCAAGATCCTTTTACAATGTTTCACTGTGTCAGCTCACTGGACCATACCAAATACAATCCATTATCTCAATATAATTCAAAAGGATTTGAGTTGAAGTTTGTATTCATCTGGTTAGTTTTCTCTTTCAGGCTACATCAAAGAACATGTAGACGTATATATCCTCTGAACACCTCCAGTATAAGACAAACCAAAGAGTCTAGTGTTCAATATTCTGCCAAAAAATATAGACGTTTGAAATCAAGTCGAGAATCAACGGACTACAACAGATGACAAATCCTGGGGTTCGTGCACGTGGATAGAGCTCAATCCTCTCTTCTTCCACACATTATGCTCGTCCATCAACCTCCTAACTTTCAACACATCATCCCACCGTCCACCCATAGCATACAGGTCAGATATCAACATATATAATCCAGCGTTTTCATCAGATATCTCCAGGGCCAATGCTTTCTCAATTCCCTGAACGGCAATCTCAAAATTCTTGGACTTCTTGCATGCTGCCAGCAGCGATGTCCAGATAATGACATTTGGTTCCACTTTCATGGTTTTGATAACCTCATAAGCATCCTCCAACAGCCCTGCCTTTGCATAGAGATCAACCATGCAGCCGTAGTGATGTATATTTGGCTCGAGGCAATACCTGTCAACCATGAGCTTAAAGAACTCCCTCCCTTTCTCCACCAGCCCAGCATTCACACATGCGCTGAGCACAGCTGTGAATGTCATCTCATTTGGTTGCAGTCTTCTTTGGCACATTTTCTCGAACATTTGAACAGCCTCGTTGTTGCGCAGATGCGAAGCCAGACCACAGATCATAGCTGTCCAGTGCATAACATTCCTATGAGGCACCAAAGCAAACACACGGGCAGCATAGTCAAGGCGACCAGCCTTGGAGTAGAAATCAATGAGTGCCGTCCCGAGGTGCATACTGGGAGGGATGGCGCCACGTACAGCATACCCATGAATGGCCCTGCAGAACGGCAGCGGCAAGCCAGCTGAAGTGCAGGCTGTGAGGGTAGTGGCGAGCATGACACCATCCACACCAATGTCGGTGGTGAATGTCACCGAACGGAAGAAGGCAAGCCCATCAGCAAGGTGACCACGCGAGAAATAGCAAGTGAGCATGGTCGACCAAGACACAATGTCCTTGTCGGGGATGTCATCGAAGAATGCGCGCGCAGAACCGAGGTCGGAGGAGCGGCATAGTGACGCGAGCATGATGTTGAGGACATAGATGTTGCAGGTCGTGGGGGGTATTTGATCGAACAGCTGGTGGGCGGCGGGCGGGGAGAGGAGCGAGTAAGCGCGGAGAAGCGAGGAGGCGACGTGCGGATAGGCGAGGAGGTTGGATCTGAGTAGGTGGCCGTGGAAGTGGGAGAGGAGCGGGAGGGAGGAGGCGGCGGCAAGCGGCTTGAGGGCGAACGCGGCGGCGCTCCAGGCGAAGTCGGGTGGGACGGAGGGGCCGAGCCGGAGGCGGAACAGGGAGTAGAGATGGAGTGCCGACGATGGGCAGGCGGCCCCACGGAGGGCTCTGAGGATGTCGCCGGCGGCGAGGCAGAGAGTATGGGTCATGGGGCAAGGTCGCAAGGAGCGGTGGTGCGACGCGGCGCTGGCGCCGCCGCGGCGAGTTCGGTCTGGGATCAAGGCGGGCGGGAGCGATGATGGGCCCGTGTGGCCCGGTGGCTCGGCCTAGCGTATTGGGCCGAGAAGGTTGGGCCGCTGAGTCTACAGGAAGATAAAGAGATTATCTCCGAGCCGGATTTTTCGGTATCCCCAGTTCATCTCCGAGCCGGATTACACGCCGTTGGTTCAGGAATCAGATGGTCGGCCGAATTTTTCGGTTTCCGAGTCTGGTAGAAAATATGCCCTTGCTGTATAAGTTTGGATGCGTTTGAATTCGATTCGGTTACTATTTATGGATAGGGCATCTGGAAAAAAAAATAACTTGGTCCATATGCCAGGGTGAGAGAAATATATGGTAGTTGTCATCAGATCTGAGAAAAGGGGTCATATCAAGAAACTACCTTTCTTGCCAAGATTTCATCATGTGTTGGACTTACTTGGCCCATCAGATCCTTGAAGATAAACTTCTATATTTAAGCTTCAAAGATACTAATTCTTGTTGGCATAGGATTCTGCTCCCTAAAAAAACAAATCTATGAGTGATTTTCTGGCCTATAAATATACAAGATAGGAACCCATGATGCCCTTCCCTAGGTTTACAAGTTTACAAGTTAGGGTTTTGCCTTTGTCATCAAGGGCATTGAAGGAACTAGATCTGATCATATCAAGAACCCTTCAAAAACCTTGGGTTGCTTGATCTGATCCATATCAAAAGTGAAGCCTGAAGTTGGAAGACAACAAGGAAAAGACACATCAAGAACCCTTCAAAGCTTTGTAGGTGTTTTGATATTATCTATATCAACCTGCAGTTGGAGGCAACAAGGGAAAATATCAAGATTGAATTGCAATTCCAAAGGTATGTTGATAGAGTGCTTTTTCTGTTTTTAATCTCTTGAGAGGTGATCTGGATGTGTTCCTTCTTCATAGATTTTCTATTTTTTTCTCTGTTTTTCGATCTTTTTTTAAACCGATTCTATCTGTCCTCCCTCAAACCTTGACTCTGTCCCACGTGAGTAGCAAGCACATCAATCTTCATCTTGAAGCTGCGTCCGTCAGTCTCCTCCCGTGCATAGTGCACGCTTGCAGTCCTTGCAACAATCATGAGAATTGAGTAGCTCGCCCAACTGGCTGCCGATTCAGAGACCTTTGGCTTTTTCTCATGCTAGTAGTGGTTCAGATTAATGCAGGGTATATTAGTCCTTAATTTATTGGCTCAAATTCTCGTGGGAGGTAGTGAACTACTCCAGTACCAGTTCTTTCGATAGCTAGAACTTGACATGCATGCAGATAATGAACTACTTAAATTCTATATTAGGTGCCGATATTCATGAATAAAGCATTTCTTAAATTCTAGTTTTTGTATCCGTGCTCATGAGTAAACCATTTGTTAGATTCTCGTACCTCTTATAACAAGGACAAATATACACAAAAAAACTTTTTAAATGTTACGTTTTATCTTCCCTTATGCTCATTTTGATGCATTGAGAAAATAAAAATTCTTAGATTCTCATTCCAATTAAATATAGGGATGGATTCTAGTTTTCTTTAACCTAACTCTTATTTATTATGAGGTATTCTTACCCATCCTTTTTGCACTTTTTTCTACCCCTTTCCCTCCCCTTCATCCCACACTTTGTATTATTGTATATCCCCCTCTCCCCAATCCCTCTTCTTGTCATATTCTCTAACTCCAACGGATCTGATTCTGTTTTCTTTGACAACTCCGACTTTTTCATCTTCAGAGGGTGCTTGGATCCAAGGGACTAAAATTAGTCTGACTAAAATTAGTCTCTTTGAGAGGCTAAAGTTTCAAGCACCCCTGACTAAAGAGGATCCAAGGGACTAAAATTAGTCTGACTAAAATTAGTCTCTTTGAGAGGCTAAAGTTCCAAGCACCCCTGACTAAAGAGGGACTAAAACTAGTCTTGAGACTAAAATTCTTTAGTCAGAGGAACCCCTACTAAAATGTGGATTAGTCCTCTCTCTCCTCATTTAACTCCCCTCATTTAAAACAGACCATCCCCTCCTATTCGCTGGCGCGTGTGGGAATGCGACTTGGACCATAGAGGATTAGGGAAGAGGGAGGATAATAAATGCTCATTTAGTCTCTTTAGTATTTGGATTCAAGCATGGGTGAGGCTAGCAAGTTTTAGTCCCACTAATTTTAGTCATGGAACTAAAACGAATCAAGCACCCTCTCAGTTGTGCATTCATGAGGCTAAAACTTTGGCGTAGACTCCGCCTTCAACTCTGAAAAGGTTGGCATTTGAAGTTAGCGTTTGTTTATCATTAGGGTTAGGACTCGGGCCGCCATCTCTCTAGGTTCAAAGGCGACAAAATAGATCCGTCTAGTGGTAGCAACATCGGGATTAGGTTGTAGGAGGACATTCATGAGGCATGTTTACACGTGGTATAGTTGAGCCATACCACGCAAGCTGATTGTGGATGACATTCGCGAATTTAGTGAACGAGCAACATATGAGAGAATTTGATGGTGGCGGACGCGAATTTCGCGGCCATAGATACAAGGGCATGAGTAGTTGGATCTTGATCGAAGAGAGGCTAGAAAATTTAGCGCTAAAAACTGATGAATGCTTGATTTTTTACAAACCAATAGTACTAAAATTTGGTGCTCTTAGGATTTAATAGTCATTTGATTGGTATCTAATGATTGGTATAATTTTGAAAAGCGTTTGCTTGTACTAATGTCTTTTGTTTGGGAGGGATCCAGCTTTTGGTTTTACCAGTTTCAAGTAGCGGCTCGGCTTCTGGTATTACCACCTTCTAGTCTATTCGGGAGTGTTTTCACCAGCGCCGGCCCAAGCAGCTGGGAACGTGGTCGGGCCCATGCAGCTGCCCAGCTGGGCGGCCGCCGCGCGCGCCGCGCCATGGACGACCGCCGCAGGTCCGCCCGGCAGGTGGGAGCCCTCCGGCCCAGATGTCGAACCGCTGCCGTCCCCGACGCCTCCATGGACCTCACCCTCGCCGGATTCGTCGATTTCGCTTCCCGGAGTGTCCTCCCGACGGGCGGTCGGCGCCGGTCGCCGGAGGAGATTCGACATCTGCCGCCGCCGCCGCTTCTTTCTGGAGGAACCGAGAGAGATGGATCGGGATTTTTTCTGGTGGGCACAGGCCGAAGGGGTACCCACGAGGGGAAACAAGCGGTGGCAGGGGCGTAAATTTGACAAAGTTGGTGGTTTAGGGGTGCCGGAGCCGAGAGAAGCCACAAAACGTGGCTCCAACGTCGCAATGGAAGCCGTTTTGGGCTTCATGGTTGGCTTTGGTGGTGAAGCCGGTCCATTTGAAGCCGTTTGGGAGGGCTTCACTTGAAGCCGGAGCCGGAGCTGCCCGAGAAGCCCTCCCAAATAGGGCTTTAGCTGAAGCCAGTTTTTGTTGTAGGCGGCTTCTCGCCAAGCCAACGCGTGACCCCTTTTCCCTTCCGTCAGCGACTCGGCGGTACCCTTCCCGTTCGCCTCCACCCGCCGCCGTTAGCATTGGCTCCGACTCCACCTGCACGTGCGGGAGAACAGTACTTTTCACCATCTTTTTTTCGAACTAAACACGCCCTTAGCCGGAGCTGTTTTTGCTGTAGACGGCTCCTCGCCAACCCAACCCACGCGTGACCCCTTTCCATGTAAAAAAAAAACGCGTGACCCCTTTTCCCTTCCGTCGGCGACTCGGCGATATCCTTCCCGTTCGCCTCCACCCGCCGCCGGCATTGGCTCCGACTCCACTGCACGTGCGGGGGTGATCGAGAGCGCCGCCGTTTGCAGTTCGCTGATTACGGTGCCGCCACCCCCGAATGTCGGCCTCAGTGATGAGTGATGAGACCGTCTCCCCAAGCTAAGATCAGGTGCCTGTGCCGCCATGCGGCCATGCCTCAGTGGCTCAGTTAGTCAGTTGCCATCGGCAGCAACTGATTCACGAGTGGCGACACCGAGCACGGGAGAAGTCGGGCATGGCACCATTGCTCGGACCGCGCCTCGCCGCCTCCGCGGTGAACCGCGTGGTGCTACACGGTGGGAGCGGCCCCGTAGAGCGATGCCACAGGACACGGCATATAGCAGCGCGATTGCCGGGAAGTTGTAGCAGGGTCGCGAGCCCACAAAGGATCGTCGTGGCAGCGTCCGGGCTGACGGAAGACCCAAGAAAGGCACGCACACAACCTGCTCGACGAAAGTCTTGAGCGGCGAGACGTTTTCCCCTCACCAATTTTTCCTTAGGTTCTTTTCTTCACTTCCTGCGAATTTACATTTGACGAAACACTTTGCAAATGTTTTAATAATTTTCGTTCCATCCGTTCCAGTTCCATCTTTTCCATGACATGACACGACAATCCCCACTAACCGCTTCCTCCGCTTTGTCATGTCATGAACAGCAACCGCCCCACGGACGTGACGACGGTCGCCATGGACGCGCAGCAGGACATCAAGCCCTTCTTGTCCCCGATCACCGCCACCCCTATCCAGAGGAGCCTCCATGGGTCCAGCACTTATCAGGCGACGGCGTTGCCATC
Source organism: Urochloa ruziziensis (assembly GCA_015476505.1). NCBI lineage: Eukaryota > Viridiplantae > Streptophyta > Magnoliopsida > Poales > Poaceae > Urochloa > Urochloa ruziziensis. The sequence continues at coordinate 54,886,560 of CM027122.1, read as the reverse complement.
GGAGCTCGGCGGCGCTCGAGTGTTAACCTCGGTGTACCCGCAAACTCAAGCGCAAGCGGTGTGCGTCCTCAACCAGGCCGCTTCGGAGCTGTCGGGTGGCATTGACTATCGGACCAGCGGCGCTGACGGGGCGCTCGAGGGCACCTCGGCTCCCCGTCCTTGCACTGCACCACGGTTCAGCAGGAAGTTCTGGAGTGCCGGCGATTATGACGCGGGGGCCAGGAGCTCTGCGCCACAGCCTCAGAGTACGCCACAATGCTGAAGTATTTCGTGCAAATTTTGTTGCTTTCTTGGTAGCGTGCCTCTAACACCCGAAGTTGCCCACTTTGCTCTGTTGCAGCTTTGAAGAATCGCATGTGCGTTCACCCTGAATTTCTCCACTCCAATGCGACTTCACATAAATGGCCATTTGGAGGTAAGCTTTTGCGTGCAGACTTTTTCTAATCTTACTGTTGGATTGTGCCTTTACATTTCCTTTGCCTTGTTACAGCCGTGGCAGAGTTGTTGGACAACGCAGTTGATGAGGTAATTAAAGAGCGTCATTGTTCAGTTGCACACTTTGATTAGTCAGTGTGGAATATCTGATTGGATTATATTGTCAAAACAGATACAAACTGGCGGTGCTACAAGAATATTGGTGGACAGAATCATCAACAACCGGAATGGGTCACCAGCTTTACTAGTTCAAGGTCCTGATTACTATATCATACTAATCTTAATATTGTTTCCTTCACTTAATCTGACAACATTTTCAAGTGATATTTTATCTGTATATAGAGCTAAAACACAAACTTGTTAACTCTCCTGATCCTTTATATTGATGGAGTTTGCATGAGCTAGAGAGTTTTGTCAATGCTTGCCCTGTAATAATGGAATTGCATTTGAAAATCTGGGTATGTGTGCCATGTCTGTAACTTGAAACTAAAGTGTATATTTTCTGTTTACCATACAGATGATGGTGGAGGCATGGATCCTGATTCCATGAGGCGTTGTATGAGCTTTGGATTTTCAGAGAAACAATCAGGATCTTCTATTGGGCAATGTATTGTCTACTAACCCTGTTTTATAATCGCCTAGTTGTCTCCTGAAAACCCACCGTTTAACATTTTGGCATTTGCTATTCTGATCAGATGGAAATGGATTCAAGACTAGCACAATGCGGCTTGGGGCAGATGTTATTGTTTTCAGCCGTTGCACAAAGAGCGGGTACAAACCCACTTATATTTCTTTCCTTCTTTTAACTTTTTGATTTTTTCAATTGAAATAATTCCAGGTTATTTGTTGGTTTCAGTGGGCCTACACAATCCATTGGTCTCCTCTCCTACACTTTCTTGGTGGAAACTGGCCAGACAGATGTTGTAGTTCCTTTGGTATGCTATGTGATTTTATTTTTATTCTTTCTTTGGCATAAGACAATGAGTATACCCTTATTTATGATCATACATTTTCTCTTTTTAGGTGGATTACAAATGCAATCTATTAAGAGGACAAACTACACGACTGGAGCGACATGGTTCAGAGCAGTTTTCCTCAAATTTGGCTGTACTGTTGAAATGGTCCCCTTTTGCAACAGAAGTCTCTCTTTGAATTATTTGCATATCAATATATACCTCTGGTATATGAATGAGATTCATATATCCAAACCACGAGTAAGATTCATGGACTCTATGGCCCCTAAGATAGACGCGGGATACTATTAGAGTTCCCCCCTTGAACCATAAGGGATAAAAGAACCAACTACTAGAGTTCTTAATGCAAAAAATGCTCGAATAATGTTAGCTAAATGAAATTTGCAGCTGCCACACTTCAGGCTTTGATGAATAACTGGAAGAATGGACCACAAAGCTGGACAGGTTCAAGCGATCCCTGCAGCTCCTGGGAAGGAATTTCCTGTTCTAATGGAAGGGTGACAGAAGTGTGAGTGCTCAATTAACCTTCTTCTATTAGATAATAATCAAATACTGTGCTGAAATCTGGTACTTGCAGGAGATTACCAAGCATGAATCTGCAAGGTACATTAAGCGACGCCATAGGCCAACTATCTGCTTTGACATATCTGTGAGTCCTATGTCCTACTATGAAAATAACAATTTAACAACAATAACAAAATTTAGTATTTCCCCAAGAAAATACCATCAGAACACATAGTCTACCTACCAATTTACCTTAGCGATCAAGGAATAAATGTTGAGCTGACATTACATGCAGGGACCTGTCTAACAACCAAAATCTTGGAGGTCCTCTTACTCCGAAAATTGGAAATCTGAAGCAGCTCACAACTCTGTAAGAAATGACATTTCGTGATAATGATAAACACTGAATTTGTTTTCTAAGGGATCTGCAAAGATCACCAAAGAAAAGAAGAAGAGAGGGATATGGCTGACATATCTTGGTTTTCACAGGATTTTGCTTGGATGCAGCTTCAGTGGCAATATCCCAAGAGAGATAGGCAACTTATCACAGCTCACGTTCCTGTAAGAAATCACTCAGATTTGGAAGAAGGTATTTAGTGGGCAATCTGTTCATCAGGTGAATTCAATTAATTATTTCTTTGTGCAGGGCACTAAAACAAATAGTTTCACTGGTGGAATTCCACCGACGCTTGGCCTTCTTTCAAATCTTATCTGGTTGGACATGTCTGCAAATAAGCTGTCAGGCCAACTACCAGTTTCTCCAGGGTTGAACCAACTCATCAAGCTAAGCATTTGTAAGTCCTGAAATGCTATATCGACTCAAGAACAAAAGAATCAAAAACGAATTTGATAATTCCTTATGTTTACATCCATGCAATGAACAGCACTTCAGTGAGAACCAGTTGACAGGCCCAATGAGTGAAAGACTTTTCAGTGCCAAGATGAACCTTATACATGTGTAAGCTGTGTTCTGCGTTTGTAATAGCTATTTCTGTTCATTAATGTCACCTCAGTATGTCACCGCTTTCTCTAATCAATGTCAGGATATTGACAACAACAACTTTACTGGCCCAATCCCAGCATCAATTGGACAAGTCACATCACTTCAAATAATGTAAGTACCCAATCACTCATATTTGGCACCAGTCTTGCACAGCGTTTTGAACAGTTTTATTTATTGTATGGCAGCCGACTAGATCATAACCAGTTCAGTGGTCCAGTTCCTGATAGTATTGGCAACCTAAGTAACCTGATGGAACTGTAAGTAAATAAATTTTAATGAACACCGCAGATATTTCATGGTTCTTGAGAATGACATTGCAAATATCTCTTTGGTTCTTGCAGGAGCCTAGCAAACAACCTACTAAATGGGACAGTGCCAGATCTCACTAGTGTAACTCAGTTAGATTATGTGTAAGAAAAACATATCAACATTTAACTTAATATTCAGTTCTGTTGTTAATTTTTTTCTTTCTCCAAGCAGGGACCTAAGCAACAATAACTTCCCAAGATCGCCAGCACCCGGATGGTTTTCAACGCTGACATCCCTGAATAGCATGTGAGTTTTGAGGATTAACAAAGTGAATATTAAATTCAATGCTACAATACAGACAATGTTTCTCGTTGGATATGCAGATTTATGGAAAATGATGATCTTACTGGAACAATCCCTAGTGATCTGTTCAGTTACCCAACCTGCAACAAGTGTAAGTCATCAATGCTTGTGCCATGATTTTTTGAATATCTATAGAAAGTTTCAGCTGAGTTTTTTATTTTTGTATTTATTTATGCCACAACTTGTAATGCAGATCACTAGCTAGGAATGCATTCAGTGGGAACTTAATATGACAGGTAACATCGGCTCACAGTTGCGGGTTGTTAACTTGACAAATAATCAAATCATAGAAGCTGATGCAACAAGCTACAGCAACAGCCTTATGTAAGCACTGTCCTCTCAAGCGGAAATAATGACATGCTCGCATGCTGAGTGGCATGCATTACTAACCATCTCAATTTTTGTTCTGGTCCAGATTAGTCGGGAATCCTGTATGCTTGGATAACAGTAGCTTCTGCACACTCAAGCAAAAACAGCAAGTGCCATATGCCACTAACCTTGGCCATGTGCTGCCATTCCATGTCCCACTGATCAGTCAGCGAGTCCAGTCACTTCACAGAACTGCGCATGCACCAACCCCTTTCAGGGTTTGATGATCTTCCGAGCACCTGCCTTCTCTGATGTCACAAACCCCACATTGTTCCAAAATCTGGAGTTGACACTTGTGCAGAACCTTAGCCTGGCACTAGGATCAGTTGCCCTTTCCAACGTAGATTTCAGTCCAGGAGCACCTCTGACATTCACAGTGAAGATTTTTCCAGTCAGTGGAACGAGCTTCAATCGCTCAGATGTTATAAGAATTAGTACTGCTCTGGTCAACCAAACTTTTAAAAGCCCAACCCCGTTTGGACCATACAGTTTCATAGCAAGCACATACTTTCCAGGTATGTAAATAGTAGCAATACATTTCAGGTCCCAGCAATAAATACAGGTTTGTACCATCTTCTGCCTGATGCATCTTGAACCGTTAATTATCCATTTCAGGTCCCAGCAATAAAAAATCCTCAATGGGCAAAGGTGCAATAATTGGAATCGCAATCGCGGGTTCTGTCCTTATTGTTGGCCTTATTCTAGTAGCAATATACGCTCTACGGCAGAAAAGGATAGCCAAGGAGGCAGTAGAGAGAACTACAATCCTTTTGGTAGTGTGTTATTTCACAGCTAAATTTCAATCTAATCGAAGATGCATATATGCATTTTGAGCTAGCTGCTCAGAAATTCTATGCATACCAAAGATTAGAAAGATAATTTGTTCCTGTTAATGCTTTGGTGCCACAGCATCATGGGGAGCTGGTGGTACAGACAACGGAGATGCACCACGACTGAAGGGTGCCAGATACTTTCCATTTGAGGAACTGAAAAGGTGCACCAATAATTTCTCAGAAAAATCAATGAGATAGGATCTGGAGGCTATGGGAAGGTAACTCAATTGCCATGCTGACCTGCTCACAGCAAACAGGTGTTTTGTGAAAGCATCTAATGCACTATATATTTACTCTATGAAAAGGTATACAAAGGGACACTTGCAAATGGGCAAATAGCTGCAAAAAACGAGCACAGCAAGGATCCATGCAAGGTGCAGCTGAGTTCAAGAATGAAATAGAACTACTATCCAGGGTTCATCACAAGAACCTAGTGAGCCTAGTGGGCTTCTGCTATGAACAAGGGGAACAGATGTTGGTTTACGAGTATATTCCTTATGGGACATTAAGGGAGAACCTGATGGGTATCATCTACATTACTCACTATAAGTAACACCGTATTTTACCTAACAACATGTGCCTTCGCAATAACAAAGGGTATAATCATGACTTGACTGCAGGTAAAGGAGGAGTGAGCTTGGATTGGAAGAAGCGCCTCAGAATTGCCATTGGCTCAGCAAAAGGTCTAGCATACCTCCACGAACTTGCTGATCCGCCAATCATACACAGAGATATCAAATCAACCAATATTCTTTTGGATGAAAGTCTCAACGCAAAGGTTGCTGATTTTGGTCTTTCAAAGCTAGTATCTGACACACAAAAGGGTCATGTTTCTACCCAAGTAAAGGGAACACTGGTACGTAATATGTATTTTTGATATTCTATTACAATTCCTTTTGGAGAAAGAAAACTTTTGCTGATCCTCTTTTGCATTGTTGGTAGGGCTATTTGGATCCTGAATATTACATGACACAACAGCTCTCTGAGAAGAGTGACGTCTACAGCTTTGGAGTTGTCCTGCTAGAACTAATAACTGCCAGGCAGCCCATAGAGAAAGGCAAGTACATTGTCCGTGAGATAAGGACAGCAATAGATCAGTATGATCAAGAATACTATGGCTTGAAGGGTCTGATTGATCCAAAAATCCGGGATTCAGCTAAATTAATTGGCTTCAGGAGATTTGTGCAGTTGGCTATGGAATGTGTGGAAGAGTCTGCTGTTGACCGCCCAACAATGAATGATGTTGTGAAGGAACTTGAGATCATCATACAGAATGAAGGGGCACAATTGTTAAACTCAGCATCTTTATCAGCTGAACAATTTGGAAATGCAACGGGCCAAGATCCTTATGCAGAACACTTGCCTATGAATGATGAAAGCAGCAGCAACACCTTTGATTACAACAGTGTATATTCATACTCAGCTGTTGAACCAAAGTAAATATCAGTCTCTACTGATTGTTTTTGGTGCATAGTCCAAGTTAAATGGACATAAGAGATGTATAATACAATATACACCTTTCCTGTCTGTTGATAAATCAATGCATGAATGTTTTAGAAACACTGGCGAATGGCTTGCTTAAGATGAAACAGCAGCTAATGATCTGTCTATAATACCATTCATACCCTTGTACCTCCTTACATGACAACTTGGCATGTTGCAAAACAGAATATCTACTCTATCTGCCAAGATAAACCTTCTCATGCTGTTTCGAATTATTTGTCCCGGCTGTATATTGTTAATTCATGTAGTTTCATAGTTTCAAATGAAAATCCCTTAGTTATGTAAACAACTAGCTACACTTCTTGAACGCGTTAATGGCCTCTGATTGGGCCTGTTGGATTCAAGGAATAATAACTAGAAGTCCAAGATGCTATGGAGAGTGTAGGAGAGTAGAGAGGGATGCTATAATGACTGATGGATGTATTGCATTGAGGCCTCGACCGGTATATAGAGAGTACAAGACTTGGGGGGCAAGGCTCCCCCGGATACATATGGTATCTACGATAGGGTAGATCTACAACGACCAAATATACTCTAACACTCCCCCGCAATCACAGCGGAGCACCACAGACGGTGAGACTGGAGAAGAAGCCGAAAGCGGGAGCCGACGGACTTACAACCCCACCCCCCGCAGTCACAACGTGGCGCGGTGGCGGATGCTGCGACTGGAGAGAAAAACCGGCGAGTAGCTCAATGCGGACCATGGTAGCCCTTGGTGCCGATGTCGAGGGGTAGCCAGCTGGAGGGGCGAGGAGCCATGGTTGAAGATGTCGTGCGTAGCATAGCCGTGGTCGACGTACGTAGCTGTCGAGGTTGCCGATGATGAGGTAGCCGCACATGAAGCCGCAGGCGCACGAGAGGCTCCATGATGGTGGCGTAATGGAGAGGACGCCGAAGACGAAGATGGCGACGTGTCGAGGCAGTCGTAGAAGGGCGATGCCGAAGTCGATGCGGTCAGGCCATTAGGCGAGGCATGCCCGGGTTTGCCAGGCCCGGGAATACGTCGGGGATGGGCACGCACCGGTGTTGCCAATACCGGACGTGCAAGGGAGGACGATTGCACAACCAGACGCCATCGCCGGGGGGACCAGAGAAGGCCTCCATAGCTCTGATACCATGTAGGAGAGTAGAGAGGGACGCGTATAATGATTTGTGGATGTATTGCAGTTGAGGCCTCGACCGGTATATATGAGAGTACAAGACTTGGGGGGCAAGGCTCCCCGGATACATATGATAGTCTACGATAGGGTATATCTACAACTATCAAATATACTATAACAGAGAGAGGCCATGAAGTTCTAGTCAACGGCAGGCATATATAATACTCAAAGAGCTAATGAGGGACAAAATTATTACTTATGATTGCCTTTTTGTGACAACAAAAGTGGTCCAGAAGAGGCATTGCCCATGTATGCATTTTTTTCTTCTTTTGATTATATTACCAGTAATGAAGATAACTCACAGTCATTACTTGTCTCTACTGTAATGTCCGTTTGCTGCTCTCCCCGTTTGGAAATAGTAGGGACAAGTGTCATGAAAAATGGCACTTAATTGAGTTCTCATATCTGCCACCAGTTGGGGGCATTAGATAATTCAAAGGTATGCATGCTCAAAAGCTAATGATAAAAAAAAAACGGGCGTACCCAGTGAGAAAGCTCCCACACAAGGCGGGGTCTGGGAAGGGAATTCCTAGACAGCCTTAGAGCATCTCCAACGGTTTTCCTTTCCCCTTTCTCATCTTATAGGGGAATCCCTTTCACATTTTCACCATTTAAGGGAGAGATGGTAAATCAGTTCTCCTTTCCCCTTTTCCCTTCCTCCTCCTAAGAAATGGGACCCACCTGTCGTTGGCTAAAAGGAGCTTCTTCTTCCTCCCCTCTCCTCTCCCTTCCTATCTTCCTTCTGCTTCTCCCCTGCTTCTCAGCTAGCCGCCGACGGGAGGGGCTTGGACGAGGAGCCAGTGATGGCCGCCCGGCGGGGCTTGGCCGGGCGGCGCGCCACGGCAGTCATGGCCAGGCGCGCGCGGCGGCGCACTGCGCGGGGAAGCCACGGAGCGGGGCCGTTCGCGTCTGCGGGTGGACGCTCGAGCAGGGTAGCCGGTGGTGCGAGGCGAGGGCGGCCGCTGCCGGCGAGAGGCAGGGCAGCTTTGCGGCGGCGGGCGAGCGGAATAGAAGGAGCTGGCGCCGGTGGTCGGGGCGCGCGCGACGGTGGAGCTGGCCGGCGGCGGCACGGGGTCAAGGCCAGGGCGCGCACGGGGTCAAGGCCAGGGGCAGGGCGAATCGGGCGGCCAGGGATGCACGGGAACGAGCAGATCGTGTGGCTAGAGTGAACAACAGGAAAAGGGAGAGGAAAGGGGGAGGAGGTAAGATTAAGAAAAGAAAGGGAGAGGGAGGGGGAAAAAGGGAGAAAGGGGAAAGGGGAAAGGGAGAAGGGGATCTGTTGGAGATGGATTTTTGCCTCCAATTCCCCTATATGGCTAAACAGTGGAAAGGGGAAAGGGGATAGGGGAACTGTTGGAGATGCTCTTACCCTTGCAAAATTCTTTTAAAATTATGCAAAGAGCCTTACCTTGCTCAAAAGCTAATGATACAAAAAAAAAGATACCACTAAATAAATTTGAAGTAAGACGTGGGTAAAACAAGGAGTACCTTGCACAAACAATGGAAGTAACTATGTCATTATCAGAGCTTCCAAAGCATTGACATTGTTATTTCAGTCCAGCCCCATCATATACTGGATCAATGAAAATAATATCAACCACTTAACAGGTAAAATTATCATGAAATGCTAATAATAAAAACTTTATCCCACAAATTACAACCTGCAAGCATGACAGGCTACGCTAATTTAAATAAAAAACGCAACAGTTGTCAAAAGCACATCCAAATTCAAAAGTTTAAAGAAACATGTCCTTTGGACAGCATTGTGACTTGCACCAAGCCACCAAGACCAAAGCAAACTTATATCTGAGTTCTCAGACAACAGGCCATTTAGGGATCCATGGAAGAGTCAGTAATCCTTATGCAACTCTGTTTGTTTACATGCTTTTCCATATCCTTGGCTTACTCTCCAGTTTGACAACAATTTTGCAGCTGGTGCAAGTTTCATGAGGAATATGCAAGCACGAGCATATTGTGCTGACCTGTTCCTACTCAACGGAGCATTCATTAAAAGAGCAAGGCTATGGTGTTCAGTTGTTCACCCTAGAAAGCTCCACACTTTGGCTTCTTGAGAAGTATTCACAACAGCTTTGTGGTACTTCTTGTGCCTTTAGCTCTCAGAATGAAGGTGCTGTCCATTCCTCTGCTGCTGGTCATGTTTTGGGCAAGTCTTCCTGGAGGATTCTGTGATACAGATCCTCAAGATGGTAACTATAATGAACCTGGTTTCTGAAACTTTCTCTTGTTACTTCTTAGACCAGGCTTCTTGCAAAGTTATAGCTTAGTAGCTTACACATCTTGAAGGTGACAAGATACACGTTTGCGTTGATGAAAAACCTTTTATATGCCACACTTAATGTTCAAGAAACAGTATTGTTCTCTCCAAATAAAAAAATTCATGTTTTAGCATGCCTTTGTCTTCAAAGTATATATCCAATATTTGCTATCATAAGCACCATATCAAATGACAAAGTATTTCTTTATTTCCCAAGTTGGTAGTCTTTCCAATTTCATCTTGTGTAAGTAGCAAACTAAGAGCAGCTGACGATAAGAGATGGCAGTATGTAACCATGCAAATGAGTAACTCAATTCACTGCAATATAACTTCTCAATTAACAATACACGGATACAAATTGTCAGTGGCTGCGCTTCAGTCTCTAATGAGAGAATGGCAGAACTTCCCATCAAGTTGGCAGGCATCAAACGATCCCTGTGGTAAACAATGGGTGGGATTACGTGCAACAATGGGCGAGTCACATCAATGTGAGTACCAACTAATAATGTTTTACTAGTTTAACTTTCACACTTAATCTAATCGAAATCAAAATCCATGTTTCCAGGAGGCTATCAAGCATCAACCTTCAAGGCACATTAAGTGACAGTATAGGCCAGCTCAGCGAGCTTGTTTATTTGTGAGTCATTTCCATATAAATTGTTGAAGTTTATAGGCTATAATTATTAAGACCATATTTTCTGGTTTCAACTGATAAGACATATAAGAGGAGTCTGCTCATAATTTGATTACCTGAGAAAACCACGTCATCAGCCCACGAATACTTTGTTTCCATGTATAGGGAAATAATTATATGTATCTATACTAGAAAGCATTACAGCAAATTTAGCTATATACAGCTTCCCGATGAGAGAACTTGAGTAGAAAATATTGGGTAGCTGAAATTGGAAGTTAGTCCGTTCCAGCCAAGGCCAGTATTCAATGCACTTAAAGACATTCAAGAAACTGATCGCTGCCATACTTCCACCCTATGTATAAGGTAGAGTTTGTGGACAAGTTTCCTAATTCAACAGTAACACGAATTACATGTGTGCACTAAATAGTTAAAAAACATAAAATATTTCTGTTTATAGTGTGAACATCTCCAGGTCTCAAGCTATGTGTAGCATAGAAAAAGGCACTTGATAATTTACCTACACAAGAAATTGTTTCACTCATATATTATGGTGCATGCAGGGACCTCTCCTCCAACAGTGGTCTTAGCGGCCGATTGCCCACTTCGATTGGGAACCTCAAGCAGCTTACAACACTGTACACCCTAACCCTAAGGGCAAATTCTTATATGTCATAACAAGCTATAACACTCAACTAATCAACGAAGCTGACCCAATGCATTGTGATATTCAGAATCTTGGCTGGCTGCAGCTTCACAGGAGGCATTCCCCAAGAATTAGGAAACTTGGTGCAGCTATCATTCTTGTAAGAGTTTTTAGACTGATAGGAAATCTTAATCACAGCTCCATATTCTTGCCATTGATCTTCTGCTTCTTGGGCTATACTGGTGAATGACTATAGATGATATATACTCTGCAGGGCCCTGAATTCCAACAACTTTACAGGGCAGAATTCCTGCTTCGATCGGCCTACTCACCAACCTCTTCTGGGCTAGACTTAGCAGAAAATGAGCTTCTGGTCCAATTCCAATTTCATCAACCACTTCCCCAGGACTTGATCTACTTACACACACAAACATTTGTAAGCTCCTCTAACATTTCTTCCTTCCAAAAATCAAGAAGGATGATTAGTATGTGCTTTTTACTTGCTTCCTACCACACTGATACTCTGCTCCAACCAATTAACAGTCATTTCAATAAAACCAATGAATGGTACTCTCAACGGCCTCTTCAGCCCTAGCATGAGACTGAAACAATGTAAGATAATGTTGATTTCTACTAATAGCAACTCCTCTAGACATGTTATAGTATTGTACTGACCACTTTGTACCTCATCAGATTATTTGACAATAATCAATTGTCTGGTCCTATCCCTGCTGAACTTGGTAGCATCACCAGCCTCCAGATCCTGTAAGTATCTTGGCATCTCCCTTCCTTCCAACAATATTCTCAGCAATAATGTTGATTCCTTTGCATCTTCATCAGCCGATTAGATAAGAACAGATTCTCAGGAACAGTTCCAACCAACATCAGCAACCTTGTCAACCTAAATGGACTGTAAGTGCTGTGTGATTTTTTGAACTCTCACAGTCAAATGAGTAAGACAATTACATGAGTTATCAGATTCTAGCGTACCTTATTTGAATAACTATCTTCTGCAGAAATTTTGCGGACAACCAGCTGCGTGGAACAATGCCAGATCTCAGTACCCTGATAAAACTTAATGTCATGTACGATCTTGATCTTGCTTTCTTTTCCTACACTGTCTTCTGATATAGAACACTATGACAAGTCCTGATGAATGCTTCTTTTCATACCCAGCGATTTAAGCAACAATTTATTTGATCCGTCTGTCCTACCAGCCTGGTTGCTGACACTGAAAACACTTACATCAGTGTGAGTTTAAGACATGCAGTATTTGATCATCTCATGTATCTCAGCTCTAACTTTTCTCCTTCAGTGAAACCATGTTACCTTAAAAAACCCTCATATGCAGAGTAATAGCTTCTGGAGGACTGTATGGCAGGTCCCAACAGGATCTTTGCGTTGCCCGAACTGCAGCAAGTGTAATTTCTGGCAACACATAACAAGCCAAATTTTAATAAGTATAGAAGTTTCTCATGTTTGCTTGTTTTTACCACTGATCAGACAGTATACTGAGCAACAATGCCTTCAATGGGACACTTGAAATGACTGGTAACATCAGCCACAACTGCAGAGAGTCAATCTCCTAAACAATCGTATAGTTGCAGCCATATAACACAAAGCTACAACAGAAAACTAGTGTGAGTACTTGCATGCTCTAAAACAAAAGAAAATGTGTTGCTTCTCTTCTCCATTATTACTCACTAGAATTGCCTCTTCCTCTATCGACAGACTTGTGGGGAATCCTGTGTGCTTGGATTCCGAATTCTCCGGTAGCCGCTTTGCAGCATTCAGCAAGATAGCATGATACCATACTGTTACTAGTGTAACCAAATGCGGCTCAACTTCATGTTCCAGTGATCAAGCCTAGACCTGCGAGTTGCAGCTGTGCCTATCCCTACATAGGCACGATTTTCTTCAGGTCACTATTGTTTGCAGACTTGACAAACAATGAGCCACTTCAGCAATTGGAACTAGCCTCTGGACAGAGCTGGGACTGGCGCCCTGGTTCGGTTTTCCTTTCTGATGTCCTCTTCACTAGTGATGATTACCTCCAAGTTAAAATGAGAATGTTTCCATCGACTGGAACATCCTTCAACCTGTCAGAAGTAACAAGGGATGGCTTCGATCTTAGCAATCAAACTTATAAGCCACCACAAGGTTTTGGACCTTATTCCTTCGTTGCAGATCCATATGTCCACTTTGCAGGTATTCAAGCAATCAATATAATAAGGTATGTAAAAACAATGTAATCAATTATGTATGAAATACATTTGTGCTATCTTGTCTCAGGAGCAGCTGACAGTCGAAAATACAAAATAGTATACAAGGCGCCGTTGCGGGATTGCAGTAGCATGCGGTCTTGTTCTGACCACCCGAACTTCTTGGGCAATATTTTCTTTAATACAAAGAGACGGACAGAGGAATTATCAGGACAAACAAATCCTTTTGGTGAGGTTCCATAGATATCATATCATTGCGGGTACTTTTGAAGAAGAAAAGCATGACCTTGTTGGGATGTGTTTTCAATGGTAGCACCCTTTAAATGCTTTATTTTAATCACTAAATTTACAGATATCTAAGACAATTAGTGAGAAAGGCACCCCAATAAAAGTACAAAAATAATAAATAAGCGGGGAACTACAAATTCTCTTAATGGTCCAAGAGAAAAAGGGAAGCACATATATGATATACAGTAACAGTGATTTGCTACAAATTCAGCTTACTGGTGCTAAAATTGTACAGCGAATGCAACTTTACTTCACATAAAGTTTGTGTATATTATCTAGTTGTAATTAATCAGGATTCAAGCTAGTTAATTTTATGGTAGCCTAATACGCTAATCTAGAGATATGGTATAAATATGCTACAGAATTGACAGAGGTTAAGTGTGCTAACTAGGTCAGGATGTGAAACCAATCTTTCCTGTTGTTACATAACCAACCTTTCAAAGCTTACAAACTGTTATAGAAATGTTCCTAACTAAAAATTTAGTTATCAAACGCGCGCAAGTAGTGATAACCCAGACAAAATGTACTATAGCTTACAGTTTTGGTTTCCTTGGGCTCAGCACTTGCTTCTTGCAGTCTTTTTATTCTTCTCATTTTATTAATATATTTACTACAGTAGGGGGTTTCTCCTACTCATTCCCCAAAAAGGAACTATAGCTGGATATAACTTTGCTGATTATTTACCTTATGCTTCAAATTTTAGCTTCATGGGGAATCGGTCAAAAAGATAGCGGAGGTGCTCCACAGCTCAAGGAGCAAGGCTTTTTTCTTTTGAGAACTAAAGACTTGCACCAACAATTTTGCAGAAAACATGAAATAGGATCAGGAGGTTATGGAAAGGTAAACAGCTTACATACAGAACGTATCACTATCAGCATCCTTTGAGGGTTTTGCACAGACAGCTAATATAGTGATTCACATATGGATGCGAAGGTTTACAAGGGAATACTAGCAGATGGAACAAGTGTGCAATAAACGAGCAGAGTATGGATCAAAGCAAGGTGCATTGGAGTTCAAAAATGGATTGAACTGCTATCCAGAGTCCATCAAAGAACCTGGTAAGTCTGATAGATTTTGCTATGAACATAGGGAGCAGATGCTGGTATATGAATATGTTGCAATGGACATTAAGACAGAACTTACAGGTATGTACACAAAATCTAACTACAAATCCAAAGTGCTATGTTCTTTCCTTTTCCTTTCCTGTTTTACTATAAGAAATATACTTGTTATGCAGCAAGAGGAATTTACCTGGATTGGAAGAAAAGGCTGAGGATTGCTTTAGGATCAGCCAGAGGACTAGCATATCTTCATGAGCTTGCCAATCCACCTATTATACACAGAGATGTCAAGTCCACAAATATCCTTTTGGATGACAACTTCAAAGCAAAGGTTGCTGATTTTGGCCTGTCAAAATTAGTGGCTGACACTGAGAAGGGCCACGTTTCTACCCAAGTCAAAGGAACACTGGTAGGTTATCTGCTTAATAATGCTTTGCATAGTTCAATTAACTACTACTGCTGTTGCTGATCATTTTCATATAGGGCTATTTGGACCCAGAGTACTACATGACACAGCAGCTCTCGGAGAAGAGCGACGTGTACAGCTTTGGCGTTGTGATGCTAGAGATACTGAGTGGCAGGCTGCCCATATCAAAGGGCAGGTACATTGTCCGGGAATTCAGGATGGCCATAGACCCCAACGACCAAGACTACTACGGCCTGCAAGGCATCGTGGACCCAGCCATCTATGACGCCGCACATACCACGGGGTTCAGGAGGTTCGTGCAGATGGCAATGGAGTGTGTGGACGAGTCGGCCTCAAGGCGGCCCACCATGAACTCAGTGGTGAAGGAGATCGAGGCCATGCTGCACGGCGGGGCTGAGCTCCAGCAACTCATCCACCGTGGAGTTTGAGCACGCAGGGACCGCCTCTCACCTGTACAGCGGACCGGTGGTCACGGTCCGCTCGAACAGCAGCAGCAGCATGTCTGAAGAACCACCCCACCCTGAGCTTAAACATGCCGAACCGTTAGAGGACGCTGCTTGATTTCCTGCCTTTTTCCTTTATCATTTTGTTGTGCCAATCACACACTACTGTCTACCTTACTTGACATACATGTATTGAACACGATTTTCCTAAGGGTTGCGAGCTGCTAGCCTGCTACTACGCGGAATTTTTTCAGAACCATAAACAGATTAGCATCTGGTGAACCCGGCGTGGAAATGGCATCGGCGAACGCACCGACCGAAGCCTCTGAAACTGCTAGTAGCACTTAGCCATTTATTTACTGGTACGAATTGTGGGAGCGAGGCGGAGGCAGGGAAGAGGAAATGCAGGCAAACCTCCAATACGGGCGCCGGAGACGTGGACGGAGGTGGCGGAGAGGGCTCGCACCCGTGCTCGCTCGCACCTCTGAAGGCTCGCCTCTCCTCCAATCCCACCCGCCCTCGCCGCCGACGGTGTTGTCGCCTCCGCCCGCCCACTCCGCTTCCCCGTCCGCTTCCAGTTTTCCTCCCTCCGCGAGCGGAGCGGCCGTGCGTGGTTGTCTGGGCCGGGCTATTTCTGATAGCTAGTGTGTGTGTTCCCTGTCTCGAATGAAACTGGGCTGGACGCGCAAGTGACCAGGCCGGGCCGGCGGGCACGTCTCGTTTCGCGCCCACGGCCCACGTGATTGATGATCAACGTCCCGGGACCCAGCCCACGAAGGCGGGACCAGACCAGCAGCAGTGAGAGATAAGCGAACCGCCGCACCGGGCCGGTGGGCTGTCGTCCGTCATGCAACAAGAACGGGTCAAGAAGAAGAGAGAAAAGAACGTCCGGTGGTGAGGCAGCCATATCGGCGGTGGCGGGGCGAGCGGACGCGCGGGCAAGACGGGGAACCCACCGGGCGCCACGGACAGCGCGGGGCACCGCTCCTTCCAATGGCCGGCGGACCCATATAAGCCGCGGCGTCCGGCTCCCTGTACCCACTCGCGCTCTGCCCAGCCCCCGCCCCCCGCCACCGGCCGGATCCACAGCACCACCTGACCCGCCCGCGGCAGCTCTCGATGGTGTGGTCGGCGATGACGACGATAGCGCGGCGCCCCCGCCGCCGCGCTGCTCGTGCTGGTGGCGCTGGCCGCCGGGGCGCGCGCGGAGGACCCCTACCACTCTTCGAGTGGAGGTGACGTACGGGACCAAGACCAGCATGGGGACGGCCGCAGAAGGTGATCCTCATCAACGACCATTTCCGGGCCTACCAAACTGCACGTCCAACAACAACATCATCGTCAATGTCTTCAACATGCTCGACCAGCCGCTCCTATTCCACTGGTAGGACATTGCCCTCGATCGACTGACGGGTCGTCTTGTGTTATGTATTATTCTGTCATGCATAGGCTCTGTTCCTGCATAATTGAAGGCACGGGATCCAGCACGGAAGAACTCGTGGCAGGACGGTCTGCCGGGCACCAGTGTGCCCGATCCAGCCCAACACCAACTTCACGTACCACTGGCAGCCCAAGGACCAGATCGGCACCTTCTACTACTTCCCCAGCATCGGCATGCAGGCGCGCGGCGGGCGGGGTACGGCTCATCACCGTGCACAGCCGTGACCTGATCCCGTGCCCTTCGACAAACCCCGCCGACTACTTCCCCTTCCTGGTCTACGACTGGTAACACCAAGGAACCACAGCCGTGCTCGCCAAGAACCTTGACGCCGGCAAGGGGATCTGGCCGCCCCGCGGGGCTCGTGATCACGGCAAGAACGAGAAGGACGCGTCCACCCGCCCATGTCAGCGTGGAGGCCGGCAGACGTACCGGTTCCGCGTCTGCACGTCGGCCATCAAGGCCTCCTTCAACGTGCGCATGCAGAAGCCAGCCTGCTGCTGGTCGAGATGGAGGGGTCCCACACGGTGCAGAACCTTAACGACTCCTCGACCTCCACATCGGCCGTCCTGTCCTTCCTGGTGACCGCCGACCAGGCCCCCGGCGACTACCTCCTGGTGGCGTCGACCCTGTTCATCAAGGAGGTTAGCACCATCACGGCCTTATGCGCTACAAGGGGTCCAGCACCCCGCCGCCGTCGCAGCTGCCGGAGGCGCCCAGCGGCTGTGCATGGTCATCAACCAGTGGAGGTCGTTCCGCTGGAACCTGAACGGCCAGCGCGGCGAGGCCCAACCCGCAGGGGTCCTACCACTATCGGGCCAGATCAACATCACCCGCACCATCAAGCTGTCCACGAGCAAGGGCAAGGTGGACGGCAAGGAGAGGTACGCGCTCAACGGCGTGTCCCACGTCGACCCGGAGACGCCGCTCAAGCTCGCCGAGTACGTTCAACGCCACCGTACGGGGTGTTCCAGTACAACCTCATCGGAGACGTGCCGCCGGCAGCGGGGACGCCCATCAAGATGGCGCCCAACGTCATCAGCGCCGAGTTCCGCACCTTCATCGAGGTGGTGTTCGAGAACCCCGAGAAGAGCATCGACACGTTCCACATCAACGGATACGCCTTCTTCGCAGCCGGG
The DNA here is from genome assembly GCA_015476505.1 of Urochloa ruziziensis. NCBI lineage: Eukaryota > Viridiplantae > Streptophyta > Magnoliopsida > Poales > Poaceae > Urochloa > Urochloa ruziziensis. The sequence goes on along the minus strand of CM027122.1, from coordinate 54,868,597 downwards.
TATGCTACGCATTACAGTATATTCTTTCTTCCACGCTGCTAGCTAGACAGCTGCTGCAATAGCCAGCTCTCAATGCAATCAGTCATCAACACCTCCTCGAACGATGTGCGTGCGTGCAGCATGGGCCCGGGCACATGGTCGCCGGCGAGCCGGAAGACGTACAACCTGCTGGACACGGTGAGCCGGCACACGATCCAGGTGTACCCGAGGTCGTGGACGGCGGTGATGTTGACGTTCGACAAACGCGGGGATGTGGAACATCAGGTCCAACCTGTGGGAGAGGCACTACCTGGGGAGCAGCTCTACGTCAGCGTCGTCTCGCCGGCGCGGTCGCTCAGGGGACGAGTACAACATGCCGGAGACCAGCCTCCGCTGCGGCAAGGTCGTCGGCCTGCCCATGCCGCCGTCCTATCTCCCCGCATAGACCATATGATGGCCCGCGCCACACGGTACGGTACTACTACACAGATCGTTCAAGGAGCAAAGCTAGAGGCCGGAATTAAAAAGAGGCATTTCGTTCCCGTTTCCCTTTTTGTCCCCCCACACCCACTGCACGTTTGTTGTTCTCTCGTCCGCTTCATTTTTCGCTTCCGAGGAATAACCAAAAGGGGCTCAAGACTTCATGTGGGCACTACTACTACTGATCGACTGATCACCAGGGGCCAGGATGGAAAGTGGCGAGGAGAAAAGCTAAGATTGTTGGCCAGCTGCGGATGCAAATACCACCAGCTCGAGAAGCCCTCTCGAAACATTGTAGGGAGTTAAGTTGTTTAAGTATATGATGATGATATATGAGCCTGTCCGATATGGTTAATAAGTCCCCCACCCAAAGCTATTCATTCTTTATTATGTATATGTACATGCATATGTCTCCTAATTCAATTTTTTGATGTGTTTCTCTTTCGGTTTTTCCAAACTTAACTCTGTAACTTGATATATGGATCAATATTATATATCCAATAGATTGTAATCACGATATTATATATGACTTCCGGCTCATAACAAGAGCAGCATTGTATTCATGAGATATTGTGATCGATCACGTTAAATTAATTTGTAGTTGAATTTTACGCGTTCTCCTCCGGGGAAAAGATAGCTGTAGTTTTTACGGTATGAATGCATACATTTCTAGCCTTTTCATTCATGGACACAATTTCTTCAACATGTAGTTTTGTCATAGTTTTACCAAGTATTACCTATAGTTTATTTGCAAAGAACATTGTCTATGAATACCATGCTCATTATACTTTGTCCGTGGCCCAAGGGCTTCAAATTGTGCTTAAGAGGTTTTGCGGCGGAAAAAAGTGGCCATGGGCAACAGGCTAGAATGTCACACCTAGTGGATTTCAATCACCCAAAAATGGCACACCTTACGGTTGACCTTAGGTCTTTATAATTATTAAGATTATGTTTAAGAGGTTGTAGTTCTTAAAGAATGATGAACATTGGCACCAGACTAGAATGTCACACGTCACAACCGGAAGACGCGTGATAGCATTTTTCCATCAGTTGTTCACACAGGTCTCAAACCGCGGAGCAGGAAGCGCGCGCAAACGTCACTGGCGGACTGGCCCCTCTATATTGACTAATCCAGGCTTGAACGGGACCCTGATTTGGATTCCGCCGACGAAAAGTGATCGTCGGCTTGGTCGCTGGCGGCGGCATCAGTATCTTTGACTACGAGCACGACGAGGATACCGCGCCGGCGCGGCAATTGGAGTCCCTGTCCGGCCAATAGCTGAATGCCGGAGCGGATCCTCTGTCAGTCTGTCAGATAGTCTGGCTCCGGCCGGCGCCGCCTGGGTTGATCAGGTATCAAGATTCAAGAGTCGAGTCTGTGAACTCCCGGTTATTACAACTCTGGTTGGGAGAGGAAGAACGTTATGCGGCGCATACATACAGTACGGTCTACCCCTGGTTGCGGCCTTTTGCAGCTTGCGGATATAGACACAAACTGTAATACTGGACAGTGGATTATGCAAGCAAGTCTTTCAGAAAGATTTTTTAAGGTTAAAGCATCAACGGTGCGAACAAAGAATAAAACTGCGCGTGCATCTCCTCAATGCGGTTTTAATCGGAAAATTGACGCTCTCTTTTCTTGGGAACTAAAAACTGACGCTTAAGATAATATAAATGCTGTGATTACAGCAAATTACCCATTTCTTTGTGGGGTTTGTTTGATTGTACCCTTTGCACTCGTCAGGTGCTATCACAAAAATTTCAGACCGTGTGAGGACCAGTATTCTGCTTCCGTGTAGACGTATGTTGGACCGCATCTGTACGCACTCCGACTCCACATTACGCAGCCATATTTAGAGAATGGTCTTACCACGTGCCGGTTTTGCACTTTGCAGTACTTCACTTACTAGCTTTTTTTTTAAGTGACTTATTACTAGCTTAGACACCGGATTCGTTTCAAAGTACATTTCAAAAGGCACGTGATTTTATAAGGGTCCTAATCAGCGTTATTTGGAAAATGAACGGCAGCGATGGCCCCATACTCCAAGTTTCCAACAGGCGCCACAGTACAGATTCAGTAAAGATTATTTACCACCAAACGTAAGAGCTTCCGTATAGGATATATAAAGCTCACAAGTCACAGTGAAACAGTATATTAGCAGAGACTGCAAATTATGCAGCTCTCAGTAGTGGGTAAGGATTGCCTTTCAACTATCAGGTGCTTGTGCTTCAGCATCGCTAAAAAAGGGTTATACTGACCTACACATTTGCATAGGAGAAGACCGTGGAAAAAGGTCCCAGGCAGAGGAAGTAGGTCTATCTCACAAGTGCAAGAAACACCGGTTACTTTTGCTAGTAGCGGTCATCGCTCCCAGAGAATGAAAGAAGTAATGAAGCAATGGTGAATTATTTGTCATTTGTGGATGGATAGCTCATGGAGATGAGCCGTGTCAGGGTTGGACGTGCCGCACACCTTCTCCAGGGGATCCTTGCAGCGCCTCTGGAGCTCCAGATACCTGTCCAGGTTGAAGTTCTGCCTCTGGATCAGCTTCTTCTGCCGAGACTCGAACATCCTCTCCATGAAGTCACGGTAGGTCGGGTCCCTTGACGTGATGAGGAAGTAGGCGTACCCCACAACCAGGCCCGTCGTGGTCGTGAAGAACGTGATGGGCTCCATGACGTCCCACGAGAACTCCCAGAATGTGAGCCTGAAGAAGAGACCGACCTGGGTGATCAGGAAACCCAGGCCAGACCAGAGGATGCGCCGAACTTGCTTGTGCGCGAGCTTGTTGATGTTCTCCAACTGAGCCTGGAGCTGCTTGAGCTCTTCCTTCCCTGGATCGTTCTCAGGTGTCAATGCAAGGGGCATAGCTTTCCTTACAAGATCCACAATCTGTATAAAACAGGAGGAATTAGCATTTGTCAATGGTATCTGCTAGTGGTATGTAGGACCACAAAATACCAAATTTAAATCAATATTGATCAGATCATCATAATCAATTGAGAAATTTAAAGGAGAATTTCAGATATGTGGTGTCCTACTCCTAATTTGTGTTTCAGTTTGCTCACTGAAACAGTCACATGGATTAGCAATACATTCTGAAAAATCAACTTACAATGGACGAACTTAAAAATAACAAAATAATGAGCAAGAAATCTGCAAGAGTGTATATACATTTCAAACACAAAATGTGGAATGCAATGTTGTCAACATGATTTAAGATCCTTTTTGTGAAACTTCATGCTTTTGTTCCAAATATTCAATAAACAATAGCTAATTTACATCCAGCGCCATGAACCGGTGTGAGGAATGGTAATTAAAGTTTGCTGGTCTGCCCTTAGTTCATCTTGCCCCAAGGCTCACGTTACGTGACACAAAGAGGCTTGAGATTGCTTAGAGTCTTAAACATTAAAAAAAGCATAGGGCAAACATTGTGAATAGCAATCAACTTTCAAGCAACAAATAGCTTCCTTTCTATCACACAACAAACTTTATGCACGGCAGACGGGTAGGTGTGGTAGCTCTCCATACACAAAGCAAGCAGTCTAGGTAGTGAATGCATCCTGTGCCACAAGTCACTCTGCCCATCCTATACGAGATAACAGAAACAAGATAGAGATAGTGCAATGGGACACTAGCCTCACCACGGCAAATGACACATCCTGTATGAGAGGGCAGATCAAAGAAAGTAGAAAAAGTAAAGGCGTCAATTGGATGCTTTGCAAGCAGATGAATTCCTCCCCATGGAAGAAAACGGACCGGATGTGACTTTTGCACTGGTGCGGCCGGCGTGAGCACCCGAGAGGAGCACGCCGTGAGCCACCAGCCCCCACCAGGCCACCACCTAGGGGCCGCCGCGTCCACAAGCATACTGATCACCTTTCCCACTAGAAAGTGCCACCTGCAAGTGGATTGCTTCTGGTCTAAACAGTACGGCCACCCCAGCTTCGATGTCCAAAGCCCGTCCGATCAGCAAGTTAAGCAGGCCGCACAAATTGCACTATGAACCTTACTTCTGACCAAACCATTAGGTTGCCGACTAGCTGTCGAATGGCACAGGCAATTCTAAGTTCTAACCACTGAATCTATGGTCGGCAACATTGGGGACCCCTTGTACCTGGAGTGCACGGATCTGTACTTGAGCTGCTCTAGGTCCATGCCCTTGAGCCGTATGCCCGTATGGACCGTGCTCAGCGACGGAATCAATGTTTTCGCCGAACAAATTGTCTAATGCGTCAAACCAAATCCTCTATGTTCCGTGCCTTCTTTTTTTTTTGAAATAAATCCATGCCTTCTTTGGTCACATCGAAAATGCCTTCCCTAAGATTTCCGGCTGGCAGCATGGGGGCGGATTATCCCCACACGAGAGAACAATAACGAACTAGTCACGAATTGAGGAGTCACCGGCCGCGATTAACGGATAAAAACGCAACTCAAAATCTGAGAACCATGACGAGTTATCGCCTAGAGAAAATGAACCGAAAAGGCGAACAGACGCGGCGAGAAAACTCTATAGTAGAGCATCAGGGACGGAGAAGGTGCGGGGGAGGAGAAAGGAGAGGGGCGGCAATGCGAGCTGACCTTGTCTGGCTGGAGGTAGACCCTGTCGCGGAAGAGCAGCACGACGCCGGCCTCGTCGAGCGCGCCCGCGAGCGCGGCGGCCTCGGCGCGCGTCCTGGCGGCGCCGGCCTCCTGGCACGCGCGCAGCAGGTCCGCGTACGGGATGACCTCGCCGTCCCCGAGCTGTCGCTTGAGGGCCTCGACGTTGGCGAGCCGCATCAGCCGCCGGGCCTCCGCCGGCGTCACCTCCTCTTCCCCGTCCCTCCTCGCCGCCTCCGCCTCCGCCGCCGCCGCCGCCCCCGGGAGCGACGCGAAGCCGCGGCTCGGGCACCAGCGCTGCAGGAGCGCGCAAGGCGGCGGGGCCCACCGGTGTGGCGGCGCGGCGGCAGCGGAGGCGGCTGCAGCAGCCCCGCGCCTGGCCGCCGAGGCGGCGGAGGCCGAGGACGAGGCGGCGCGGAGGAGGGAGCGGGACACGCGCCACATTGACATCGGGGTTCGTGTCGTGTCGGCGCCTTCTCGGGCCTCTCTCTCGTTTCAGATTATGCGTGTGGTGGGTTGGGAGGGAGGCGCGGGAGAGATAAGGGGGGACGTGGAGGTGGTCAAAGCGGGAGGAGGGCGGAGCGCGAAGTATGGAAGGTGACAGGTGAAGGGGGGAAGCGGAGGCGAAGACGACGAGGGGAGGGAGGACGGAGGAGGCCCGCGCCGCGTCCCGCGTTCGCGTGGGGGTGCGTTTGGCTTATTTTGGAGGGGAGGGGGTCCCCTTTCCTTTTTCGTCCGTCTTGGCCGATAGCAGCAGATTGGCAGGTCCTCCCAGCTGCAACTGTGCTTCTGGGTGGGTTCCGCTTTCCTGTGCACAGAAGAGCGTGTTGGTTTTGCCTGGGCCTATCATCACGTTGCCGCGGAAATATCACTTGCCTAATATTCCTTCTTTTTTTTAGCGTACCCCTATTTTTTTAAAAAAATATTCAGTTGCCTATTTTACAAATTCTTAATGTTTTATAGAACACGAGTTGTTAAGCCATAATTCTGCTGTCAAAAATGGGCGTTACTGTATTAAGCAAAAACGGTCACAGCCTTTAAATGGACACTTATGCCCCAAGAGGAATTAGGCGTACTAGTAGTTAAGAAATGGAAAGGAAGTTACCTAACTGTCTAGTAGCGGTTGTGTATAAACAAAGATAGGGTTACGAAGCCATAGCAACCAAATTGGATTTGTATTGAAATGAAATAAGAACCTGCCATCAAATTTTAGGGACATTTCTTCTAACCCCGCACGTTACGTAGACTTTAGGAAGACCTTAAGTTTAAGAACGCCCCAAAACGCCTCCTGTCTCACCCTTTTTAATCTTTAAGTAACTATTTATTGTGCTTTGACAAACTACACTTCGTAAATTTTGATTAATGATTAGTCAAATTGCACGGTGCATAATTAGTTCACGGATCTGTAGTATGTAATCAGTTTTTGCAGGGACATATTATATATTAAAGAAGACATTAGTACTTAAAATATTATTTTAAAGATTTTATAAAGTCCTATCGAGGAGCCCCGACTCTAGGGAAGCGGCACGAGCTGCAGCAGGGCAGTCGGCAGTGCCGCGTGGTACCTTTTCTAAGTTCGTGACAAACGCAAAGTAACTGAAATTTGCGTGCACACTGAAGGAAAATCTAGGACACGCTCCAGCTTCCAGGTGGAGGAACAAAAGAAATGAAAACGAAAAAGGAGATTCATCGGCCAAGTTCAGACGCTTGGATTAACCTAGGAGTAAAAAAGGTTAACCAAACTCAAAAGGAAGTAAAGAGGAAGAATCTTTGCTATTGTCTCCTGATTTTTTCCAATGCCGAGAATGAAAAGAATGACGCGGCACTGCCGGGCGACGCCGACCTGGATGCCTTGAGCCCACCCCGCCCGTGATCGACGCGTCGTGGACGCGGCGCCTGTCGCGCTAACACGAACAGAGCAACCTGATGCGACGCGCCCAAGCGATAAGGCACATGTACCAGCAGCACCCCAAAGCGAAAGGTTGCTGCTGCTCGCCTGCCCCATTGGCCACTGCCATTTCTACCAGCCGGGGGCAGCAGTGGGTGGGTGGCTGGGTGCACCTGTTAAGTCACTGACGGACCCGCTACGCTATTAATCACCTTTTCTGAAATTATCAGATTCTTTTTTGCATTGCCTTTTCTCAGATCTAGTAACGTCAGATTTGTTTAATTCCAAAGAGAAACTAACGGATCATTTGTTTACGTTCATTCCCACAAGCTGCACGTGGAAGCTCGTCAACAGTGCCGACCAACGTCTCAAAATCTTCACCCTGGAATCAAGCCCCAAGTGCTCGTGACGAGCGGCCAAAATAATAATACTCCTGTAGAGTAGTCTATGTGGTGATCAGGTGATGCCCCATGATGGGCATAGTTTTGTTGCTAGAATTCAGAGTCGCCGGATGCACATTTTGACAGCAAGCTTCTATCACTTGCCACAAAATAATTTATAATTTACAGTTGTGAAAAAAAAGTGAACAAGTACACCCTTCTGTAAGTACAGAGAAGAATTAACTGTAGGTCTATAAAGAACAGGATTAATTGATCTGAATAAAGTTAGAAGCATGCTTCCTTCTAATCTGTTTTCCCGTTTTCACTGTGCTTCCTCCTCCTAGACAGGGTTTTCACCATCCCCTTGAGTATCTTCCAGAACCAAAACACGTTCATTACTGATACCGTCGATGGCACTGCCACCAAGCTGTAGAATCCTAAGGTGAAGATGGATCTCGCCTGGGAAACAAGGATGTCAGAAGCATCCCAAAAGATGAAAAAAAAAACTTGCCAGTTTTCATACAGTTTTGTTTTTGCACTTTATATATTACATACATAGCACGCTTTCGCTCTTTATGTTAAAAAAACACCAGGAAAATGGCTAAGGGCAATGGAAATTCACAATTTTCTTATCATGAGCGCACCAAAGGCTGTTGTAACAACAAACAAACTTCCGGTCACTGGATAACATCTGTTCTAACACAGCATGACAGCAATAGCAGATAATATATTGCTTTCTGCAGCGGTCGTGTCTTACTGGTATAAACTTAGGTTTGCATGTTTCATGGCATCATTGATGAAGTGTTCTGTACAGATAATTTGATAACTGCAAATTTTCAGTGGCATAAATCAAACTGTCTGAATCTGAACCCCACATAAGTACAATTTCTTCGTATTTTAATGTGACTTTTCCACCTTTTTGTTGAAAAGCTTGTGAATTCATCAGATTTTTTTTGCTGTTCTAGTATACCGTGGACCTTTCAATTTAATAAAAATTGATGTCACAAGTCTAGCTAGGTCTAAATTTTACATTGCTGCCGTGCCTAACTTGTCAGTAAAATGTATCATCAGAATACAAAATGGTAATGCCATAGGTACCTGATCGTAATGAAAATACATATGGGCAAACAAATACACAAATAAGATTATCCGAGCAACCTGCAAGCAAACAAAATTATGTGTTAATAATTTATATTCACCAGAGAAAAGGTAGCATTCAAAGAAATTGTTTAGGGTTTGTTTAGAAATGGGGAGGTAGCATCCAAATATAATTTTGAACTGGATCATAAAAGTTCCTAGACCACATTTGAACTGGCAACCAAACATTGTCCCCCAGCTCTCACAGTTTCAAAACAGTTCAGAAGCAAGGAAGCTGTAGCTGCTCGTCCAGCAAACATTTGACACTTACATTTAACTTGTATAATAATGAAAAGAAAAGCATATAGATGCCTCTATCCATTAGAAAAGGAAAACATTTTCACTGAATTTGGTCAAAAACCCCCCAAGCGAGAATATGGAAATTTGACAGGACTATTTTCAAGAGCTATGTTGTGTGTATATAGACAGCAAAAATAGTAAAACAGTAATAAAGAGCTGACAGGGAACCTAACTATGCTGTAACATTTAGATAAACCTTCCTGCATAGGCATTATGACACCATGGAAAACTGGTTTAAATAAAACTATTGTACAAAAAGTGTGATGAATCATGAGCACAGCTGCCATACCAACCATCCAACAAATAAAGCCACGCCATTGTATAAGTAAAGGCTACAAGTTTTCTGGCCAGCAGCATCAAGATACCTGCTCAGATCATTACAGTTTTAAAAGAAATGAATTCAAACCTTGTTCTTAGTAAGCACGATTAATATATAGGATACTGCATTACCATCTGAGGTTCACAAAGGGAGTGGTGACTTCCGTGAAGAGTACCATTAGTATGTACATGTGTGCTTTGCCACTCAACAAAGCAAGACCAATTGCATACATGGAAAGTCCATGATGCAAGAGCTGAAACATCAAGGTTGCAAAAATAACTCCTGATCTAGAGGAAATCACAACAGGGTAATTCGATCCATTAAGAGAAAGAATGTGTGCTGCAGAATGATACTTACATACTCCTTTCCACCTAAAGAAGGAAAATACCACAGAATCATTGCCAAGTCTGTCAAAAAATAACCAATCGAGACCTGTAGAGTTATATGAGAGGTCAATGCAATGTGTCCAAATGTGCAAGGCAACACTAGTTATCATCTGTATGCAATGCAGTCATGGAGTAGAGAAACAGAGCATATTGAAGAAATAAACACTTCTTAATATATTTCTTGTAAACAATTAAACAAATTGAATGCCTGCAAACAAAGGGGAAATGAAGTTGCATGCACAGCTTACCCCAAACATGGCATCCGATAACCATGATTTTCTATCAATTATTATGTCATTATTGATATCTTCAGTAAACAGATCAGAGATCACGACCAAGTAAAAAGAAATGGCAGCGGCAACCACTGCATGGAACGTAGAGAAACCCCTACCAAAAGGTGGTATAATGTAATCAGAATAAATAAACTAAAGCTAACAGCAATAACAGTAATAATAGCTAAAAGAACAAAAGTTATGCCCCTGAATATCTTACCTGTTGTTCCATTCAACCTTTTGCATGTGACTTAACCTACTGTAACCTTTGAAGCACCGAGAGCTAACCTTACGAGTCATCTCATATACCTAGGCAAAGATCAGTGTAATAAAGAAACAAGAATTATTTCATTTGATAGCTTAAAATAGCACTCTTCTTTAAGCTGAGAACTTCAGAAGCAGAGTAACATTTTTAATTCAAAGATTGTAGTTGACAAAATAAAAGTAAGTGACCTAGGCCATACTCCCTTGTACGTGTAACTAAACAGCAATTTTATTCTATTTTTACAGACTCCTTTGGTTTCAAGGAAATATTACATTCTTTACACAGAAGGGAATACCTAATTGTACCACCCAGTAATTTTTACATATTGGAGCTTAATTTTAACAATGAAGTGCACTGTAAGGGCCTTGGGATGCATAACTTTACTGATTATAGGGAGTTCATTTGCCTCCTGGAACGTTCATCAAGTGTTTTCTTTTTTGTAAATCACATTTTCCACATCTACGGGAATTTGTTTATATCTTTAGTAAATAAATAAATGCTATGAGAGATTGTGGTAGGAATTTGTGTTATACATCCAAAAGCAATCTCGCATAGGAGTATTTGTCTATTTATGAAATTTACCACCTTGCATATTTATCTGTTGTTGCAAGTTTGTATGATATTGATTGTTCATAATGAACGCTTATTTCCTAAAATGATTTTTTATACACTCCTTTAAAAAATGAAAGAAATACTTTTCTGCCCGCCAATATAGAACACGAGAGACGAGAATAAGGGAACTGCAATGCTACACAATAAGGTTGACATCAAAACTGCTATCAACGAAACTTGCCCTGATACTAAGGGCTAACTTTAAACTAAATAGAAGAATCCAATACAATAGCACAACTGCACAATTGCGAACAAAAGTAAATACAGAGTTTTCACCAAAGCTTCACATCCTGTTTAAAAATGACGAATTAACTCTTATAGAATACTATTCAACGCTACATTGTCCACAGACTAGTATTGCGCCTACAGCTACCGGTCTGGCATTGTAGAAGATGGCGACTGGCACCTAGATGCATCATTGACCAGCGCTGATACGACCTACATTGACCATTTACCTAAAAGAATAAAAAAGAATGCCACTGTCCACTGATCTCTTATGTTCACCTACCAAAGATGTGATTCGGCCCCAGATAACATAAGAGCAGCAAGCAGCCAAGCACAACCAATAATCTCGAAAATTGATGATATTGAGTAAACCAAAATAAGAGTTGCGAGTTTGAAATTCAAGCCAACAGAGAAGAAAAAAATTGAAGGCAGAGGAGGGGCCAAGCGAGGAGAGCTTACAGCGCCGCACATGACGATGCCGGCAAGAACCGACGCCGGCCACAGAATCCGCTCCTGCGGCCCGAAATTCTCGCCCACGTCCATCCCTCCTCCCATATCCGCTCCAATCGACCGACGAACAGGGGAGACGAAGAACGAGAAGCTACGGGGATTAGGCACTGAACCCGCGCGCGATACGCCTCCAGGAACCCTGCACTCTCCCAACCTCGTCTTAATTTCAATCTTCCTTATCTTAGCTTGCGGAAGCTTGACGAGGTGACTCAGGAAAACAGAGGTTGCGATAAGCTTCGAGGATCGGTTACATACTTACCTGCTTCTGCTTGCCCTCCCCTTCGGGGTTTTCGCCCGTCGGCCTCGATCGAGCGAGCGTTGAGCCCTCCTCCGGTTTTAAAAGCGGTGGTGGACGAGGGCGAGGCGAGGTGCTCGGCTCGGCTGGGAGCCTGGGAGAACCACGACTCCGCGGGACGGCGAGACGACGGGGCTCGCGTGGAGGGGGACCGTGGCCAGCTATGCTGCCCACCGCCCGCCAGCCGGTCGTGTTGGGTTGGACTTGCACTGTTGCACGGGTGCGGGGGTGGGCTCAAAAAAGGAAGGTTCGATCCGGCCGCCTTCATGGATCGGTTCGTCTGTTTCAAGAGGGGGCGGTGTGCGCTCCGTACGATCTCTGTCCCCTGACCACGAGCGGGCGGTTCGTTACGTGATTTGATTTCCCAGCCAGCCTCACAACGTACCCGATGTGGCGACACGTGAGGCTCATACAGATAAGGGTCCATCAAGACGTGTGTGAATAGGGGTCCTGCACCGGGGATCCGATCGATGAGCGATGAATGCGTGCCAGCATGAAGCAAGCATGGAATGGACGTCCATGAAGCATGTGACACCGACACGGTAATGGAGATTCGAGAAAACCATGCCGGTGTTGCAGGGAAGGAGGAACGGCAGTCGCATATGAACAGAATATGATAGTATGTGGTCATGTTAAGCAGGCACGTGTTGGTGAAACAAATTTTTTAAAAGATAACTCTGCTTATATTCAAAGCAATATTTCCAGTCGATCAAGCACACGCATCCTTTGAAGTTCGACAGCTCGTATCAAAGGCGTGCGCGCTTGACCTCGCCTTCCTCTTTCTCCAGTCCTCTTTCTCCGGTCCAATTTGGTGCCCATTCATGAGGCCCGTCCGTAAATTATTGTCCTTTTTAAATTCGTCCTTGTGATTTCGACGATTATATTGAGGGAGAAACTGAGCACTCAATAATAATTTCCGCCTATCAATAGTATCGTACTAGGAGGGTCACCATTGGTTTTCCTTACTCGCAAAAGCAAAAAAAAAAAAAATGATCATGATTAGCCTGTCCTGTAGAAGCGGTTCCCAGTTTGTCAGAAAGAAGGTGGTTCTCCAGGTTGCGTCTGCCATCAGCTGTATGCTATGCAACGATCTCTTGCTCTCCGATCCGGTCGCTCTCCTCATAAATAAGCCACGCCTGCGCTGATGCCGACGGAAATCTGAAGTCGCCCCCAAATCCCCAATTAAGAGCGAACGGGACGTTGCACATTCCCGAACCCAACCACGCTGTTTTCCTCTCCGCACCGCTCGGCGCAACAAAATCGCAATCATCACCAAAAAAAACGAACAAAATCGTAATCACAGGTTGCGAGGTTACCACCCGTACTAGACGAACTCATTTAGTGCCAGTAGTTTGGGTTTGGGCCACAAAGTACAATACAGGCTGTTTTGTTGCAGATTCCTGGTGAAGAAGGTGGCCCGAGTGTACTAGCATCGCTGGCCCATTAACTCTGATTTCATGCCGCGGCAGCTCCCTTGCGTGCCGGACCAATCACAAGCAGACACGCACGCTTCTCTGCTCCAAAGTCCCCGGGCAACCAGTCGTCAAACGACGATACAACGTCGCGAGCGATCCGCCGCCCTGATCCTGCCGTTTGACCCATGAGGTATTACAATATTCTCAGAAATATTCAATTATTAACCATATATACACTCATGTATCATATCATGTAAATATGTTTTCAACATATTCATTTTATGGTTTCGTATTGAAACCTATTATTGAGAGTAATTATGACAAATCAACACTCAATTCATTATAATGGATATATGCAAACTGAATACTCATTTGAAACATTCTGGATATTATTTAGGATGTATTCAAGATACATCAATCCCTATTACATGTTGCGTACAAAATAATTTTTCAGTCTTGATTCAATCAAACATTTGCATATGATTGACCTCGTCATTTCTATTGTATGAATAATATAAAAAGTTATTGTCAATTTTATTGGTCATAGTTAAAATTCTCAAAATCTTCAGATTTAATGTGCACCGCATGTGTCACAAGAGAAATAATTTTAAAGGCCCTCTTACCTTAAAATTCAAATAATGAGCCAAGTTCTTGAACACATTCAAGACAAGCATATGATTGTATTTTGCCAACCAAATGGACCATTCAAGTGCTCTCAAATGCTAATTGATGCATTTAACAAATAGTCCCACATGTGTTCCTTACTCATAAGGCACCATAATTTACCAAATTCATTGTTCAGATTTTTAATTTAGAGAAACTTATCCTGGACGCAGGATCAAATCCAATCGTTTGGAGTTATTTGGCTTCGGGGAACTATAACACTAAGTACCATATATATGTCCACATCAATTATGGCTTAACAGAATATCTTATTGAGATAATTCATTTGCATGACCAACAAAATAGAATTAAAATTTACCAATATCTAGTTGGTACTATGCGGACTTACACACCGCATAATTAATCCAAATTCATTCAACTGCAATCATACGACTCCCTCTGTTGCAGTATTTACATGAAAATTTGGCTTCAGCCAATAATTTCCCATTACATGTTGGATATGCTTCGCATATACCAATATCACCACCTCAGCATACATCGATGGGCATTAGGGACCACCATAAAGGTATTATTATCCGTCATTCAGATAATACCTAAGGTCTCTTATAGGAATTTTAGATAAGCCCGTATGTTGATTATATTTTGAGGACAATTCCAGGCATTAGGGGGAGATTAATACCACACAAAAGAAGGGCAAAAATCAGAATGTTTAATAACATTCAGTCCTCACATCCACGTACCAAAGAATATCTAAACTAACAAGTTTAGAACATCTTATATTTGTAATATATTACAAATAGCCTGCCAAATGTATTTGCTAATCAAAATGTCATCATATCCAATCCCTACGGATTAATGTATCAAAAAGAGTGAATGTACCAAATAAAATCACTCAACTTCCAAATTAAATAAGAGGGGAAGAAGTATGGTCACTATGGATACAGCTTATTACAAGCATCCGCGGAAACAGGGGGAGACATCCTCCAAGATAGTAAATGCAAATCAACACCATGAATGTTGTCTGACACTTTATGGATATTCAAATCCAAAGCCTATGAATGTTATGCATTCAACAGTCCAGTATAAGTGCACATAAATTTACGCACTGGATCATTGGAACTAGCTAACTCCATTGTTGTGGGAAATAACATAGAATTCTAAAAGTTTATTATTTTCACATGCTATATTGATTTCATCAATCAATCATTCTAAGACTACAAATTGTCGACATGTATTCTTTCTCAAATTTGCCATACACCTTTAAGTGGATCCAGACCAAAAGTCCTACGCAGAGTGTCTCACCACTCAAATTGGATCATATTAAAAGTGGCAATTAAGGAGAATTGCTCTTGTTCATTAGTGAGAAGTATTTACCACAGTAATATCTTCTTCTCACATTGCATTCTTTGCAAAAGCTAGGTGGTGAAATAACAAGAGCTTGTAGCACATGGTTTCACACAAAAAAACCAAGCAATACCTCTCATGGTATATGTGAAAAATTATGTTCCTTCATTCGATCATCGGTAGATCAAATAAATTGGATAAATTCAGTCATATAAAGTCATCATTAGACTTTATATTTTAATTGAAGTACAAACCGCAACGTATATTGCGTATAAACTCAAGTCACTCCATGACTTGAAATAGTCAAGTTGATTGTGGTACAATTGACTATGTGAGTCTCTTTCACAAAAGAATTACTCCAATCACTATGATTGCATATGTGTGTTCACAAATAATCCAAACTGAATTTTCCATCATCTCAGCACACAAACAAACAAGCAATCATTTTAAGACGGAATTTGAGATGACATATTTGGTTAAAAACCAAATTATACTTAAGTTTACAACTTAAGCACATATATCAGTTCACAAATATTGTTCATCAAAATCAAAACAATATTGGATAATCATATCCATCATCACTTATGGTGGTCAATCTAAAGATAGATCAATAACCATTTAGAGTGCCATACAAGCGCTTAAATCTTGCAGATTGCGAAAGGGCCCAACATTGAGGTTGCAGATAATTTGCTATAGCTTAAAATGAGTCCAATTATATATCTACAGATATATTATGGCACCAGAAATCTTGTTTTATTCAATCAAGATATAACCATAGTGATTCAAAGTTACTAGCTATAACCCCATGTTGCTAGATCAGAAACTGATATCATGATGGTGGGAGTCATCAAATTAGACTCAAGTAACTACTTCCATCTATCATTCTAAAGCACCACGTATGTGTTGAATGATTAAATTAGATTCTTCTTAATCATGAACTTATCTATATAGATAATATTGCTTGTATTGCTTAAATGTAACAGATTTCATAGAGCAATATCAACAAGTGTATTGCGTAGCATGTTTATTCTCACATATTGGAGAAGTAAACATCTTGCAAATATGTGAGAACCTTACATATTTATTCATAAAGTCCTTATCCACCAACAGTGGAAAGTAATAATTTTGCAAGGCTCAGAGGGAGACTCTTCTGAAACTTTAATCTGTTCAAACGTCATATTGTACTCTTTTTCCTATATGAGTTTTTCCTCACAAGGTTTCTCATAAAGGTTTTAATGAGGCCATATGAATACAAGAATATATGTCATATCACCTATTTTCCCCCACCGGGGTTTTAAAGGATGATATTCAAGACATATTCCATGTCATATCTTCTGTTTTCTCTAAAAGAGTTTTTAAGAAGATATCAAAGACATGTCATTTTCTCCTCATCTTTTTCCACTGGGTTTTGGGGGAGATTATTCAAATATGATTCACAGATCATACTATTGATCTCAAACTTTCTCATGAGTTTTTCCTTTCGAGGTTTTTCTCATATAAGTTTACAATGAGACAATAATCACATATATGTCATATCATTTTCTCCTTATATTTTTTCCACCGGGTTTTAAAGGAGTTTTGATGGCATATACACATAAAATTAGGTTCTCCTCAAGTTTTTTTCCCACGGGGTTTTTGGAGGAGTTTTCCTATATAATTCATGAAGATCGAAGGAATCACTCATGGACTGTTTACAAGATCTCAAGAAGCAATTGATCAAGGGGGAGCGTTGAGAAATTAATTAGTAGATTAATTAGTGATCAATTCCTATAATTAATTAGTTAATCTATTATCTTATTAAAACAGAAGCAAAAGGAGCCACCAGATTCACCGAGAGGGCCTAGAAAATCTCACGTTAATCCAAAAAAGAGAAGAATATAGGTCGTTGGATTTTATGAAGATCTAACGGTCTAGACTAATCTAAAGAGTCTATGTGTAATACAACTAATAAGTATATAAATTTATCAATCTAAAGAGTTTATATCAAATACGACTAATAAATATTTGAAGTTGTAAAAGAAAACTAACTATAATATTTGCTATGGCATTGAAACGGACTCCACCATATTATGTAACATGTCATATGGTAGGATATGGAAATAAAGAAATATTGTTTATCAATTACAAAAGGAATCCCGTAGAGACAACCACACTCACTTTTTAACATCTTTTTTTACATTCTTGAATGACGTGTGTTTTCATGCCAAAGATATTTTTATTTTCAAATGGCAAAACATTTATATTTTACACAAATAAAATACGAGTAACCCCAACACAGTTTTTCCTTTACCATCTTACATGACATCACATGGTAGGGATGAAAATAAAATTGGGTTTATTAGAGAAGGGATCATATGAAACGACCAAACATATTTTTAATATCTTTATTTTTATTTCCAAATACCAATACTTTTCTCTTTTAGACAAATAAAATAGAAACACAACACATTTTTTTCTTTATTTTGCCTTGCATGATTCAATAGCCTAGAAATTACCAAATTAATAAAAAAAGAAAAGAAAAGAATATACATCAATTGATTTTTGTTATTGTACTGTATAGTGTTACAGAAGAGAACGTGTGTAACCTAATTCATATGGTTCTAATAATATGTAGCTTTTACAATGGGATCAAATATACATTAGTCGTCACTAGCAGTAACGAACCATCCATATGGCCATATACAAGGGCATGTGAGAAGGGCCTTGAAAAAAGCAAGTGAGAAGGAGAACGCTAGGGACAAATCAAACCAATGATGTAGCGGGCCACCACACATGACCACATACGATTGCAGCCACAACAAACATCATCATTTGAACTAGCTATATATATATGTTAACACACATTCACAATGACTAACACCTTGACCAACATAAAAAACGCACTACCGTTTATGATTTAATTTCATCCATGCCTTGCAAAATATAGTTGTTAATTAAGCGTCGTTGTCGACCTTGACCTTTGTCGCTGCTACAAAGCTGGACCAATGTGTGGTAGTTTGCACTTGACCATTGTCATCTATCTCCAAAAATCCAATGAGTGATTGTAGTCATTGCTAATGTTATCCTAAACGCTAAACGGTAAACAGTCGGTCACCCACCGTTTAGCTCATTATACGGACTAAACGGCCAATTAAACGGATTAACACGGTCATTAAACGGGCTAAACGGATGATTAAACGGACACATTTAGGCACTGTGTAGCGTTTACACGGCGTGTAAACGGGCTAAACGGCCGTTTAGGCGAACAATGACTCATTGCTGGCTTCTGTGGGAGATATAACGCATCAATTGGATGGAGTAGTAGTCGAGCGAAAGCAGTTGATTTGGCACACGGAGCAACTCAAGAACATCAACAAAGTGACAATGAGAAGTTGGGAGAGGAATGTGTAGGGCAATGAGGTGAGAGAGCCAGCGTATGAGAGAGCTTAGGAGGCATTGTCCCGTACAAAGTAGGTTAGGATTACCAATTGATGGCGACGAAATATTGGAGAGAGGTGGTGTGCACCCAAATCAACATGCATAGACATTGAAATGAGAAAGAAAAAGAATATGCCTGAATTTGACAGCAAGACATGGCTTCAAAGTGTCAAGGTTGTGGTTTCCATCTAATCATAGCAAACTTGCTTAAATACTAAATTACTTAGCAATAAACTCGCTTTGCCAAAATCCCTATAATGTGTACCATTTGCTTCTGCCAAATGAACTAATTTTAAGACAGGATAAGACGCTTGATACGGCATGAGATCCAGTATCATAAGGAGCAAGTTTTGGCTAGAAAGAGGATGTACCTTACTAGCATAAAAGTGAATTTGTCGATCCCGATGCATAATTGATGGTGGGAAAAAAATAAATCATAAGAAAAAGGAGAGCATGTATGGATTGGATTATATCAATTGGAGACTGAGTAGAAAAAGAAAGAAAGTTAGATATGATCACGTGTTACATAATATGAGGGTAAAAAATATACGATACCTTGATCCTGGTCATTAAGAAAAAATATACGGTAATTAGGTTAAGCCAAAATATTTATATGCGATTATTTAAAATTAAAAACTAAATATTAATATGTAAATGCTAGCTCCCGCGCAATTTGCGCGGGCCATCTCACTAGTTACTTAATTAGAGAAAGGGGAAAATCCCGTCACGTGGGGGTGCCTCCAAAGGGCCAAATGTCCCTTCATCTTGTATTCTCATTCTTTCCATTTCATTTGTCTCTCTCACTTTTACTTCACAACGTAAACATAGTGCCAGGACTTTTATTTCATTTGTATTCACTTTTACTTCTACTGGTGAAGAAGTTGGCCCGAGTGTACTAGCATCGCTGGCCCATTAACTTTGGTGCTTCATGCAGCTCACTTGCGTGCCGGACCAATCGCAAGCAGACACGCACGCTTCTCTTCTGCTCCAAAGTCCCCGGGCAGCCAGTCGTCAACCGACGATACAAACGTCGCGAGCGATCCGCCCCCTCTGTTCCGGCCGTTTGACCCATTCCCCCCACCTTCCGGGAGCGTCCACGCACGCCTCGATCGCTCTCGCTGCCAGCGCCCCAGAAACGCAGCGAGCTCGCGTGGCCTGCAGGGGAAGGAAGCACACGCGCGGAGCGGAGCCGACGAGCGAGGAGGCGGGGGCGGCGTTCCGGTGCCCGGCGACACCGCGAGAGCGCTAGGTCGCCGTGCGATGCGCCAAGATGGACGCCATGCCGATCAACGAGGGGCTGCCGAGCAACGTGACGGCGCAGATGCGCAACGCGACGGGGCAGCCCAAGGCGTCGAGCACCGTGGTGTGCTACTCCCCCATGATGATCACCACCAACGGCATCTGGCAGGGGTTCAACCCGCTCGAGTTCTCCCTCCCGCTCTTCATCCTCCAGACCGCCATCATCGTCGTCACCACCCGCGTCCTCGTCCTCGTCCTCCGGCCCTTCCGCCAGCCCCGCGTCATCGCTGAGATCCTCGTACGCGCTCTGCTTGCATTGCTCTGCTCCTCGATCGTTCACGTAACCACGTGTCATGGACACTGTGTGACCGCGTGCATGGATTCATGTCGATCTGTTTGCATGCGCGCAGGCCGGCGTGCTGCTGGGGCCCTCGGTGATGGGGCAGATCGAGACGTGGGCGACAATGGTGTTCCCGCAGCGGAGCCTGCTGACGCTGGAGACGGTGGCGCACCTGGGCCTGCTCTACTTCCTCTTCCTGGTGGGCCTGGAGATGGACATCGACGTGATCCGTCGGTCGGGCAAGAAGGCGCTGTTCGTGGCCATCGCCGGGATGGCGCTGCCGTTCTGCATGGGCATCGCAACCTCCTTCATCTTCCGCCACCAGGTGTCCCGGAACGTGCACCAGACCTCCTTCCTGCTCTTCCTCGGCGTCGCGCTCTCCGTCACGGCGTTCCCGGTGCTCGCCCGCATCCTCGCCGAGATCAAGCTGCTCGGCACCGACCTGGGCCGGATCGCCATGTCCGCCGCCATCGTCAACGACATGTGCGCCTGGATCCTGCTCGCGCTCGCCATCGCCATCTCCGAGGTGGACAGCGCCGCGCTCTCCTCCCTCTGGGTGCTCCTCTCCGGGTCGCTCTTCGTGCTCTTCTGCTTCTACGTCGTGCGCCCCGGCATGTGGTGGCTCGTCCGGCGCACGCCCGAGGGCGAGGGCGTCAGCGACATGGAGGTCTCGCTCATCCTCACGGGCGTCATGCTCGCGGGCGTCTGCACCGACGCCATCGGGATACACTCGGTGTTCGGCGCGTTCGTCTACGGGCTCGTCATCCCCACGGGCCCGCTGGGTGTCACGCTCATCGAGAAGATCGAGGACTTCGTCACGGGACTGCTCCTGCCGCTCTTCTTCGCCATCAGTGGCCTGCGCACCAACATCCAGAAGATTAGCGACCCCATCACCGTCGGCCTGCTCGTGCTCGTCTTCGTCATGGCTAGTTTTGCTAAGATCATGGGCACCATTATCATCGCCGCGCTCTACACCATGCCGTTCCGCGAGGGCATCGCCCTCGGCTTCCTCATGAACACTAGAGGGCTCGTGGAAATGATCGTGCTCAACATCGGAAGAGACAAAGAGGTCCAATACCTTACTGATTTATACTACATAGTATAAAAAATGTTGATTATTACTAGACTTGAACCGTGTCAACCATAACAACATTTGTGCTGTAGGTGTTGGATGACGAGTCTTTTGCGGTGATGGTGCTGGTGTCGGTGGCGATGACGACGCTGGTGACGCCGGTGGTGTTGGGCGTGTACCGGCCGTCGCGGCGCCTCGTGGGGTACAAGCGGCGGAACCTGCAGCGCATCAGGCACGACAGCGAGCTCCGGATGCTGGCCTGCGTGCACACCACCCGCAACGTGCCGTCCGTGCTGTCGCTGCTGGAGCTCTCCAACCCGAACAAGCGCTCCCCGATCTTCATCTACGCGCTCCACCTCGTGGAGCTCACGGGCCGCGCCTCCAACATGCTCGCCGCCGC
Organism: Urochloa ruziziensis; assembly: GCA_015476505.1. Classification (NCBI taxonomy): domain Eukaryota; kingdom Viridiplantae; phylum Streptophyta; class Magnoliopsida; order Poales; family Poaceae; genus Urochloa; species Urochloa ruziziensis. The sequence goes on along the minus strand of CM027122.1, from coordinate 54,847,098 downwards.
CGCGGCCTCCGCCTCCAAGCCCAGCCGGAGCGGCACGGGCTCCTCCCTGCCCCCCGTCACGGAGCACATCTTCAACGCCTTCGAGAACTACGAGAGGCACACAGGTCAACGCGTTCTTTTTCACATGGATCATCAAAAGGAAAATTTTGGTTTCATGTTAAGCTGACACGGAGAACACTGCGCGACACGACAGGAGGCGTGTCCATCCAGACGCTGGCGGCGGTGTCGCCGTACCAGAGCATGCACGAGGACGTGTCCGTTCTCGCCGAGGACAAGCACGTGTCCCTCATCGTGGTCCCGTTCCACAAGCAGCAGACGGTGGACGGCGGGATGGAGGCAATCAACCCACACGTCCGCGGCTTCAACGAGAGCCTCCTCACCTCCTCCCCGTGCTCCGTCGCCATCCTCGTCGACCGCGGCCTGAGCGCCGCCGCGGCGCGTATGGCCACCGAGCACCACGTGGCGCTCTTCTTCTTCGGCGGGCCCGACGACCGCGAGGCGCTCGCCTACGCGTGGAGGATGGTGGAGCACCCGGGCGTCACCCTCACCATCGTCCGCTTCCTCCCGCCAGACTACAGGGCCCGCTCCGTCTCCAACTCGTCCTACCGGCCCTCGGCGGTGGCCGACGCGGACTCGCGCGCCATCACCATCAGCACGGAGGGGAAGAGCGAGCTGGAGATGGACGAGGACTACCTCAACGAGTTCCGGACGCGGAACCACGGGAACGAGGCCATCTCCTACTCCGCCAAGATGGTTGCCAACAGCGAGGAGACGGTGGCGGCGATCCGGAGCATGGACAACAACCTGCACGAGCTCTACATCGTGGGGAGGCGCCCGGGGGAGGCCGGGTCGCCGATGACGGCGGCGCTCGAGGACTGGATGGAGAATCCCGAGCTGGGGCCTATCGGGGACATGCTCGTGTCGTCCGACTTTTCGATGACCGTGTCGGTGCTGGTGGTGCAGCAGTACGTGTTGGCAGGGGCGCCGGCGCCAGTGGCGCCGGCGCCGGCAGCCAGCAGCGACCCGGTGAGACAGTACCTGAGCAACGCCAACCAGCGGCCGGCGGCCGCCGCGTCAGGTGCGTACCGGACGAGCGCGGCGTCGGCGGCCAATAGCAGGTGGTCGGGCTCTGGCGCCGTAGGCTTCTGATGAGCAGGACTGTACGTTTTTTTTCTAGCTTTTTTTTAAGGCAAAAATGTAGCTAGGTCCTTCGCTGTTTTGATTCAGGAGGTTTATTGTTTGTATAGCGTATACTGCTGTGTATTTTCGATTGTTTGTTTTCAGGAGGATTGTATTGTATCTCAGTTGTGACAATGATCAACTAGCTCTGAACCGCATGAATCACTCAGGTTGGTTATACGTAGCTAAGTTTTGTCTACAGCAATTCGACCGTAAGGTCATGATTTGATCCGTTCAAAACATCTTTGGATTCCCCACGAGGACACGTAGCAAAGGAATTTATTTGAGTAAAGATCGGAGAGGGGAAATTGGAGAATTGTTTCATTTTGAGTGAAAGCCTGCAAACTCTCTCGGTGAAACGAGGCCGGCCCGATCATATGGTCTGCTCACTTTTTGGCCCATTATGTATTGGGCTGTTTTGTTAAATTGTCCACGTCTTTTAATTTATCCCTGCCGTTCCTCCTTCCCTGCATCCACAGGCATGCTTTCTGTCAGACAGCATGCTTAAACACACAATGCATAGTTTGATGCATTCTTTTGTTCTTGCTACGCTTTATGATGCTGTACTCCGCGTCACGAGCTTTGTATCAATCCTTCAACAGTTTCGTAATTGAACCAAACTCCGCAAGATTCAACAGCATACACATGCTGAAAGAAAGCCTCCTTTTATCTGTCCGTTTCAAATGGCAGCAAGCAAAGTCACCTTTGGTAATACTAGTACTTTATCACTTTTATTTTATCGAGCCCCTCAAGATTACCCCCGATTTCACGCTCGCACGTCCCAACGAATAGCACCACTATAAAACTGACAACAAAAGATCTCACAAAAGCGCTACATGTCTCTAGCTTTTTCCACAGTCCTGAAAAAATGAAAAATACTAATCCCAACAAGAAAAGAGATGCTCTGCTCCTAATCTCCTATCCATCTCTGCGGCGTCACTACTGCAATCTTTCTCGGATCGCCAACCCCCCGGGGTCGCATCATTGCCCCGGCTCCCACATGGCTTGTCCCTCTCCTCCGATCCGGTCCTCCCCGAGCTGACCCAGCCTGGGGCCAGCCGCCAGCACCAGCAGCCCTATGCTGTGTGTGATGCGCAGGGCAGCTACGCGGCCACGTCCCCTGCGATCACGGGCGTGCCAGTATCCCTCTACGGCTCTACCCCCATCACCGATCGGCGCCACACTGTAGCGGCCGCGCCCGGCCCGCGAGTACACGGCGATCCTTGCGGCACGTACGCAGGCCAACAGTCCCCACTGTACCCCGCCATTTCAAAAAACGAGGCCAAGATGACTAGATGAGGAGGGAGCAGCGCAATGTGCTTCAATGTGCGACCGCCCAGCCGAACGGCGGATGGTCCGTCCTCGCTCCCTCTCTCCATGGATGTCATCTCCACGCCGCGCTCGGTCGGTTGGGGTTCGGTCGCGGAGAGCGACGGTGTCGGGGCGGAGGCCGAGCCGCTGGGGACACCCCCTGCCTGGTTGTCCGCGCGGATTGGAGAGGCAGCTAGCGCTGCTGCTGCTGGGCACTTGATTAGGGCCTTTGGCGAGAGGGGCGGCCTGCCAGACAGGAGGACACCATGATTAGTGGTGATGATGCGATTTAAGCTGTGCGTATTAATCCCCGTGTCCCCTCCCCCGTCCGGCCGTCCCCCATGTCAGCTTCGAGCCTTCGAAGCCATGGACGGATCGGCGACCTTGCTCGAGAGGGTGCGAGAGCGACCTCGTGGTCGTGGAGCCTCGCAGCTTCCCGTAGTCATCATGGTGTCGGGTACATGGCTATGGTCCTGCAGCCTGCTCCTGCATGCCCTGCCCGTGAGGGCGTCCCCGCGTCCGATATATCCTACATACTCCGTACGTGCCATTGGTTCCTGACTCTTGAGCAAAAAGCTTTAGCGCGGGGGGTGATGACCCGGTGTGATCATCAAAGGCGCGAGATTGAGAACTACACAGGCATCTTTCCAAAAAGCCAAAAGGGGACACTGCTGGTGTGGTGTGTGTGCTACCGATACTCGAGCAGAGGGTCTACATGCACCGGTAGTGGCCAGCAAGGGATGATTTCTGTAATGTAGTGTGCAGCATGGTAGCTGTATTTTAGGACTTGACTTTAGTTTGTGCCTAAAAAAATTGTTATTGGGTAGATGTGTCTCCTTAAGCTAAAGCATCGAAGCGAGACGATCTTTGTTAGGGCTACTGTTGGCGGCATCTATATAGTACGTGTAGAAAATGAAGGGTTATGGAATCTAAAAGGTAGTGCGTGTTTTTTTCCCTTTAAAAGCATCTGGCTCTTATTTTGATACGGCCCGGTATATCCTAATGGCTTGCAATGTCAACATATATTACCTTACTCCGTACATTGAGATGTATAAAAACTTAAATTATCGATCCTGGGGAAAGGGGGAGCCTCGGTTTGCACATCACTCGAATAGATCATGATTATCTAAACACTATACAACTTTTTATATACACTCGAATAGATCATGGATATGTGCATTTTATATAAAACTTTTTCTTCCATCATATATATGATGGAAGATTTTGCTGATTGAAGAAATGGGAAATCAATATTATGCAAAGAGGAGCGGGAAAGTTTGTTAGCTACATTTTTTTTTCAACGAACATTGTTAGCTACAATTGTTTGAAAGCGCAATAATTTTCTGTCACATTATTTTTCCAGATAGCCTTTTGTCTTTCCAGCTCTCTCTTGCATCAGCCTTGATACGTTGAAATACGGTAGTTTGATTAGATTCTTCCAAGTTCCAACCACACCACTTACATCTATATATGGTCCCTATAATTCGATTGATTTGCCCTGGAATTGTGGACAAAATCATTGTGCTAGCTAGCTGTGAGCACGACGAAGCGATCTACGACAGCACTGTTGCTCTCTTCTCCAACGTCTCGAGCATCCTAGCTACCAACAGAGAGGACTGCTCAACCTTTCGATGGGTGGGTGGCACGTCAATATATACGTCGTCGTGTACCTACTGATGCTGCCATTATTTGGTAGTCCTCTCCTATAGCAAATTAGCAATGCAATGGATGAGACCAAGAACCATTTCATCAGATCCAATAGACCCTGAGCATCATATATGGCACCATAATCGTCATGTAGAAAGGACAGAATGCAACATGCAAGCAAAACACGTGACATCCAAACCTTGAATCGTGCAAGGTGAGTTTAACAGTGCATGATGGCATATTATTTCTTTTCTTATTATCTATAAAAGTGCAATTCATTTTCTTACTTTGTACTTTCTTTAATAAGATTATTTAAACTCTCTACATACAGTCACTAGGGACTTTTTTCGATCATGTTTTCTAAAGAAAAAGAAAACAATGCACGGTGGTAAAAGCATAAATATAGTTCATCTGCCGTACATACACACGTCAAAATCAGGGTTTTAACGAATTTACTAGACTACATCTTGGAGGTGCATCATGAAGCAAGTTTGAATTTAAAAACTCAACGTTTGGTTAATTATATGGCTGTGGACTTAGCATAGATTAATTTTAGAATGATATCATCTAGCAGGGAGGAGTAAAAAAATGATATCACTCGGTATGTAATGTAAACCACATGTTGAGGCTCCAGAGCCAGGTGTAGAGGAAGATATCCTAGAATACTGGCAGAACAATATAATTGCGGAAATCTTGTCTCTGGACGTGGTCTTGTTGACTGAAAACAATCATTTTCTGAGTTCAGTTTACAAATCAAATAGCGTCATCCCCTGCCCCTGCTCCAATCCCTCGACTCCATGTGTTGCTTAGTTGCGCTGAACATGTTTTGATCACGTAGGCTTAGCATTGTTTACACCTTCATCAAGGCTAATGACAAGAGTATCTAATAATTGGTACGAAGACAATGCAGCCTAAATAACCAGTTTATTTGTCGCGAACGCAACAAGCCAATAGCGTGCGTGCAGATGGCTCCAAACTAGTTGAAAACTCTGCTTTAGTTCCCCTCGAATATAATAGAAAAATAATGAGGTTGAGCTAAAGAATTGTAAAATTAGTGAACCTGCTCTCACTGCAGGCCGGTGCAACAAAGCTAAGATGGTCAGCGACGTTTAGGACGAGGACGACGCAGCCGAAACTATCGCAACAACCCTACCACATAGTAATCACTCCCTAAACTTGGTATACCATTGGATGCATGGTAACATCATTACGCATATCCGTTATCCAGCTTTCAGAGTACTACTCACCGCGTCCTGATCCGGTAGTAGGAATTAAGCAAAACGTGTTCAATTCTTATAAGTACTACTAGTAGTCTACTACAAGAACGATAAAAATCCTAAAGCATTTACGATAAAATTTAGCCGACCATACGCTTATAGGCCGCGTAGAGATAGAAGCTGCATTGCATCTCCATCAGCCATTTCATCATCCGGTCAAGGAAAAATTAACTAAAAGGAGAGCGTCTCCATCATCCAGCCGCCTCGCTCCAAACTCGCGCGGCTCAGCGGCTGCCTCTGCAGTTGAACTAGCCAACTTCTACCCGCCCAAAGCCTGGCCTGCCGCCGCGTGTCCCGAACTTCATCAACCCGCCGGAGCTATCCAGTCCAATTGATTTCTTAATTTCTACGGCGCAACTGCAAGCTGCCGAACATAATGAATAATTAGCGTCCAAATCGAGCCGGTAACGCGTCTCCGCTTGATGCGTAATCGCATGCATTATCGCCGCCCATGATAAACTGCAAACCAAAAGAAACAAAAAACAACTCCAGATGATCGACGTAATCTACCGCACATGTAGCACGCAGGAAACGTTTGGCATCGGCTAGATCGAAATTTGTTCGGGATCGATCGAACACTGTTCCGAACTGATGCGTGCTCGCGTCCACAGAAATTTAGAATTATTCTTTTTCATGTCGCGTCGTTTTAAGCTGCAGTGTCCCGTGTGCCCTACCGAAGATTATGGGTCTGCGCGGCAGGGTTACGCGAATCATGCACGCACCGGTGTTGGCTTTGGCTAAAGCGGCGCGAGGCCATAATTCGGGGAGGGAGGCCGTTATGAGTTTTTTTTTTTTTTTTTTTTTTTTTTTGTGGGAGAAGGAGGCCGTTATGAGTTGAGCAGAGCTGAACGCCTGAACCGGCATCCCATGTCGTCACCCTGCCCCACGCACGCCAGGGGGCAACATGCCTTTGCTTGTTCGCTTGCCGCTGTATATATACAAGCCTCTTCCACACCTCTATTACCAGCAACCCTCAGAGCCACCAAGACCTAGCTAGCCGCCTATCTAGCTAAGCCTGACTGCAACTCAGCAACCACCTGAGAGGCTCCAGCAGCTCCGATCCTTTCGTCCTTCCGTCTTGCTCTGCTCCAATCCAGAGGTTGATCGGTCGATCGAGCTAGCAGACAGCCAGCCATCCAGAAGCGCGCGATGGCGAAGGTCCACCCCAACGTGGTGCCGTCGCCGGCTGCCGCCGAGAGAGCCGCGGCGGCGGCGGCGGGCGAGGCAGGGGAGGAGCCGACGACGCTGACGGTGTGGCGCAAGTCGCTGCTGTTCAACTGCAAGGGGTTCACGGTGTTCGACGCCAAGGGCGACCTGGCCTACCGCGTCGACAGCTACGACGACGCCGAGGCGGAGGTCGTGCTCATGGACCCCGCGGGGCGGGCGGCCTTCACCGTGCGCCGCAAGCGCCTCAGCCTCTCCGGCGAGCAGTGGCTCATCCACGCCGGCGGCGAGGACGAGGCGCGGCGGCCCCTGTACGCCGTCAAGCGCGGCGGCGGCGGCAAGACGATGGCGCGCGTGGCTCCGTGTGCCGCCGCCGCCGGTGCGGCGGCGCCGTTCGTGGTGGAAGGGTCGTACGGGCGGCGGCGCTGCGTGGTGTACGACGGCGAGCGCCGGGCCGTCGCGGAGGTGCAGCCCAAGGAGGCCGTCGGCACGGATGTGTTCCGGCTGGTGGTGCAGCCGGGCGTGGACGTGTCGCTCGCCATGGCCGTGGTGGTGGCGCTTGACCAGATGTTTGGGAGGCCGTCGCTCCTCAGGAGCTGGTCCTCATAGATTATACTCCTGTTTTGTTTGTTCATTCATCAACCTAGTAGACAGATTTTTGCCCCTGATCATTGGGGTTGTGAATTATCATTAGGTGCTGATAATTCATTCGATTTGATCTGCCTGGCATCCCAGGCATGAGAGCAAATTCTGTTCTTGCCTGCCCCTGCACCCTGGTCGGGCTAATTGAGATTTTTTTTCTCTTTCCGGAGTACAGTACTGTACATCACATGAAATCCCTCTTGATTCTCTTTGGTTGCCGCTGATCCAACCAAAAGTTTTAGTCTTGTAAAGAGGGATGGAGATGTAAATATGTTATATGAATACTGAGAAAAAGAAGAAAAAAAATACTACTATTTGAAATCTTTTTTCGGTTACAACTGCTATAGTATATCCGATTTTCTGAAGGTGAAATCTTGTCCTTTGTGTACCTCTACTATCTTGTTTGACGCTTGCGTCTTGATCCACTCGAGAGCTATTTTTGGGCACGTCAGGTTGTCGAAGCCAAAAGCAACACTGACAGCGTCCCGCGTCGTCGTCTTCCGCTCCGGCGGTAAACACGGCCACGGAGAATCTCACACTTGTGCGGCAACAATTTTGTTCGCTTTTGCATGTGGGCTGGCGAGACAGGACAATCTTGTCGTTGGCTCGTTGCTCGCCATCCTGGAGAGACGCACATACGCCTGGGGCCTGGGAGATGGGGATTCCAGGCAGCTCAGGTTGGTGCCTCGCCGCTTTCTAGATACCAGGTGGTGTGTCAGTCCAGCCAAGGATGACGATGCGTACCGGACGGCCGAAAGATACACACTGATACGCACAGATACACAGGCATATGTAGTATGTGCAATGAATCTCGTCACAGTTCTTGTTTTCGTCAGTGACTCGGTGTCCAGTGGGCAGTGGCAGGTCCATGCAGGAGAGAGCCTCCGAGGTCCGAGCTGTGCCGATGTGTCTCAGCCTCTCAGTCTCAGGCCAATCGATCCGGATAAAAACTGTAAAGGATTAGAGTAACACTCTTGATGTATGTGATCTAGGAGTGTGCGATATGCCGATATGTGATGCGATCTTTTGAACTCCGTAAGAGTTACACCGGAGCGTGAACGGTTGTTTGAATGCTGTCTGTCCCGTTGCAATGCATAACGGACTGGGGCTTTCCCTTGTAGTGGTATGCCATGTCTGGTAACTAGGTTACGTCTTAGGACTTGCAAGTATATATCACTTTTAATTGAAGGACTTTTTTTTGGGAACGCTTAATTGAAGGACTTCAGAAATCGCCATGCAACACCACACATCATGAGCGCTGTATTGGGCTAGAAATGATGATGATGGGTGCGAGTTTTTTTGGGTCCCTACAGCAAGCCCAATACATTTATGGGCCTAATAAGTTTCAGCAAGCCCAACAGATCGTTGGGCCTAATAGATAGCAACTTATCAGGCCCAACATACTATTTTTCAAAGGGAAAAGCCAGGCCAAGGCTCACAGCCCAAATCTTAGAGTACCTTTTTTTCCTGTGGCGTGGCTGTGTGTGCAATTTTTCTTTCGGAGGTTTCCATTTTCAGTTCAAACTTGCCTCTCCTCGAAGATTCTCTAACACTATTAATAATGGCTTGTGAGCGTCCACCCTCGTGGGTATGCCTGGCAGAACCACGCACCCTCTCGGCGCCGACAAGTGGGCCCTCCGGGTGCCGCTGGCCGCCGCAACCTGCTACGTCTTAGGACTTGCAAGTATATAGCACTTTTAATTGAAGGACTTTTTTTTGGGAACGTTTAATTGAAGGACTTCAGAAATCGCCATGCAACACCACACATCATGAGCGCTGTATTGGGCTAGAAATGATGATGATGGGTGCGAGTTTTTTTAGGTCCCTACAGCAAGCCCAATACATTTATGGGCCTAATAAGTTTCAGCAAGCCCAACAGATCGTTGGGCCTAATAGACAGCAACTTATCAGGCTCAACATATTATTTATCAAAGGGAAAAGCAAGGCCGAGGCTCACAGCCCAAATCTTAGAGTACCTTGAAATTTTTTTATTTTTATATTTTTTATTTTTTGATTTTTCAAAAATAAATACCTGGCCCAAAAATTAGCAGATTTGGTCTTATGTCGCCGGATGAAACGGCTATAGCCGTCTGAACCGGCGAAAAGGTTGCTGCACAGGCCACGTGGCGGCGTTGCAGGGCTTTTCGCCGTTTCAGACGGCTATAGCCGTTTCATACGGCGAAAGGTACCTTTCGCCGCTACGTGGCGGCATTGCAGACCTTTTCGCCGTTTCAAACGGCTATAGCCGTTTCACACGGCGAAAAGCTCCTGGCCCCGCTTTTCGCCTGAAGTTACAGCCGTTTGAAACAGCTATATTTCTTAAACTTTTTTAAAAAAATTTACGTTGAGGAATTATTCTGCAACTGTTTTCTAATTTATGTTGAGAAATTATTGGTTTGATATTATGAAATGATTTAGATTTTTACGGTCTATTTTTTGGTTCGCCTATAATTGTTTTAATATTAAAACATATAATATTAAAACAATTATAGGCGAACCAAAAAATAGACCGTAAAAATCTAAATCATTTCATAATATCAAACCAATAATTTCTCAACATAAATTAGAAAACAGTTGCAGAATAATTCCTCAACGTAAATTTTTTAAAAAAAGTTTAAGAAATATAGCTGTTTCAAACGGCTATAATTTCAGGCGAAAAGCGGGGCCAGGAGCTTTTCGCCGTGTGAAACGGCTATAGCCGTTTGAAACGGCGAAAAGGTCTGCAATGCCGCCACGTGGCGGCGAAAGGTACCTTTCGCCGTATGAAACGGCTATAGCCGTCTGAAACGGCGAAAAGCCCTGCAACGCCGCCACGTGGCCTGTGCAGCAACCTTTCGCCGGTTCAGACGGCTATAGCCGTTTCATCCGGCGACATAAGACCAAATCTGCTAATTTTTGGGCTAGGTATTTATTTTTAGAAAATCGAAAAATAAAAAATATAAAAATAAAAAAAATTCAGAGTACCTTTTTTTTTCCTGTGGCGTGACTGTGTGTGCAATTTTTCTTTTCGGAGGTTTCCATTTTCAGTTCAAACTTGCCTCTCCTGGAAGATTCGAGAACGACGACCACGACCCAAAGTCGCCAAGAACATGGTGGCCTGCATGTGTCCGTCGTCCTGCGTGCGTCAGACAATCAGACCTACGGTCTACGGATGCTTGGGATTGGTGGCTCGGCAGCCATGGGGTTCGCCTCTCCAGCCGCAGCCTGCCCCTCGAGATTGACCGTCGGCGGCCGAGCGAAAGCGATGGGAACAAAAAAGTTCCGTCGACCGTTCCCAGACTTTCTTCCACCGTAGCTTGTCGTTCAAGCCCATGGACAGTTCATCTTTCGCCCCTTCGGCATGAAACGGCACATTTGAGGAGAACACTGTATCCAGACACCAACACCAGATGATCGAGAATTGCTTGTTTCCCACTGAGCACCGTGGCTAAACGTACACTTATAACAGTTAACACCACATCTTGGTGTCTTGCCCTTGCACTTGCAGCTGGATTAGACGATTACAGTATCTGAAGGGAATATCCAATTCCAGCCTCCGGTGGTCCGGTCTACTCCCTGCGTGACGCTGTCACGCATGCGCGCTCCTGTCTGATGTCGAAAGTCCAAAGCCCGTCCAAAACTCACGTTAAAATCAAGATCCGTGGCGGGGGCCTCGCCGCCTCGGTGAGGTGGACTGTACTGTTCCGTTGCACAAGCCTTGACAACAAGTGGGCCCCACATGGCCCGAGCGAGAAAGCCGCCCACCATCGTGACCGTCCAATACCGGGGGCAGAATATAAAAACGGGAGGATCTCGTGGATCCACAAACCCGGCGGAGCACATTCCTAACTTGAACGAAAAGTCTATCTTTGCCTTCCCCGTAGATAGATAGAATAAATAAAAAAATAAGCTCACTTTTTAAAGCACATCAGCCGTCCGATCACTCCACTTGTTCGCACCGAGCGACGATCCGGCCGTCCGATTCTAAAATCGCCGAATTAGGTCGAAGCACCAGCATTGTAAATAAAGCCTTAAAGGTAATATTTGTCATTTTTTTATTGGCACCCCTGGCGTCGCCGTCGCCTGTCCTTATTAATATCGCCTCGGCATCGCATCCTCAGGTCCATCGCCCCATCGCTCGCCCGGAGGAGTTCTTGTGAGGCAAGGCAAAAGCAGAAGCAAAAGGTGAGAACAATCTCAGATTCCTCCCTCCCCATTCGCGTGCCTTCGATCTCTCGCTGCTTGCTTGTACCCGTTCGTTCGTCAGATCGACGCATCCTCCGCGTGTGATTTGCTTCTAGTTTTGTATTTGGAATTGGAACTAAGAGATCTTGTTGCTTAAACCTGATTTTGAGCGACCGTGCCGGTCGTTTGCTCTCAATTGACCATGCAGATAAACTGAATTAGATATTTAGGTTACGTGTTGCGATCTGATTTGTTATATAGCGACGCCGTGTGGCGGATTCTGAAGCCAGGTGCAGATCTGTCTGGTTATGCTGAGGATTTGCTGCGCGCCTCGCCTGTTGCTGACTGTACGGTGCGCTGTGTGATTTGGTAGGTTTCGTTGGTGATGGCGAGCTCAGGATTCTCGTGGACGCTGCCGGACCACCCGAAGCTCCCCAAGGGGAAGCCGGTGGCCGTCGTCGTGCTGGACGGATGGGGCGAGGCCAACGCCGACCAGTACAATTGCATCCATGTCGCTCAGACGCCCGTCATGGACTCGCTCAAGAATGTATGTATGCTTTCCTTTCTGTCCGCTTCATTGTGTGTACTGTACATGCGGATATATGCTTGTGACTGTATCTTAATCGGCAGCTGGATTCGTCTTGTGCTTAGAAGCCTAGCTCTAAGGGTTTGCGTTGCGCCTGTTGAGTGTAATGGATCCAATGTAATTTTTTTGTACTTATCACTGTAATAAGGTTATAGCATTATGTAGTTACCACTCAGAATCCAGATTGATTCTTCAGATGAAGATTCATAGCTGAAGTAGCTGACATGGCTTTTCCATTTGGTCCATGTCCAATAGTTACTACTGAGTTTCATGTATAGAACTGCCTGAAAATGGTGATGCACTGAGGTTCCTGATGCAGGCAAATCATATCCGTTCAATTGCTTGTGCCTTTAATCATTGTCTCTGTTTGAACTAAAAATGACTGTTGATGAAACCTGCTTCTTTGTTTGGCAATGCTTAGATGAAAGATTATGCTACCTGCATATTTTGATTTTTAGGTATTTCATGCTTTAACTCTTTTGTGCAGGGTGCTCCAGAGAAGTGGAGACTAGTGAAGGCGCATGGAACCGCCGTGGGTCTCCCATCTGATGACGACATGGGCAACAGTGAAGTTGGCCACAATGCTCTCGGAGCTGGTCGCATTTTCGCCCAAGGGTATGCTAATTTTTCTATTTACTTTGGTTACTAGTTCCATCGATATCAACAATTCTATTACTCGTATTTTTTTACTTAACATTTAACAAGATGTTTCTCCCGTTCTATCTTGTGCGGTTCTACTTGTACAGCTCAATCAAGAAACTGAGCTTATTCTGCTAATTTATCTATTTATATACATGTGGAATATAACAGTTAACCCTTTTTTTTTATGCAATAACAGTTAAGCCTTTTGCAGTCTCTGACCTAACTAAGTGCTACATTTTTTCTGTGTATATAGGGCTAAGCTTGTGGACAAAGCTCTTGCTTCTGGAAAAATTTATGAAGGAGATGGGTTCAACTACATCAAAGAATCTTTTGAAAATGGTACTCTTCACCTTATTGGGTTGTTGAGTGATGGTGGTGTCCACTCCCGTCTTGACCAACTGCAGGTTTGCTAAGCTTTCCTTGAATTATGGTTGGTTAAGTTACAGAACTGGCTTAGGATGCTGTCTTTGCCACAAGATTTACCTTTTGTTTTCTTCCCCGTTCAGCTACTTCTTAAAGGTGCCAGTGAGAGGGGAGCAAAAAGAATTCGTGTCCACATCCTTACCGATGGTCGTGATGTTTTGGATGGCAGCAGTGTCGGTTTTGTAGAGACCCTAGAGAATGATCTTTCACAGCTTCGAGAGAAGGGTATTGATGCACAGATTGCATCTGGTGGTGGAAGGATGTATGTTACCATGGACCGTTACGAGGTAATCACTTTTCAGTTTATTTGACCATCAATGTTTATTGTCCACTTTGGCTTACAGATCTTTTTGTTTAATACTTTCCAGAATGACTGGGGTGTGGTTAAACGTGGGTGGGATGCCCAGGTGCTTGGAGAAGCACCCTACAAATTCAAAAGTGCACTTGAAGCAGTGAAAACACTGAGAGCAGAGCCCAAAGCTAATGATCAGTATTTGCCCCCATTTGTGATTGTTGATGACAGTGGCAAAGCTGTTGGGCCTGTAAATGATGGTGATGCAGTTGTCACTATCAACTTCAGGGCTGATCGCATGGTTATGCTTGCAAAAGCACTTGAGTATGCAGATTTTGACAAATTTGACCGTGTCCGTGTCCCAAAAATTCGGTATGCTGGGATGCTTCAATATGATGGTGAATTGATGCTTCCTAGCCACTACCTTGTTTCTCCACCAGAGATAGAGAGGACATCTGGCGAATACTTGGTGAAGAATGGCATCCGCACCTTTGCTTGCAGGCAAGTACTACCTGTTTGTCAATCTTTTTCTTGATATTAAAGCTTTTCTTTTTGTGAACTTTGGTTTGTATCACTTTTTCTTTCAGAGTCATCTCTGTGCTAGAAATACTAGTTAAGTAAGCTTTTGGAACATGGCTCATTCACTGCAACCAATCTTATAACGAGTGTGCTTTGTAAAATATTGTACATACCAGTCAAGGTCACTTGGAAACATATTGCTGCTAATTATCTCCATTGCCTTCTGCATTTTTATCCCCTCTATATTCTGTCTTTCCCAGTTTTTCTCGTAAAGTTCCATGCTAAATCTCGTATCAACCTAAATTTCAAAGACAATTTATCCAAACAAATGGAGGCATGATGCAGTCCAACTTATAAGGTGCTAATGAGGAGGTTCAAATTATTTGTACAAAGACCTTAGTTTGTTTTTGCTTGTGCTAGGTTTGACCTCATAAAATGCTAGTGTACATGCTATTTTTTTTATTGATTTGAGTTTCATATTGTCTTTGTGCTTACAATAGCACATTTTGACATCTTTTGCTTGTGAGGTAACATTGATTTGTGTGTAACAGTGAGACGGTGAAGTTTGGTCATGTTACATTTTTCTGGAACGGTAACCGCTCAGGATACTTCGATGAAACTAAGGAAGAGTATGTAGAAGTTCCTAGTGACAGCGGTATTACATTCAATGTTGCACCCAAGATGAAGGCGCTTGAAATCGCTGAGAAAGCCAGGGATGCTCTCCTTAGTGGAAAGTTTGACCAGGTAAGCTGATTCTGAAATCTAGTAGACGAGTCTTCCAATTTCCTTGTTGCTTAGTGTATTGCTGTTACAGGTACGTGTCAACCTGCCAAATGGTGACATGGTGGGTCACACTGGTGATATTGAGGCCACCGTCGTTGCTTGCAAGGCGGCTGATGAAGCCGTTAAGGTTAGAACGATGAATTAATTTTTACTTGTATTTTTTTGTCTTCATTATCTACATCTGTGCATGGAACAGTTCATCTTAGATCGCACATGTTATTCACTTTTCCCTAGTTTAACTCTGCTCTTTTTAACAGATTATTTTGGATGCTGTGGAGCAAGTTGGCGGTATTTACCTTGTCACTGCTGATCATGGAAATGCAGAGGACATGGTGAAAAGGAACAAAGCTGGCAAGCCGCTGCTTGACAAGAGTGGTGGTATCCAAATTCTCACCTCGCATACCCTTCAGCCGGTAAGTGCAATGCCACAGGATCCTAGGCCCTCTGGTAGAAGCTCACATACTCATTACCATAGATTCTTAATGCCTCAACTTGCAGGTCCCTGTCGCCATTGGAGGCCCTGGTCTGCACCCCGGGGTGAAATTCCGGACTGACATTGAGACCCCTGGGCTTGCCAACGTCGCCGCCACCGTGATGAACCTCCATGGTTTTGAGGCCCCTGCTGACTACGAGACAACCCTCATTGAAGTTGCTGACAACTAAGTACTGGCCAATTGTGATGTCCAATTTTGTTGCTATAGTTTTGAGAATGGATCAGTGATGATCATGTCATTGAATAATTTCTGTTTGCAAGCACTGCTCAAACTCGTGAAACATTGAGAGAGATGCATTTAAACTTGCACTTAGATGCTCTATTTTATACCTTGCATTACCTCCTGAGCTGACCATTTTTTACTCAGCTATATATGTCATATGTGAGGCAGCAATCTGCGCTCGGCTGTTTGTGATGTTTGTGAGTCGTTTTAACTTCCCTTTCGGTCTCGTGCGTATGCGTGGATGCCCTGATAGGTCTACACTAGCATAATTCATTTTTCATGATTCTGTAATGATACGAGGACACAATTTTTCGTTCCCGTTGATTGTAGATTTCGTCTCGGGCGATTGAACCATGGTTCTGATATCCCTTCGGTATTTTGTTTGCAGAGGTTATCTGCCCACAGTAATTTCCATAGAACTAGAACTGGTTTGACCCAACGCCTAACTACAACTATTTTGGAACATTGTAATAATTAGAAGAAAGTTTCACTTCTATGGTACCATGGTCAAAATAGTTGTAGCTCTGTAAAATAGTTGTGACAATTGATACCGTGCAATCCACTGCCTCTAGAGCCACGCACGGCCCGGGTCTCTCGAGATTATTAGCCTGCACGCCGTCAGTCATCACTCATCAGGTCCATGGAGTGGCCCAGTCATTCATTAGCCTGCAAAGATGAACTGATGTCGCCCAATGCTGCAAAGTGCAAACAGCTCTGTGGTAAACTACGTTTTTGGCTTTTTGCTCACCAGTCACCGGAGACGCGGCGACCGCGTCCTGCCGTCCGACTGTCCGAGACCGAAAGGCGACGGCCGACGGCAAGGCCCAAGGCTGAAGGCGGCTGTGTGGGAGGACGACAAAGTTGCGAGAGGATGCGGCGAGGCGCTGCTATCCACAGGACCACAACAACGAACCCAGGCCTGTAGATCGATCGATCGCGTATGGTCATGTCCTCATGCCCAAGTCTCAAGTCTCACAGGTTCCCAACAGTGTCCCGCAGCGACAGAGCAGCCAGTGACCCGATCCAGTACTCCGTCGAAAGGCCGCCCAAATTCAACGAAGTGGCCCTTGGCCGTCCCAAGTGTCGGCCTCCAACCAAGTTGCATGCCGACTTGCCGAGGCAAAACTTAAGGCACGTGCCGCGCGCATGGTTGCGCACCTTGCGCCCCGCCGATGTCGTTGGTCAACATTGCGTTTTCATAGAACACGTGGCACAAACAGTCATCGCTCCTTGAATTAGAAAGTGTCCGTGCCCATGATGTCTTCAGCCACCCGGCTGTGTGATTGTTTTTCGTTGCTCCTGGAAGCTGGAAGCCAGCGAGTTTTTTTTTTCTCGAAGCCTGACGGCCGTCTGAAGAAGCCGGTACTGACCTGTCACTGTAATCGATCATACCGTATTATCGTATCAATTATCACAGGTTTCAGAAATAAAAAATTATCATATCACATGAAGCTTAACCCGGCCTTTTCTTTTTCTCTGTCATCAGGATTCAGGACGAGAAAGCTCATGCTGTGCACCAACCTGTCCGCCTTCGCGATGTCTGTAGGGAATTCGGCGTTTGCCTTTTGTCCGAAACAGAGCCAGCAGCCGCGTGCATGTTTCATGCAGCAGTATGCTCATGGAGTACCAGCAGGAAAAGTCAGACGATCTCACTGGGAGTAGAATGTGCGAACCGGGAGTAATTAATTTTTGTTTGGTCGATGATTTCATCAGCAGATGACACACACCAGGAAATGACACTGGCACTGTCAATCGGAGGTGGCGTTTTTTTTTTTTTATACTTATCGGAGGTGGCGTTGGCCGATGCCCGCCTGTCGAAGCAACCGCGGTGAATCGCTGCTTTTATTTTGCCGGGCGCGCGCTCTTTCGTGCGGCGACGGCGACGTCTTTGGACACACGCGATGGTTCTCAGCTCGCTTGCCTTTGGGCACCTTGTCCTTGGCCGCGCCGGCCATCTAGCGTCACGAGTCCCTGTCCGGGGAAAAATCTCGAGCGCTTTCGGTGGGCTCATTGGTTGCCCCGTCGTCATTTTGCCGGCAGCGCGGCTTCTAGCTCTGCGTCTCACCCTGAGCCGCTGAGCGGCTGCGGCTGCGCCTAACAATTTGGACGCACCCCTGTTCTGTTCACTGATCGTGTCACTTGCTTTGCAACAAGATGAGATAACTTACTATATACCGCATGTTCCCTTCACCAGGTGATTACCGGCCATGTCCTAGTCTGCTCGTGCTTCCTGGCAGTGTCTAACTGGAGGTCTGGAGCCTAACAATCTGGACGCACGTACACCTGTTCAGTTCGCTACAGGCCGTGCCGCTTTGTTCGAAACAAGGTGTCTGTCTGCTTCAGGAATCAGGATAAGCTTAATGGCATCCATGGCTCCTGCACGAGATGGCTACTGGCAGATGCATTATCAAGCCGTACTTGAGTGCTGACTCGATCTTGCCTGTTTCTGTCTAGCTGATCCTCTCCAGAACACACGTCGCAGCGCCAACGAGCACATAGGCGTCATCACGTCGATGACTAGCAGTACACTACAGGTGCGTACAGAGACCTCATCTTTATACAACTCTGAAATCACCGTTCCCGCCGGCAAGGTGGTGGCTGGCGAGGTGGAACTTGGGAACTTGAGAGGAAGATGGAATTAAGAGCGGCTGCTAATTATGCCGAAAACGACGAGCCATTTGTCATCATCAGGCGTCCCGATCATGCTTTACTGGGAATTCGGAATTGGCCCGGAAACATTTTTATCCCACTCCAATCTGTGATGGCGACCTCGCTCCTCTGATTGGATTTCAATAGGAAAACAAATACCGTGGTGGCTGCTTCCATCTGACGTTGACAGAGGCGCCTAGGACCATTCCACACGTAACAGAGGGTACACGGTAATGAAAGCGGCTAATAGCACAAGGGGAAGTTGAGTTTCTGCGAGCTGAAAGCTACGACAGGAGAGCAGGTTCAGAGGTCTTACGAGTTACGAGTCCTCTCCTGCTTGGTCGGTAGTCGGTACAACAGCGGAGGTGCCCACCAGCCAGCCACTACGGACGTCCGAGCTAGGATGATGGTGCCAGAGGAACCATCCTGCGAAGTGCGAAGCGTTTTTCCTCTGCCCGACCTTATCGAGATTAATCACATCAGATACGAAGTGTTCCCACTATATGGAACAGAAGTATTCCTTTTTGGCGAATTCCCACTGTCTAGAATTAACTTGCAGAGTTGCAGTATCAAGTAGTAGATCACTTTCCTGGTCTAAATTCGAAACGGTCATAATAATGTTCTACGGTGCCAAGATTAGAGGATGCTCCCAAATTTTCAAGCCTGGAGTAAAGTGGGTTGGTCTGAGTGTTTATCTTCTCTATCACAAAGATCATACCAGTCTTTACTCTCTTTTTTCTTTAAAAAAAAGGCAAAACGGACGTATATGCTCACGTACACCCACTTTAGCCACTCTTATTTACATATTTTTATTCTTTTTTAGCAAAGGGTACATATTTTCAATATGGTATCATTTAATCACATACTTCTAAAAAATCTACGGTCAAACTCTATTATGAAAGAGATTTGTTACGGTAGTTGAAAGGAACCGGTTCCTGCCTGTCAAAAAATTTTGCACATAGGGGTAATTTAGTAATCTTTCTCGTCTTTTTTAATTCATGTGCACGGAGCATACCCGTCGCCGGAGATCAATTGCCTGCACACGCCTCTTCCCTGACCGCGGCGGCTTTGATCAGATCACTGGTTAAGAATTGAGTATAGCTGTTAGATCCTCTTCTGGCGATGTTTCAGGTGCAATAATCTCTTCACGCAAATCACTCAGGGTCCTGTTTAGATGAAACGCGAAACTTTTTTGAGTACGTCGGGCACACATTTAAAGTATTAAATATAGACTAATTACAAAACTAATTACAGATTCTATCAGTAAATCGCAAGACGAACCTAACGAGTCTAATTAATCCGTCATTAGCACATGTTTACTGTAGCAATTTATTGTCTAATCACGACCTAACTAGGCTCATTAGATTCGTCTCGCGAAGTACACTCCATTCATATAATGGGTTATTTTTTCCGATTACATTTAATATGCCATGCATGTGAGTGAACATACTCGAATTTTTTTTTGCGAAACATCTAAATAGGGCCCAGGAACTGCCTTCAGCCTCCTGCTCCGCCTGACAGCTCTGCCCGCTCTCTGAAGGCTTTAGTGATCACCGCGGCGTGGAGGAGGAGGCAGAGGAAGGCAGCCGTGATGGGTGCGTCGGCAGCGGACGGGAGCACGTCCATGATGGACTCGAGAAGTGCGCGCTGGCCCTCCCTGTACTGGTGTCCGGTGATAAGTCAGGACTTCCTCCAGTCTCCAGTGCAAGCTCCGAGTACGTGCTAGTCGCGTTGGCAACCGCCTCAGGGTTGATGCAGCATGACCATATCTGCACCCATCGCAGGATGATCCAAGGAGGAGCGCCGCCTCGCAGGAACGCAACCCTGCCGGCAACAAGGGTGGTGCGACGGTGTCGGCGGCAGGGGCGATGCAGCATCACCGCAAGGATACGGACAGAGACGGGCCATACTAATAAAAGTACCAATATACCCTTTACTTGTATTTATGTGAAAGTAGTTCCTGACCCACAAAATATAGGTACCAGTCCACATCTTAGTTCCTCATTTTAACCATTGGAACTTACATTCGTGGACGGTTATTAAAATTCTCAAGCACCTTAAAATTTCTCATTATGAAAACCCTTCAATTGCCAGTATGTCCTAATAAATATAAAAAGGGAGCGAGTTATTTAATAAAGTAACTCCGTGATTAAAAGGGCATGATCCAAATGGTTTCATCATGCCTCCCGAGCTACTAGGTTGTATCGCCGATTCTAGATTCTAGATATAAGTATGTGAGAATATATGTGTCTGATATCCAACTTTGACTAATGATGTCGCTAAAAACAAATTATCCTTAAAATAAAAATATAGTGTAAAAGTATATTCCTAGGTGAGTCTAGCAGTATGAATTCTCAAGTAGTCAATCCGTTTGGCTTTTACCGCCTCCGTCCCAAAAAGAATGCAACTCTCGCATCGTGCGGAGCCAAACAATTACAAATTTGATTAAATTTATACTAACATTTATCGTACAAAATAAGTATCATTAGATAAATTATAAAAATATTAGATTAATTATGGAATATATTTTCATACTAAATCTATTTAAGTTGCTTTTTTGAAATGGAGGAAGTATGCCTTTTATCTCCAATAAATCTTAAAGCAGAAGAAAATCAGCTGCTAAAAAAGCATGGGAGGAAGCCAGAAAAAAGATCTAGCAGGTCAAATGAATCCACCCTTGTCACTGGAGCCCGGCCACATGGCACGCCGCAAGGCGAGCCCGGCGCCCCGGCCCCGATCCACCACCGGCAGCACGCCAACGCGGCACAGCGAAGCTCCCTCCGGTATGTCACGTACGGCTCCCAGAGAGCAGCGGCACGCTCGCTCGCGCAATTCCTCGTGCCCATGACCATGACCTTCTCCACCCTGCTACGGATTCCAAAGCGGATATAAAACGCGCGTGTATAGCAAAGCAAAAGCAGCCCAAACGATCCCGCGTCGTCTCGCGAGTCGCGACTCGTCTCGTCGTTTCCCTCCGGAGCCCAACCCGTCTCACCTCAGATCCCACCCACTCCCCGAATCGCCGCCACTTCCATCTAGCAGCCTTCCAAGCAAAGGCCCCCGCGCCTCGCCTGACCGCGTAGTCACCAGCTTCATCGCGGCCGGTTCGACCCCTTCGCGGGAGGGGTTCACGGATTATTCGGAGGATCTTCTCCACGGGGAGGCTCGGGCTCAGTCCCTCCCCAACCTCCCAGCGCGGGGTAACCTCGGCGGGTCTCGAGGTGAGTAATGAAGTCCTCGGTCCAACCTTCCTTCCGCGTGGGATTGTTTTCGGGTTGCGGATTTGCGGGGCGTGGCGTGTCCGGCGAATGGCGTGCCGTCGTCGCGATCGCTCCCCCTCGCATTGGGCGATTCGCGATTTTTTTTATTTTTTACTTTGATTGCTTGCTTGCTTTTTTTTGGGTGTAATGGTGGTTTGGGGTGCTGGGATTCTGAGCTTGGTTGCGTCCTGAGCTTCCACGGAGTGTTTTAGCGCGGATTCGGAAAAGTCGTTGAGTTGGGTATGGCGTGACGAATCGGGCCTGAGCCGCGGGATGCTTACGCAGCTGTGGGGAATTTGATCCCCCAACCACGCGAATTTGGAGCAGAGGAGTAGTGGAGTGCTCGGGCTTCCGTGTCGTCATTTGTCCGGGAGTCGAGTTCGTTGGAATCTACTAGTTAGGCATAATTTCTCGTTCCGAGTTGATTGTGTTTCAAACTAGACTAGAAGTTGGTTACTGCTAAGCTTCCCGGTTCGAAGCTACATGCCGTATTTGGTTACCCGAATCTGGTGAGGTGAGCTGTGCGCGTTCCGCTCGACGGGCTCTGGGCGAACGGCGAGCTATTTGCAGTTGGGTCGCCCGTGAACAGTGAACAACCAGCGCCAAAAGTAGTTCCAGAATTTTCCTGATGATGCCTGTTGCCTCTATATTTTGCCTTCTAAAGTCATTCATTATTGTACAGGATCCTGATTGCTTGGGTCACGGGTCCTGAACCGTGAAGGCGCAAGGACAAGGGAAAGAAGGCTTCAGACTTCAGTAGTCAGGTCCAAGGTCAAGGCATGATGGAGAGGTCGCTGCTGGAGGCCCTGGCCGCAGCGGCGCAGGGAGGCACCTCAGGGACATCGGTGCTGAGCATGCTCAAGTATGCCGTGCTGCCAATCGCCAAAGTGTTCACCGTCTGCTTCATGGGGTACCTTATGGCCTCCAAGTACATCAATATCCTCCAGCCCAACGGCCGCAAGCTTCTTAACGGGGTGAGCTTTGTCTCATGTAATTAAAGCTAGATAATGGAAGTCTGTCTAATAATGTGTAACGGCAGTTGGATTTTCTTTAAAGTAGAAGACGTGGAGTAGTAGAGTCCTTGATAGCGCTTTCCCTCTGTATTAATTTAGACTGACATTTTCATCGTTATGCTGCAGCTTGTGTTTTCGCTTCTGCTTCCTTGCCTTATATTTTCCCAATTGGGTAGAGCAATCACTGTTGAGAAGATGATACAGTGGTAAGGATACAATTTATACTGTAGTTCATTTTTGTTACTATCTAGTTATATTATACTGTTATATGCTTCATCCAAGTGTTCTGTATGGTCGATGAATTCCGATGTGAGAGCTATTGACTGAGATGTTGTTTTCATCTAATATTCTGTCTACTTGTATGTGCCTCTAGCCCTCTATAGTCTAATTTAGACTGAGATGAGTTCCTATGCAAATTGTCATAATTTTTCTTACTGTCTTTATGGGAATATTTATCTTGTTGTAATATATTGATCTTGATGTTATGCTGTTATGGATTATTCATTCCTCATTTGTGTTGACGTGTGCCTCATTTTCCTTCCCCTTCTGGCATGCACAAGTATTACTAGTATCAATTTCCTTTTTCTTTCGCATAAACTGCTTTAGGACTTAGGAGTATGTTCTGAGGTTCTGCTTTGCCAAATGAAATCTACTCTTGTATTCTGCCTTTCCAGTTATATTTTGTAATAGCATAAATTTGTATATGTTTTGCAGGTGGTATATTCCAGTAAATATTGTTGTAGGC
This sequence comes from Urochloa ruziziensis, assembly GCA_015476505.1. Lineage (NCBI taxonomy): Eukaryota > Viridiplantae > Streptophyta > Magnoliopsida > Poales > Poaceae > Urochloa > Urochloa ruziziensis. The sequence goes on along the minus strand of CM027122.1, from coordinate 54,824,086 downwards.
GCAGTATCTGGGTCTTTAATTGGCTTTGTGGTGGCATCTATCATCCGACCCCCATATCCTTACTTTAAGTTCACTGTTATCCATATAGGAATAGGTACCGCCTTTTGTTTCTTGAAAGTTATTTGCATTTCTATCTCTTCATCATTCATATATCCAATATCAATACAGGTTCTCATGTTTTATGCAGGTAATATCGGAAATATACCTCTGGTCCTCATTGCAGCATTATGTCGGGATCCATCTAATCCGTTTGGTGACTCTGATAAATGCAACCAAGATGGAAATGCGTATATCTCATTTGGTCAATGGGTATGTCGTATTCTCTTCTATTATCCCAGCTCATACATGTTCATGCTTTGCTCAAAAGTCAGAATAATGAGTTTGTACATAGATTTTTACCGTTTAGCATCTGGCTACAAATAGCTGTTGGGACCATTCACTCAGTAAATCCTTTTCATGTTGCAGGTTGGTGCAATTATTGTTTACACATATGTATTCAAGATGCTTGCTCCCCCACCAGGACGGACCTTTGATGGTTCTGATGAAGATGAACTTCCAGTCAAGGCATCTGGAGAGAATGCTGTGCCCCAACTCGGCAAATATCCAATTCCATCAAGCACTCACACTAGTACTGTACCGGAGGATGAGCCTTTGTTATCTGCAGGGGGAGTTCAAAAAGAATGTGCCACTTCTGTAGGATCAAAGGTAAGAAGATGTAGTCATGGCCTCTTCTAAATACATGGTGCTCATACTTCCCATTAAAAATAAATAAATAACCATCTTCATACTAATGCAGATAATGGGCCATGTTAAGTGTGTGATTAAGTTCCTGAAAGACAAGCAGCTTCTCCAGCCCCCAATCATTGCATCTGTATGTATTGCTGTTGCAGTTTCTAATAGTCTCTATACAAATCATTTATGCATTATGTGCCTTGACTTTATTTCACAACATGCAACAGGCTTTTGCTATTGTCATTGGTGTTGTCCCATTCTTGAAGAATTTTGTGCTTACAGATGACGCGCCTCTCTTCTTTTTCACAGACAGCTGTCTGATTCTTGGGTATTTAAATGACTCATTCTCTGTTTCCTTTTGCAATATAAAGAGTTTTTTATAACTTTTTTAGTACGACAATACATACAGAGTCTTGCCGATAAATTTACCAAATTTTGACAATCTATGATATGATAGTATTTAATCTGTAAAACACTTGCAGGGAAGCTATGATCCCATGCATTTTACTTGCTGTAGGGGGCAATCTCGTTGACGGTAAGCATCTTTTTTGTTTGAAACTCTTGAAAAATTGCATGGGGCGAGATCAACCTTAGCATACTCATCTTATAGGGTGTAGAGACATTTCTCACAATGTTGTCTTTACCTATGTTTCTGGCGTCAGGTCCTGGTGAAGGAAGTAAGAGGCTTGGCGCGCGTACAACTTTTGCTATAATTTTTGCACGGTTGGTCTTGGTCCCTCTTGCTGGGGTCGGCATCGTCATGTTAGTTGATAAACTTGGTTTCATTCCCAAAGACGACAAAATGTTCAAGTTTGTCCTGCTACTGCAGCATTCTATGCCCACATCAGTGTTGTCAGGTACGATAAGACATTGAGGACTACTACTTATCACTTATCATGTGCTTATGGTGAACAGATTCCTCTAATAATGCTGTGTGTTAGATGAGATCTGTTAGGTGGTGGGAGTGGTTGCCATGTTCTACATGGTAGCAAACCATGTTATGGATTCTGATAATACACTATTTTACAGGTGCTGTTGCGAATCTGAGAGGTTGTGGTAAAGAATCAGCAGCAATCTTGTTCTGGGTTCACATTTTTGCTGTGTTCTCCATGGCAGGATGGATCATTTTCTATTTGAGCTTGCTCTTCTAAAATTCTAAGTATGTCAGACTCTTATTTGCTGCTTTCTGCTCCATTTGTCATTACATCTGCACCTGCCTGCTGTAACAGCAAACGTTGCTATTTATTACTTTGATCTGATATTTAGTCAACTGATCTGCAGACACCTTACTGCACAGGAAGACCTTTGAAAGAAAATACCATCCAAAGTATCACGAGGAAAATACTTACATAATCTGTACAGTAGCTAGTAAATCATGGTGACAGCTTCAGAGGTATGAGTTGTATCAGCGTAGATATACGATCCCTCCCAGTGCTATGGTAATTGTTGTTCTCTTCCCCCTGCCGCAAGCAGTGAGCGAAGATGGCACAGCGGTGTTGCCCTGCCCCCCGGTCACACCAAACCAAACCATTTGCATGGGAATATGTCCATCCAATCAGAATACCCCTATATATTTTCTGTTTTTCTTCGTCTCAAACAATATAGCCCATGATTTTGATTCACATCACGACTTGGTTCAAGTGTAATTGCCTGAGATGTGTACGTTGAGAGCTCGTTCAAATAGTGTAGCTGTATAGATTCCTCACCTCTTGTGCCTGTTGTGCATGCCCATTACGGTGCTTATTGTGAAAGTACATCATGCTATCATGCAGAAGCCGTGCCCTGTGCCAATTGCTTCCCCAACCATATATTCCATGGATCTATTGTCAGAAGCAAAGAATTGCGATTTCTTTTTAAGAATTGCCAGTTGCAGCGCGCGCCATCGGGTCCCTGCATTTTCTTAATCACCTTCTGACAGCGGTTCATTGTCTAAAGTATGATACGTCATCTGATCTCTCCATGTGCTTATGGAATTATGGATCTGGGACTCTGCAGATCTGAACTGAGCCATTGAAGCTAGGATCAATCATTGCGTAACTAGACTGTCTGAGATCCGAATCGTGCCAGCGTATTCATAGTGTCGTACTCCCTCCCTCCGTCACGATGTAAGCATTTAATTTAATTAGGTTCAAAATTCGTATCATAATGTAAGTATTTCTAGGGATAAGACAAAACTAAATGGGTTGGTAAGTGAGTGAAGAGTTAGGTAGGTAGTGTAAAATGAGAGGTATAGAGGTCTTTTAGCATTTGAGATGCTTCAAATCATTGTGGGACGGAGGGAGTACGTGAGTACGTGCTTGTAGTCGGGTGAGACAAAAATTCCGCTCAAGCGAGCCCACACTCCCACAGGCCACAGGTGGGAGTTGCGCGCGGTCGCCAGTACGTGCTTGTAGTCGGGTGAGACAAAAATTCCGCTCAAGCGAGCCCACACTCCCACAGGCCACAGGTGGGAGTTGCGCGCGGTCGCCCCCACGTCGCGTGGGGTGAATTGTGATCAGAAGGCAGAACTTGGTGGTTTGCTCGTGCAGAAGAAATATCGCTGAGATGAACAGGCTTGATGTGTCTTTCTTGGGCAGCACCGCTACAGCGTGTTGTGAAATAACGGACTCATCTATCGACAGCAGCTACCAGCCTACTCTCTTCCGAGGCGAGGTTCGATTGTTCGAAGGACGTTGCTGCTGTATAATGATGCTCTTGCGAAAGTCTCGAACTCTCGATTATGTTCTATGCATTAGAATATCATGCCTCCGATAGCATACGTGTATAGGTCGTAACATTTTTGTCTCTAGAAAGCTACTCGGGGCTACTGTAGACTATAATGTTGTTTACGATGCAAAAGCTTTGGTCACGTAATCACTTGCAGTTTGAAGCACAAACATGCACGCAGGGAAACTCTGAAGACTATATCTAAACTACTACATTAGCTTAAGATAGCAAATTTGACAGAAAGTTTAAGGGTTTCCAACGAAGTCATGACAGACAAGCTTCTCTTCTCTACCACTAATAAGAACCGCTTGTCAGCGTCCACCCCTGGGTCTGCCGGCAGAACCACGGACGCTCGCACCGACAGGTGGGGCCACACTCCTTCCCTCCGCGCTGCGCTCGCCCCTTCAGTCCTCCGAACGCAAGCCGCTCCGCCTCCGCCAGACGCTCGCCGTTAGGGGAGCCGCGCCGCCCACGCCTGGCTGTCACACGCCCGCACTTGGTAGAGCCCCGCTTGTCGTCCGCCTGCCCGGCCGCCGCCACTGCCGCCTGCCGGAGCCGTCTGGATCACGGCATAGCGCGGCGAGCTCGGGGCAGCATCCTCTCCTGCGGCCGGATCGGAAACTCGGTGACACTTTCGCCGGGAACCTCGTGCGCGGAAGTGGGAAGTGGAGGTGGCGGCCATAGGAGTACAACTCCATCTGCCGCGGCGACGAGCCCATCCTTCTCCACCCCGCTGCCCCGCTCGTCGTCGATTCGCGCCGTCGGAGCTGCCGCCGCTTGCCATCGATCCGCGTAGCCCGCCGTCGATCCGCGCCGCCCCTACTCCGCGCGGTGGAGCTGTGCCGTCGTGTCCACCATGCTCCGCACGGGGAGGGACGAGTCGGCAGGCGGAGGGAGCGAGGTGGCGCCACCCAGCCAAGATCTCGCGGCCCGCTCGACCGCCGCTGCCCCGCGGCCAAGCTGGTCGCCGCCGCCAGTGATGTGCGCCTCGCCGCTTGGGGCCACAGGCCACAGCACACCCTACCACATCGGCCGCCCAGGGCCACAGCCCGTCTTGCTGCCTGATGGAGTCGTACCAAGCAGATCATCGAAAACGCTGCCCACATGTCGCCGGGGACTCTGCTTCAAGCGCGGTTCATCGGAGGCTCTGATCGCCCCATGCGAGGACCGTTGGAGCCGCGACTCTCCTCGCTGAGCGAGCATAGGCAAAAGGTAATTTTAGTAACCCTTTTATTAGTAGGATATTCAATTTGGATGCCATCTCTGCCTGCAATGTCACAACTATGTCTCTGTATTCTGCAGTAAGGCAAAAAGAAAACATATGGATAGAAAAATCTTGGTGTCCACCTTGCTCTGTTTCTGGGGAAAAGTGGTCATCTGTTCTATTTGTGAAGTTGGCTTCCAAATTTTGAATGGTATATATTTGGTAGATAATCTCTTTCACTAAGCACTAAAACATCTGTATGTGGTGGGAGCTTTATTCAAAAGAGGTTATGAAATTGGTGCTGACGTAAAATTTGCTGGTGCCAGCCATGGTTGCTTAATTCATGTTCATAATGTTTTCAGTTAGCCAACTGGCGTTGCACTCTGTTGCAATAGTCATTAAAAAATATACGGTACCTTTATCTACACAAAAGGAACATGTCATTGCATCCCATACTTGGCAAATGTAAGATCTAATTTAAAGTGTGATTATCTCATTCTCATATCACGCTAAGACACTGGTGAGGGGAATTGTGCATAAGGCTAACCTTCACCCAACAATTTGGCTTTTTGATCAAGCGGTGCATATGATGGAACTGTCAGTAATGTCAGATACAATGAGGTTGCAATGACTTCCATCATTAGCAGAAGATACGAATATTTTGAGTACCATTATTTTATTTCAAGTGATATTGATATTCTTCTTTGACGCTCTATAGGCCTGGTAAGATAACCTTTTTCCTACTTTGATCTTATCAACATTTAAGGTGTGAATATAGTTGTTTAAGAAAAGGGAAAATTAAGATTCAGACTTTAGAAAAATACCATCAAAAGATTTAACTTTAGAAAAATAGCATTGAAAGGTTGTCCGTTATGGATTTGTACCATCTCTGTGAACTGGACGTTTAACAACGGGAGCTTCAGGCTTCACCTGCCACTTCCCTCTCCCCATGACACTTAGGGCCCTACTTGTCATCCCTAACCTTCAGCAGGCTCCGCAGGACGAGTTGGAGGTGTGCAGCTCAACAGCGCGTCCAGCAGAGAGAGGAACGAACCCTGCAAATTCGCTGGTGGTCTTTGCGTGGCCGCGGTCCTCCTGCTCCAGCCAAGTAGCAGCCCGGCTGCCCGGCCGTGTCCACTGTCCTGACACGGGCCTGTAGCCTCGATGTGCTTGCTGCCGCCGCCGCCGAGGCTGCTGCGTCCCTTCCTTGTTGAGCCACCGGCCGGCCGCCGAGGCCGCCAGCTCCTGGTTGCATGCACCGCCTGCCCAGAGCCCCGGAGGGATCGATGAGAGGGGAAAAGAGATTGATTTTACTGCTGCGCATAAGGAGAATGGAAGCAGAGAAAGGGGTCGATTTTGCTATTGTAAGAGCGAGGATTTTGACGAAATATTGTAAGAGGGAGGTTGATAGGAATATTGGATTTTGCTGCTGCTGCATGCTCGATTTTGCCTGTGAGAGAGATTGTTGGTGCCGAGTGTGGCTTTGGTACTGCTGAGAGCTGCATGTACATGCCGTGGGACTGTGGGAGATGATGAAAATGGTCTCAGGGATATTTTTCTTAGCACTTAACGGCAAGTTCACAGCCATGCTACAAATCAATAACGGGGCAATCTTTCAATGCTATTTATCTAAAGTTGGATCTTTTGATGGTATTTTTCTGAAAGCTGGATCTTTCGATGCTATGAATCTAATTTTCCCTACAAAAATAGATGGTAAGCACAAAATGATATGGACTTCGCCTGGTTGAAATTCCTTTTTCTTTTTGCTTGCTCTTTTCCTTGAAAATGGTGGGCTGGAAACTAACTGACATCAAGCTTAAGGATAGTTTCACCACAAAGCCATAAAAGTGTCCATGTGATGAAGTAGTGTTTGTTTTATTTATGATTTATCCAAATCATACCCTATAAGTTTAAGCTAGAATAATTTAGTCACAACTCACCAAGAATTAATATAGTATACGGAATATTTTTTTCATTCTGGAATCTGCCCAGTGAAGAATGTCCTTGAAGACTAATTGGTTTCCCTTGTGAATGCAGGCATCACCAAATTGTTACTATGCATATTTTGGATTTCCAAGAGCCACTGTGTTTTTAGCCCTTTTTGGGAAGGTGTTTCTTGTGGCATTGGTGTTGCTGATAATTCAGTATGAATGTGAAATCATATGTTGGAGAAGTAGGCTTGCAAACGGTGATGCTGGTTTAGTATTAGGTGCTGTTCAGAGGGTATAGTTTGTTTATCTTGCGTCAATTAGCCAGCTTTAATGCTATGTATTACAAGTTTGTTTGGGCTAAATTGTAAAATGCATATGGACGAATGGTCAAACAAGAATGCTAAAATTTTATTGCGAGTTCTTTGTTGATTGTTGGGTTAATAATTTTTGCTGCCCATCCCAACGCACAGGCCATTACATTGTGATAGTGTTTTTATCTGATCTTTTTTTGAGGGATGTCTGTTTACTTTACAAAGTATAATTGTTTGATTGTCCATCTTCTTCGAGGCCGACATGTTAAAATAGTCTCTAGATAGTATTCTCTTCGCAGAATATTATTGAACCAACCTAACAGATTATTTGAACCAACCTAACAGATTATTTTTCTCTCAGACTTTCCAGCCCAACCCAACGAAACGAACAGGGCGATGATTTCAACATTAGACTTTTCTATGATGTAAAAAAATGTCGCTACATTAACCTGAGAAGCAAAAGAAAAGAATTATACTCAAATCTAAGTCCAAGATATTTCACATGTGAGACACCCCTTACTCTATATTACTTTTTTTCACATCTTTTAGAATAATTATTATTTTCTTTAATTTTTTTTTGCCCGTAGCAACGCACGGGCTATTGCCTAGTCCAACTCCAATACGAACGTTGCTTTGACAGATAACTTGCGGCAAAGCAGCGCGTACACCCATGGTGGTGGTGACCATGGAATGGCCGTGGAGACATGAGTGCAAAAGCAAAACGAAAGACACCACACCGTTTTTAAGCTATTCTTTTCCCTCTCCTGGAGCCGCAGCTTTGGAATCAATTCCATGACCAGAGTTAACATCAAAGCAAACACGAATAAACCAGCGCCCTATTGCCACGGAATTAGTGTGGCGTGGTAAAGCACCCTACCGAGGCAACGAATCTCAGACCATCATTTTTTTGCTGCTGCGCGTCCCCGTAATGCTACCTCATCCTCACCTTTCCCCTTCACGCAAATGGCGAAAACGTCGATCGAGTTCTGCGTGATCTCAGCACGCGGCCTGGGCCGCAGGTCGCCGCTGCTCAAACCGCAGTGGTTCTCCGTCGCATGGGTTGATCCCAACAGCAAGTACTGCACCAAGGTGGACACGTCTGGGAGCTCAGACCCAAGCTGGGCCATGAAGTTCTCGGTCTCGGCTGATGAGCATGATCTGAGCAGTCTGCAGCGGATGACACTAACAGTGGAAGTGTACAGGAGAGATCCCATATTCCTGAGGGAACACCTCCAGGGAGCTGCCATCGTCCAGATGAAGGAGTACTTAGACAAATTTGTGAATGGCAAGGAGCACCCAAAGATTATTGAGGAGACTGCAAGCTTCCAGCTGAGGAGGAAGAAGTCGGACAAAGCTCATGGGTTTGTTGATATATCCATCCGAATCTGCAAGGAAGAAGACATCCATGCTCAGTTTTCAGGTAAACAGAAACTTGTGTGTTTTAAACTTCAAGATAGAACAATATGAGATGGCAGATGGAACCCATTGCACTGATAGGAATTCAGTATAACACTTGAAAATAGATCTTTCTAAGAATTTGCATGCAAACAATACAAAGTTACATTTAATCAATAGATCAAGTGATTTACGATGACCTTCACAAACATTTACCTTATTCATTATAATACAATCCACAAACTCAACTCTATTGCATTGCTGTGAATGTGCAGGGTCACATGACGGATTGAAGTACCCAAACCAGGCTGGGATCACATTAGCCATAGAAGATGGTCCAGTTTATAATTATCCACCACTGCCTTCAAGCCATTATAGGGATAATAGTGAACATAACGACCTCTACGGCAACACCATGCCATCGACCCCTACCACTCAGACAGATCTGGCACCGTCGGGAAGTAATGGCTATAGCAATCAACGCCCACTCATCCCACAAACCCTGCCACCTCCCACTTCAAACCCCAGTTACTTTTCCCCACCGTATCCTGCTGCCAGGGGGCAAGTGCCACAGAACTACATAAATATGCCACCAAGAAGGTTTGCAGGTCAGAGTGGTCCACCTAACCTGGGAATGGGGCTTGGAGCTGGAGCTCTGGCTGCTGGAACTCTGATATTTGGTGAAAATTTGTTGCCAGGACAAAGTTTAGGTGCTGGTATTGATGGTGCGAGCTTAACTTTATCTTCTGATGCACCGTTCTAATTTACGAGCTAATGTCAGTCGATGATGGTTGTAACAAAATATTGTAGCAACATCTGAAATGTTACGAGCATTCTACCAGATATAATGGAGCTATGTTGTCAGATGCCTGAGCTCCTTCATCCAACCTATCAGCATGTGGAATATTTCATCGATCATGTCAGCCTCAGGATCACTGTTCCACTTCCACTGTTCTCTCACCCTACCTCAACCCAGCTGCAACCGGGTGCAGCCTTCTGCACCCCTCGGCGTTTCATCTCCCCTCTCACCTCTTCGAGCTCCTCAAAGTTTCCCTCCGAACCATAAGTGTTGGCAAGCAGAACCCATCCCCCGCTCCCCGATTCCTCTGCCATCATTAGCATCCTAGCTGCCTCTTCTGCTCTCTCCTTATCACCATGCATCCGGCACGCTGCAAGGTATGTCCGCCATGCACCAGCACCCACATCACCTGCCTCTTCTACTACCTTTCTCGCTTCATCCAACATCCCTGCGCGCCCAAGCATGTCAGTGACACATGCATAGTGCTCCAGCTGTGGCTCCAATCCAAATTCCTCTTTCATCCTCTTTAGGAAACCCTTCCCTTCCTCGATAAGCCCAGAGTGGCTGCAAGCCGACAATGCTCCCAGCAACGTTACCTCATCTGGCACCAGGTCTTCTTCTTCTATCATCCGGTGGAACAACTTCAGTGCCTCTTGCCCATGCCCGTGTGATGCATACCCATCGATCATAATGTTCCATGATGCCACGTCCCGTTGTCGTGTCCAATCAAACACACGGCGAGCCTCGTCCAGACCACCACTCTTCGCGTACATGTCCGCCAACGCATTGCAAGCAAACACGTCCATTGCACCATCACAGGCCAGTCCGCTCGTTACGATGTACCCATGCACCTTCCTCCCGACCTGCAGGGCTGCAGTCTTTGCGCACGCAGGGAGAACAGCCGCAACGGTCACCACGTCCGGCCACAGTGCAGCGCGCCTCATCCTCGCAAACAGCCTCATCGTCCCCACGTGGTCAGCCGAGTACTGCAGCGCTGACAGCATCGAGTTCCAGCTGAACAGATCCTTATCATTCTCTGGCAGTGCCTCAAACACACATGTTGCATCGTCCACCTGATGGCACTTCCCATAAAGATCTATCAACGCATTACAAACCGATGCCTCCTTGTCAAATCCAGACTTCACCAACAGCCCATGAACCGCTGTGCCACGCCTGCGATCTGCTGTCGCAGTACAGACCGATAGGATCCCGGTGACCGTGAAGCTGCTGATCTCCACCTCGCCTTTCGCCCTCATCTTCTGGAAGCACTCCGTGGCACGGTCAAAGCACCCGAGCTTCGCGAACCCGTTGACCATGGCGTTCCACACGACGACATCCCGGTCGGTCAATTCGTCGAACAGGCGGTGCGCGTGGTCAGCGAGGCCGAACCGCAGGCACCCCCGGAGCAGAGCGCTGGCGCAGAAGAGGTCGTGGGCGAGGCCGCAGCGGAGGGCGAGCGCGTGGAGCGCGAGCAGGTGCGGCGGTGAGGGCGCCGAGGAGAAGAGGGGAGGGAAGGAGAAGGCGTCGGGTGAGTGGGCGAGGCGGAGGCGGCGGAAGAGCGGGAGCGCGAGGGAGTGGGGCAGCGACAGCGCCGCGTTGTAGCAGGGGAGCGGGTCGGTGGGCGCGAGGAGGAGCGGGATGGCGTGGCGGTGCAGCGCGGCCGTCGCCCGGGCGTAGAGGGAGACGAGGGAGGTGAGCGCGGCCGGGGAGGCGGCGAGGCGGCCGGACACGATGAGGTGCGCGTGGAGCGGGAGGAGGAGCCGGGCGGACGGAGGCGCCGCGCGGGAGAGGATCGCGCGGAGAGGGACCCGCAGCGCCCCCATTTTTTTTTTTTCGCTGCGGCGGCGGGCGGCCGGTGTGGGGCGGCGGCCGCCGCTCCGTCGTGGCGGCTCGGTGGTCTGCGTGCGTGCGTGGGGATTTGAACTTTCGGTGGCACGCGGGCCTCTCTCTGTCGTCGCAACGCTCTTTTTGGGCCTAGTTTGCGCATTTTGGGCCGTTGCTGCGGGCTGACGAGCATCGGCAAAAATGGGCTAAAGGAGGCCTACTTGTATGCGGAGAAAATGATTGCGGGTTGTTTTGTTGCGCTACCCCCAAGGATCCGCCCCTCACCAAAAAAAAAAAAAAGAGAAAGGATCCCCTCGGGTGCAGCCGTGCAGGTGCAGGTGCAGGTGCAGGTGGTGGGGGATCTCGGCTTCGTTCCGGCGGGTGACACGAGCTCCTGGATTCGTGCTCCCGGTATCCTCACTTTGCAGGCGGCAACAGCGTCAAAAGGGTTAAACAACAGGGGGCATGGGTCAGTTCAGACTGCCTTTGCTTGCCACCGGCCGGGACCTGGGACCGGTACCGGGACGGGAGGGGAGGCCGGGAGGGACCCATCGTGTCCGTGGGGGCCGCGACAAGCTGACAGCTCGGTGCGTGGCACGGCATCGGCATGGGCGGGCGCTGCTGCGTGTTGCGACGCATATGGCGTCGGCGCCGAGCCGAGGAATCATGCTCGTTTCCCCTGTCATCGCCCTTCCGTGCAGTGGTACAGTCCGCTGGCGCCCGTGGCCACCGACCGCGCCGGACCTTGCTGGGCGGGGGCGGCGCGGCTGCACGCGGATCCTACCGGATTCACCCAGGTAACATGCGCGAGATTTGAGCTCCTCTGCTCCTCAAGAACCCATCCGTGGCAGGCAAGGTACGGCAAAATGCCAGCCATGCCGTGCCCGCATCCTATGCCCAGTAGCGTCCCGCCGTTCCGTGCGTCGTCGCTTCCGCCTTCCCAGTTCGCAAAACACTAGCAGCAGCGTGAGTACAAACCCGGGGTGGAGTGGAGGGGCAGGTCAGGTCATCACTGTTCACAAAAGGCCAAGGGGGCATGTGAGGGCATGATAGGCTCACGCATGGATCGGCAGGGGGCGAGGCGAGGCGAGCACGAGATTTGGTCCCGGAACAGCGAAACGTGGCGCCGATCCCACCTTTGCCCACCTCAACCATTTCCTCGCGTGGAGCCGTGGAGCGTGTCCATCACCGGCTCACCGCGTAGTAGGCTGGCTCTCTCGCTCGCTGCTCCCGCGGAAGAGTTGCATGTGCGCCTGCCTGATTCCGACCTAGGAGTACTAGGCTGCCCACAGCTCTCTGCTCTAGGCATGATTGTTTCGCGAAATTTTTTTCGAGTATGTTCCCTCATATGTATAACATATTAAATGTAGTAAAAAAATAACTCATTATATGGATGGAGTGTACTTTGCGAGACGAATCTAGTGAGTCTAGTTAGGTCGTGATTAGACAATAAATTGCTACAGTAAACATGTGCTAATGACGGATTAATTAGACTCGTTAGGTTCGTCTTGCGATTTACTGACAGAATCTGTAATTAGTTTTGTAATTAGTCTATATTTAATATTTAAATGTGTGTCCGACATATTCGAAAAAAATTTCGCGTTTCATCAGAACAGCCCCTCGAGTCTCGAGCGTGTGTAAACTGTATAAACGAGGGGGGTGGCGTTTGTCAACACATGGGGCCTTTCTTTTTTGTTCTTGTTGCTCGCCGTTTCTGTTTAGTCTCGTGTGATTGAGATTATTGCTTTTCTGCAGCGGAGGAGACAATTTGCGGCCGTGTTTAGATGCGGCTGCAAATTTTTTTCGAGTATGTCGGGCACACATTTGAAGTACTAAATATAGACTAATTACAAAACTAATTACAGATTCTGTCAGTAAATCGCAAGACGAACCTAACGAGTCTAATTAATCCGTCATTAGCACATGTTTACTGTAGCAATTTATTGTCTAATCACGGCCTAACTAGGCTCATTAGATTCGTCTCGCGAAGTACACTCCATCCATATAATGGGTTATTTTTTCGACTACATTTAATATGCCATGCATGTGAGGGAACGTACTCGAAAAAAAATTCGCGAAACATCTAAACAGGGCCGATGATAGTAGAATTATGAATTATCCATCGGTCAGCTACTACGAGTAGCCTGCAGCCCATTTTTTTGGTTTTTTTTTTTCCGTCGTATGAAGATCTTTCTTGCTCAAGTGTCAAGTCAATGGTACGCCTAAAAGAACGGCCCGTGGAGGGAGAAGAGATGTACGAACCAAACAAGAAAAAACTTCAAAAAACTGACGGCAGCCAACAAATGGATGACAAAGAAAGATTCAAACGCTCAGTAGATTATGCATAGAACAAAAATATACACATTAACATCATTCACCGAAATATCAGATCCCAAACGGAAAGGTAGCATATATTTTTGGATTTCTAGAACTTGTCTTTTTTCCCCTAGTTATAATTTCTCATCCTACTAAATTTTTTGTTATCGTTGTTTCTTACAAAAACGGGCTTGGTATTTTTCATGACTATGCATCGAAAAATGTATCTGTTCCACAAAAGCAGTAGTGTATGGCTATTAAGGGAAAATGAAGTAATATGACATGATTGAATCGTCAACTATGACCCTTGGATATAAAGCCTTGAATTTGATCGCTTGCTTATGGATCCACTTATCATTTCTTATTAATAAAGTCCGTAGACATGCCCTGGTTGTGAAACTGCTAAAATTGTTTCCATGTGAACTGTATTTTGCATATTCATTAAACATAATTGAGGCTATGACAAGCCATTTAACTAATTCTAAAAAAACATTTAACTACACAGATGCTTTGAACTTTGAGAGCTAATGGGATAATTACGATTAATGATAAATAGTCGTGCATTTGCTTTAAAAACAAATAGTTATAAGTAATTAAACTTGTAGTTAGTGTACCCCTGTAACCGAGATTATGCTAAACTATTTTTTAACTCAATTATGCTAAACTATGAGATGGGAGAAGTTGCCATACGAAACATGTGCATCCACTTATCCCTAATTGCATCCTCATATGTTGATGGGTTGGTTGCTGGTAGTAGGTGGGAAAATGAACTTAGGGGTACCTCGTGTGGCATATTATTCACACTTTGATCTACACTTGCGCACAACAAAAAATATGGGGTACCTCGTGTGGGGAATATGTTTTTGCCGTGGCAAGTGTAGATCAAATGATAGGGAGACTTAGGGGAAAAAACTAAAAACCTAACCCACAAAAAAATTGATAAGTTCATTCAATTTATTATTTCAGTGTAGTTCCATGCTGAACTTTATACAATCAATGTAGTTTATTAAGCCAAATCGTTGCATCTTATGTTTTAACGATATCATGTATATCCACAATTGTAAAATTAGAGGTCATTTGGATTCTAATTTAAAATGTGTCATTTTAATAATAAAATTTGTAACTAGCAAAAAGAAAACTTATAGTTGAAAATCAATGGGCAATAACATTATCACACAAACCAATGTTTCTTTTTGTTTTGCCAACCGAAATAATTGACTAATTGATCTCTAGTTTGATTAATTTGGCTAAGAGACAATGCTAAAAAGTCATAGAATGGTTAGCACTTAGCAACCAATGAAAAACTGGAATTTGAACAAAGGTAACAACATACTTGCACATGTGAAAGAAAATCGTACACAAATAAGAAATATATGTAGTACGCTATTGAAACGTCGATTAGATATGACTGTTACCACCAGAAATAAAGATATGATAAAATTATAAAAGGAGTGATGCTACAAAGATCTAGATATCGATTATACGACATTACTGCAAAAGAAAAAAAGTACGGGTTATTTTGTAGACGAAAGGATGATGAATATTGGCGGCGGATGCATGAAAAGGTAAAATTGCTAAGTATGCTGGGATGAAATTGAATTTTGATATACACTTAAATAAGCAAATATCGTGGAGCTCAATGATAATTTGACATGATATGTACAAATATGACTCAATTCTACGTATTCGTACAGGTAAATACGGTTTTCCCTCAGCGCATCCCCTAAACCCTACGTCAATCCGGGAAAAGGAAAAAAAAAAAGTCTCACCAACCGGCGGCGGCTGCTAAAAACCTACTCCACCTTACCTCCGCTATAAACCCTACGAAGAGGGTAAAAAGGAGGCGACCCAGCCGAAGAAACCTCCAGAGGAAGCGGCCGTTTTTGACATCGTACGCTCGATTTCGCTGGAATCCTCAGCGATTGATTTTACCACACAGCAGAAAAGGAGATAGAGACGGTATAAAAATCTAAGGAAAACGCAATCTCATCTTCTCTCCGTCCGCCGCCGCCGCCGCCGCCTCTCTCGATTGGTAACAGCTTAATCCGAACCCTGTCCAGCCCGCCGCCATGGAGGCGCTGACGGCCACGGACAAATGCTTCTCCCCGGCCAGGGCGATGTCCCCGATGCCGATTATGAGGCCCCCTGCATCACCGGATGCTGCCAGGTATGACAGCACCCCGATTGGATTCTTGAAATTTACTCGCTTGCTGTAATCTTGTTCCCCTATTCTTGGCGTTCTTGGATTGTCATCTGAATCGTGTACCTTTTTTCTGTGCTGGTTCGATGGGATTGGATTGGATTGTGGCGGCGCAGTCAGTATCTGGAGGAGTTGCTGCAGGAGCAACAGAAGCTCGGGCCCTTCGTGCAGGTGCTTCCAATCTGCGGCAGGCTGCTGAATCAAGGTGAGAGATGATTCGTCTTTATTGTAGCAGTCTTGCTCAGATTCAGTAGGTCATCTTTGCTTTTTTTTCCTGTATGAGCTTGTGTCTTTATGATAAAAGAGCAGTCTTTCATTTATTTGTTCGTAAAGGCACAATGGTTCAACGTGGAACGACTTGTACGGGAACTCGCATATTTCCTCTATCTTAGTACAGGATGGAACTGTCTGCGTTCTGAAAATTTGTAGCTTTATCAATGATAGGTATTTTGTTGTATGCCAATGTTAATGCTGATCGCAGACTTGAACTTTTGCAACTACAATGTGCAGAGATAATGAAAATATCAAGCATGCTTTCACACCTTGGAGTCAGGGGAAATGAGAGGTTGCCACCAATTGCAAGTCCAAACCATATGCCTCCCCGGGTGCCTAATTTCTGTGGAAACGGTTTTGGTCCGTGGAATGGAATGCATCCTGAGGTATTTTTACTGGCTACTAAAGTTGTTTTATTTTGTTCCATTCATTCATTTGCTTGATAGGTCTTCATTGTGTGCTACAAATTCTTTGTGAAAAAAATGGCACTACAAAACATATTGGATGTCTAATATTGAAGCGAATCAGGAATATAATTTTGGTTCTTTTGTTGTAGTTTCATTAGGATATACCCCCATAGTCATGAATCTGCATGTGTTTATAAAACCGCTTTTTTGACAGTACAGCTGTTCACAAGTGTTATGTGCATGTCGAGATTTGGCGAATGGAACAAACAGCCTTACCTTCACATCTGTTTCTAGAACATGTTGTCACCAATGGATGCATACATGAGCTCCAAAATGAACAGACCTCACCTGATATAGTGAATGGTAGTGCATTGATAGAACCTTACCCATTAAACTACATTCAGTATTCTTTGACTATCCATTTATATGGTAAGCCTGAAAGACTGTCGATTGTAACAATGCATGTGTATCAATTACTTAGATGTACCATACATATAATTTAGTTATGAATTGAACAGATAGGTTCATTTGTCTTGGAGCATTGGATCAGTTTACGAGACAGTGTGAAGGGATCAAAAGATCTGAACACCACTAAATAGTCTCCACCTGCTACATTAGTGACCTAGTTTCATTCTGAATGATATTTTCCGCTTGGCCCATAAGAGTAGTTGTGAAACTTAGCTTTGCAAAATGTTATGTTTTTTTGTACAAAAAATATCTGAAGGTCTAAATCAAACTGCTTGAAAAGTCAAATTGGTTTTATTCGGAATGGTTTCTCCCCTCAAGCTTCCTTGAAGGGTAGATTAGAAATATGGTACAAGAAATATTGCATTTGAAGGCCTCTGTGTGCCTAAAACGTTGGAGATAAGCAGAATAGTTTTGAATCAATTTTATCATGCATGTTAATAGGACAATACTATCAGCTACTCTTGTTTTGCAACTTTTTATTCTCATACTTAGCATTGTGTTATTGTTATCTGTTTTATCTCAGAAGATGTAAGCTTAATTTAATGCTATTTTCATACCATGACTTTTCAGAGAAATGGTTTTCCTAGGGGAGCCATGGGCTGGCAAGGTGCTGCACAGAACCATTCCTCCTACATTGTCAAGAAGATCGTGCGATTAGAAGTACCAACAGATGCTTACCCTAACGTATGTTATTTAATGCTTGTGATGGTTATTAATATCAAGCTGTTCTCTATAATTCCCTATAAAAAGCTTTATCTATAGTTTATTAATTATCCTTGGCGCACTTCATGCAGTTCAACTTCATTGGCCGTCTGCTCGGGCCAAGGGGAAACTCACTGAAGAGAGTTGAAGCTACCACGGGCTGTCGTGTCTTCATCAGAGGGAAGGGATCCATAAAAGATCCCATAAAGGTAAATATATTCTCTCCTATTCATGATCTGATTCTTCAATTAGATGTAACACTTTGTGGGGCAAGCATAAAATGCTAACATGCCATTCTGTCTGTTTCCTGTAGGAGGAACAGCTCAGGGGAAGGCCTGGCTATGAACACTTGGGCGATCCAACACATATATTGATTGAGGCTGAATTACCTGCTGATGTCATTGATGCCAAACTGGCACAAGCACAGGAGATACTAGAGGAGTTGCTGAAACCAGTGGTACGCATATCGTTGTCTAACCCTCTCCCTTTGCCTCAGTCTGTAACTCATGAACAAACCGTAACATTTTAGGAAATGTCAATGGAATGGGTTATTAAATAAGCTTTGTAACAAATATGCTGGCAATTCCATTAGTACTGGATACACGTCATTTATGGATTAGCAGTGCTAATTATGAACCGGTGGTAGTTCCTAGTTTCTCATCTATGATATCGTACCATAACTAGTAACACAGTTCTGGAGCATTTGCATTAATTTCTAGTTATATCCCATGGCTTGTTCCCATAATTAAACAAATGGAAGAGTAGCATGCACAATCTGCTTTCATCTCTCTGTTTTTCTAATCCCAATTTGTTGATTTTTTTCATGTAGGATGAGTCACAAGACAACATCAAAAGGCAACAACTTCGAGAACTTGCTGTGTTGAACTCATCTTTTCGAGAGGATAGCCCGCATCACAACGGCAGCATCTCTCCCTTCAGCAATGGTGTCACAAAACAGTGAGCGTGGGGGCCTCACATTCCTCAACCCTGATCCTTGCAGAAACCCAACCCTGATCCTTGAAGAAACCCAACCCTGATCCTTGCAGAAACCCTCTAGTCTCTACCCAGTCCCGCTCTCATGACAGACATAGCTTTTCTATCTGATGCTCAAGCTCCCGTGATGGTGGTGGAATTCATGCCATTGCTAGCTGGTGAATTTTGATCTCCTCGTGACATTGACCTGTGGCTGAGATGACAAGTAGTAAACAAATTCCTCCATGGCTGTGTACTTAGAATACTTCATTTGTTTCTTCGTTATCGCCGACTATTAGTGCTGATAGTGCAGAGAGAGTTCCAGTATTTTAAACAATTTGATTGGCTATGCCTGTGCAACATACATTTGATTATGGTAGCATTTGCCGAGACAGATCTTATATCTCTGAGATGCGATTGTTGAAAATATCTCTCAGACGCATTTTATGTAGCATGTTTGTCTGTTCAGTTGCTGTTTTGCTGGTTGCTGCTTTCGGTTCACCCTGTTAGTTTGTTTTATAACTCTCATTATCTGTTATAAAGTGACATGTATGCGTAGAATTTCTGGTTTGGTTTGAAGCGAAGCAGCGATAGTTGTGCAGCAGTTTAGTTTAGCGCACATTGGATCTGATTGGGGCCAATTCGATTTTGTGCAGAACAGAGGGTGCATGACGCTGCAAACAAACTCCATTTCAAGAGGATAGCCCTTTTCTTTTTGGACATGTGATGAGGAGTTTCGCTATCTTATTTTTTAGAAAGGGACTGGATTTTATTAGTATAGAATTTTTTAATATAGAACCCTGAGACTTCAACATAAAATAAAATTACAACGAATCATGTCACTAGGTTTCTATCCTATCCTTCATCCTTTTTTTATCCGCCGACCTCCACCTCTTCAAGATAAACCATTGCCATGGAGCTTCACTAGACCCAAGCCCAAAAATTGCAATCCTATCAACAGAAGACTCCACAGATGTGGAAACCACATAAGAGGCGCAATATGCTCAACCACTGTAGTGAGTAAAGGGCGCTGAAAGCACATCGACCGTATCTTCTAAAGGTTAAACCCACCATGAGATCCGCCGCTCCCGTTGGCCATCACCAACGGCGGCCGGAAGGGCACATCCGCCGCCACCAGTAGTAGCACCATCGACAGGAAAGATGATCTCACCGAAGAAAAAAAATGATCCAATCCCTCATCGAAGGGGATTAGGTGAACGCAACTCGATCTCTCAATGGAGAAAATGCTGCCTACGTAGAGAACGACACACCCCATAAAGAAACACAAGAACGAAGCAGAATGCCAAATCAAAAACATCGAATGAATCGATGATTCAAGACCTAACCCAATTATTATGAAAAAACAATTATTAAAAAAACTAATAAAATAGTAGATAGCTACAAGATGGATCCCCGCTCCTGCTTACCACCGCGGCCGGAGGCGAAGAGGAGCAGGGGCCGGAGTCGTCGGCGGCGGAGTACCATTCTGTCATTCTTTAATGCAATTAGCTCAACTCTTTAACACTTTCCAATGTTCATCACTTTTCATCTACTAGTAGCTTGTAGGAGTAGCTAGTAGGTGATTTTTTCGCGACGACGAGCAACATTTCCACGCTCGTATCTATCTGAAGCTAACGCCGGTGGAGATGCCCCCAACACAATCAGCCAATGTGAAAATGTCCAGAACTTCAGATCGCTTGGCACAGAGGACAAGTGCCTTTCCGCTTTCACTGTACCGTTTGCGCCCCCGTTTCAAAGGAAAGCGTATCGCTCGTGCTCCTGCGATCATTGCTGCCCACGTTGGCGGGTCCCCGGCGCCGGTCGACGTCGCCGTCTCGTCCGTCCGCCGCGGGTCTCCCTCCCTCCCACCTCCCTGCTGCATCTGCATTGACCTCCCCTCGCCTGGGCCGGCCCCACCTGTCTGCCGTGCCGCCGAACGCCAGTCGCCGCTGGGGCCCGCGCCCGCCCGCCCCCACCCACCCCACCACCGCTCGTCACGCCGTAACGCGCGCGGCGCGGCCCCGTCCGTCGCCTCCGTGTCCCTGTCCGCATGCGCCTCCCCGCCCGCCGCCCGTAATTCCTTTCCGCCGCGACTCGCGGCGCCCGCTCGTGTCGTGGCCGGTGGAGGCGCGCGCGCGTCCGCAACCGCCACCGCCGCCTTCCCACTCCCAAATACTCCTCCTGCCTCCTGCGTCCTGCCACTTTCCCAATCCCCTGTCCTGCCCGACCACCACCTCCCTTCCGGCCTTCCCTTTCCCTCTCCAGCCTCCTGCTCTGCTCTGAACTCTCCTGCCATCCTGCGGCCTTCGCTTCCCATTGCTGCTGCTGCTGCTGCCACCGCCGCAACCTCCAGTCACCACCCCGCTCTTCGCTGCCGTCCCCTCCCGCGGGAAGGACGCGTGTCCGAGCTAGGCTGGCGGCACCGGCCTCGGTTCCGCGTCGCATGGCCTCGTGGCCTCGTGCTGTCCCCAGCCGCCGCTGCCAACTGGGGCGCCTGCCTAACCGGCCGATTTCCTTCCTTGCGTAGCTCCATTCGGCCGCACAAATAGCGGGCGGCTTTCCCGATTCCCGTCCCGTGGCGCGCGCCCCCTTCCGAGATCTTTTGCCGCCTCCTGCGTCCTGTAGCCTGTGGCTGGTCTTGGGGGGCGATGGAGTGGGGGGACAGGGCCAAGGCCTCCGCGGCCGCGGCGGCGGACGAGAGGGGCGGAGGAGGTGGGGAAGGGCTTGGGGGATACGTCAAGGTGATGACAGACGAACAGATGGAGGTGCTCCGCAAGCAGATCTCCATCTACGCCACCATATGTGAGCAGCTAGTCGAGATGCACCGCACCCTCACCGAGCACCAGGACTCCATTGCAGGTCCGTCGCCGCACTTGCCGCCCGAGACAATTACTACTTACTTAGTCTCGCTGCTCTTTGCTTCTTGCTTGTTCTCGCAGCAAAATGCAGTTTGTAAGTGCAAAATTGGGGGATTACTTTTATTTTGGTGCTTGCATTGTGGCTTGTCGCGGAGGGTTCCATGTTCACCCTTTGTCGGGACTTGTCTTGCTTTTAACTAGTTTTATGCAATTCGTGGGGATCGAGTTTTATTTCGTCTGTACTAAGTAAGTACTAACTCTTTCAAGACTACCTGCACTAGTAGTTGCCATTACTCCATGAGCCTGCCTCATTCATTGATATTCCTCTTCTGTTTCAATTTGTGCCCAGTATTTCAGCCCGCTTTCTCCGATTGATCAAGACATATCCTTTTCACTCTGTTCATGTTACTAGATGCACGTTCGTGGCTTTCTTTGTCTCTGTTCTACTTTGCTAAAGTTCTGGTACTGTCTTTGCAATGTTAATGCTGGGTACGAGGTAGTAAAAATTTAGTTCATAACACGTTATTTTCTGCCATTAATTGTACCGCAATATGTTAGGTTTGCTATTCACATGAGGTACTATATTATACTTGTGAAGTATCTTGATAATGGAATCGTAATGACCATCCTTTTGCCTGATCTGATGAACCGATTTAAAAAAATATGTGTTGGGCCAATACAGGCACTGATTGTTTCTTTGCACAAAAGTTGCAGTGCTTTGCTTGTTGGAACTATAACTTGCAGGAAGAATTCCATATAGTGGAGCTTGTTGAACCAAAGCCAAATTTCCCAAATCTTGCTACAATCACCACAGGATCTACCATACTTCTTGTTCCTGAACTTAATTCTGTGATTTTTTTAAAAAAAGAAAAATGTATTGCTTGCAAAGTGTATTACAAAACAAAAGAAATTAGCACATCAATTTGAGGCCCGTGTAGGTACTTGACGATAGGTCAAAAGAATCAATGCATTCATTTGATGTCTTGTAGGAAGTTGACAGTAGGTTCAGTAAATACCAAACATTGGAAATCCTTTTATTTGTTTATTTACTTTGAGTTAACTACCTAAGGTACATATTATTAGGCCATCTTCCATGGTCGCGGCGTGATTTTTATTTCTGCTAACATGTAAATTTTGTCTATGATCAGTTTCATATGTTCAATCATTTACTTCCCCTATAAAGAGATAATAAAAATTAGCTACTAGGACATGATTGTCATGCAGGGCCAACCAATTACTTTCTGTGCCCTGTGCACCCTGATTATTCCGTGATTTTCTGCTGCCCTTCCGAATCTAACATTCACATTGATGGAGCTCATAACGTCCACATGTCTTCTGTCAGGCCAGAATACTTAGTTGTTTATTATGTAGTTGCAGTTGTTTTTATTACTTAATCGTCAGATATTACCTATCTAAAATCTGCTAAAATTGTCCATGTTGTAATCAGCATTTATACTTCAATTAACTACATTTCTCTTTCGCAACTTATGTGCAAGATTTCTACTTGGCAGTTTTAATGAAGTCATTACTTTTTTATATCCTATTTTATTTAGCCTAATTACATGATGGCTTAGCTGTAGCCAGGTAACTGTCTTGAAACCTGACTTGAACCGACCCAGGAATATTCTCCCTCTATTTTAGATAATCTTCAAAAAGAAAAGATCTTACTAAATTTGCCTGTTCCTCTCTGCATATGTGTTTTATTGTTTTTTCTAAGGTATATGTTGTTAATGGAATATATAGTTCTTTCTTCTTCTTTTCTGGTCAACTGAAGTTTGATTTCTTTAGGAATGAGGTTCGGTAATCTGTACTGTGATCCTCTAATTATTACTGGAGGTCACAAGATCACAGCAAGGCAACGATGGCAACCAACAGCAATGCAGCTGCAGATCCTTGAGAACATATTTGACCAAGGCAATGGAACACCAAGTAAGCAGAAGATAAAAGAGATAACGGCAGAGCTCTCTCACCATGGCCAGATCTCAGAAACAAATGTGTACAACTGGTTTCAGAACAGACGGGCACGGTCGAAGCGGAAGCAGGCTGCTGCTTTACCTAATAATGCCGAATCTGAAGCTGAGGTGGATGAAGAGGCCTTAACTGACAAGAAGCCGAAGTCAGACAGACCGCTCCATGAGAACAAGGCTATGAGTGTTCACAATGCTGAGAGGATGTCAGGGATGCACCACTTTGACACGGATCATGATCAAATGAGTGGCATGACGTATGGATCAAATGACCACGGCATGAGGTCGTCTGGCAATCCAGGCCAGATGTCCTTCTATGAGAGCATCATGTCGAATCCAAGTATCTCCTCTTCAACCAGTGTCATTACTTCATTAGGCAACATAAAATTTACTGAAGCTGATGCCCGTTGATCTTTGCAGGAATCGATCATTTCCCAGGGAAGGTGGAGAGCTCCCGGAGCTTCTCCCATCTCCAGCACAGCGAAGGTTTCGACATGTTTGGTTGACGTCTTTCCTTCCTGCGCCGAGCTACCTTGTAAAAAGTGATTGTTGACAGCATGCGCCCAATTCGCTGACATGAAAGCTCATCTAGTCTCGTTGCTTGCTTGCCATGGTCTGGTTTAACCACCCCAAATGGAAGCTAGCTCTACTTGTTGGAATAGGTGTAAGAAGTTGATATATACTCCACTGTAGTATTTGCCCGTAGTCTATCATACGCTCAATTGTTTTCATGTAATCCCTCCAAGTTTGCAAATTTAGCATCAGACTGTCGTCTGCAGCAGCAGCAGCAGCAGCAGCTTGTCTTGTGTTTGAACCATCGTGGGTGTGAAAACCATGTCGTGCTTGCCTTTTGCTGTCTCTTGACTCTCTTCACAGGACGTTGGTTACTTGTAGCAAGTGCCGATGGCCAAGTGCTTGTTGTTTTGTTGTTTGACGCCAGTGTTTGTTTGTGTCTGTCAACATAGCTCTAGCAACCAGCAATTCTGCTGTTCCCGTTCCAGAGATCCGTCGTTTTCCCGCAGCCGCCACCGTCCTGGTCCAATAGTCCACCGTCGTCTACTCCGCCTATCGTCCGCGCCGAAAGCTGCCTCTGCCTGCCTCGGTGACTCTGCCGCTTGGTCCCAAGTCCAGCACGGCAGAGCCCGTCGCGCGCGCTCACTCGTCAAACAAGCAAAACCGAACGCACGCCGCGCCAGCGACCAGCGTCTGCCTCCTCTCGCCCGCGCGAACAGGCAGCCGGCGGAAGTGGTAGAGATTCCGTGAGGCGTGACAATGGGATGGCACGCTGCCGCCGGCGGGGATGGCCGGCCGGGCAGCGGGCACGCGCGGAAGGCGTTCGACCAAATGCCACAGCGACATCAACCAAGGGAGTCCAGTCCACATCCTGTACGTGTAACGTAACCGATGAATTGCGTCAGTATATGTATCCTTCATCTGCATCTTTTACCGTTGCTACAAGGACATCACACCATGATCCCTGCAGCACCATTTTACAACAACACCCACACATGTACAGGACAACTCCTCACCTGCAGCCTGCAGGGGAGGGAACGCCACCTCAGCATTACTCCTATCACTACTCTCTCAATTTTTTTAGTATCCTATCACTGCTTGCAAAGCTATTACAATTTACAAATCACTGTCGCTCAGCAGGTGTCTACAAAACCATTCCCAACGCTGCCGGCGTCGGCAACGCCGTCCTACCGGGGAGCCACCGTGCCGGAGGGGATGCCGCTGTCCACCTGGCCGCTGGTGGACATATGGGACGACACGTAGAGGGCCCCCGTGGGTGTCGAGGAGGAGGAGGACATGGTCTTCGTCAGCAGGCCCGACCCCGTGGTTTCGGACAGCGCGTCCTCTCCCTCGGGCAGCATGCTCCGGATGGTCTCGAGCTCTCTGACGATGTCGGCCATGTAGGGCCTCGCTTCGGTCTCGTCTCGGCAGCACTTGATCGCCAGGGCTAGGAACCTCGTGACGCACTCCGGAGGGTACGAGGACATTCGGCTGTCGATGATCTTGGATATGTCGCCTGACTGGTAAGCCAAGTTTACCTGCAGCAAAAGCAAATCGTTTGAGTTTTGATTCATCCGTTTAAATCCAACTAGATTAATAAAGGAGCGCTTGCAGCAAGGAATATGCGGCTAGTTTCTTTGAGACAAGCAAAGCCATGTTGAGGTATCTCTGCTGGCTATGATGGTAGGGGTTTCCAAATAATTTCACACTTACATGTAGCACATAACAGCATTTGAAGCACCTAACATAGCTATGAATGATGTTTCACGGATATTTGGATGAGATTAAATGTTCCAGCTTGTTCCTTAACTATCAATGCTGCAGCCTGCTGGAACTTCTAATAATAAACTACGGTTTCAGTATCTCAATACTTCAAATCCTGTATTTCATCTGTAGATCGGTAATTGGATCAACAGTAAATACCAAGGTTGAGAACTTCCTTACCTCTCTAACAATGTTTTTACCATGCTGGATTGGCCTCATTCCAGTCAATAGTTCAAGAAATACAACGCCAAGGCTATACACATCACTTCTTTCCGTCAGTTTATGAGTTAGGAAATATTCTGGATCCAGATAGCCCTGTAGAAAAGAAAACAAAATAGTTATCATCAGCTAAACTTCCAGACCTCAAGTTAATAGATGGTCTATGTTCTTATTGTCGGAAACGAAGCATAAAAAAAATGAGATGATGGTGCTGACAGCGTTGCAGCTTAGCTAGGTGTAATGCCACTTACTGGGGTGCCCTTAACAACAGTAGAGATATGAGCTGGCAAAGTCCCTTCAACATCGGGTACTGGAGCAAGCCTCGAAAGACCAAAGTCGGCCACCTTCGCTACGAATTTGGAGTCCAGAAGAATGTTGCTGGCCTTAACGTCACGGTGAAATATAGGAGGATTTGCCTCGGTATGCAGGTATAGAATTCCTTTTGCAGCACCAAGTGCAATGTGCACCCTCCGACCAAAGCTCAGAGGTCTTTCAGTCCTAACTGTGAAAATGTCGAACAAGATTACATGCCCCATCTAACACAAGATGAAAGAACTATGCACTTTTAATTTGTCAATGCTAAGTTAAATACTCCATGTACAAACATGCAATACTGATACTATGCACCAAACATAAATTGGCAGGATCATGGATACTCTTCAATCTGGAAGTCCATGATGGTGGCGGTCATATGAAAAAGAAAGGAAATATCATCAGCATGTTGCTTCCCACTTACCAGAAAGATGATCACGTAGGGTACCATTGGGCATGAACTCATACACCAGCATCTGGAAAACACAATTCTTTATGAGTGGATGGTACTGCAGACATACTCTTATATATACGGGGAACTCGATAAATTGGCTGCAGAATCCCTAGACCTAAATCTAAGCATACCGGCCAGCCACGACTACTAAGACTTTGAACGTGTAATTGCACATAACACAGGGTGACACACCTGCTCATCTTCTTCATCACAATAGCCAACAAGAGAAACCAAATTACGATGATGCAATCTTGACAGCAGCTCTATTTCTGTGCAGAACTCTTTTGAACCTTGCAGAGAATCTTCATGTGCACGCTTGATTGCCACAGCTGTTCCATCAGCTAGATTCCCTTTATAAACTTTTCCATAACCTCCTTGACCAACTTGAGCTGAAATGTTAAAATTGTTTGTTGCTGTAGCCATTTCGTCAAATGTGAAGCACCTCACACCATCAATCTTGACAGAAAACCTTGAAAGTACTGCAAAATAATATTCATCTTTAGATCCTGTGATTATTTTTGAAGAATATATCATGTTATTTGAACATAATGTCTTCCACAAGGCCAAAAAATTATGATTTATAGAGATGGAAAACTAAATATTTTAAATGATGTTTTCACTATTCTACTAAAATGTTATCATGTAAATATTGCTTAATATATTTCCTTTTCATCGTAACCAGCATGGCATTTCTAAGCTGTTAGACAGCAACATTCTGTCTAAGCAGCATATAGAAATATATCTCCATTTTTGTAAGGAAAAAAACCTGGAAAACTGACTTACATGACCGCCTTGAAATTGTTCTACGCTTTCTGCGCCTTTTCATTATAAAAACTGTAGAAACCACGGATGTTGCAATGGCAGCAACGATTGTTCCTACCAAAATGCCAGCTAGTGCACTCTTTTTTAAACCTGATGACTCCACAGTTGGAAATTCTGCAAAGAGTAATAACCAGTAAACCATAGGTTTATTGAATCGGTTGTAATATTCTTGTACAGCATGTATCTTTTGTCTAGGCAAAAGAAATAGTGGTGTCCTGTGGTAATTTAATCCAATAGTTTCATTTGATGAACCATGAATGGAACACTTTTCTGCAAATTAAATTTCACATACCATCTGCATAGGAACCAAGCGTGAAATTGAGAAGCTCATATGGACCAAAAACATCCATTAGAGTGATCTGCCATCCAGCAAGTAGCTCCATGAGCCGCAGCACCTCAGACGTATTGAATAAAGTTGTATTATTTGGGAATAACTTTAAGTGCGTATTCAGCCTTGGGCCGGTCTCCCACATGTATCGCTCAATGTACAGCTGATAAACAGCTAGTTCAAGCAGAGATGTTATGTCCGTCTCAAAGACTTCTTTATAGGGATCAAAGTCTGATATCCCTGGACTCTTGAGACGAAATCCAACTCCCACAGGTACAGCACAGAAGCAAGGTATAGGGGATGATGGATTGTATTCATAATCTTGATCTGTCGGGCAAGGAGCACAGATTTTACTAACTTGCCTTCCCTCTCCAGATTGTGGTTCAGTCACTGACATGGGTTGACAAAGATTAGCTGATCGAGCTGCATTAGATGTCATGCACACAGGGTTTCCATAAAGCCTGCAGAAAATGGTAATATTTATTTCTTGCTTCACAAATTGAGAAGATTCAGTTGAAAAGTTAAGAAGCTAATTGTTTTTATCAGTATTGTAGGACCTGCAGAACCTATCCATCAGCAGTGACTTGATGACAGGTAAGGTCATTGATTATCAAATTCACCATAGCATCAGCAATCAATTCCACAATTCCATATCCCCAACAATGTATAAAGCTGAACTACACTGGTTCCATAAATTTAAGATAAAAAAAGTATCTACATGGTATAGAAACGTACAGAACCATGACGGCTTCTGGAGGATCAAACGCAGGCGGAATAGTGTCAAGGGAGTTGTTTTGGAAGTCCCTGCATTATTTGAATACTACCTTACATAAAAGTATCTCAAATAGAATTAAGAGAGAACATATGTGGTAGTGTCATACAGAATAAGGGTTCTATTTCCCGTAAAAGTGATGTTACTCCAAATTGTTGACGGAATTTCGCCATCTAGGAGGTTCCCATTGACTGACCTATAAAATGACATTTTTAGATTCCATGATACAACTAGAAGAACATTGCTGTACAGACCATTTTTACTTGAAAAGTATGCTCACTTTTAGTTTGGCAGGGAAATATATATATATTTTTCAATGGAAGGATATGAGCAGTATAAAAATGTGTCTTGTAACTTAAATAGTACTTACAAGAACTGAAGGTTAGGCAGCCCTGAGAAGTTTGATGGAATATTTCCATTAAGAAAGTTGTGCGACAAATCACTGAAAAATACTACATTAGTTCTGTTCTTCAAGGGAAAAAAACTAGAAGGATTGTCAAAAAGCTACATACATTGTAGTCATATCTGAAGCAAGCCTATTAGTTGGTATAGATCCATTCAATTGGTTCCAGCTAAGATCCCTGAAAGTACATGCCGGATTTAGTACAATAAAATGTGAAATAGTACCCCTGAACTTCTAATTTGAGGCATTTAAAAAGGAAATGCCTTCTCGTTTTAATATAAAGCTACTCACTAAAGGCATACTAAAAAATATTCACAAAATAACTGTTCCACAGAAGCTGTAACAAGCTACAGGGAAAATATACCGATGTAGGATGTCTGAAACTGATTAAGGAAATGCAGCATTTTAAGTTGGACTTACAAGTAGCCAAATTTTGGTATGCCACTCAAATCAGGAACAGCTCCTTGCAAACTGCAGTTCCTAAGACTCCTGGTAACATGGAAAAAAATAATAATTTACCCAACACATATTGATTGTTTAAGCATAATGTTCCTTGAGTTCTGCTCATCCTTCTTAAATGATGATAGTGAAGTATATTATTGTTTTATTTGTTAGTGAGAATGATCACTATGAAAGTAGAATGTAAAAAATCTGCATCAAACAAGTTTTGCTGCTATAACTTTGTAAAAGAGAGGACGCAGTATAAAAGGAAAATTCAGCCTTTGTTTGGGGTGGGGGGGGGGGGGGGGGGGGGGGGGGGGGTGGGGGGGTTGAGATTGAATTGAATCCCTCTCAATGCTCAATCCCCTTCAACCCGAGCAAGGCCTCATGGTTCCCTATGTGATTGCCTAGTCTTCAATCTACTGACTGTGCAATATTCAAGATTTTGTACGCATAGTGTTTTTCGAGAAAAAAAAAGATTCGATTAGTGTAAATATTTATAATAAAAAAAGTTTTCATTAAAACAGGGAGAAAATTATGATATTCCTTTACTAGTTCAAATTTCTGTAGCCTGCATGTAAGAAAGGAAAATAGGATGGAAAAGGGGTTACACTCACAGCTTTAAAAGTGTCCGTATGCTGCTATATTCAGCAGGGATGGAGCTGCCACTGAAGTTATTGTTATCAGCCTGACTATAAGAAGGTATGATAAATATTTTTCATTAGCTAAAAATATGTCAAATCTCAATGAAAGAAAGAAATATTCTCAGACATAAAAGCTTGCACTAATTGTTTGTGATACTAGAAGTAAAAAAGGCCCATCAGCATTTCTTGATGCCATCAAATTTACGAAAGAAAGTAAAGCATACTACTCTGTATTTTTAAGTATTACTTAAAGTTCTTGAACATTCAGAACCAGATCGATCATCAGTCAACTTGAGCTAC
This sequence comes from Urochloa ruziziensis, assembly GCA_015476505.1. NCBI lineage: Eukaryota > Viridiplantae > Streptophyta > Magnoliopsida > Poales > Poaceae > Urochloa > Urochloa ruziziensis. The sequence goes on along the minus strand of CM027122.1, from coordinate 54,794,049 downwards.
CATAAACTAGCACAAATTCTCTGGACGAAACTGGGCGGCATTATGTTATACTGCAGTTTCCATATTAAGAAAATCTAAAAGTATATTAAAGAAGTCTCATTGGAGGACGAAAAAATGTACTTACAGTATTGTCAAGCTAGGCGTCTCTGCTAATTTTGGGGGAAGAGGCCCAGATAAATTGTTGTTGTCCACAAGGCTGCAAGTTTACAGTGTAGTACCAAATTAACTGCACTACTCATCTGCAGCTTGCATAACAAAAGAAATCAAAGCAAAAGTAGAGGTGCACTTACAGATGGAGAAGTGCAGGCAATCTGGACAACTCATATGGGATTTGCCCACTTAATGAGTTGTTGTTCATGTGACTAAAGATAAAAAAGAGGAAACCATAATCATTACTAAGCTTAAGAATAAGAAATGTCATGCACTGGCAGGAAAAGAGAGAGAGAGATAACCGACAGTCGACACTTACAGGTGCTTCATGCTTGTTAAGTTAGCAAATGATTTAGGTATGGGTCCTGATATGTTGTTCTCGTCGATTTGTAATCTGTTTAAGTTCACGAGATTGCCAATCTCATCAGGTAAAGAACCCGATAGCTGGTTACCATTCAAGGTTCTGCAGAATTACGTCAGTGGCAGTTAGTATTGTTCATATCTAAGGAAATGGTAGAAGAAAGTTAGGTTAAAAAGGAGTAACTTACATGAGCTTCAGTGTTGTGATATTTCCAACTTCTCTCGGGATGTTACCAGTCAAATTGTTCCACATAAAATCCCTTGGAAAAGAACAGATTTTATAAGTTAAAAAACACATGTTGGTATTGAATGGAACAGCTCATGATGTTAAATGGACGAAAAAAATGATCTAATCATGAAAATAAACAATTAATTTGGCAAAGTCAGATCTTATTGTTATGGTATCTTCAGTCAAAAGTTTAGGACCTTACTCATGTAAAACGTAAAGCAAAGCCATGAGGCACAGTCTTTTATGAAATGTTGAAAGTTCTCGATTCAGCTAGCATAGCACTTAGCAGTATCAACTGTCTCTCAAATTAGTACTCACAATGTTTTCAGCTGGGATAGATGACCGACCTCTGGTGCCAAAGTTCCAGAAAGATTCATCTTAAACAACTGTCTAGAAGGATAGAAAATATTCACTATTAAAAATTAAATGTTACACATTATATGGAAATGTCAAAAATAAGTAATAAGCAGATATTAGATGCAAGTTGCTAAGGTAAGAGTCTAGCAACAAAAATCACTGTGGATGTGATTAATAATGTGGAAGAGTTCATCATACATTTCTGTTACATGAAGATACGAGTCACTTGGTATCTTGGTACAGGAGATTCCTGTCCAACGTGGTGATGTGCATGGATCCCCACTACCCCAACTCTTAAGCTTATTCAAAGGATCAATCAAACAGGCTTTGATTGCCTTGAGAGCATTCACTGCAAATATAGGAGATACAATATTCAGCTGCAGGTTAAAAGATCAACGGAATATCTGAGTAGTGCAGACTAATTTTACTGTCTGAACTAAAAGAAACACTGACTGTAAGTCTACACAGAACAAGATATGCTTGAAAAGGTCATGGGCTTCATGGCAAATGAACTATAGCAAACAACCAAGAAGCCTGGAGGCTGGAGGCAGCTTACCTTCAGTAGGGTCAGTGTTCTGTCCCATTGCGATATCCACATAGCCAGTGCATAAAACAAGCAGGATAACTGAACGCAGGATACCTCCAGGGTTGCCCATGTCTGAACAAGAGAGATCAGCAGCCACTTGTCAAGTTGTCATCCCAGCGATGCTAGCAATCTGAGATCATCCTAACCATGGAAAGGAACAAATGGTCAGGAGCAATATGCAATGACCGTCGAGCCCAAAATGGGAGGTGTTTGCTCAATCTTCAATTCTTCACAGCAGGTTCACAGCATGACAGGGCTATATTATTACCCCTAATAAGGTGTGAAAGCATGCCAGTTGCCCCAGATGCTCAACGGCCCTTTCTGACCTAACACCGGTCCGCTGTTCATACCGAAACAGCCCCGGGAGAAAATATTGCCCGGAACGAATAAGATCGACCACTAAACTTTTGCTGACTAGAGAAAAGTAAACAGGGCCGCATGTTGCTTCAACTCCACAACAGGTGGTAGAAAAGGACACTAACGCTGACAGTAAGGGCCATCTAGAGGAATTAGGACCTGACACCTGAATTACCGGATTCTGCTCGTACTGTACGCAGTAGTACCTTGATATTTTGAATTGTAAGAATAATATGTCTCTTTTTTCTATACAGAAAGGCGAAGTCATGATGATATGATGGTGCAAATGGGAGAGGAGCTTTGTTCAGTAAAAAGAAAGGCATACGGGAGAGGAACAGAAGCTAAAATGATCGAGTAACTGAAGGTGGAGCGAAATCGTAACCGAGGAAGAGGAACCAAGTGCTGTGAACTCACCAGCAGAGCCCCCAGGAGAAGGAATCCTTGAACGGAAGTGCACGAGAAGGGACAGCGGACAGCCGGAGACGCCGCAAGCTCCAAGAAACCGGCCGACAATCCTGGACTGTCCGGATGAACCCGCCAGAGCTCCGATCAGGCTCTAGCTCCAACCGCCACAGCCCACAGGACGAGACGGGGGCTCGAGAGCAGAACCGCGAGGACGCGCTGGCCTCCTGTCGTTCCTTCCTTTCCTTCCCCTCCGCAGGAAACAAACACAGCAAGTACTATCCAAAGCCGACCAGGACGAAACCGCTGCTGCGACCTGCGATGCGATCGCCCCGTTTTCAATAGCGCAAGTGGGGGCTCCTCCGCGGCCGCGCCGGTGGTAATTGGCAGGTCAGTCAGGTGTGAGGCGAAGGCGAGCGAGTGGGTTGTTGGGTTGGCAGCTCGGATACGCGCGTTTGTTTTAACGGCAGCAGCGTCCGGCCTTTTTTATGTCGCGCGCACAAAGCGTTCTGTCCCCAATGGCAACCGGAAAGTCCCGACCTGCCCCCACCCGCTACAACCTGCAGGTGGGAAAACGAGCAAGTTCGCCGCGAGCGTGCGAGGAGAGCGCGTGCGCGCGAGCTCGCCGCGGCTCAGGCCAGTCAACCGCAGGCGACCTCTTCCCAGCTCCCAGCCTCCCACCACCACCACCAGTCACCACTGAGGTGAGAAGAAGAAGGTGACCGCGCGTTTTCCATGCGCTGTACGCTTTTTGCGGTGCGCCCCGGGGCGCTGACAGTTTCCTCGCGTCCTTCCCCTTCCGCTTCCGCCGCCGTGTCCGGCTCGACGTCAATGCTCGCTCCCCCGGAAAGTTTGGGGGTTCATTTCGGTTGCTTCTCCGGCCTCCCTTGCCTGTTCATACTAGTACTTCATGATCAGACTATGATGAGGCTGACGGAGATGGCTGCTAGTTGCTGGCTGGTGGTGGCTTATGTTGTGATGCTGGTTTTGGGTTGGGTTTCTCTGCTGCTTTTTTTCTGGTACTGGACGACTCCGTAGCAGAAGCTGAGGGGGACGGACGACTTGTGATGCTTCCAGCTACCAGATTTTGTCTCATCTCTTATAATTAAAAAACGGATCACAGAAATAGCATAACGTCGTTTTCGATGTTTCTATAATCTGTATGCTAGTAGCCACTAGCCGTTAGGGAACCCTTGATGGAATAGTTTCTATAAGGGTTTATTATTCTGCATTTTCTGTTGCGTCCGAGTCGCGCTGTGCGTGCGCCAATGGATACAGAGGTCGCCTTTTTCTAATAGAGGAAACAGGGGAAAGTTATTGTCGTTGAAGATCAGGAACGCTATATACTCCATAGGACAAGCGCAGGCAATCACAAACAGCAGCCACAATCATATCGCATAAATTAATTATGTTCCGTTTATCCCTGCTTAACTCACATAGTACCGCCGTAGCATCCCTTCAGCCTTCGCCAACCACAAGTCTGCACACGCGCGTCCGCGAGCCCTCTGATGAAATGAAAGTCCCTGCTCTTAGTACAGATGTGACACGGTGACAGAAGGTGCCTGATCTGAAAAACACTTTTGTGCCAATAGCTTTCGGTGTCCGATGAGGAGTCATATCACCTTCTGCTATCCGCCTAGAACAAATCATCTTTTCAAAGTGCTCCGTGTCACACGTCCTTGGTATTTCGTCAGTGCCAAGTGAACCGGTTTTTTTTTACTGGTCACCCTCTGCTCTATCCTCTAAAACAGAATATTTTGTCTTGGTCGTCAAGATTCCAACCTTTAAATCAACTTCTACCGCACTCGTCATACTTAATATCTCATACTCTATACCAACTACCACCATTCGGACCCACCGCTCGAATTTTTTTAACTCCACCGACGCTCTCTCCAGACTTTTCCTCATCTCCTCTCTCTCTCCCTGCTTCTTCCTCTGCGCCCGCGCCTCTCTTCAGCTCGCGCGCAGGCGGTCGGCGGCCCGGCCTGGATCCAGGCGGCCCTCTCTTCCTATGCTCTCTGCCCGCGCGCAGGAGCCCCTCCCTCCAACTCGCGCGCCTGCGCCCCTCCCCGGCTCCCTCCTCCAATCCTTTCCCCGCGGCGCCATCTCCTCCCCCGCCGTCCGCCCCTCCGGCGAGCGGCAGGGCCTGCACCGCCGCCTCCCTGCTCCCTCCGCCGACGAGCTGCGGGGCCGCGGCGCCCCTTCCCTGCTCCCGCCACTAGCGAGACGCGGCGCCGGTGGAGATCTCGCTACAGCAGGCGGAGGACCGGCCCGGGGCTCCTCCCCAGCGGCGGAGCTCCGTGCGCGCGGGCGGCCGCCCATCTCTTTCCCGGGACGCGCGCGGGCCCTGGCGGAGGTCCTCGTCCACGCCGCCGCGAGAGCTCGGTCGCCCACCCGTCCCCTCCTCCTCACTTTCCCCTTTCGGCCTCTCTCTCCGCCTCTCCTCCCCGCGCTCCCTCCTCTTCCCCTCCGCCGGTTACTCGCCCCTCCTCCAGCCGCCGGAGGTCTGCTCCAACGCCGGCGCCGCCTATCCCCTGTCGTCGGGCCTCCTCGTGGGCGCGGAATCTCGCCCCTACTCCGGGCGCAGGCTTGGGCTTGCGGCGGCGGGTTCGCCGCAGCCGGCCTTGATCTGCGCACGGTGGAGGACGGCGTCGGCCTGACTGCGACGCGCCCCTACCTCAAGCCCGCACCGGCGGACCTCGCGACTTCTTCTCCGCTGCTTTCTCCCGTTTGGCCGGCCGACCGCCGTCTCCCTCTCTCTCGAGCAGCGGCGGGCGGGTGGTTGGCGAAGCGCGCGGACTCGCAGGCCCGCGCCACCGTGGCGGATACCGAGGCGTCCAGGAAGACGCTGGGAATAGCGCGTGGACTCCAGAAACAGGACGTCCCGTTTCACTTACCGTGTCCCGCTGCAGGAAAAAAACAGTACAGCGGCACGTGACACGGTGGTAGGTAACGTGCGGTGTGGCGTATCCGGTGCAGACAGCCTGAAGAAGCTAGAGTAGTTCAGAAATGAGCACTCCTGCACATGCGATTTGCAGTGCATTCGCTGCACAAATACTGGTTGGTACACGGTACACCCATACGGTACACAAGTGGTGGCTGCATAATCTAGAGAAGCAGAGGGTTTTTACTGGCCGAGCAGCCCAGTAGCAGCCTCGTGAGAAAAATCCATAAGACCGAACTGCCTGGTCAGCGGTCAGCGCGGGCAAACAAAGTCAGCGGGGCTCGATCGTATCGTGACCAAAAGCAGGGGAAGCGCATCAAAAAAAAAAAGGCAGGGGAAGATTTGTCGGCGACACTGTTCGCCTGCTTCGCTTTCCGTCGGAAACTCGGAACCCCGTATCGGCGAGTTGTTTTCGCTGTTGGTACGGCGCCGTTGATCAGTCGATGACAAGGACACTTCCACGGAGAAAACGTTATACTAGTCCATGGTGGACAAGTTGCTCTGAGACTCAGAAATTTATACTCCAGGAGCAATGCTCTTGACCACCGGAGTATTCAGGAACAGTGTGACAGCACAGTGACGCGCAGCTGAGGCTCTCGGTGTCGTGTATGTAGACTCCTCGAATATGGTTACGTGGGGGCGGCCTTATCAATCGGAACTTCCGGACACAATTCCAAACAGAATTCCTAAAGAAGTCGTGGGTCGAAAATGTGCTTACGGCACAGAGATCTCGTCCTAGACTCCTAGCTGGTGGTGCATACTGCATACATATCTGTGTGACATGACAGCTGAAACCGAAGACGAGGATTTTGGACGTGCTCCAATTGTAGCCTGAATTCCTGAGACAGCAAAGGACGAGGGAGGAAACCAAAGAAGAAGTCAGTCGGGTCTGGCCATCACGAGCTAACCAACCAGTAGTAATCCAGGGTTAGTTCAGCAATTAGCACGGGAAGATGCGTACGTGTGCGCCCTGCAGCCGCTTGCCTCTGATGGTCCATCCAGGTTTGGCTAACTTGCCTCGACCGCTTCAGATCTTCAGGGAAGACACATGCCAAGATCTAAACGCACGTTTTTTTTTTCCAGCAGAATGCTAGTGATTTCATTTTCACCTGCCGAGATCCAAGCCACGTACGGCATCATCCTCTCTCGTCACTAATCCACCGGCGGGGAGCAAAAGAGAAGGATTAAGGAAGAAGCTTGGTTGCTTTATCTTTGCTTCGCTTTTGTTCCAGATCAGACTCGTCAATGAGCACGCGCGTTTGAGACGATCGAGAGCTTCTAATTGACGACGCCTGAGTACGGACTCCGTTGTGGGACACCGGCACACAGACAAATCACGTTGGGATAACGGTCCGGAGAGATGAGCTAGCTGAATCACTGCCAAACGAGGCCACGAGTCCCAATCTGACCGGTTCTTTTTTGCTTTAATTTAACATTTTTCAATATCCATCCGCCTTCTGTTAATATCTGCCTGGTTTTATTTTTTTGAAAGACCGTTATCTGCTTAGTTTCTATGCTTCAGTTGTTCATATATAGCCCGGTAATGCCGTATTAGCACCATATACAAGCATTGCGTAGTCTGAAAGCAATGGTCATTTCTCACTCTTCTCATGTACTCTCTCCGTTTCAAATTATAATTCGTTTGACTTTTTTAACCTTAAATTTAACCGCTAGTCTTATTCAAAAAGTTTATGTAAACATAATTATTTCTGAAGAATTTTTATAAATAAAGCAAACCATAACAAAAGATGTGATATTTTGTATAATTTTCTGAATAAGACGAGCGGTCAAACTTAGAGCCAAAAGAAGTCAAACAAATTATAATTTGGAACGAACAGAGTTCGAACCAACAATGAGCCGTCCATCATATCCGGAAGTGCCTATGCAATTGATTGTGAAGCACTCCATTCTGAAGTATCGAGTTTTATCAGTCAAGCTGCTACAATTTTGTGTTTTTGCATTTCTTAAAAATAACATATATATTAACATCCGTGGTACCAAAGAGAGGTTGTAAATTTAGTGAAACTAAAACAAATATAACGGAGGGAATTTAGTGAACGCTCAATTAACTAATCAAGACATGACGAATTTAGTGAAATTAATCGAACGTTGTAAATGTTTAGCTAGAAAACTTCGTGAAAATTAGAAAAGTTTAACTTAAATCAAGCTGAAGCTAAAGTTATCTACAGTTGAATCGAGGGAGTAGAGTACATGGGTGGCAATATGGCATCGCATAATATTCCCATCCATACAGCAGCACACAAGTTTTACGCGTAGTAATCAGATGACAAACGAAGGCAGCGGGGCGATTCGTAGTTTTCACCGTCGGTTGAGCGTGACCCAAGCAGAAGACGTCGGCGTCTCGGCGACGGCGACAGACTGTTCGTCAGCTACACGTCACAGCTAGCTGTACGTATTTTCTTTGTATGTACGGCACAGTGGATCAGTCCAAGACAAGGACATCTGGACTGGACCGTAATATTTGAGTTTTCATGAACCGGGTGACACCACAGTGACCACGACATGTGGTATTGCAGAACTTAACACTGGGTTTGAACAGAAGATTCCAGACACAACCGCAAGAAAAATCCATGTTCACATCATGTCCTGGCTGGTGCACACAACTAACGAGTAAAAACTGAAACGTAGGACGTGCTCCAATCCTAGCTAACCATGATGATGATGATGATGCATTGATGCGTACGTGTGTGTTCTGCAGCCGCTTCTGGACGGTCCAGGTGTTTGGTTAACTCCTCAACTGCCTCAAAATCGTCAGGGAAACCAGTACGCATCAGAAGTTCAGAAAACACGCCTTGACTAATCCACCGCGGAAGAGAGAAGGATCAACGGATAAACCATGGCCATAAGCTGCTTCAGATTCGTCAGGGAGCACGCGCGTTGACTGCTGCAGGCGCGCGGTCGAGAGCTTCTCGCTGACGGCGCCTCAAGTACGGACTCACTGCCCGACACGCAGATAAATCCCAGGGGAAAAACGATGCCGATGATGAGCTAGCCGGATAGGTTTTTATACGATAATTAATTTTCGTGAAAAAAGTTACTCCTGAATCGGAGGTAAAGAATCCAGCAGGAAGATTGCAGCTTCCACGGCACCGGTGGATCGCGATGGCGATACTTCTCTGCGCGACATCATTCTATGCGTTATCCGATGCTCATGGTTCCCGAAAAAAATTTACAGTACGTCGGGCATCGAGAAACGTTGCAGACTTGCAGTGTCCTCTGAGTCGGAGCTCAACGGAATCAAGCAAATGCAGCAGGCAGTTCACACATGAAAGGCGCAACGGTAGCTGTCAGTGGAGATTGAGCAGGACGGATTTTTAGGTGCTTCAACTGAACGGCAAGGCAAGCGCTAGTTTACATATGCTGACAGGACTTGTTGTATTACGTATGACGTTGACAGTAATTAGCAATTAGCATGCTGTCAAAAACATGTTGACAGGAACGGATGAGAAACAGATCCGGCCCAGTCCCAAGCTCCAACATCCAAACAGGCCTCCAGAAGGGAGACATGAATTCAGGTTTCAGATGGACAGGCTGGTCGTGGACTGAAGCATGGTGTGTTGAAGCGATGGTGCTGCGATAGCACATCACTCGTTTGCAAACAAAGAATTGCAGAATAACATCTGTAGTCAGTAGCATTCCAGTTGCTATTTGAGAAAAAAAAATGTAACTGTACATCGTGATTCATGTTCGTGTGGGCTTTTGAGGGCATTTCGTTGGTGCTGTAACTTGCCTTTGCCTGGTGTCTGGTGAGGCTGTCAAGCTGAAGCTGTGGAGTCCCTGGCATAACACATTTCTTTCTACAACACGAGGTGTCCTAACATCTCAGTCTGTGTCTTCGTGGATGGCATTACATGCATGCAGTTAAAAAAAAAAACTGTAATTCTGTGAAACTGACGCTACTGATATTCTGAATCCCTCTTTGCAGAGAATGACAGTGAACGCCTGAAAGGTATTGCCTGGCTCCTGGAAAATCTCTGCTACTCCCCTGCATCACCAATTGATCACCGTGCTGGAGGAATTAGAGATCGGGAGGACGATGCAACTAGTTTTGGGTTAGTAGGGACCTTATTCTCCTTGTGTTTAACTCGTCCTCGCAGCTAACGTCAACCTTCTCGGCACAATGTCTGAAGATGGAAGCGCCATTGTCATCGTCGATTCCGAATCTGGGATCGGTTCTGGTTGGCTGCGGCTCACGGTGCTGAGGGACACTGCGTTGCCATAGCGACCTTCGTCTGCGCACGGAACTGTCTAGCCTCCGTGATGCGCTTGATCCCGCTGCGGCTAACGGCTAACCTTCTAAACATCTGCGCTCTTCATCGCAGTTCATTCGGCGCCACCCGGTAAGCCCAAGTTTCCAACCCAAAACAGGGTGTTTTATGTAAAAAGTAGGATCGCGATTAATAATCGCGATCCAAAGTAGGGGTACTTTTGTAAATATGTGAAATGGCGAATCCAAAACAGGGGTCTTTCTGAAAACTTAGGAGAGTCGTTTTGTCCGTTGGCAGATTTCAGATTCTGTGCAGCTGGCCCCTTCTACTTGAAGAAAATTACAGAAAGCAGCCCCTCCATCGTCAGAAACTCAAACCACTCGCGCGCCCGGCCGGCTGCCACCATCATTCGCGTGGTACTCACGGTCACGAAGCTGCTGGTGTTCACGGGCGTCAGTTTGGTGCTCGTCGACACCATCGCTCCTGTCGTCTTCTTCCTCTGGTGGCAGCGCAGGGGTGCTCACCTCACCTTCACGAAGACCGACGCGTTTCTTCAGCCCTCCCTCCCTTCCTCTCTCTGTAATAACGCGACTCCTGCTGAGGCATGCAACGCCTGGCGGCTGGCGCCGCGGTCCTTGGGTCTGTGTCTATAATCTGTATGGGGCTGTTGCGTTGCGATCGGGTCGCCGTCGTTTGGAGCATGCGCGTCAGCTGTTTGCGGAAACGCCTGTGCGGCCACAGTCCTTCCTGCCGTGCCTGCCGCCTGGGCCGGGCGTGGTCCGCGCGCCCAGCCCACGCCACTGCCGCCGCGCCCTCCTGCCAGGGCAATGGCGCCACGCATCACGCATGGCATGACGCATGTGTCGAGCGGCATGCTAGTACCGCTGCGATGATACATGTCCTGCAGCAGCAACAGCCCAACTCGCTTTCATCCGTCTATCGACGCAAGCGTTCACGAGAGGCGGCTGATGCCAGTAAATGGAAGTTGGTTATAGCTCGCCAGCTCGGCCGGCCGGCCGGCCCTCATCAATGGCGCGTGCGTGCCATCTCCCTGTCCTGTCCGCCGGCACCCTGACGGCTGACGGGGCAGCTGCGCCGATGCCCACCGCCCAACTACTAGCGTTCCTCCGATCCCCGGCGCCGGAGGCTAGCAAGGGCATGCGGCAGCCTGCCTAACGGCCGGCCGGCACCCGTATCTGTGTGCCAGAGCGTACTGGATCCGGAGTTCCCGGACTATCCATCGCTGAGGTCTCTGCTACCCAGTGCTACGGCGCGCGCGTCGTGCGGTACGGATCGCGGGGGGTCGGCTGACACGGTCCATTAGTAGCGCGCGTACCACGCGAATACGACGACGCGTGATCATGAAGCTTGCAGGTGATGATGCCATTAATTAAGGATTTTGGAACTAAACAAGGCCTAAGATCTTGTACCGGACTGTAGGTCCAAAAAGCCATCGGCAGCAGTACAATATAAGGTAGTACGTACGTTTGACATGACTGAACTGAAAAGTCTATTAATTCTACTGATACTGAGCGGATTCAATAGTGTTTTGTAGAGAAAATAATTTGTAGAGCTAGGCTGATAAGCTAAGCCAACAAAGCCGTGTATTTCATTTGACTGTGTATGCTAAACGATGCATTGTTTGTTCCATAGCTCCCTTCTAGGGCCCAATTTTACAATTGGTTTCACAGGTCCAATTTTCCAAATTGGATTCACGGGTGCTAAGGTAGATAACTAGGGCAGCCTTCTGTGACTATTAGCAGCACCTAAACACACACGCTCGTCAAAGCTTGCTGCCGGTCGCGCCCGTAACACCCGACACCTGTTAAAAGAATGGCTCGCGCTCTCGGACCGGTGATCCACTCATCCACCTTCACATCCCATCGCCATCCTTGACCAGAGCGGTGGACGGTGTGGGCTGTTGCTTCCATGGATAGAGACTGACCTGTGGGGACGCCGATGGAACCTTCCCCACCCGTCAGCGTGCGGCCCCACATCGAACCCCAACACCCGGCCTCTGTGGCTCTGTCCGCTTCCGCTCCGTTCCGTCCAAAAGACCGCGCCGACTTCCAGGCTTACCGCCTCAAGTACGCTTTTCTTTTTGTTACGGAGCAATAATAGTTTATTACCAGCCCTTAGCTACCACCACGCCGTGCCACGGGCAGCCAAGTCCCACTGACCACTGGGACCAGCTCCTTACTGGGCCCACATGGGCTAGAAAAACACTCGCCAGGTGGGAATACTTACCGCCCGGCGATTCGAAAATCAAACGAAACGAAGACTCTAGAAAAAAAAAGGAGAGTAAACCGCGGAGCAAAGCACACGCATCCATCCCTGTGCCCCGTCTCCCGTCGCAGTCGCCTCCTCTTCTTCCCCCGCGGCCTCAAACCCGCGCACACGCGCACCTCCTCGCCGCCAGCGAGAGGGCAAGGAGAGCACGGAGGGTCTCCCTTTCCGCCGGTTGGAATCTCACAGGGGCCGAGAACTCTCCGCCGGGCGCGCCGACGAATCCGCTCTCGCCCAATCGCCGGGGTAAGTGCGAGTATCTGGACTGTAACGGCACCCGCTGAGTTCAGTCGTTCCCGTTTTGAGTTTACGAGCGGTGGTTTTGTTTTTTTTTCCTTCCCCTTTGCAGTTGCGGGTGTCGATCTAGTGCCGGTTTTTCCGGTCTGCGGGGCGGGGGGTCGAGATGGAGGACCTGCTGGACACGGAGATCGGGAAGAACGACTATGACTGGTGATTGAATCACTACTCTCGTTTTGTTGGTGATCCGACTTTCTAATTTGGGCATGGTTTCGTGCTGCACGCAATTGGTTAATCATTCGAATAGTTGCCGTGAACGTAGTGAAAATGGGTGGCAATGCGGTGTTCTCGAACGCTCGACGACTCTCTACTGATTGTACTAGGTTTCTTCAGTTCAAGGTTTTACATAATCCTTTTTGGGGGGTTTTGGATGTGGTGAGTGGTGACTGTGGTTGCTTGTGGGCATTAGGCAAGGTTGGCCTGCTTGGTAGGGACCTTATTTGGATTACCTGGAGAGTTAGTTATGCTGAGAGCAAAGATAGGCATGCAACTTGATGGTTGGTATGTGGGCTCCTTGCCTCCTTTTATGAAGAGAAAAGCTCTGGACACTATGTATACATGTTTTTTCCTGGAAAGGAAAATAATCAATTAAAAAGAATAGAATGACAAACATGGTTTTCTACTTTAGAATGTCTTCAAATTATCTCACTTTAGAATGATTTTATTGTTTTTTAATAACGAAAATACTGTGATTTTTATAGAATAAGATCACATTGCCATGTAATTCTGAAATTTGGAAGGTACACAGTCATTTCAATACAAGTGTAGTTGAAATATTTATTGCTTTCATGCACCATCCCACCATTTCAATTGCCCTTGTTGAACATGGTAGCTTTATCCGTATTAGGAAGTCTTACAGATTTACAGTGATATCAGGCTGCATCAACATGTGCAGACCATTCTGCGGTTTTAGATGAGGTTGGGTTGTGGCGGTCAGCAAGAGCAACAGCGGTAGACACTTTGCTAGCATGAGGTCCTTTCTAGGTTGTAGTTTCAACTTTTCCTGTTGCTGATGTGCAACATAAATTAAACTGTGCTATTGTCTTAATCTAGTTGTACAACAAGGTTGATTTGGATGCCATTTCCACGAGATTGTTCACAAATGAATTGTTGCGTTGTTGCCTTGTTGGTCAAGATGTAGAAGTTGACTTCCTACTGTGCCTGAACCTCACCATTTCATAGCTAAAGATTTCTAATATTTGATGTGAGGGTGTATGTGGCATGAGCGCACAATTGACTACACGTCTTGCCCCAATCTTATGTAACATATAATGCATCCACAGGCTTCTTACACCCCCTGGAACCCCTCGTGTTCCTGCGCTAGATGCTGCTGAGAAAGACACATCCTCAACAGTGACTAAACGCACTGTTACCAGATCATCCTCAACGACCAGAGCATCAAGGGTTGGTACAATTACTACTATTAGATGCTATAAGTTTTTAAATGCAACATGTTTCTTGATTCTTTGTATATGCAGTGTCAAGATATTTTGTGAAGATTTAACTATCAGTGGTATTTGAATTCACTCAGAACGTATTAATGGCTTACTTGCATAAGGAATAACAAAGACGTGAAGTACTACTACATTCAAGTCACATGCATCAGATTAACCTGTGGTCTCTAGTTTATTATCTATTTATCTTGGTCAATATGATTGTCACATGATTGCAATAATCATGTATCCATGCTTTATGGGATCTACAACTGCAAAGTAGGAATTGTAACTACTGATTTCAGAGCTTATGATGGATTCAGAGAAATTTGTGCCTAGCTTGAAGTCACTAGAATCATTTGTATCTTCTGGGCAGCCTTAAATAGTACGCGCAAGTGTGATAAGCATCTTGATCATCAGGGCAGTATGTCAAATATGTCAAATCAGTGGATGTTAAAACATGGAATTGTATTAAAACATTGTTCTTATTCTATTTTTAGCGACTGTATGTTTGATGATTACGCGAATTGTTTGCAAAGCTTTCCTTGAAATAATCGTTATTTGTGCAATTGGCAGAAACCATTGTCCTTGTATCGCACACACCTCTCAGTTGTAGCTGTACAGTATGCAGTACGTTTGCATCCACAGCATACTGGAATTTACTTTCGAGAAACAAAAACTAAGTATAGTATATTTTAAAATGTCAAACTTGATAATCCCACCATCTTCACTCTAAATGTGAGAACATACTCTACTACAGATTTTTTATTTGTAACTTTCTCTGCTGCTCATATTGTGTCATGCTTGGTCCTGGTCAGTTGGCGACATCGTGCGCATCAAGTCCAGGATCATGGTGGATGATATTATAGTTAACATAGCTGTGTGATATGTTTGTTGCAGCTTTCTGCTTCTGAACCAGAGAATGGGCATCCGACATTTCCCACTAGACCAGCACGAAGTAACTCTGTCTCCCGCCCACGCCCAGCAGTTCAATCTACTCTTATGTCCATCAACAACAGGTCATCAATCCTCAATGCAAACATTTCCTCTGTCAGTTCAAGACCTACAACCCCGAGCAAGCAGACTGCTACTCTTACTGCATCAAAACCATCTGTTCCATCTTCACGTCCAGTTCCAACACGGTCCTCTACACCTGTCAAGGCTCGTCCGTCTACACCAACTAAAATTCGTCCATCTACTCCAGTGAAGAATCATCCTTCTGTGTCCAGCTCTACGACCAACTCCACTGCTCCAAGGACCACGTCAGCACAAAGCTCAAGATCGTCAACTCCAACATCTCGGTCTCGAATCTTGTCCAGTTCATCTTCAAGCACAACTAGTGCAGTGAGCCGTCCCGGCTCATCCTCTGGTAAAATTCCTTCAATAACTCGTACCAGTTCTTCATCAAATACAGTTCCTCCATTGAGCCGTTCTGGCTCTCGGTCATCCACACCCACTCGTCAGCCTTCCATGCGTCCATCAGCGCCATCTGTTGGTCGCTCACCTTCTGTTGGACGGATTTCTAGCAGCAATAATTTGACATCTAATGGCAGACCCTTAGCCAGCAGTGGTCGGAGTTCAGCACCTTCGTCAGCGCCATCATCCCGTCCAAGTTCCCCAAATACACGGCCACGAGCTCCAGTTCGCCCACTAGATATTCCAGATTTTCCAAGTGAAACTCCACCAAACTTGAGGACTAAACTGCCACAACGACCACTCTCTGCTGGTAGAGTACGACCAGGTATGGCTTCTGGGGTTAGGTCAACCCCTAATGCTGAACCAGTTTCCTCAGCTCCTGCGAAAAAGATGTCTGTGCCTGCTATCACTCGAAGCAAGTTCTCTGATATACAATCAAAGACATCTGTTACCAATGGACACCAAAGTAGGCAGAGCGAAAGATCTCCTTTGGAAGGTCAAACAACCAGAACCTCGCGGTCTGTCACAGCTGCAGACAATGGATTTGGTAGGACAATATCGAGGAAGTCACTTGACATGGCTATCAGGCACATGGTATGTTCACCCCTCATATTTACATTGAATTGAACAAGGTCTTATGTGTCTCTAGTCTCTACCTCTATGCCATTTCTTTCAGAGAAGGAGAGATAGTTTTCATCTCTATGCAGCAAAGATCTTAGCCATCACTTAATTGAATGAAAGTAATTTTCAGATTATGCCTGTTTAAGATAGTACCTTTGAAGTTCAAATAATGTGGTACCTTTTAGAAGAGTGTTTTTAAGACATTAGGAATTTGTAAGACCTCTTCGATCTGCAGTTGGCAACAATCTCATTATTTCAAGTTTCATAAGTTTGTGCATAGAAACTGGATGACTCTTGTTTATTACAGGACATCCGACAAAATTTGGGTGGCATCCGTGGTGCATCTCTCTTTCCTCATAGCATTCGCTCTACTAATAGCAAGGGCCGGCCAGCTCGAGCGTCAGACCCAGGGCATTCCATCTCAAATGGTGACCGATGCTTCACTGATAATGGCAGCAGCAATGGGCACTTCTCTGGGGATTCTAGTGGTGCTCTTTCACACAATGGCGGGAGCTCAATCGGTTCCCCTGATAGGGAAAGCATTGGAACAAAAGAGGTTCTGAGTGAATTGGATATATACGCCAATTCACGATATGAGGCAATGTTGCTGAAGGAGGACACCAAAAACACGAGTTGGTTGCACAGCGTTGATGATAAGTCTGACCAGAGCCCAGTGTTTGATCACAGGTTCGAGCCACTCCCTGAGCCATTTGGTCCGCTATGAGCTGTTTGCAACCCGTAAAGATCCGTTCACTATTCTGTTCTTCCCTAGCCATTGCAAACTATATGCTGCTTTACGTTTCTGTTTGGTTGGTCCCCTGGTTCCCCCATCTTTTCATAGATCTGCTAGAACAGATAAAGATTGTGGGGTTTTGTACCATGTGCTCCTTTGATAGCTTGAATCATTTTGAGTGGTTTTTGTGCTGGAAATCCAATGTATGTGAACACGATATATACTCGATTTACAACCTTATGTCATCATTATGACATGTAAGTTTCAACTGCACTGTACGATGATGTGAATTGTAAAACCACTTTGCTCCCAGCTCCCACGCATCTATTAATAATTGGGAAAATAGCAACAACAAAAAAACCCTACAAGAAGGGGGTTTTTCCTTTCACCCTGTTCTGTTGGTGGAAAAGCTGGTTTTAGCCATTAAACAAGCCAGAACCGGGCGTAACCTGTATAAGTTTTCGTATTCTGCAAAGTTGTTTGCTCGATATTGCTCACCTTTGGTGTGACTCTAGTTTCCAAATGTTTCACCATTGCTAGACGTCATATAATTCGCCTCGACCACGCTAACAGGATTCTTATTCTCTTAGTCTCACACATGGCACTATGATTGCATCATTTTATGGTTCTTCCTCCTAAATCAAATTTCTAGCGATTCAAAGGGTACGGTGTCCATAATGAAGCAAGGTGTGCTCGACTGTTCAAGGTCAGATGAGAGCCGTATCAAATAGCCAACGCTGTCGAATGGAATTGCGTATAAGATGTACGTATTTTTACCCCTTTGCTTGCAGGATGTTTTTTTTTTTGCCTTTTCCCCTTTTAGTTTCAATTCTAAAAGCTGGTCGTATTACGCCATGTTCGAGTTTAAAGCCGAGCTGACATGCCTGTCTGGGACAATATTTGCTGGAAACCGAGTCAAGTCGACAGGTGGTCCCGGTGCAATTCAAGTTGAATCTTGAGCAGCTGGTTGACCAAATAACTCCCACTGGTCGCTGTGACAGTGGTTCAACCACTCTGATGCAAAATAACCTGAGCTAAGAACAGGGTCCCCAAATTACAGTTCTTTTATTTGCCCTAGGTAAAGTTTTGCCTGGAGGTTCTTTTCCTTGGAGTTTTCCTGTCTGTCCGATTGTCGTCAACCTTGTGCTAAACTTGAAGTATTGAAATGCTTATGTTAATCATCTGCTTAAAAAAAATTTCTCGTATGCGTCTGCTCGGTTGCTCTGGAATAAAGTTTCGTGTGTTGGCATTGGCTTGGCAGTCGATTCATCTTGGTTGCTGAGAATACAGGAGCGGCGAAGTTGGATGGGAACATAAATTTGTTTTGGGTCCGTACATGCTACTGCCAAATTGATTGTGTAGATGTACCCATGTACGGTTGTATAGAGACAATGGTACTGTAGATCTGTAGGATATCTATTTAATCACCAGCCACGAGATGCAACCATCCCGTTGTCATGTTGCGTTAGAGCATGATGACCTTTTGCATCTTTGTTAAACAGTGAAACGTGTTGGAGCATTGCCTGAAGAACCGGCGGATTCTTAGGCAAATACTGCACTTCAGAAGATTGATAGAAGCCTACCAGTTGCAGTCCGTCCTGGCAATTTGTGAGACATTTTTGTGCCACAGAATTGTTCAGCTCTCGGCAGATGATGAGTGGCTGCTTTTGTTTTGTTTCATTGCTGGTGCAGACGTGCAATCTCACTTCAATCTGTTCATGCCGTTGGAGCTTGGGTGCTTGCCTGAAGTAGTGAGGGGACTTGTTGATCTGAGAGGTACTTTTAATAGCCATGAAATTTGTATTGCGTTGCTCTCACGGTTCACCAACTGCACCTACCATAGTATCCGTTGACAGGAATTAATCAATACAGCGTGCTGGAGCAACCCACCAATTATTATCTTCGAAAACGAAGAGAAATAAAACGATGCCAGAGTCACTATACTACATTCTTCTTAGAGATTCAGTTCGAGAATTCAAGCTCGGAGAATTATTAGAATTTTGAAAGGAAGAGCATCATCCTTTTTTTTATTGCAAAAAGATAAACCAAGAAAACATCTGAGAGCATACTGCCTACTAACCATAACTGGATTTTTTTAATATTTGATCATGCGATGGAACCAAGGCAGCAGCCGAAGATGGTTCAAGTCAAGTCTCAGTGAGCCAGACTGCCAGAGAGGCCACGGCCCACGGCAGCGCATCTCCTGCAGCCAGGGCTGCGTGCGACTCTGGCCGACGCCGGCCGTGGTCACGCTCAGGGGCAAATCCGTCATTCGATAATCCCAGAGCCAAACACCCCAACACGCTTCTCTTAAATGCACACCAAATGTGTACACACAAGCGACGCGCAGCCCGGAGCGCACTCGAGTTCTCACTGCGCCCAAGCCCGCGTCCACTCCACGCTCCACCTGCACGCTACACACCCCGACACTCCGGACAGAGGGGCAGCAGCACAGCCGCACCCGCACAGGCACGAGAAACAGCTCACAGTCGCGGCGAGCTCCCGGGTATCCCGTCTCCCGGGTATCGCCGGCGTCGGCTCCCGGGCGAGGCTCTCCGCGGCGGCTCGGCGCAATGCTGGCCTTCCCCGGGGGCAGATCGGGCTGAGTCGCGGTCGCGGCTCTCGAATCGGAGCCGTCCTCGCGTGGTTCCGGCCGGAGGTCGGATCTTGCGGCGGAAGACGCGAGGAGGGGGGAGAAGGAGGCGGCCGTTTCTTGGTTTTCTCTGCTCGTCCAAGGTTTGGGACCTTCTCCTTCCTCCAGTCCGCGCTTTCTTGTTTTCTGCAATCGTTTCCTCCAGTGCTTGATTCTGGTGCCAAGATTAGAATTTTGTCTGGATTGGCCCCTATTCCCCACCTTTGGAAGAGTATTTAGTCAGGGTATATGAGATGTTGTAGGTTACTGAAATGTAGTTTGTTATGTTCGACCTTTTTGCGGAAGACCACTGTTTAGGATTTGATAAAATGTGAGCAGTTAGTTGTAGTTGGTATCTTTTTTCTTCAACAGACGAGACAATTGACCCATTTTTTAGTGTTTGAAGAGTTGGGTAGTTCGAATCTTCCATTATTTAAAGAACCACTTGGCCAGTACTTAGTACTACCGTCTGGAGTGACGAGTTCTTGTTTACTTTTCCTTTTCTAGATGTGTTAGTGATCCTTTTTTTTTCATATCGAAAAATGTTTGTGCTATGATGGTGCAAATGCTATTTGTGTGGTTCAGACAGTCATATCCTCACTTTACTGGGTTCACAATGGGTTGTGCGGGTGGATTCGCGTGTAGGACCATGCCAGGCTAGCCCATCCAGGCCATTAGAACAACGGCATTAATTCACCCGAGTCCCCCACCAAAAGTTCAAAGCTCTCATCTTTTTCTCCTTTGGTTTCTTGCATTGCATCAGAGAGCTTTGGCTTTTTATATGCTAGCCTTTAGTATATGTGCCATCACTTTTCATAAGCATTTGGTTCTTTAGAACGCAATGGCATGACTGCTGTATCAGGTGTAGATGGAAGGTTCAGGTGACCTATAATGCAGTTCATTATAGAGATCACTCCAAGTACAGGAATCTAGTAAATTTTCCCTTTTGAGAGACTTTGGCTAAACAGTTATTGGCATTATCTGACACTGTTCTCTTATGATGGTTAGTTAGTCATAATTTCAGTGCTTGGGGACAGTGTTCAGTGAGTATTTTTGTAGCTAAGTTGTTAAGATAGTGTGGTATGTGCTTTATTAAAAGGAGGCTCGTGACTGGTGAGTGATGGCTACTTTCTGATGTGGGATGGTTTGCTTTTGTCATATGCTCCGGATCCCAACCCCAACTGCCCTGTTTAAAAATAGGAAGATAAACTACGGCAGGTCAGTTTGATGGTTGTCTTATGGTTGAGACTAGGGGAAAAGACAATGAGGGTCATGTGTGCTTCCTTTCAGAGGGGCGCCCTGCGTAGTATTTTTGGGTTATGAGGCTTTTTTTTCTTTTTATTGCAACAATAGTTGTGTTCCCATGGTAACAACTCCGGTTGCCAAAATGAATTATTCTTGGTTGTGAGGTACAGTTTGGATAGCTCTTTATGCTGCTCTGAAACTCCGGAATAAATTGTCATGTTGTACAAGGTACACTCTGTCGTTTAGTTTTCTAATGCTGTAACTTTTTGTAGTTTTAGTGTCACAGTTCTGTTTAGGCCCTAAGAGTTGTATTTTGTAATAGAATGTCTACCATTTATTTACTGAATAGGGGGGGGGGGGGGGGGGGGGGGGGGTCTGTTTTTTAAATGAGCTAAGATGAGGCCTTGATTTGAAGATCTCATCTGTATTCTGGGGATTGAAATATCTGATGTATTATTTTCTTCAACATTGCCAACATATGCAAGACACCCATCTTTTCTCGGATTCTCTTTATTGTCTTTATTTTTTCTTATTAGGAAGTTAGTGATGAAAGTGTGTTAGATGTCAAAAGTTGTGCATCATTTTTCATATACCGAACTCCTTTAATATGAAATATGATCTTGATGGTATGTGCTGTTTCACTAACTTGTATTTCTTTTTCTGTGCTGCTAGAGGATTGAAGTTCTGATGGGAAAGCTTGTGTAGTAGTGCCGAATCCAATTCTTTTGCAGCAAGTCTCAACCATGCAACATCTTACAGTGATAGCCTTTGTGGCTGCTTCTCTTCTTGTTGCAAGCATTCCTCATGCCAAAAGTGCTGATCTCAACTCGGACAAGCAGACTCTTCTTGCATTTGCTGCATCACTGCCCCATGGCAGGAAGCTCAATTGGAGTTCCACAACACCTGTCTGCACATCTTGGGTGGGGGTGACATGCACACCAGATAAGAGCCGAGTACATACACTGCGGCTACCTGCTGTAGGACTCTTCGGTCCAATACCATCGGACATTCTTGGAAAGCTTGATGCCTTGGAGGTATTGAGCCTTAGGTCCAATCGCCTTACTGTTGACCTCCCTCCTGATGTAGGATCTATTCCTGCCCTCCATTCCCTCTATCTTCAGCATAATAACCTGTCTGGAATTATACCAACTTCCCTCTCTTCCAGTTTAACATTCTTAGACCTGTCGTACAACACTTTTGATGGAGAAATCCCATTGAAAGTGCAAAATCTTACTCAACTTACTGCATTGCTTCTCCAGAACAACTCACTTTCTGGACCCATCCCTGATCTCCAACTCCCCAAATTGAGACATTTGAATTTGAGCAACAATAATCTCAGCGGGCCAATACCCCCCTCCTTGCAGAAATTTCCAGCAAGCTCCTTCTTGGGGAATGCTTTTCTGTGTGGAGTTCCTTTGGAACCATGTCCAGGAACAGCACCTTCTCCATCTCCAGTATCGCCACCATCACCCAGTAAGACCAAGAAGAGCTTATGGAAAAGGATCAAAACTATTGTGATAATTGCAATTGCTGCTGTTGGAGGAGTATTGTTGCTTGCTTTGATTCTTGTGCTCTTGGTATGTATTTTCAAGAGAAAGAGGCACACTGAACCTACCACAGCTTCGTCCAAAGGAAAGGCCATTGCAGGTGGCAGGGCAGAACACCCTAAGGAAGACTACAGCAGTGGCGTTCAGGAAGCAGAGAGGAATAAGTTGGTTTTTTTCGAGGGCAGTTCGTATAATTTTGACTTGGAAGATTTATTGAGAGCTTCTGCTGAAGTTCTTGGTAAAGGAAGTTATGGAACCACTTACAAAGCTGTTCTTGAGGATGGCACCACAGTTGTGGTCAAGAGACTGAAGGAAGTGGTGGTGGGTAAGAAGGACTTTGAACAGCAGATGGAGATAATCGGCAGGGTTAGCCAGCACCAAAATGTTATTCCATTGCGTGCTTACTATTACTCCAAGGATGAGAAGCTATTGGTGTTTGACTATGTCCCGTCTGGTAGCCTCGCTGCTGTTTTGCATGGTATGTTCTTTGCTTCGCCTCTTTAATTATTGCTGATTAGCACTTTTTCTAGTTTTCTATCCTGTTCAATTTCATACTGAAGCCAGAAATTGGTAATTTAGGTTGACTATTATGCAATAGATACATTTTGGCTGTTACAGTGAAATCAGAATGCTCTTAGTGGATTCAGGAGAGGGCTAAATATTTATTTTGAAAACGTGTGTTCTCTAATTTCCTTGTGAAGCTTAAAGTTTTAATAGCTAGTAAATCTAGGGTGGTTCCTTCAGTAGATATAGTTTTTTTATCAGTCAAACTTTTGTGATCGGATTTTTTCAGAGAGAAAGAGACCATCACACATCAGCTTTCTGTTTGAAGTACTGTTGTATTTTTGCTAGAATTGATGTGTTAGCTCTTGTTTCATCGTGAGGCCATATGGAGAACACTCCCCCCCCCCCCCCCCCCCCCCTCCTCTTTTGCAAAGAATTGGCTAAACTTATCGCATTTCTCCAAGTCAATTACCGTTTCCCTTTTAGTTTCAAACCATGAGTTAGAAAATGCACAAACATTATTTTCAAAATGAAAATGCATGGGCATTAGCATTCACAGTAAGTGTATCAATATGATTCAAACATTTAGGGTTATGTTTTTAATGTGTGTTACTTGTACCAGAAGCATCAATCTTTGTTGAACAGAATTTGTCTAATCACGTTGGCGGTTGAAATGAAATGACGCTATTGCATCTCATTGTAACTACTTTCAGGGAATAAATCTGCTGGAAGAGCTCCATTGAACTGGGAGACAAGAGTCAAGATATCGCTTGATGTAGCCCGTGGTATTGCTCATCTTCATGCCGAGGGAGGTGGGAAGTTTGTCCATGGCAACATCAAAGCATCAAACGTCCTTCTATCACAGAACCAGGACGGCTGTGTGTCTGAGTTTGGCTTGGCACAGCTCATGACCAATCCACAGGCACCCCCACGGCTTGTTGGGTACCGAGCACCGGAAGTCCTTGAGACCAAAAAATCAACTCAGAAGTCTGATGTCTACAGCTTCGGTGTCTTGCTCCTCGAAATGCTAACCGGAAAAGCTCCTCTCAGATCTCCGGGGCGCGAGGATTCCATTGAGCACCTTCCAAGATGGGTGCAGTCTGTGGTTCGTGAGGAATGGACCGCCGAGGTCTTTGACGTGGACTTGCTAAGGCATCCCAACGTCGAGGACGAGATGGTTCAGTTGCTCCAGGTCGCCATGGCATGCGTGGCCGCCGCCCCTGATCAGCGGCCTAAGATGGAAGAGGTTATAAGGAGGATCACGGAGATCCGGAACTCCTACTCTTCGGGTACAAGGACGCCCTTAGAGGACAAGCCGGAGACTGCCCAAGCACAAGCACCATGAGGGGGTACAGCATAGTTTAGCCAGAGATGGTAGCTAGGTTGCATTTGCATAGTGAATTGCCTATAGAGCTTCAGCAAAGTTGATAGCCGCCTGCGTAGCACAGTTTCTGTTTGATCCCGGCCGTTCCAGTAAATCTGTTGTGCATTTTTTTTCTTCTTCTTTCTTTAGAGATCTGATTGATAATCCGTGCCGTTGTATCGTTCAGTTAAATCAGTAGCTCTTCTGATTCTCATAGGATAATGGTGCTCTGTAATTTGCCATAATCTCTGCAGCGTGATTAATTAAATGAATTGAATTTCCCTTCTATGGTTCCGCCACTCGCCAATCACCATAGGCGGATTCCGCAGCGCTTCTTTTTCCTGCCCGTTTCTCTGAGGATTTTTGGTTCATAGTTAGTTGTTGGAAAGATCGAACTACAGGAAGCGCTTGCGCTTTCCCTCCCCGTCCCAAAAGCTCCCAGCCTAGAAGGATGCGCCTTCACTGTCAGCTCTGTTGTGAATCGCCCGCTTGAATGCTTGATGAACACAGTCAGGCGACGCCATGCCTTCGCCAATCGCCATCTGGTCTCTCCAACTTTTGGGTCGGCGTAATAACGAAAAGCACTCGTCGACATCAACTAGTGCGGCTAGCAAGAGTCGAAACAGTTTATTCTGCCTGTCTTCTATAGGGGAGAGGTAGAAGAGGAGAAACCCGAAATCCCAAATCTAAACCCGAGCGTACCGAGCAGCTCGGACGCTCGGTGCCCCCCACGTGCGCGGGCATCCTTATCTCTTTCTCATGGGCAGCCGACGCGCTCCGCTCTCCCTCTCTCTTTTGTTTTCCTCGTCCCTGCCATTGACGCCGGTGCTTGCCTCCTCACGCCGATGCTGGGGCTTGGCCTCCGCTGCCCGCCACGGCTTGCCGGTTTCCTGCCGCTGCCGCCGCCTGCAGCCCCGCTGACGGGCGCAGCGGCCGTCGGGCTGCAGTCCGGGGCCTCGAGGAGCTCCAGCACAAGGTGGACCGGGCTCCGGCGAGCTGCTGCGGAGCAGCCGTGCGGGGCTTCGTCGAGCAGAGCGGCGGGGGATCCGGCGAGTGGCGGCGACACCCATGTATTTTTTTCCTTTTTCTGGGAAATTTTGTTTGCAAAACTTTTGCTCTAGATTTTTGTTGAAAAAATTTGTTCAAGATTTTGTTGCAAAATTTTTCCTTTCGGGGGAATTTTTGTTGCAAAAGTTTGTTCAAGATTTTGTTGCAAAATATTTTGCAACGAAATTTTTCCTTGATAAATTTTTCGAACGAAAAGTTTTCCACATCTTATTTGTTACACAATTTTTCTTCATAATTTTTTTCCGCACGAAAAGTTTTCCACGTATTATTTGTTGCAAAATTTTTCTTCACATTTTGTTCTCAAAATTTGTTGCAACAGTTTTCTTTCTGAAAAACTTTGCCGGTGGGGTGGGGGGCTGCACGCGTGGAGGGCCCATCGGCTGCTTTTGGACGGTAGCGTGAGCGCACGGGCCCTTCCGTGCGGCCGACCGCAAATTAGCATCGCCTGTGCAAATCCGCTCGAGACAAATGTGAAGCCATAAGCCAAGCCAACTCTCAGTCGTCTAATTCAGAAAATGGTGACTTATGGCACAACGAAGGCCTATTAGCTCAGTTGGTTAGAGCGTCGTGCTAATAACGCGAAGGTCGCAGGTTCGAGACCTGCATGGGCCATAGTTTTTAAAATTTCTTCCATCCTTTTTTATTATTTTCTAAAAATAACTGTGCAAAATAAACAAAGATGGCCTATTAGCTCAGTTGGTTAGAGCGTCGTGCTAATAACGCGAAGGTCGCAGGTTCGAGACCTGCATGGGCCATAGCTTTTAAAATTTCTTCCATCCTTTTTTATTGTTTTCTAAAAAATAACTGTGCAAAATAAAACAAAGATGGCCTATTAGCTCAGTTGGTTAGAGCGTCGTGCTAATAACGCGAAGGTCGCAGGTTCGAGACCTGCATGGGCCATAGCTTTTATAATTTCTTCCACCCTTTTTTATTGTTTTTTAAAAAACAACTGTGCAAAATAAAACAAAGAGGGCCTATTAGCTCAGTTGGTTAGAGCGTCGGCCATTTTTTTTTAGTTCCTTCCCTTCTTTTTTTGGAGCGGTAATATATCGTGCTTAATTATTTTTTTTTGGAGGGGTGATATATCGTGCTTAATTAATCAATTCCATTTCAGCTCCAGTGCCAAATTCCGTACAATCAACATCAATGGCGTCTATGAGCACTTGTCGTCTTGTTACTGCATAAACCCAATGATATCCTTGGAGGAGGGGACATTTCATGTTTGAAATGTTCCCAAGTCCAGCGCAGAGAAAGGGTCGATACCTTGGCGAGCCGTACACCATGACACGGTCTCAACTCCAACGACAGCGACGCTGGTTTACTCGGACATCCATATGATATAGTACTACTGTATGATCCCGGTCCTGGCGTTGACGTCGATGCCAAGTGAATACAGTACACGGGAATTTCGAGTCCCCGCGCGTGTCAACCTCTTCACACGGTTCCAAGTTTTGACCACGCGTCTCGCTCGGATGTCTCACCTTCTCATTCTGCTCCTTCCTCCTCAGATGTTCACAAGAGCATCGCACTCAGCACCTCTGATATTTCAGTAAACCTCGTCAACTGCATTCGCTAGGGACGAGCCTGGAGGTCTGTCTCGACCTCGACGGAGCGAGCAAGGGACGGACGCTTCGATTTCCCTTTCGACGAGTCTTCGACAGTGTACCGACGTCAATGGCAGCTAGTACTAGTATGACTGTACGAGGCGCCGCCGGTGATAGGTGAGAAATCAGAAGGGTTTCCAGAAGAACCCGGCTCCTTGTAAGTTACTCCTTTTACTCGTAGTAATAATCGAGACCCAAACTAAGCAAAGAACACTTCAAACCATTTGTCAATCCTTGGCGTTGGCAAAGTGTGTGAACTCAACCAGGTGTATGTGGTGGCGTGAGGGAATGCGTTCATTCTGGCGCGCGAGGCCGCGACCACACAGCAAGGGGACCGACCGGGTCCTCTCCTCCCGCCACCCGCCTTCCCCCTCGCTTTCAACACCCGTGCGCGTTGCCCTGGCAGGCACCTACCGTCTCCTTCCGCTCGCGTCAACGGCGGTTTGGAGGCAGCAATCTCACCATAACAGCCTCTTCTTTTCCATTACAGCAAATCTCCTCGTCGTGGCGCACAGCTTCCTCACTCTCTCCGTTACGATTCTTTCTCACGGTTCTTCCTTCGGCCTCACGTCTCGCGAGGTGCGTCTGCCGTGCGTGCCAGGGTTTTATTGGGACAGAACGGTTCGTGGTCCTGTGGCATTCACGCGCCCCCCCAATCTTCAGATCGATCGGTGGATGAATCGGTGAAGAAGAATTTTGGGTGAATTCTAAAAAGGATTTGGCGTCGAGGTGAGCGTCTCGTCTCGATCGGTTCTTTCGCTATGGCGTGTCGCCGTGGCGCGACGCGATACTGTTTCTTGCCGGCCCCGGCTCACGAATCCCTGCCCCTGTTGTTGCAGGTAATTAAGCCGGCCACACGCCGGGCGGGGCGGCGCCACCTACCGCGCCGCCGCCATGCAGGGCGAGGGGGCGAAGTCGCGGTTCGGGCGGTGCCCCTACTGCCGCGCCATGATCTACCAGGACCTCACCGCCATCATCTTCTACTGCAGCAAGTGCCGCTCGCCAATCCGAGGTACTACTACAAAAGCACACCTCCCGCCTGAGTTGATTCGTATCACAATTCACAACCCGAGGCGACATGGATTGACCGGTTCTTGTTCAATGTTCCTCCGGCATTGCTTGCTTGCTGCAGGCAAGAACCCGCGGCCGACCGACGAGACCGAGTACGCGCTAGCGCAGCTCGAGATCCTCTCCGCCGACACCGCCTCGGTCTTCTCCGACGACCTCGACCCGCCGCCGCCGAATCCGAGGTCGGCCTGGTCCGTCCACGACGACGACGACGGGCGGGCGCCGCCGGCGAGCAGGTCAACTGCCGGCACAGGAGCCGCGTCGTCGTCGTCCTCGCCGTACAGAGAGTTTGGCTCGGTCAGAGAAGGCCCAAGAACTTTCAACTCCGGCCCGAACCGGGACAACCAGACGGAGCTTCCGTGGAGCGGTTCCCCGCTGCGCAGCCGGGTCACCGAACTCCGGCCGTCGTCGCGGCGAACCCGGCGGTCCAGCAGCGGTGATGTGAGCGCCGACGACTCGGAGCCCGACGCGCCGGGAACGGCGGCGACGTCTCACCGGCGGCGGCGCGCGTCGCCGCTGGGCTCGCAGGAGCTGGAGGTGGCGTCAGTCCTGTCGGGGCTCGAGGCGATGGGCATCGAGAGGTCGCCGCTGAGCGACCCGGCGTTCCAGAAGGACCTCCTCCAGGCGCTCGACAACCTCCGCAAGCTCATCGCCGCCGTCGACCACCCGCGCAGCATCGACGGGCATTGGCACGGTCCCATGGCACCTCGCCTCACCGCCTCCTGCAACGCCGCCGCGGCCGCCGGAGGCGGCGAGCGCACGATCACGAGGCGGAGCTCCCGCCTGATGCGCCGCCTCGAGTCGCAGCTCACGCGTGCGCTGCCTGTCGAGCGCCATCATCGCCGGGACGCGAGCGCCGCCTCGTCGTCGTCATCGTCGACGGCGTCGAGCAGCCGGCGCGGCGGCGTCAGGGCGCGGGCGCAGCATTGCCGGCCGCTCATGGGCGGGACGCCGTTCGTGGTCTGCGGCGAGTGCTCGGAGGTACTGCAGCTGCCGGCGGCACTGCCGGTTGGGAGAGTCTCCAGGCTGAAGTGCGGCGGCTGCGGCGAAGCGTTCGAGCTGACGCTGCCGGCGAGCGGCTCGAGCTCGACGGACCGGCCGAACCGGATCTTCTCCGCGCCACAGCCGGCCGTCGGCAGCGGGGAGGAGGAGGCCGAGGAGAATGCGCAGCTCGCGTGGAGCAACCTGAGCGGCGAGCAGCCACGGCCGGCGGGGCCGCTCCACCGCGTGCTTGGGTACAGCTCCGTCAGTTCGGTTCTACGGAGCCGGCGGTACGGCGAGCACGACTGACTGAGCATTTCTCTTGTACAGTACATATTTTGGGGATCCTCCTTACGGCGCGGGAAGATTTCTGCGGCGTTGCGATCTGTGACAATTCATGAATGATTCTTCATCCAGTTACTGTTTTTGTTGAATTGAATAGGATGATGTACTAGTAAATTGCAATG